>CM066329.1:163882344-164482344 GCA_033807585.1 Hydrophis major
CATGATCGTATACCCGCTAACCTGTGCATGTGCTTACTCTCTTCCAGATACGTTGCCCCTGATAGAGGGCAGCCACCTGTCAATGTCTGAGACAGCATGCCGTTCCAGAGTTGTACAAAGGGGGTCAGGTGCTGAGTATGGCGATGGACTCATGCTGGGGGAGGGTGTGTTCCAGAGGAATGAGCGGCAGCAAAGCAGCAGCAGCAAATGAGCAGCAGCAAAGCAGCAGCGGCCAGCACAGAGGCCAGGAATCCAATGCTGGAGAGTCCTTGCTGGAGCAAGCCTGAGGCCATGCATACCAAGCCCTCAAAGTCAGATGGCAGGCGGAAGCCGGTAATGCCGGCTCAAAATTTTCTGTTTTTCACCATGTGCCAAGCCAAGAGACCAGTAAAAGGACCTGTTATATCTGATATACAGTATGGCCTTTTTTCCCCCTGGCTAGGCTCAGAACTGTGTGAACATTTTCCAGGGTCATTCAAGCATAGTTGTGCTGAAATCAGAATACAAATGCAAAGCTTTACAATGCCTCAACAATGGCTGGCTGATGCTAAGTGGTTTCTAGTGGAGATTTTGCCAAAGTTCGTGTTGCCTTACAGAGAAATGTAGTAAATTGTCTTTGAAAGATAACATAACAGATAATTAGAGTTGGAAGGGACCTTGTAGGTCATCTAATCCAACCCCCCCCCCCGCCCAAGCAGGAGACCCTACACCATTTCTGACAGATGGCAGTCCAATCTCTTCTTGAAAGTCTCAAGTAATGGCACTTCCACAACTTCTTTTAAGTTTACAGGCCTTCTATAACAAAACTTATAAGTAGACTGCTCCATCTGATATTGAAATGGTTAAATTATTGCTTATAAAATGATAATACATGCAAAGAAGGTAATAAAAAGAGCTCTCTTTTATCCACTGTAAATATGAAAACATAAAAGAGTGAAATTGATTTGGAAAAGGGGCTGTAATCCCTAGTATCTGTAGAGGGTTTGCTGAAATCATTAGTATTTCTCTGATTTGAGACAAAGTAAGAATTTGCTTAAAGCATCACAATGAATCCATGCCAAATATCAAGCATGAGTCTTCAAGTCCAACTTGGTCATAATTGGTTTGGCAGAGATTATCAGAAAGGTATCAAAATAACTGAACTATATATAATTATGAACAGAATTATAAATTTCTGTGTCTGAGCTATAGCTATTAGAAAGTGTGGTGCACCATCTACAGGGTAATGATAGCTAGCTACATTTGGATGACTTGATTCTGATAGAATTCTTCAGTGTTATCATATTAGTTTATTTTAATTTCCCACAAGTCTCTTGTACACAATTAGTAAGGATAGCAGTTGAGACATGCATCTTGTTGCTCCTAATAGCTGTCATTTCACAGCTGCCCATTGATAAGTGCAAGAATGTGATTGACCAGCTTCTATTCTATAGTACTTCAGGATTGCCTCCACAGGAAACAGACATTGTGACTTACTGGTATTGCATCAGAAAAGCTATTACTTGAATAGTATCCAAAGTAGCTATTTCTATTCTGCCAAATGGCTTTTTCTTCTACCTAGTGGAAATGCATTAATTTCTATATCTATGTTTAAAATTAGTTCTCTTCCAGAAGCAAAACAAGACTAGCTTCCAACAGTAGGCACAAGAGAACTCTTTCAAAAACAAGTTTTACTTGGTGAAAAACCTTCAATCTATAGCTGATTAACAGGCCATTTTCTTTTGCAGACATAATCCCTAGCATCTTCACTTAAAACAAACAGTTGGTGGAGAAAATTATTCCATTTGAGACCTTAGATTGCAGAAAACAGTATTAGCTATGGGAACAAAAAGCTTTACGAAGTATGTAGCAGCTTCTTATGTTCCATAAATTTGATTAGAACTATAACCATTTTGCTGGTATGGAATGTATCAGAAATAGGCATGAAAACTCTTGATTATCCTTTTTCACTAGTGAAAACTAATATGCATGTTCTTTGTTTTAGATCAGTGAGAATGCTGGACACAACATGCTACATTTAGAGGCAGCCCACCATAAACAAAATATGTGCACTGTTCTCCAGTGATAAAAAAAAAACCTGCAATAGTAAATTATAAATATACACCACTTCTGTCCAAAGTTGTAAAAATAAGAACTTGTGTTTCATTATGATCCATTTTCTTTTTTGAAATTTAAACCTACCCTGCTGTATATTAACATTTCTTGAAAATCCTTTAGGCTTTTCTCTGAATCCCCACTGACTTATTTTCAAAACCTTTCTTAAAACGTGGTAGCCATTTGTGAACATGGTAAGATTCCAGCCTGGTGTTTCTTGTCAACCTTTACATCTCTAAGTAATACAGCTCCTACTTAACCAGATAGGCAGAACATTATCTTTTCCAGTATCTGATATATGTATGTCATTTCATCTTTCCCAATGGCATTTTGTCAGTATTGTATACTTATAATTTTGTCCCATTCTTCTTTTCTTAAATTGGTATTGGTATGTTCTGTAATCACTTTTATACACTGCTCAAAAAAATAAAGGGAACACAAAAATAAGACATCCTAGATCTGAATGAATGAAATATTCTTGCTAAATACTTTGTTTGTTACATAGTTGAATGTGCTGATAACAAAATCACAGAAAAATTATCAATGGAAATCAAATTTAGCAACCCATGGAGGTCTGGATTTGGAGTTACACTCAAAATTAAAGTGAAAAAAAAAACACTACAGGCTGATCCAACTTTGATGTAATGTCCTTAAAACAAGTCAAAATGAGGCTCAGTAGTGTGTGTGGCCTCCATGTGCCTGTATGACCTCCCTACGTCTGGGCATGCTCTTGATGAGGTGGCGGATGGTCTCCTGAGGGATCTCCTCCCACACCTGGACTAAAGCATCCCTCAACTCCTGGACAGTCTATGGTGCAATGTGACATTGCTGGATGGAGTCCCAGATGTGCTCAATTGGATTCAGTTCTGGGGAACAGGCGGGCCAGTCCATAGCATCAATGCCTTCGTCTTGCAGGAACTGCTGACACATTCCAGCCACATGAGGTCTAGCGTTGTCTTGCATTAGGAGGAACCCAGGGCCAACCGCATCAGCATATGGTCTCACAAGGGGTCTGAGGATCTTATCTAATGGCAGTCAGGCTACCTCTGGCGAGCACATGGAAGGCTGTACGGCCCCCTAAAGAAATGCCACCCCACACTGACCACTGCCACAACAGTCATGCTGGAGGATGTTGCAGGCAGCAGAACATTATCCACGGTGTCTCCAGACCTTGTCACATCTGTCACATGTGCTCAGTGTGAACCTGCTTTCATCTGTGAAAAGCATAAGGCGCCAATGGGCAATTTGCCGATCTTGGTGTTCTCTGGCAAATGACAAATGCCCTGCACGGTGTTGGGCTGTAAGCACAACCCCCACCTGTGGATGTCGGGCCCTCATACTATCCTCATGGAGTCTGTTTCTGACCATTTGAGCAGCCACATGCACATTTGTGGCCCGCTGGAGGTCATTTTGCAGGGCTCTGGCAGTGCTCCTCCTGTCCCTCCTTGCACAAAGGTGGAGGTAGCAGTCCTGATGCTGGGTTGTTGCCCTCCTACGGCCTCCTCCACATCTCCTGATGTACTTGCCTGTCTCCTGATAGCACCTCCATGCTCTCAACACGATGCTGACAGACACAGCAAACCTTATTGTCACAGCTCACATTGATGTGCCATCCTGGATGAACTGCACTTCCTGAGCCACTTGTGTGGGTTGTAGACTCCATCTCATGCTACCACTAGAGTGAAAGCATTGCCAGCATTCAAAAGTGATCAAACCATCAGCCAGAAAGTATAGGAACCGAGAAGTGGTCTGTGGTCACCACCTGCAGAACCACTCCTTTATTGGGGATGTCTTGCTAACTGCCTCGGCTTTCCACCTGTTGTCTATTCCATTTGCACAACAGCATGTGAAATTGATTGTCAATCAGTGCTGCTACCTAAGTGGACAATTTGATTTCACAGAAGTGTGATTGACTTGGAGTTATTGTGTTGTTCCCTTAATTTTTTTGAGCAGTGTATGTATAATTTAATTACCATTAAAAAAGCAGCATACAAACATCTTCCTGACAGTGAAAACAAT
Organism: Hydrophis major; assembly: GCA_033807585.1. Classification (NCBI taxonomy): domain Eukaryota; kingdom Metazoa; phylum Chordata; class Lepidosauria; order Squamata; family Elapidae; genus Hydrophis; species Hydrophis major. The sequence continues at coordinate 163,886,458 of CM066329.1, forward strand.
CAATCAGTGGAACAACTTGCCTTCTTGGATTGGGGGTGCTTCATCACTGGAGGCTTTTAATAAGAAACTGGATATTCATTTGTTTGAAATGGCATTGGGTGGGGATTGGACTAGAAGACCTCCAAGGTCCCTTCCAATTCTGATGATGATGATTTTTGAGGTGCAGTTCTCAGATAGGAAATGGGTACACATACCTGCATCCAAAAGTATATTTGGAAATACTGTTTGGAAAATTATGTATGTTGTAATAAAATAAATAAAAATGTTAAGTAAATATTTTTTTAACTTTGTAAACCTAAGAAATATGGTGGAACTACTCTAAAATGTCACAAAGATCCAAATGAGATGACAAAATCCAAATGTTCTGTTTATTTTCCAAAACTAATAAGTTACTGTGAAGCTCAGATGAGCCAATAATAAAAATCTGTCTTACATAGATTTTCCTGTGAAAACTGGTCTAAAAACAACTCAAGTGTGTGCATTTCTAGTAAAAAAACCCAACACTCCAAAGAGTATAACTGATATAATTACAAAATAAGGAAAAGAGGATATAATGTAGGTCCTTCGAAATGTCATCCTTTGAAAAGATGACATTCTTTGAAATGCAATTGACAATTTTCATCTATAGAAGGCTTAAGGCATGGTTATCCCTACACAGTTTAAATTAACTACAAAATTAACTACAAAAAGGGGGAAGATGAAAAGGTAACTTTACACATCCTTGAGTATGGTATTTCTCATAAAAGACATATTTCTTTTAAAATATAGGGCAATTAATAAGACATCTACAGGGCAGTTGAAAAATGAAATACATCCATTTAGAAAAAATGATAAAAACAGGTTCTGCATGTGGATTTGCAGATTCAAATACTTGAAATATTCTAAGAACAGCCAGAGGACCTTGTGTATATCAATAAAATGCTCACTTAATTTAACAATATTTTACAGGATTTGAAAAATACATTCACACCTCTCCCTTAACAGGCAGGCACTTGGAATCCTAATTTGGACCCCTTTTCTGTTATTCCTATATGTGGAGAAAAGTCATCCTATTTTGTCACACCATGGGTTGGAGGTTTTGCTAGAATTCTAAGGTTTTGAAAAGTAAGGTTTGATGAACCTGGTGTTGATACAGGTTCTGTTGCAACCGAGAACTTAATGACTTTCCTTGTCTCTCCTTGCAAGGAACAAATATATAAAGTACAAGCAGATGTTCCCTCATACTGTCCTTGGCTGCAGAGATTCCATTGGTCCAGGTTCATCACCATTTCATCAGTCTTGGCTGCAGTGCATTTCTCCTTCAAAGATGTGTTACCTTGCCATACCTTACCTGGAAATCAATATATTAGTAATGAGAATTCCTCCCTCTCTGAGATGCATGGTTCAAAAATACATAAAATAAGTAAATAAATACTAACATTTGGCTCCAGTTTTTCCCTCATGGCAAGGTTTTCATCCCTATGCATCTATACTCACAACCTTGCAGAAATGCTTGCGAGCATCAAAATTTACATTAGGGCCTTATGTAATAATCCCGCCCAAAGCTGTTCTGATAAAATCTGTTCTGGTAACCAACAATGTTTCACGGCCTGAAGCATGTAACTTTATTGCATTTGGCAAAAAAAAAAAAAAAGAGTGTAGCCAGATAGTTTGGAATGAGCTGTTCTACAATTTTCCCAATCTGGTAACCTCCAGATGGGTTGAGTATCACTCCACCATCATCAGCCAACACAGCTACTCGTTGCGTTGCCTGGGAAGGATAAGGTTGTAGTCCAGTTGAGCTGGAAAGCAGAAAACTGGAGAACTTGTTTTGGATTACCACTCTGTGGTACTCTGGTTGGCAAATATTTGCAAATAAATCAAATTGTGGCACCCAAGTATGTGTCAACACATTGTACGTACCAGTTTACTCAGAACATTGAGTATGTTGGGAATAAAACTGCTGTAGTTGAGCCTGTGCAGTGGCCTATTGGGCAAAGTGTGCTAAAAAGGATATACAATCCTTAGCATTAGCAGGAAATGTTGCATGCTATACACAACTAAATTTATAGAGTTTCTAGATTAAAAAGTATAAGAAAATCTCAACTAAGGCATGCTTGGAGCCTTACAAATGTAATGAAAAGAAATACAACATAATCAAAAATGAAACCATAAAATCAAATTTTTGAGGGATGTATATTCATTAAGAAGCTGATACATTTTTAAATATATCAAGTAAGTAAAATATTTCAAAAGCACTCAGAAAAAAAATTTTTTAGCTTGGTGTCTAAACTAGTAATTGACTTCTGGAGATAAAATACATAAAACTAGTGTGGCAATTGAGAAGACTCTTGTGGAAATTTATAGATACTGTGGAAAGGGAACTTCACGAGGACAGTGGTGTCACCCAAGCAGGAAAAGCCCAAAGGGAACATCAAGCCAGCCATAAAACAAACTTGCATAGGAAAAGAAATCAAATAAAAGGTATTAAAGAAGCCCCTTAGACAAAAGCCTAAATAATTAAGAAAACTAGGGAAACAAGAAAACCCTTACAAACACAAGACATGCCAAATCAGCTAAACAAACAGACAAAAGACACAAAATATATTGCAAAGGAGACAGACAGGAGATTGCCACAAAACAAATATAAGAAACCATTAAGCAAAAAAAAAAAAAATTAGGACAAAACTGATAATCCAATCAAACTACCCAGCAAAGTTTGCCTTCTGCACCCCACAGAGTTTACCCTCTGGCGGAAATGAAGGAGGGGTGAATGAAGTTTAAATCCTGACAGGATTTAAAACATTAAGAAATACAAACACAAGCACACACACACAAAATGAGAAAAAAGGTATAAAAATCAGGGACTTACCATACAAAGGTAGCTAGCCCAGGAACACAGACTTCTTGCTATCTCTCACCTTCCTGAAAAATAAAAAGATCCAGCTTTCAAGCAGTTGTTTGTATCCTTGTACCGGAGCTCTCCCACTGGGAAAATCGAATCCTCAGAAGAAAGGCATTTTGACAGCCTTTCAACAATACCTATAAATATTTATATATATAGATACATTTTAGTACCTTGAACAAACAATTCCTGCAGTTCCCCAGTTGCACCACACCTTGCTGGAGACACCAAAGCACTGAACTTTTTAAATGCAACTGTCCCTAGTCCATCAACAACCTGGTGGCAGCAGCGGGCACCAGCTCTGCCAACCTCTTTCTAAAGAGCAACGCTGGAGAACATCCTTCGCGTGCAAAGTCCTCATTTCCGTCCCACATCATATACAATGCATATATTATACTGATCAGCGAAGGCGGGGTGGGGTGGGGAGGGAAGCCACGTCGGAATACCCCATCTAGTGTACCAAGGCCCATTAAGGGGCAGCAGATACAGAAAGCTGCTTCTTGCCATCACTAAAACATTTGTGCAGATGTACTACAATATACTGTAGGAATATTAAGCGTATCCTAGTGCATTGATATCGGAAGGTATTCTCCCCCCACCCTTCCTTCTTAAAGAGTTTGCAATCGGTGTATTTCGATATTAATTGGAATATTGTTATTTTATCTCCTGCAAGGAACGCCCGCACTTAAGAGACTCGATGCAGAGAGAAGGGCGCGCGCGCGGGACGGAGTTAATCTTGTAATTTTAGACATTGATTTCCTGACGAGGCGCCCGTTATTAAAGCTCATTGGCTGGTCGCTTTGTCATTCCCGTAAATTCTTGCAGGCACAGCTGAACTCTCGGGAAGCGGCAGTATTTTCCTCCTTTTCCACGTCCCGTCTTCGGAATGCTCTCTCTCCCTTATATTTAGAAATCTATACCGTCCAACTTTTCAAAAATTAACCCCCCCAACCCCCCCCCCTTTTTTTTTCTTCAAAGCCAGTAAACCCTGGGCTTTTTATCCTCTCTCAGACGCTCCACGTTCCCGCGCCCTTTATTATTCCTGAGCTCAAAGGGACTAATAACATCTCCCCGCCCCATTTGCTTTACGAAACCAGGATAGGGGGGAAGAATTGTCTGTTGCTGTTTCTCGAAGTCCTATTGGTGGAAGTCGCAGAGGTGGGGTTAATATTCCCGCCCCTCTCAGGTTTTCCTTCCTCAATCGCCGCGCCTGGCGCCGCGGGTGGCTTCGTTTCCTTCGCTTTGCTCTATGAACGGAGGCATCTAAAAGGGCGGGATCCGGTGCCTTGGCGAAAACTGAATCCTTATTGGAGAATGTGGCCAGGTAGGAGGGAACCGAGAGCCCGGGGCCCGGATCCTAATTGGCCAAGTCGGAGCAAAGGCTGTGGAGGAGAGGGCGGAGTTCGCTGCCCATCAATCGGGGAGTGAATTGGGATTGCCACGGGAGGCGGCGGCGGCGGCGGTTCCGGTGGTCGGTCTTTTTCCGCCGCTGTCCGCAGCAGCTCCGGCTTCTCCATGGCCGCTGCGGTCCCTGGCGCGGTTCTCCCTGCCGTGCCGCGAGTGGGGGAAGCCGTGTCCGTGGAGGTCAGGTCCGGAGGCTTAGGACCCCCGCCTCCTTGAGGAGAAGGAACCGAAATGGCAATCCTGGCCGCGCAGGTAGGAGGGCGAGGGCGCCCGGCTCAGCTTCCCACCCCTCCTTTTTTCCCCTTCTCTCTCCTCACCCCCCCCCCTCCCGCCCGCCACCCGGGCTTAGCTGAGTGGCTGCAAAGGAATCCCTTGCTGCAAAGAGGGCGAAAGGCTTTCCTTCTCCATCCCTTCTCTTCCCGTGGAGAAAGCCTTCTTCGCTTCCCCTTCACTCTTGCCCTTCTTTCAGCCCCGAGGGTAGGGCCTCCGTTTGTCCCCGATATATGGGGGTACTTGGCCCGCCCGGATTGGGACCTCCCGATTTTGTCTGTAGGTTTCCACGCCTTGCTTGGGTTTTTTTTTTTTTTTTTTTTTGGTGGAGGGGGTGAGGCCAGGCTTTTTTCCCGTTATATCATTTTACTACCCCAAAGGAGGAGAAGCGCAAGCCATGCCCTACCGAACCCAGTAATTCCCCTTAGTCCTCAAGGGGAGGGGGGCATCGACCATCCCTAAAAGGAGAGGTTTCTCATTTCCTGCTTTCTGCCAACTCGGAAATGGGAGCCCCTTTTCCGCCAGTTAGGTCAGTCATTATGATAATCATCAGGCAACTCTGAATGTAAACGGTGTTTGCTCCTCCACCGTGTTCAAGTACTTCGTGCATATATCATGAAAGCTCTTTTCTAAATGAGCATTGGGGCTAAGAAAACGTTGGAGGGTAGATAAGGTGCGCCCTGTTGATCTGAGGTTTGAGCCTGTTTGCTGGAAAATAAGGTTATCTTGGTATGTTACCTCTAATATTGGAAAGAATAGGTCCTTGAATACCACTTGTTAGGAAGCACAAGCAAAAGGGTGCTGTTGTGCTTCATTGATCTCTCATCTTTGTTTGGATCAAACATGAAGGTTTTTTACATTGCTCCATGAGTACCCTGTGTGGACCAACACAGGTTCAGTTGCATTAAGAACCATTTTTTTAAACCTAAAAAAACGTTCTCACTGTCACTAATATACTTTGGACAACAATGAGATTGGCATTTACAATTCCTTTATATTTAAGTATTTCTATTTTAGTTCTTTTTATTTTCCTTTGAAATGAGTGGACAGAGGAATCCTCTCTCCTGTCCAAGAATAGTTAAGCCTATCTTCTTTATTATTGAGATTTTATTCTTGAAAACTTTTAGGAAATGTTATTGGGTTCATGCAGGTAAGAGATGTAGTCTCATCAAGCAGCCAAACTCTCATGTCTAGTGGGAGGAAAATACCACTTCTTGAATTCTATAGGCTAAAATTGCTGTAATTTTTTGATCAGAAGAAATGTTTTGATTTTAGACTTTCTATTAAATTCAATCTCAAAGATTTTGCAAACACTAAATTTAGGTTGGTGTTCAGTACATTTTTTCATGATCTAATTGACTGTTCAACATCCAAAGTAGATGCTTTTTACATTGTCTAGTTAGTAATATTCGGGTTTTTTTTTTTTACTGAAATTAGGTTAGTTTTAGGAATCAAGATAGAAGACATCCAAGATATTTGTTCTCTTGATACAACTTTGGTACAAAATGTTACCAACTACTTTTTGTTGAAAAATTACCACACATATTTGACCTTAGAGTTAATGCCAATTTGTGCAAAATGATAAATACAGAGAAGTTTATTTGTTATAGTCTTTTTTTCAAAGGAGAAATCATAGTCTGAAAAAGTTTGATTGAATCCTTTTTAAGGATGGTTAGAAATTGGGTTCAGGAATTGGCAGTATGTTATTGAATTTGGTGAAAAGTAAGCAGGGTTGGCCTGGTTAAATATTTGGATGGTATGTTTAATAGGCTAAGAAGTTAAATTTAAAAAAACCTAGAAATGAAGTTGGTTTGACATAAGACTATTCGCAAAATGTTTGTAACATGTCAGACTGTAGCCACATTTCATTGTTGAGTATGCCTTTGATTCTGGAAATAAGACCAGAGGGCCAAATTTAAACATAAAATAATTCTACCTTATATTTTACTGTTGTTCTTGCTGTTTCTTGCTACACAAAGCTAATTTACAGTTCAGCATTTGTACAAATACTATGTCTGGCCATTCTTAACCATGATATGTTATGATGACCTCTGCATTTTGTAATGGTTGAAAGCAGTGCTTATAAACTATGCTGTTTCATGTAAGTTAATTTATAAAAAAGTTCAAACTCAATTGAAATAAATGGTGTACATGCATGGTCTAATATATGAATATTCATTTAAATAGAGATACATGTGAAAATGAAACCTATTGCATTGTATCTACTGTAAATACTAGCAGTTGGTTTTGGAAATGTTAAATTGTAATATCTTCTATTCAGTCTTTATATAAAGATTCAGGCAGCCTGCCTGGCTGAAAATATGGCTACAGCCTCATTTGGTTGTAGATTACCTTGTTCCTGTACTAGTTCATTCCTCGGATATTCTTTATTCACAACCAGGTCTATTAGCTATAGCTTTGTATCTTTAGATGGAAAATCATGAAGAAGTTGTAAACTGAACTTGAAAAGAGCAAACACATTTAAAAACATAATCATGCCCAGAGAGTTACAAAAGTTGAATGTAACCTGAAGGATACTTAAATGTTTTAATAGAAATTGAACATTGAGGTATATACCATCAAGGACCAGTGGAAATCTTTCAAATATTCATTGACATTTGATTTTAGCTAGTTGAAGTCCAATGTTTTAGCTTAAACAAAGGAGAATTGTTTCCAAACGATGTCTGTCAAAAGAAAGAAGAATTAATCTATTCATGGGTATAGACTTTTGTTCAGTGGCATACACTGAAAAAAACAACCCTTGAAAAGAATTGTAATTCTGGTTGCTGGACATGGTTAACTATCTGTAAAAATCTTTGCCAGATGGCTACCAATATAGTGGATGATTATTGAAAACAATCCTAGATCAGGATGTTTTCTTCACCTCTATTTTATATAGAAATCCTTAGCTTACTTTTTTTTAATGGTAGTGTGGAAAGTAAACTTCACAAGGACAGTGGTGTCACCCAAGCAGGAAAAGACCAAAGGGAACATCAAGCCAGCCATGAAACAAACTTGCATAGGAAAAGAAATCAAATAAAAGGTATTAAAGAAGCCCCTTAGACAAAAGCCCAAATAATTAAGAAAACTAAGGAAACAAGAAAAGAAAACCCTTACAAACACAAGACATGCCAAATCAGCAAAACAAACAGACAAAAGACACAAAATATATTGCTAAGGAGACAGACAGGAGATTGCCACAAAACAAATATAAGAAACCATTAATCAAAAAAAGATTAGGACGAAACCGATAATCCAATCAAACCACCCTGCAAAGTTTGCCTTCTGCACCCCGCGGAGTTTACCCTCCGGCGGAAATGAAGACAACCCCTGACAGGATTTAAAACATTAAGAAATATAAACACAAGCACACACACACAAAATGAGAAAAAAGGTATAAAAATCAGGGACTTACCATACAAAGGTAGCTAGCCCAGGAACACAGACTTCTTGCTATCTCTCGCCTTCCTGAAAAATAAAAAGATCCAGCTTTCAAGCAGTTGTCTGTATCCTTGCACCGGAGCTCTCCCAGCGGGAAAATCGAATCCTCAGAAGAAAGGCATTTTGACAGCCTTTCAGCAGTAGAATTGCCTTATATTTGAGCTAGTTATGATATAAACCAGCGGGCTTTTTTAAATTTTCACAATCCTTCTGAGAATCTAATGAAAGTTGTGGACACACACATCTTCAGGAAAATATAAATAAATTTATATGCACAATTTATTGATAAATGGCATTTCCTTGTCACCTTAACATCAAGTACCCATAAGTAAAAAATTATATTGAGCATTAAAAAAATCAGCGAGCTTTTGAAAAATTTACAGTTTTACTTTAAGATTCACATTAAGTTGATTGAGTAACAAATGTTCTTAATGGCTGGGTACTTTTTCTTTAACTTTTATCAACAGGAAAGAGTTTAAAACATCATAACATGGCAGTGATAATTATATATCTAATATATTCTATACTTTGAAATAAAACAGTGCCTTAATAATTTAATTAGATATAAAAACAAAAAAAAATCCCAAATGTGTTTTTCAAAGTAATAGGAAAGAAATTGAAGAAATAAGGGTTTTATTTTCTTGCTATTGTTTTGCATCTGGTTCATAACCTCTCTGATGATTATTCATGGTTTCCCAATAGTCCATGCACCAAATTTAAGTGCTGGTGTAAAAAAACCTTTCTAGCCTCTGCTTTAATCCACTAATGTAAGAGTGAATTATTACTAGGAATCTGTCTTTAGATATACTTAAAATTTAATATTTAACCTGTTTATTACTCAGTTTTAGAATCATGGCTTCAGTTGAACAAAAAATGGGATTAGAAATCTATTATGAAGTATGATATGTCTCTGGTAAACAAGTATTTTGTGGGGGGGGGGAATGAAATACCACAATACTACATATAAAATGTGAGGTTTTATTTCCAGTATTGGCTATATGCTTCCTATATTGTTGTCCAAGTTTTCTGTTACTTGACTAAAGTCTCATTAGTCTAAAAACATCAGCTAAGTAAAAATTTGTTCCAATTCATTTCTATATTATTAGATTTTTATCCCACCTTTTTATATATAGCCCAACATAGTGAACATACTAAATATTGCTGCATCTCGTTTCCCTATAGAAACAAAACTTTGAGGTAGGTTGGGCTAAGAGAGAGTGACTGGCCCAAAGTCACCCAGCTGGCTTCATAGCCTTTATGAATTAAGAAGAAAATGCTTGCTTTTCAATAACTTTTAGAGAAATGTTTTATATGGTGATCCACCTTAGTCACAATTGTTACATGACTATTTATAATTAAATAGTATTAATATTTGAATTGGAGTGCCTTCTCTTACAAAATAACTAAAATACAGCTTTTGGGGTATGATTATGTAGTCTATTACAACAAAATCAATATTGTTTAATACTATTATTTAAATTATGCTTATTTGAAACATAAAAAGCAAAGCAAATTCCCACATATCCTAATTGCTTAAAAATGGCAAAACCAAAACCAAACCCACAGGCTCAAAACCCACATTCCAAATCCACTGTGTGCTATTGTAGACCTTATTTATGATTGCCAAGTGCTTCACTGAAGTCTGCTGAAGACAGGGTTATAAGAGGGTGAGATCTTGTGCATATGAAATTAGTCTTTCTCAATTCTAGCACCTTCATACTATTTCTTTTTTCATCCTAAGATTTTTTTTACTGGACTTGCTCTTAATTGAGCAGTAGAGTTGATTAAACAATTGGATCTTGGATTGGCTTTATCAATTTTACTTTCTGGATTTCACACAAATACTGTGACAAACAGCAAACAGTTGTGTTGTATCATCATTAGATCAGAAAGAACTGACTAATGTTAATGAAAATTTTCTCCATTAGTCAGACTTCTTGTCTGGCCACAAAATGATTTCACTGTTTGGGAGCCAGCAAACCCATTCTGATTTCTCCTGGATGCTCCAAAAAAACATAGATTAAAGATTGAAATGTATAAAAGGGGAATGCAGTAAAAACCTGATAGGGATAATTTTTCTTATTCCTCCAATGAAATATGATCAGACTCTGCTCTATAATTAATAATACACAAAAATTAAGTATGCAAATGTTTCTAAGAGCACCCACCTTCACATACTTTACTTTTTACTTCCTTGATGTAATAAAAAAGAACCTCTCTGCCTAGGAGACAATTTTAAGGCATATAATCATCTGACTCTAATGGCTAGTTATAACACAGTTCTAGTGTGAAAGAATGTCAGTGGTATGTACTGATTTTTGTCTTCTGGAAGTGATTGTATCAATGATTTTTAGAGAGAAATTCAAGGTTTTGTCAACAGTAATAAAATGGCTACAAATAGTTTGGTGGCATTTTAAAAATGATTATTTTTTTCTAGCCCTAATTTTAGGGCTCAAAATCTACAAACTGGGAACAACTATTGTGAAATGAAACTTATTCAAGGTAGATTTCTTGAATAAAGGTGACTAAAGCACGTATACATAGAGAAATATACATTTCTTGGTTTTAACATGAGGCTCTTGAACAGAATATTACAAAATGGAGCTCTTATAGTCATGTTTGTATATATTGAAACAATGGTAAGGTTTTTTGGCATTTGATCTGTCAGACGATTATTTTTTCTTTTCTTTTTTTCAAGTACAGGATTTGTTTTGGGGGGGGGGATCAACCGAATATTCATTCATTGGTTGCAACAGGATTGTTGCCCAAGACTGAGGTCACAGACTGAGTGAAGGTGACTGATTACATTAAATTAAGACTTACACATTACCAACGTTAAAATGTAGATTCAGTTAACTAAATTCAATCAAATATATAAAAGATAAAAAGAATGCTTAAAGGTACAAGAGTAAGCTTTGAAATGGAAAAAGAGAAAAGAGTTTGAAAATAGACAACCATGAAGTTAAATCTAAACATAGAAGCATACTTTTGTAGCACTTTTAATATTATTTGTGGCTTAATATCCAAGTTTCAGAGACAGATTTAGTCACCTTAAATCTAAGATACTTAACACAAAAAGTTTCTACATGGGTATTTTGTTAGAGGAGTTGTGAATAAATTTGGGATGTAGTACACATGCCATTGGCTCTGCAGATCAAGAAAAACATGGACATGTCTCATAGGACACTATCAAATTTACCTTGCATAATTGCAGAGGGTAAGACATTTAAACAGATTAAAGAAAAGTCACTTTGGTGCCTTGAGAACAAATCACTAAAAATAGGATGGGATGAAAATTTTAGTTGAATTTCTGATTGCACAACAAGAGTTTTGCTAATGTAATTGTTTATCAGTATCCTATGTACATGTTTTATAAAGACTTTGACTTTGTATATGTAACAGATGCCATGAGAAATGAAAAAGGCTGCAATTTTTGATTCCAGTAAAATTGTGTGCTTGGAGTGATGTTGATCATACAGATAAGGGGGCTAAACCTTATGGACAATATAGCAGCTTAAATCAATCAGACAATCTGCTTTGTAAGATTGTGGTTTCTAGAGAAATAAAGACTTTATAATAAAGAAATATTTCATTCACTTATTTTCAGAAATGTTTTGTGTCAAATGTCCTTGGGCATTTCAACCGACCTTAAGAAAATGGTTTTTGTGTAGTTATCATATCTGAAAATAAAGCCTTTTATCTAGGATTGAAATTTCTGTTTTTCTCAAATGAAATTCTGTCATTTGGGATAGGCTCAAAGACAAATTCAAGATCAATAAAAGCAGCATGAAAGGCCCTGTGAAGGTTGGCACAGTATTTTTCTGCTAGGTGTTGAAATTCAGGCAATGGTCAATTTTAGACTTGCCAGTTTTAACACTGGCCTGTTCATGGGTTTTTCTTAGACCCACCCCCCCCGACAATTGTAAAACAAAACTTTCTTGAATATGTTTTGCTGGTTACATGCGGCAGATTAATGGAATGATATTAGTGAAATTAGTGAATATTAATTTTGAAAAGTTCAACAGGGATATCACCCCATCTGATGGTTTTGTCTAATTTAACCCTGTGCCTCAAATTTCTTAAAATTTTATCATTACAATGAAGAGAAACTGGGAGATTAAGGGGTGCAAAATTCTAGGATGAGACCTACTTCTGAAACTAAAAGGATTTGAAACTGAATTGCCAATTCACTGGAGACAACTGATAGATTTAACCAAGGAGCTTCATTTTTTGTATTTTTGACTACAGTCTGCCAAATTAACTGCATTTCTCAGTTGTCACTTTTCTTCATTTAATTTGTATTTATTGATTTGTACCCTACCCCTTTGCCCCTAAACATTCTTTATAGTAAAAATAGAACAAAATAAGAGAGGAGGGTGGAATTAGATTGATCTGAAATATCTTATAAAAGTGTCCCAAAGATGTTTTTTCAGGAGGCAACTGGGTTTTTTTTCTTTCTCGCTTTTGAAGACATTTCACTTCTCATCTAAGAAGCTTCTTCAACTCTGACAGGATAGTGGGGAATGGAAAGATTTATATTCCTTGCAGACAGCTGTTCATTTGCATCCTTTTAGAGCGTCACTGAAGCACTTAAGAGATTTATCTGTGTCCTCGGCATCACCTGAGTGGTGCTCCTGGTTCCTGTAGTCTGCAGTTTTTTTCCTCTGGAAATCCATTCCTACTCCCACACCATTTAAAGGGTGTTCATCCCAAATTCTATAGCTAAAAATCTGTAGAGATTCTTAGTCATCCAGGTCATCCAAAGGTACTTTTTCAGGAGACAACTGGACTTCCTTGTTTTTTTCTTTTTGAAGACATTTCGCTTCTCATCCAAGAAGCTTCTTCAGCTCTGATCGGATCGTGGGAATGGAAGGGTTTATATTCCTTGCAGACAGCTGGTCATTTGCAGTTTGGCTTCCATTTCAATGACCCTCTAAAGGATGCATATTACTAGCTATCTGCAAGGAATATAAATCTTTCCATTCCCCATTATCCAGTCAGAGCTGAAGAAATTTATTGGATGAGAAGTGAAAGGTCTTCAAAAGAAAAAACACAAGTCCAGTTACCTCCTGAAAAAGCACCTTTGCAACAACCATGACCTGGATCACTGAGAATCCCTACAGACCTTATAAAAGGCAGTTTAATGAGATCCTACAAACTATACAGCAGCTTAGTGGACTCAATAAAACTGTTGAATCTATATTTTAAAATTACTTGAAATTTTTCAAGTGTTTGCCTTGTACCACAATTTATTGAGTTTAGTATTGCAAATTTCACTATCTATTCATTGTATATTAGCAAAGGAAGAGATCGCAAAGAACAATTTTAACTAATAAACATCAAAAATAACAAACAAACAATTCTCTAATGTCTCGTATACCTAATATGTTTTCAGTTTTTCCTCCAGACCATAGCAATTTTACCTATATTCAGAAAATGATTCAAAACCAATATGAATCACAGGACAACAATTCTCTGTTTGGATCCACAATGGTTTTTTTCAAAGGAGATTTAATTACTGCCTGTCTCAAAACACCTAGCATAATGATATGGGGCATTTACATTTTTCTGAATCCCCCTGCCAATCTCTTTTTGCTACCTATAACCAGATAAAACAGATTGCATATTGAGATTATAAATTATGAAATGTATTGATTCTGCATTTTATTCTGCTTAGACTGCAGCAAATGAAGTTGATCTCCAAAATCCTGATTTGGTGGTCCTCTAGATATTGTGAATAGAATTTAGAAATAGAAATACAATACTATAGAATACAATACAATGCAATATGTTTATTGGCCAACTCTGATTGGACATGCAGGAAATCTGTCTCTAGTGCATAAGGTCTCAGGGTACTACATTTCAATAAAATTATGTGCTATGAGTTAGACCAGGGGTCCCCAACCCCTGATCCATGGCCTGGTACCAGGCCATAGGCTATTGGGATCCAGATCACAAAAGTGGGGAGTGAACATGCCCAAAGCTGCATTCCCTTCCTCCTCCTCTGCTGGTCTACTAAGCTGGAAAGGTTGGGGACCGCCGGGTTAGATAACCACCTCTACATTTTTCTGCATTACATACCAGCTAGCCAGCCATGTTAGACCTTCAAGGGGAAGGTCTTGCTTCAAGGGGACTTGCTTCAAGTCCCCTTGCTACTTTTTTGGTGGAGCAGTATGCCTGCAGGTACAGGACAATGGCTGGGTGTCAGCATGGTGATACTGGGCAACTGAGGAAATGTTTAACAAAAGACTAGTTTTCTCTAAAACTAACAGAATAGGCATCTAAAATGCAACTATTATGCATTGTAAAATGTAAAGGTATTCTTTTGAGTTAACCTAAAGCAGAATCACTGTGCATGAAACATAGCAAAAGCCACCAAATGACCAATCTATTCAACAAAATAAATAAGGTAAACACTAAGTAAAATTATTTACAAGGCTTTTTACAAATCATGAAGTCTGAAAGTGTATTCACTTATTTATTTAGCATATTTATATAGCTGTCTATCCAAAAAAGTCTGGGTGATTGATTAACAGAAACAGAACAATCAAATGGTAGAAATCTACCCTGTTTTTCCAGCAATACAGTCTCCCCCAATAGGAAGTCCCAGCATGTTTTATAGGCATGAAATGAAATTAAGCCCCTCCCCCCATATTAAGGCCTATATTAAAACATGCGAAATGGGGGAGAATGGTGGTGGTGGGGGCTTGCCATTAGGAAGTACTTTTGTTGCACACCCGGATATGGTGCTGCCTGCGTTGACCCCGATACGAAATGCCCCACCAACACTGAGGTCAACATCCAATCTGTCGCTGCCCGCCTGCCCGAAGATGCAAGGGGGGGAATTAAGTCACCCCCGAAAAGACAGCCTAGCCATTTTTTCGGGGCTTAAAATAAAATAAGACCTGGCCTTATTATATGAGCAACACGGTATTAAAAAGAAACTGGGTCAACCCCCATCCGAATCACATTTATATTAAATATAACTACAGCCATACAATTACTCCATTAACATCCTTGGCCTAGGGAGAAAAAGCCAGGTCTTCACAGCCCTCTGGAAGGCCAACAGGGTTGAGATTGTCTGTATCTCATTAGGGGGCTGGTTCATGAGGAAGGTACCCTGACACAGAAGGCATGCTTCCTGGGGTCCACCAGGTGACACTGCTTCACCAGTGGGATCTGGAGCATATCTAGTCTACCCTATCTGATAGGGTGAACAGAAACCATCTGGGAGAAATGGCTCCACAAATTAGTACTTGGCAGGCTTCTTAGGACAAGCATTCTGCATCAAAATCTTTTTCAGTCTGATTAAAGTCAGGAGAGAATGAAACAGAGCTGTGAAAGAGAAATGTAATCTACGTTTATGATGTCTTATTTCCTTTAGTTGTCTTATTTCCAAATAGCAGCACCTCCTCCAAATTGCTCCTGTAGTTTTTGTTTAATTTTTAAATTAATTATATTGATCTAGTATAATATCGGTTTAGTTTCTCTCTAAGAAACTTTTTACTTTTTTTGTTTCTGTTTAATGTTACAAGCAGAAAGTGATTATATGGATGTCTTTTTGAAGAAGGCTTGTAGAATATTCATAATATTCTGCTATAAAATACAATGTGCTATTATGATTGTTTGGTAAGGATAACATTTGTGACTTACATTCAAATTATAGTGGCTTGTCTTTGGAAAAGCAGTTCACATCCTTTGAATATTTTACAATTTTTACAGCCAAATGTTCCTAAGGATTATTGGTAAAATCCAAATGATTATCTGAAAAGAAATACTTCTTCACAAAATAAATGTAAAAAGAAAGACGAAACCCTTGGTTATCTGTTACGCTGTTTCTTTCTTATTTGATCTGTGGTAGCAATTTAATATTGAACTAGAAAAATTGTGATCCAATCTTGTGAACATCTTATTTGGGTATCAATTATAAAGAAGAAGGGAGAAAACCACTGCTGTTTTAAGTACTATGTTGTCTTTTACAGGTGATTCCTTAACTTTCCTGATCACTGTCTCCAAATACTTTCTAAATGAACATTCCTGTTACTCTCAAATTGCTGGAAATGGCAAGTCCAGCCATCAGCCCTGACTCTTCTTCCCATGAAGCACTTTCTTCTGTCAACTCGATGCCTGCATGTTCCCCTACTTCTGATTCTGAGAACCTGAGCCCAGATGAGTTGGAGCTCTTAGCCAAGTTGGAAGAACAAAACAGGTAGGACATTCTGAAGGTCCAATACTGCTCTGATATTGACTGAAAGCCAGAGGATATAAATAGTTTAATATTTAAATATTAGTCAGATGTTTTAGTTTTACCGGATGGCCCTGTAAACACAATAGTTTAAATACAGTATTTCTTGAAGCATTAATGTACAAATACTAAATAGATCTTTATTACCCAGTGGATGACAATCATAGATAACAAAAAGTTTTGATTCTTCCCTTTAATTTATCTGACAATATTGTCACTGGGCATTAAAAAATATCAGCTTCATTATCAACGATCTTTATGGTTTGTATCCTTTTCTTGCATAAGTTATTTTACCATACATCTTTAGTAATATTGGATGGCTAACAAACAATACATTAAAAACCCATAATAATAAAGAACATGATATAAAACATTCAGAACCAAAGATGGAGAATCTGCAGTTCTAAGGGACCCCAAAACCCAGTCATTCAGTCTTGCTAAGATTGAGTTGTAGCCTGTTCTTCCCAGCCAGTCTTTTAGTGCCTCCAGGCACCGGATAAAAAACTTATGGCAACACTTGTATTGCCTACACCAGAGATATATAACTGCATAGCATAAATTCAGAGGATACCTCACCCCATGGCAATGGATATTTTCGCTTAGTGGCTTCATGTAAATGATTAATAGGAACAGGCAGAGTTGAGCCTATGGCACCCCACATATCCTGACTAGACTTTTCATTTTCCCATCTATACCAACTGGGACTGACCTCCAAAGGAGAACCACTGCAGAACTCTGCTCCATTCTTCTCAATTTCAGAATAATACCACAATCAATGCCATTGTCAATATTTAAAGCTTCCAAAAGAATCAGAAGGATAGGATGGATCCACCAGTCCATTATTAGCCATCTAGTACACTCGGTGCCATCTGAGTAATACAGCCTGACCTGAAACCCAACGGGATACGTCCAGGTACTCTACTTCCTAAAAGGGGAAGGTTGGAAACTGGACAAAAACTATCCAGTATGATTGGCTACAAGGAGGGCTTCTTCAGGAAGACACAGATCACCTTTTCTTTCAGAAGAAATGGAACCATCCCTTCCCATGCCTCTGTCAGTTCCACAGGACCTCTCCAGCCAGAGTTCACCTCTAAGCAAATTTGAGTTACTTGATCTGTCAGATATCTAGAATAATCCTCAAGTGATATCACAAGGGCTCCCCTCGCCCCTCTTTACCAATAAGGAAACTAGTTTATAACTAGTTTATAAATAAGGAAACTGCTCAGCTCTTTACAGATTTAAAGTTTATCCACTTTTAATGGTTTACAGCAAACCATGTTCTCATCTACTTGGTTTGGATCACACTTTGTTTCCCTCCAGTGATGCTTGAGGTATGTCTTGTGTCCTTTTATCTCCTGGGGTACTTGTGAAAACCAAGGAGTATTTAAAGGTCCAAAACCACAAAGTCTGCACAGATTTAATCCAATTTAAGACTGTTGTTGCTACATCTAAGGCCATGCAACCAAGTTTCAACAAAACCATGAAGTTCCCTATGGAATCCTTTCATGTTAATCAGTTGCTTGGAACAAATCAAATCAAATCAGGCCCACTTTTTGCACAGTGGTGAATAGAATTCCTAAGGCTAAAGGAGAGTTAGTAAGGAAGATGACCTTGATGAAGGTCTGGAGGAATCATTAGCTAGGTAAAACAGGCTGAAACATTTTAAGTTCAGAGCAACAAGAGAGTATTTAGAAATGGCTAAGGCAGATATTTTCCTAATTTAGGGTACAGCACAGAGGTGGTATTCAGCAGGTTCTGACCAGTTCTGGAGAACTGGCAACGGAAATTTTGAATAATTCAGAGAACTGTCAAATACCACTTCTGACTGGCCCCACCCCCATCTATTCTCTGCCTCCCACATCCCAGCTGATTGGCTGGGTCTTCTTTTGTTGCCTTGCACAGGAGAAGGGAGCTGGAAAGCAGGTTAGTGGGGTGAGGAAGGAATGCAGTAACCTTCCCCCAGGAGTGGGATGGGAATAGAGATTTTACAGCATCCTTTCTCTGCCATGCCCACCATGCCACGCACACAACTGGGAGTAAAAAAATTTGAATCCCACCAATGGTACAGCACATTCAGACTTGGAAGTTTCTGTTATTATTATATCCAGTCTCAATAGTAGTTCTAGTCCTTATGGGGAGTTGTTTTCTTGGGCTGGGCTACCTAGTTGACAGGAATGATCTATGCATGATCCTGATATCAACATCCCACAATATCAGATTGCCACTGCTATGGGACAAAAACTGGACTTAGTTTGTATGCTGCCAGAGATTCAGTAGCTGCGCCTCAACCCTATCTCGGCAACCTAGAATGGCGTATTATAGAGAGGGAACTCCCCCACCCATCTACTGATGTTCAGTTAAGTTTTGGTAACACATATCAGGTCAGCCCTCCCATTTATAACCAGCAGTTTCATTTAGAAATTAACTTTAATCATATGAAACAATCTCTGTAGAGAATGAACACTCTTATTAATGATTAAGAGTCATTTTGTAGTCTCCTTGAGCTTTCTATCATGTTCAGCTTCACTTCCTCCAGAATTTCAAAAGATAGCCAGAGGTGCAATTTGGGAATATTTCTACTTCTCATTCACAAAATCAAATGATACTTGTTCCAAAGAAATTAAATGTTTTCCCTTATATCAATTATTGTATTTCCCATGAGATAGATATTAAAGCATAAATGCTAAATTGGGTATGGAAGGAATGGGGATGGATGAATGTCTACCTATTTATATATATCTATAATTTATATTAATATTAATAATGATGCTCAAGTTCCATTCAAACTAAGAATAAAATTTGGCTTAAGTAGATCCAGATCCAGTACCAATACAGCTATTAGTGGGAATCCTAGATTGACTTTGCCTTCAGTTAATTTGTATGCCTGGATTTGACAGTTGTTTAAGACATGTAAAAGAGTTAGCTTATTTCTATTAATATCTTAATTGATTGCTATATGATCATGTTGTGACAAAATAACATCAAATGCTTTATTGTAGTGAAAAATCTTATGAATGTAGTGAGAATCTGAAACACATTCATGTTGCTCTATGCTTATTGAAGTATAGTACTGTACAGACTGTTCTTGATTATAAATGTACAAAATTTGGCTAAAAGGTGAAAGAATCCTTTCAGGCTGGTACATGGTACAACCTTGTACAAAATGAAATTGAAAACGATTTGTAAAAAATGACTAAATTCAGTTTGCTTTAATTTTACTTATCCAATTTCTTTCACTGCCCATCTCAGCCAAGTGACTCTGGATGACTTAGTATTCTAAAACTCTAAAACTGATCAAACAATTAAAAACAATAAAATAATAAAAAATATCCAAAAATACATACAACAGCCAAGATAGTTAATCAATTAACAATAATGCAAAAAACTGGGACCCTTAATTTTCTTGTTTTATCACAGAATACAATTTCCATTCAAATTTAACTGATAAAACCAGAATGTGTCTAAAGATAGAAATGTTTCTCTATAGCCTTGATTTTAAATATATATTAAAATTCTTTTACAGCTAAAAAGTATACCATGTTCTGTCATATTTTCTCTATCCTGCACCTCAAACAGAATAATTTGCATAAATTACAAATTTATGCATGTATCCTTCCATTCCTGTTCAGAATTGGAAGAGTTTCTAATGAATATTCAACATTACAAGGGACTTGTAATGTCCCTTGGTTGATTGGCAATCCTAATCTCTACAAGTGTCATAATGCCTCTTAGTTGAAATGTTTGAAGAAGCTTGTTTACATGGAAGTTTCATTAAGCTCTGGAGCATTTGTTGTATTCTAACCTAGTTATGTAACTGGTAAGAAGACAACTTTTTTTTTTTACATTTTTCAAGGCTTTTGGAAGCTGATTCAAAGTCATTACGCTCTATGAATGGCTCACGAAGGAATAGTGGGTCGTCTTTGGTGTCTAGTTCTTCTGCATCATCTAATCTAAGCCATCTTGAAGAAGATACCTGGATCTTATGGGGAAGGATTGTCAATGAATGGGAAGAATGGCGGAAAAGAAAAGAGAAGTTACTCAAGGTGAGGAAAATAATTGCTTCTCTAGTGGTAGACATATTTTATAAGACTTGAAAGTCATAGACATGTTTATATTTGTTGCATCTTATACTTTCATCTTATCCAATAATTCCTTTTTTGATTGTGTTTTTCTTAATTATATTTATGCACTCGAACAAAAAGGCAGTGAGGGAAAAAATTTAATATAACAAAAAGTCTATTACCTGACTACTGGCTCTTTGCAACAAATGCATGTGAAATGGTGATGGAAGAATTCTATAAAGCTTAGGGCAAAAACCAGAGGAGAAACAAATTGTTTTTTAAAATCCAGTTGATTAAGGTATTGAATGTTTATTTTGTGGATTCAGATAAACCTTAATTTAGAAGCTCTTCATTAAGATAACTTATTGATGTGTTGTAATTTTGGATGCAATAACACTATTGTACCCGGTATTTCTCTTAGTTTATGTCAAAAGTTTAAAATTGACTGTATCCCTTTATAGAAATATGGAAAATACTTGAAGTGTGAATCAGCTTTGCATAATATCACTTAGAGTATCTTGTAGTCTTTTTTCTCCATTGTTTAGGAACTCATAAGGAAAGGAATCCCTCACCATTTCCGAGCAATTGTTTGGCAGCTTCTGTGCAGTGCCACAGACATGCCTGTGAAGAATCAGTATTCAGAGTTGCTGAAAATGTCTTCTCCTTGTGAAAAGTTAATCAGAAGAGACATTGCCAGAACATATCCCGAACATGAGTTCTTCAAGGGGCAAGACAGTCTGGGCCAGGAGGTTCTCTTCAATGTTATGAAGGCAAGTTTAAGACAACCCCTTTTCTTGTCAAAATTACATACAATGTATATCCCTTTATATGGAATAGAGGCCTATTTCATGAAATTAACATCAGCATCTCAACTTAAAATGAAACGAGTTTTTGTTATCTAGAATGTTAGCTTTCTTCATTTGGCATCTCTTTGATGTTTATAATATTTCTAGATCGATAATTATCCTTGCAGATCATATTAAAACTGTTTTGCATGTTAATTGTATTGGAATTTAATTGGAAAAATAGTCTTATTATAATAAATTATTTTTCCTTTTAAGACTGCATATGCAGCAAAGATCAATGCAGAGATTGATTTAGAAAATGAATTGTTGTATAATAGCTACAAATGAGGCAGAGTCATCTCTTTGATATTTCTTTTGCAGCCTCTGACATACAATAAAATTAGTCTTTTCAAAAGTAGGACCCTCCAGGAGTGCTGGAATTTAAATTCCCAGAATCTTCTCTCAGTGTGTCCTTGGCGTTTTTTTTTTAACTAATAAGCCTGATGAAAATTTTTGAAGGCCTATCACACATTTCATTTTGGTTTTATATATTCACAGTTACATATTTACTGAGTTGACTAGTGTCTGTAGATGAAATAGCTCACTCTTCTGTGATTTTTCATAACAATTCTGGGAGGTAGTCTGAGCTAAGACAGTGCAGGTGGCCCAAAATCACCCAATGTCCTTCTGTGGTTGGAAACACATACACTCAAACTGTCCTATTTGTTTTAGTAAAACTCTTTCTATGGCTTGTTTCCTTTTTACCAGTTCCCCTTTTCCATGTGATTCTTGAATTTTTGTGGCAATATTTCATTTACTCCTCAATGTATAATTTCATGTGGTTCAGCAACATTCACACTGTATAACTGGTGTTAGGTACCATTGGGGATTAAGTCACCTCCCATTTGATTATAGTTATTTAGTTATTTAGAACATCCAGAATTTTTCCTTCTTTGTTGTGATTAATGTATGCATATATTCAATCTATCTGTGAATATTTACAATGTGCTATATTATCATTTTCACTCTTTATCATTATCTTCTCTTTATCATTGTCTCTCATGAGCAATAGTACTATTGTAGGTTTTTCGTACTAAATCAATATTAGTAGTCTTGGAAATACTTTTTCTGTGGGTTTGAGCTTCTTCAGCGATAGACCGAAACCTCGTCTCTGCGAGGCTTCGATCCGTGCTTGCTGCTGGAGCGCCCCAAGCCGGCTGGTTTCGGGGCTAAGCCACCCCATAGAGGTGGTGAAGAGGGGGGAGACTGCCTGCAGGTTGAGGAGAGCCGCATCTCTCCTCCCCAGCTGGCCATTACTCCCTTTTCCGAAGGCGGTTGCAGCAGTGGTCAGAAATGGCCACCACAAAGAAGTACTCGACCTGAAAAGAATGTGCAGGAGGAAGATAAGAGAAAGTTTTGGTTGACCGGGTCAAACAGCAAAAGCAACAAATAAGATACCCTGGAATTGACACTGTTAAAAAACAATAACATTATTCCCTAAGAAGATTTTTAAGCTGCGAAGAAGAGAGAAAAGGGAAAAGATTTGGTTTTCCCCTTTTCCTATACTGACAGCTAAGAGACTGAAGCAAGAAATTGGAAAAAAAATCCACTTTGACATCAATAGGCATTTAATGCTGAAAATAAAAAGTCAAAGGGATAATAAAGATTTCTGGATAATTAAAAGCTTTTGAAAACAGGAAAGGAGAGAAAAAGAATAAAAGGGTAGGATCTGAAAGGGAGCAGACTGCCTGGAATTAAAAAAGAACTTACAGCAAAATCTCAACAAGACTTCCAAAAGATACATTCTAACTGAAATATTGCAACAAAAACCCCAGGAAGAGAAAGTTGAAAAAGAAATAAGAAGATATGACTCAGGACTATCTGGATTACTTGATGATTTCTGGATTCTTGGTTATTGTTTTGAATGACTAAAATCAACCAGGTGGTTGTTTAAAATTGTTTAAAATGGCTCCACTTTTAGAAGAACTGAAAATGGAACTTAAAAAGTACAAAGAAGATGCACAAGAAGGGAGAGGTTATTTTGGCTTCGTATTTCAGTTCTTAGAAACGGAGATTTGGAATTATGAGAAAGAACAAGAAATGCCTGCAGAACAAGAAGATTGTGACAAAGAAGAAGCCATCTTTAATGAACAAGTAATCTTAGATGGGGGGAAAAAGGAAAGGGGGGGAAAGAGAATGGAAAGTTTAAGATTGGGAAAAACACCCCCCCCCCAATAGAGTGAAAAATAAGTATAAAATCAGAAAGCAACAGAAGAGGGAAATGCAGAAGAGAGAATTAGAACTAGACAGACAGGGGGTTAAAAGGGGGAGGGAGAAGATGAGAGGGAAGAAAGAAAGGAAAAGGGACAGAAGCAAAGGACAGAAGCAAAATATAGAGAAACAGGGCCTATTTAGAGATAATGGAACTTAATGGAAAAAGGGATTCTGCAAAGGTACATAAGATAGTATGGTTATATTAGAAGCAGAAATAATTTTAGAAAATATGAAACAATGTATGATTAAAATGTAAATAAAATAGCTATCGTAATTCAGTGGAATGCTTGTCAATAAATGTAACAAAAGTTATATTTAATGATTTATAAAACATGTGAAGAGAAATAAGGGAAAAATTAATTATGGAGGTTATATGTGTTTTTAAGGAAGTATGATATTTAATTGAAAAGAAGTATTAAAGATGTTAAGATTATTAATGATAGAAGTGAACTGGAATGGAATGAGGGTTTATAATTACATATATTTACAATCTTTCTTTTTTTTAAGAATATAGTGTGTATTATAAGAATGTACCAAGCAGAATTCAATTGGAAGTTACGTATTATGTATTATATTGAAAGTCATAAACTTAAGGTATATATTGAAGTTTAAGAGTTGAATGGATGTAATTAAAAGATATAAAGGTGTCATACTCCAATTAGTAACTATAGGAGAAAATTTGTTTAATGACAAAAGATAATATGAAATTGAAACAGAACAGACAAAAGTATAAATATAATGGTTTGAATTGAGATGAGATAATCAAAATAAAATTGAGAAAATTAAAAGAGGGGAAAAACTATATAGAAAACGTATAATAGTATAAGATATGGAATAGAATACAAAAAGGAGCATGAAATTGAGTTTTGTGTCTGCATAAAGAAATTCAACCCAGGACCATGCTATTTTCAAAAAAGATGTTCTACCTATATTTTGTGTGTGAAAACCCAAATAAAACTTTATTGAAAAAAAAAAAGGAAATATTTTTTCTGAAATAAATATGTAATTGGAAGAGAAGAGTCTTTATTTTTAAAAAAGTATCAATAGTACTGAAAGGTTTTTTTTAAAAAAACAACAAAGTAAACTCAGAAAGGATAGAAAATACAAGAAAAGAGGGGGAAGAAGGAAAGAAGAGAAAGAAAAAGAGAAGAAATAACTTTTTTGGGGGGGGGAGAAAAATACCATTAATTTACAAGTAGTAACATTATTTAAAATGCCACATTTCCTGCTAAAATCGCTACAAAAGCGAATAGTAGAGGGATGCAAGCAGGGAAAGACCCCAGGTGCTCTTCATCACAATAGAAATTTAGTAATTCTTCACCTCCTATAAGACTACATGCAAGCTTCTCATCTTCCTATAAACGATCCCTTATCCATATGAAAATCCACAAATTATTAACATTTCAGTCCTGCTGTCAGAAAAAATCCATAAAGGGTTTCCAGAATTTTATAGGACTCAGTAGTTAGAATGCAGTATTGCAGGCAAACTATGCCCACAGCCTGGAATTTGATTCTGATGGGGCTCAAGGTTGACTCAGCCTTCTGTCCTTTCAAGGCCCGTAAAATGAGGGCCTAGTTTGCTTGGGGCAATATGCTGACATTATAAACCACGCAGAGAGTGTTGTAAAGCACTGTGGGGTGGTATATAAGTCTACGTGCTATTACTATTGGTATTATAGAAATGGGTCTGTAATTAGAGCAGAGGAACATGTGCAAGAAAATTAAGATATCACATTCTGTATTTATCATCATTACTGTTGGTTCCATTAAAAAATGGCTTTTTGAATTATAGTGGAAGCCTGGCACTCAGACAAATTGGTCATCAACGGGGACACAGACATAAACAACATCTACATACCATTCAAAAGAGACAATCAAACAGCCAAAAAAGAAATAAAAAGCCCAAAACACCTCCTTACCAGCAATCAACACCCAGATGAGCAGAGATTAACACCAAGATTAAGATTAAATCAACAATCAAGAAACAAACTAACCCAATCAAGGAACTGCCAAACAAGCTAACAGTAAGCAGCCCAATCAAAGAACCACCAAGATCATTCCCACCAACACCGATAGGGCAGGCCTCTAGTATATAAAATGACAACAAACTCTATTGCCTACTAGGATTGATGATATTACCTAGTTTGAAAATGAAATGTCTGCAAGAAAACAACCAAGCTCAGAGAGCAGCAAACATCCCACAGTTCAACCCTGAGTTACAAATATTCTCTTCTTTTGGATATATCTCAGATTTCAAGAATAACATGGGAAACTTCTTGAGTTTCTAAAACAAAGGACATGATAAAAATATAAGAAAAATAAAATCAAAACATGTTTTTAAGCTTTTGCATCTTTTATTACAATTTTGACAACAGAGTTTGATCCTTATATATCCTATTCATATGGTCACCAGGAGTAAAGACAGACTTGAATGCACCAGAAACAGGTATCTTGTATTGCATAATTCCTCAGAGTGTCTCACATTCAAAGAAAGAGCATGCAAATTCTTAAATTCCCCCAAGAGTTGCCTGAAAAACTCAGTTAATATATGTGGCACCTTTCTTCGGTTAAACTTTCTGCTACTTAATTCCACAGTATTTTTCATTTATTATCTTTCTTTTCAAAAATATTGATCTTAATTTCTCCCTACTGTATCTCCACTCATATATCTTCCTATTATATCAAATTTCCAAGATAATTAAGTTTCAGATTCATTACTTTCCCATAGTTAATATCTGAAATATTTTCATGGTGAGAAAAATTCTATAGCTAAGTTTATATATCTGATAAAAAGAACTGTGATTCACGAAGTCTTGTTTAATAATATATTGACGAAAATTCAAGATATCACCAAAATCTCTGCATATTTTAAAATATAGTTGTACACATCTAGTTTTAGCTTAATTTTAGTTTAAGTAATTTAGATAAATTAATGGCTAAATTGTGAGCTGTAATTTTTTTTTTTTTTTTTGCTTAAAATTCCTATCTTTCAGGCTTATTCTCTAGTAGACCGTGAGGTTGGATACTGCCAAGGTAGTGCATTCATCGTGGGACTGCTGCTTATGCAGGTTTGTGTTACTTAACATTAGAAATCTTAAGGAACAGGTGGCGGTCATGGTGAGGAAGCTTTTTGTGTAACTGCAAATTGTGCATCAGTTACGCTAATTTGTGGACCAATGTGTGCTCCTCACAGTCATCCATGCCCTGTTCATTTCTAGTTTGGACTACTGTTAATGTGCTCTATATGGAGCTGCCCTTGAAGGGTATATGGAAACTCTAATTGGTTCAAAATGCAGTGGCCTGCATATGTCGGCACAAGACAAGATTTACACATTTGTTACATCTTTCAAGGAAGCTACATTGATTACTTATTTTTCTTCCGGGTGCAATTCATGGTGGTGGTTGCCACCTTTAACTAGGGCCAGGATATTGGAAGGACTTCCTCCTCAACTACATCTACCCAGTCCACCAGAATGGGAAGGCAAAGTATATTGGGGATCCCAACTATTAGGAAAGTTCATGTAGTGAGACTAGAGGGAAAGGGCCTTTTCTGTGATGGCTCCCTTCCTTTGGAACACCATTCCCCTGGAGATAAGATTGGCCCTTACCTTAATTTTTATGGAAGGCCTTGAAAACAGTTCTGTTTGTCGACTTGGGGGGCCCAGGTTAATATAGACCCAGTCAAGGTGGCTGTGTGATTGTGTGATTACTGCTGCTGGGAATGGGGAGGGATTTATGGGTTGTAAGATTTTAATGTTGTAAGATTTTAATATGCCACCCAGAGTCACCTTACATGAGTTGGGAAGGGAGGGAGGAAGGCAGGCAGGCATTAGGAATGTTTAGATCAGTTCATTATCTTAGAAAATATTACATTACAGGCCTCTAGTCTGTAATTTATTTTTATGCATTTATTTTATTAATCCCACATTTCTTTCAGAAACTCAGAGCAAAATACCTAATTGCATGCTCCTCCAATTTGTCCCCAAAGCAACTAGCTTACAAAGGCTGGGAAGTAACTGGCCCAATATCATCTGCTCAGTTTCCATGGCTAAAAGTGGATGACTTTGGTTCTCATCTAGTTTCTCAAACTAGAATATTAGCATGAATTTATTATTTAAAAATAGGAGCTTCTGGTTTTATATAGAAAGAAGTTTTTGTCGATATAAACTTACTTAAAAACTTTTAATTATTCACTTAGAAGCAGGTCCCTAAGTACTCTGCTTTTCTAGGAATTTGAATGTTCAATCTCTATAGATTATACTCAGCCCACGTTGCACATTTAATATATGCTATTTTGATGAAGTGTTGAAGCAAAGCTGGCTCAATTTTATATGTGTGGTTTTACACTTATTTTTACTGGTTTGAAATGAAATAGGACAGCAGCTTATTCTAACCTTTAGAAGAGGTTGATTGGTTTGTTCTAAAGCATTGTTTTGAAAGGAAGGCTTTAGACCTTCCCTCACAATGAAATGCCATTTTGAAGATGACAGATCCTTTGATAGTCAGTTTGTAATAGGTGACACATTTTTTTCCAGTCTATAGTAGAAAAACTATAATCTAGAACAGGGGTGTCAAACTGGCAGCCTGAGGGCTGGATGCATCATGTAGGCCACACCTACCCCAGCTCCACAAAGGGGAAAAACATCATGATACATCACATGACAGCAATGTGATGCCACGAGTTTGACACCAGTGATCTAGAATGAACTGTAATATAATTGCCTGCATTTTTTTGGAAATTAGTGGGTTTCTGTGTGGCTTAAGAGCTGGATTTTCAGGGCATCTTATCAATAAATTGGGAACTACAAAAACTTTCCTGACAAAGGTATTTTTCTACTGAAGGCATTTTTCTACTGTTGCCAAGAAACTGTATGGCTATGTATTCATGTAGTCATCAAGGAAGGGAGAATAGGTGCTCAAAACTGAGAGAAAAAAGCCAAGTGCCCTTGTAGAAAATTATTCAGATCTGCTATGTTTTGGATGTGTATCTTTCAGGGACAGCATGAAAAAAAGACATACAACCATAATACATGGCGTAAACATTGCAATCATTTGATTTTAATACAATGACTTAAAAGCATTGTATTGATTGCAATGAGTGATTATTACATTATTATATAACCTGAATGTAGCATTAATAAAAACATTACAAAAACAGTCACACATATATTGCGTCCTTAATCTGTATCCTATTTAAGATATGTGATTGTGTTGAATAAATTCCAATGTATGTATATGCTTATTTTCAAAACCATTCACATTAAATAATCTTATAGCTTTAAAAAGTTTTCTTGAGTTATTATACATTGGAGCTGAACAATGGAGGCAACGGTTTTGTTAGTTTTGATAAACTGCTTCCTTTTAAAGCAGCGGTCCCCAAACCTCCAAGCGGCCAGGCTTGGAGGTGGAGAGGGGTACTGGGCCATGCAAGTGCACATACAGTTCTTGCATGAGTGGCGGGCCAGCGTGCACATGCGCAGCTCAACTTGTACAAGCGGCAGGACAGCATCCTTTCCACAAGTGCCTGCCAGCCAATCATATGAACGCCAGCCAGTCAGTCACACAGCCTAATTCCGAATAGGCCAAGGCTCGGTAGCAGCAGGCCCACGGCCCAGGGGTTAGGGACCCCTGTTTCAAAGGACATAGCACAGACTCAGTTGAAGAACCCTTATATGAAAAGCATCCATTTTATTATTTATTAATTTTTGAGAATTTGAATTTTCTCCGTGTGTTTTATTTTGTCTTTTTTATTTATTTCCCTTTTTAAAAGTGGAATCCATAATTGGTAAAATAAGTCTACCCATTTAGGCTTTGTGTGCTGCACACTGAACAGAAGGTTTTTGTCCTTCATTAAGTTTGACAGAGACTCATGCACATGCACTGTCTGCTTCTAGATGCCAGAAGAGGAGGCCTTCTGTGTATTTGTACGGCTGATGCAAGAGTATAGACTACGGGAATTATTCAAACCCACTATGGCCGAGTTAGGACTTTGTATCTATCAGTTTGAATATATGCTGCAGGTAAAGAAATTTCCAAATATTGGATTTTAAATATGTACTGCTTTCTTTTTAGATGAATTCCTGAAATCTATCAGAAGTCTGAAGTACTAGAGCTTACTAGGGTAGCAAATAATTAGGAATGTTTGTTGCTGTATCTATTACTTTAACTTTGAGAATCCTGCTGAGAAATTTCTTAATGTCTATGTAGTAATTAATGTTAAGTGAAGTTTGTCATAATTTAAGACTTACATTTTATGTTTCTGTCAGGAACAACTACCTGAGCTGAATATCCACTTCCGCTCCCAAAGCTTTCTCACCTCTATGTATGCATCATCTTGGTTTCTTACACTCTTCCTCACTACTTTTCCTCTACCTGTGGCCACACGAGTATTTGACATCTTCATGTATGAGGTAAAACATGTAATTAAAAATGCAGAAGGGGAAGAAATTGAGTGGTCTGCATAACTGATTTGATAGTTAATATTTGCACAGGAAAAAATAGGATACGGGGCAACAGCTTTTCTATCTTGTACCCTGACAATAAAATTCTATTTCTGCATCTAGTTGGAGTGGAGGGAGATAATCATAGTAGTAATCATTTCTATTCTTATTGTCCATGGATTCATCTAATCTATTTCCAAAAATTGTATCTGAATAAATAGTTCAGATTGATTTGTCACAGAACATTCTAGCAATATTGTAATTTCTAGTTCTACCTTATGCATGAAACCAGCTTGGTGACTTTGGGCTGGTCCCAGCCCAACAAGCCTCACATGATTTTGAGTATATTATTATTAACAAGCCTCACATGGTTTTGAGTATATTATTATAAAATAATAAAGGTGGGATATAAATGAATATTTGCTTCTGTAAATAAGTTGCTGCATAAACATTTGCTCAGTTATGTCTAATTTAGAATTCTTGGTATAACTTGGTTAAAGGAGAAACAGACATTTTACATGGTGTATGCAAGTGGATAGTTGAGTCGGGTGCAGCGGGGGGAGGGGGCTAAAGCATCAGATTCCCATTACATTATTTTGTAATTTAAATTGCATTTTTTCACATAGGAAGGACTGTTTGACCTTTATTGTAAACCCTAGGAAATTCAAATACAGGTGGAGTCTGTCTAAATTCTGTAACATCTTTTAGGGATTGGAAATAATCTTTCGTGTAGGAATGGCTCTTCTGCAATTCAACCAAGCTGAACTGATGCAACTGGACATGGAAGGGATGTCTCAGGTCAGTTCTATCATGCATTGTGAAACTAGAAGAAGGATTGTTCAGTGTTGATACAACACACTTTCAGTTGCCTGCAATTCCATATTTAGGTTTATACGAATGAAGAGAATTACAGGATTTGGGATGGTTTGAGATAAAGAACTGATTCCAATAATATGCTAAATGTAGGCCTTTTAGAACCACGGTTCCAAAGTGTAAAAACTCAAGTCAGAGAAGAAAAACTTAAAAGACCAAAGCCCTGGCTGTTTTCTGAACTGATGTTCAATGTTTTTGCATCTGATGAGGCAGAATCAGCTGTTTTAATCTCTGGCTATGAAGACCTAGAAAGTAGTTTCAGAACTACAGCCTGAGGCCTTGTCCATGGCAAGAGAGATGGAGAAGTAATGACTCATCTGCCTCCTGCCTGTATGTTTTTTATTCCTCCTTCAGTTTAGAAAAAGTCTCTTACACCTTTTCCATCTTTTTGTGGCAGTATCTCAATATGCCAAATATTGAGAATATCCATTAACTGCCTATAAGTAATCTTTGACTTAGGAGTACAATTAGGATCCGAATTTATTTTACTACCATTTTTACCATGGTTGTTAATTGAACCCAGCTTTCCCAATTGATGTTTTTTGTCAGAAACTAGCTAGAAGGTTGCAAATCACAATCATTTGATAGCAGGATGAAGTAACTGGTCATAAAGTGTCCAAATTCCAAGTGTCCAAATTCCAATTACATGACCATGGAGGGGGTGTGACCATTATAAGTCTGAGGACAGGTGATATAAATCAGTGTTTTTTCTGGGGCCATTATAACTTTGAACATTAAATGAACAATTGCAAGTCAAGGATTATCTATACTAGATACCAGCAGAGATTCCTGAAAATCATATGGGAATCCCTATCTGAGTTGCAGATAGGGAGAGAGCCGCAAGTTCTCTCCCACTGATGGTTTCAACATTGCTTATCATATACAGTGTTTCTCCATTGACTTTCATAGGCTAACATGAAAGCTTAGCCCATTCATTGTGCCAAGCCATAATTCAATTTGTGTGGCTTTAACCTAGTCTTTTTTTAAAAAAAAAATCAGTCACATCTTTCACCAATCAGTTAAAACAAACCATGGCTTAGAATGAAGTGTATTTGTAGTCTCCCTGTAGTAGTACTCTTGCTACAACAACAAAAAAATTATCTTGGCTACATTAGGAGTTCATGGGAGTGGTATATTGTCAAAGTATCTTTCAAAGGTCTGTATACTGCTATCTACTAAGAGCAGCTTCACAGGATTCCTGGCTCCTGACTACTTTTTGCTGCCCAGGGATGATCTACTGGTCAATGAAGAGCATGATACTCTCTAATACTCAGTGGGCAGATCTAAGCCTCTGGGGAATGAAATCAAGTATAGGAAGGAATATTCCAATAAAATACATGCATCTTTCACACCCACCCACTGCACCCACTCATTTATATCCCACTGCAATCATAGACAAATTCTTGGCAGCTCATAATAAAAAAAACCCAGTAACAATCAAATTGAATATATAAAAAGCCCAACAGTCAATATAGACAAACCTACATTTCAGAACGCATCTGGTGTCAGCTCTTAAATGCCCTTCTCATGGGAGGCCATCCAGAGGGCCCAGCCAACTACAGAACAACTATGATTCCATGTCTCTTTCCCACCCACCCACCTCACAATAACCTCCCCAAAATGGTGGGATGATGAGCTGCCTCTCCTAGTGTGATCAAAGGGGCTGGGAGGATTCCAGTGGATCAACATATATGTGTATGTAAAAAAAAATAGATGTAAGAGAGATTGTATAGTGAATATGCTGTCATTCTGGTAATTTAAACAAATATTGTCTCTACATCGTTTAAAATAGTTGTAAAGAATTGATAGAATATTTGAAATACCCATGAGTATTTCCTTTTTCTGAAATGCAACAGAGGTATGTATTTCTCCAGCTGTAAAAAAAACAGTTCACTACTTGGGTGGATATTTGAGAGTAAGATGAGAGGTTACCTAGTGGCAAGTATTATGGGCTGATACCCCAATCTTTTTGGCACCAGGAACCAGTTTCGTAGAAGACAATTTTTCCACGGACTGGGATTGGGGGGAGGAAGAATGCACAATCTAGACCCCTCAGATGTTCAGTTTACAGCAGGGTTTGCGCTCCTATGAGAATCTAATGCCTAATGAGCTGAGGATGGAGTTGAGTGGTGATGCTAGCACTGGGGCTGCAAATACAGATGAAGTTTCGCTTGCTTGCTTGCTGCTCACCTCCAGCAGTGCAGCCTGGTTCCTAACGGACCATGAACTGGTATCAATCTTTACCTCAGGAATTGGGGATCCCTGAGCTAGATGACTGAAAACTTACAAAACTGAACAAGTACATTTCAAAGCTCCAGGCCCATAAAGTTAATAACTGCAAAAGATTTCCATTTGTGATATTGCCATATGGGTTTGTTTGTGCTTAACAGGTGAACACTTTGAGGTAAATCTAGTCTTATATTCAGATTTAATCTCTATGGGAAAGCTTTTCTTCAAAAATATAGAATTACTTCAAGCAAATACAATACTTCTAAGATACCTTCCTTCCCTTCTTACAATATTGTATATTTATTTTTTCATTATACAACTTCAGTAAACTGTTTTATTCATTGCAACATAGAATTAGAGAATGAAGAAACAACTGAAATCTAATTAAGCTATTTCTTCGTAATTTATGAAATTGGAGTATTGAGCATTTCTGCATTGTATGAAGACTTACTTAGGCAAAGAAAAGATTTATGATTTTTATTGCATTAATAGCTGAGAATATCTTCATCTAAATAACTTTTAATTTATATGATAAAACACTACATTCTATCGGGCTCTGGCTTTATTAGCACACCATATATTAGCCAAAACGTGTTCTATGCAAGTTTTAGCAATACGCTAGAAGTTTTCTTTAAGCTAGGAGTTATCCTATAAGCATGATTTAAGATTGTAACTTGTGAAAAGTTTTGTTCTGAAATGTCTTATTCTCTGTGCTCATGTAAGCATCCAGACTTGGAATATTTTAATGAGCTATAATAAATGTGGTCAGTAATACCTCTGTACCTATTCCATTCTAAAAGCTCCCCTATCACATTGTTAGACTTGAATTTTAATTCCCAACCATTAAATCCTTGAATTCAGTGCATTCAATTTTAGTTTAATGCAAATGGGCCATATTTGGAAGAATCTTTTCACAAGAATCATTCCAGAGATTAACCATCCCTCTGTTGTCCAATGTAATCAGCTGAGAAAAGAGGTAATCCTGGATTTACAACCACAATTGAACCCAAAATTTATCGTACCAAGCAAGGCAGTTGTTATGTGAATTTGGCTCCATTTTATGACCTTTCTTGCCACAATTATTAAGAAAATCATTTCATTGTTTAGTGAATCAAGCAGTGATTAAGTGAATTTGGCTCCCTTAGCTGACTTTGCTTATAGGAAGTGCTTGGAAGGTTACAAATCACATGACCCCACCACAGTGCATCTGTCATAAATACATGTCAGTTGCTAAAACCCAAATCTTGTTCACCAACTATGGGGATGCTGCAGCAGTTGAAAGTGTGAAAATAGGTTGTAAGAGATATTATAATTTCTTCACTATAAATGAATGGTTGTAAGTAGAGGATTATCTGTCTAATAAAAATGTCAGAAATTACATTTCATGATTAGACCATATGACTTTGATACATTTTCACTTGAGAATTGTCTACTGCAGTATTTTCAGAAGGTGATTCCTCATCAGTTTGACAGCTGTCCTGATAAGCTGATCTTAAAGGCCTACCAAGTCAAATACAATCCTAAGAAAATGAAACGGTATGTTTTCAATTTTTATTCCTCATATATAGTTTAAATACTAAAGTATACAGGATTTAGGCAAAACTCATGAGGTGGACCAGTTCACGATGTTCGTGTTCCAGGTCTACCTATAAAAGAGAATACAGTTATCCTTTCTATCTTGACATACTTCCCTGAACAAAAACTGAACACCAAATGTGTTGGGAAAAATATGCTCAATCTGCAGTTTTCGTGCTGACTTTCCAAATAAAGGTGATAATCTTAAAATTGTGATTATTAGAAATTGGGCGTTTTCCCACCATTGCCATATTTTTTCTGTCGCCATATTATGTTTGATGGCAGAATGAACCCTATTATCTATTTTCTAGACTGGAGAAAGAATATACTGCAATAAAAAACAGGGAAATGGAAGAACAGATTGAAATCAAGGTAAGACCCTTGTCTATGTCTTGCAATACTGTAATCAAAATGAAGGGTTGGCGTAATATGTAATACTCAGTGTTATCTAAAAAATAATCTTTCTTAAATAATTTTCAGGTCACATTATTTCCTCTTCGTTTCATCCTGGACATCTTGATTAGTAGCTTTGTTATTTATAGTGGGCATGTATTTTAAGCGTTATTTTTGTTGGGGTAATATGTGTGAAATTAAACAATTCCCTTTTTTGAACTTTAGATCCATCAATCTGTATGTGGTGTGACTTTTCCTTTTCTGGTTATTTATGATGCTTGGTTTTAGTTCAGTAGTCAAAATTTCAGCATAACATTTTGATATGCTGGCTTTCACTTGACAAAAGCTCCTGCTCATACAGCAGAGCACATGCTGATTCTAATCTTGCTTGCAGAGGCTCCGTACTGAGAACCGCCTTCTGAAACAGCGAATTGAAACCCTGGAGAAGGTGAGAAGTGTACCCAGCCGCATGAGAATCCACTTCCTCCGCTTCCAGACTAGCTTGGCCACCAAAAATGAGGCCTTACACAGCTCTCTGTCTCAGTTGACTGTAGACAATACACAGAATGCCAGCCATTAGTCTTTGTGCATCCTCTCAGGGACTACCCTGCACATGTATTTCTGGAATCATTCTTAATGTAAGCACCCAAGAGAGTATTTCTCACCCTATCACTACTGGGAATAATTAAAAAGTGATCTGCTTGCCAGGATTCCTTAAGATAGAAAAATAATCTGTAAAGATGTTAGATGTAGTTTCTCTGCCCATCCCAAAAAATTTGATCAAAATGGTCAACTCACATATTTGGACCCAAAGTAATTTATTTGTCTTGTGGTTGATATGATTGTTTTTCAGCTGTCTTGTATCATATTCTTACATTGATCTTGTTTTTGTGTTTAAATATTAAACGCTTTCATGAAAAATGTAAAAACTCCTTGGATGTATTTTATTGTAGAATAAATATGCTAATAGTTAACTTGAGGACATCTTGGTTAATTGCCCAACAAAGTCATAGACACCTTAAAGTGTCCTTGTTATTTCTTCAAATTTCTGGACAAAGGAAGTGTGACTTATGAAATGCAATGAGATGCTTGTCCATTGGTGAAATAGGCAAGTTATGAATCCTGATAGTTCTTGCAGTGTTGGGGCAAAATTAATATGCGAAGCTGCTTCTGGGAGTTTTGTTATCTGTCATTCCTTATGCACATGAACCTTCTTATGATCTGCATGATGGAAATGACATGGTGCAAATTTAAGACAGTTTTGGAAGTTCTTTTTCTTGGGTCTTTTGGGCTCTTTATCTTTTTTCCTCTGTGCTCTTGTGACCCTGCTGTTGTATCTTTTTTTCCTTTTATTCATCTTTCCTTGTCTGGATCTCCTCTTCTGGGTCTATAGGAGAGTGCTGCCTTGGCAGATAGATTGATCCAGGTACAGTAAAAAAATCTTTTTTTAATTCCCAACTCTCCTTTTAGTTTTCCATTTCATTTCACTACAAAATAATGTCTGCAGCATTTAATGTTATTGGTAACTCACATTTAATAAAATTCAGACTAACAATTTTACTTTGGTTGTTTAATTTTCTGCAATATTATGCTGCTGTTTTTTATACAGGATTTTGAAATGTTGATTTACACATCACTGTTTATTTTAGCATAAGGTTAATTAATTATGCTGCTTATACACCAGCCAATGTTTCTGGCTCAGGACAGGCAGGTTAAATATTTTATTATGGCAAATTACGGCAAACCCAGTTACCTACTTGATGAAAGATTTGTTTTAGTATTAAATGTTATAGACCAGGGATGTCAAACTGGTGTCTCAGGGGCCGGATGTGTCATGTGCAGGCCACTCCCATCCCAGCGCTGCAAAGGGAAAAAAACATCATGTGATGGCAACGTGACACTGTGAGTTTGACACCTGTGTTATTGACAGTTCAAATCTCTGAATTGTCCTGTTCTCTGAATTATAATAGGGGATTACAGGGAAGGAAGAAGAATGTCATTGGGGCACTTTTTCCTATGAAAATCATTGTAGAAAGGGAAAAAACATTGCATTCTTAGATTTGTATCTAAACAAGTCTAATTTCTTATATTGGAGCTTCCACATTTTTACATCAGTTCTACCACTAGAAACTCATTGTATATCATCAGTATGAATGTCCTTTTAATTCAGCATAGACCTGCCAGGAAAACCAAGGCACAATTAAAACTGTAGGTACATCATGGGAATTGTTGGAAGGTGTCGAAGTGTCCCAGTGGGGCTGAAAACTCTAGTCTGCAATTTCTGTTTTATATTTTAAGCATGAATTTTCTTTTAATACACTACAAAGAACTATAAACATTTCTAAATTTTATGGGGAGATCAGGCCCATAAAGGAAGATTGCAAAAAGTAAGACTGTACATAATACTCCTTCCTCTTCATATTTTCCCCCACAACAACAACCCTGTGAGATTAGTTGGACTGAGAGAAAGTGATTGGCACAAAACCACCCAGGTGACTTTTATGCCTAAAATGGGACTAGAATTCATAGCCTCCTGATTTCTTAAACACTACACCAAATTGATATGTATGCTTAAAAAGTAGTTTTTTATGGAGAAAATATATTGTGGGAATGGCCTTGGCAATTTGCTAAAAGACCCCATGGCTTTCTGGTGCCATCCAATGCTTGCAACCACCACTTTTCTTAAACAGGTACCTGCAACAATAACAAGTAGGAAGATGAAGGAAGGCATAGTCCTTCCCATCGTCTCAATTGCCTGGAAATTCTGTCACCATCTTGGATTACATTAGAATAGGGAAAAGGAGTTTGCTATTGGGAATTTCATGTGATCCTTATATACCCCTCCCAAATTCCCAAGTACAAAAATGTGGCAACCTCAAAGCTTCTAAGTAAAATATGGCTTCCAAGGCTGCCAATGTGCTTCTGTATGTAGAACAGTAGGATAGACCATGCTGAACAATAACATTAACTTGGCTTTCAAACAACCCAATTTGTGTTTTGTGTTGCTTCAAATTCTGTAAGCAGAGAAGCAGTGCATGGATTCTGTTGAAAGTTCCTGCTTTTTTATTAAAAAGAAGTGTGAAGCTTAGAATTTGTCCCGATTATAGGAAGCATCCTTACAAAGTGTAATATTGCAGCTATGGTCTGGCAGCTGATGGTTATAGTAACATAATAACCAAATGTTGAAGGTCATGACATAAAAAACTTTGAATTGAGCATTTGTTGTTTGAAAAAGCTATATGAAACTATCCCAAAGAATGAATTTGCATAAAGTTGTTATACAAACAGATGCTACATTCCCACTCCTGTGTGTTCCATAGTGCTTTTTTGAAGACTGAATACAGATTCATGAATATATTGCATAGATCTAATATTTACATCCTCTCTTACACATTAATTTACAGCTACAGGTAACTCCAGTGCACATTGATACCACGCAGCAAGCAGATGCTTTTCCATTTGTTTGGTTATTTATGCACAAATATGGAACAAGCATAAATTTTAAACATCAAATATGGAAGCACCAGAGGAATTAGACATTTTATTTATCAATCAAGGGATATAAACATGAGGATTATCAAAGAAGAGTATTTTATCAGAATCTACGATTGTGGCTGAACTTACTAATAAAGCATTGGTATTCAGTAGCCTTTTCTCAAAACCCTCTAAGCACTTAATCCTGTTTACCTGTGTGATAAGTAAATTGCTGCATTTTAATAGGTCTTTCACTAGAGTATTGTTTTTTACCTAACAATCATGATTAATTACTTTTTTGTTTGCCTTTTCCTATGTTCTCTGACAATTCATAAAGGAGTAGCTTAAGTGTTAAGTCTGAAACATTGAATAGTGGGATCAAAATATCCATTTGAAGACATAGCAGTTAACTGACTGTAAGGAGAACATTTTATCCTCTTCTCCTGCAGTCCTGTGTGCAAGTAAATTAGGACTAGTATAAGTGTCTGAAAAGCACCACAGTGTTCCCTTGTGAAATGAACCTAAAAACAGTTCTAAAAGGAAAAAAAAATTGCTGTGCCACTCTTGGTCATGCCTTGCTGTTTCCAATTATTTGTGTATACAATGCTAAGAGAATGATAAGTAGACAGATATTTTGAAAGAGAAAGACTATTCCCCTCATCTCACATCCTGTGGTGAGGTTTACTAAATCAAAATCTTTCTGTATAAGATGAGATATGTCATAGCAAGCAACTTTTATGAAGCTAGAGGCAATTCTGTGAATATATTATGGATAGGAAAGAGGGTTGGGGGTGGCATAAAGATGCCAGAGAAGTAGGAAGAGCTTTTGCTGGACTGAGTGTCTGAAAATACTTTGTGAGTAGAGTTTTAAGTATGCTAAGCCTTTGAATATTTATTCATTTATTTGTAATGCTGTTTAGTTTAGATTTGTTTGTTATATGAATCCGGTTAGCTAGGGCTTATTCAATACTTCAGAGTTAAATTCATTGCATGAATTCAGCCAAAGTAAAAATAAGGTTGTGAATAAAAGAAGGCTTATTAACTGAAAGGTAAAGAATACAGAGTTTGGGAACAGTTACTCTTGTGTTTAGAGTTGGGTGATAATTGTAATTATTATTGAGATAAGCAATAGATAGCTTATCTTGCAGTTGGTGAGATTACAGTTTCAAGACAAAATGTAGACATTCTGATCAAATTGTATGTTTCAGTGAACAGAAGTTGGTAATTTTATAAAGTTAAACATGACATTTTCTGCAAATTTGCATGCATAATATTTAAATATATTTGTTTACATATTCAGACATTTGAGGTGTAAAATTTTGGAGCCTTTCAATTCATTCAGTACTAGTTACATATTAAATTTTACATAGCTTTATTGGTTTTAAAAAAAATGACAAAGATAAAACAGAAACAAAAAAGATTTTAAAAAACCAAAAGGCTTGGGGAATAATAAAGGAAAGTGCAAAAAAGGCAGAAAAAAGAAAAACAGAAAAAGAATGACTTCTGACTTTTTTGGGTATAAAATATAAATAAAAAATACATCAAACTAAGATTAGCATTTGTATGTTTTATTTCCATAATACCATATAATTCTGACCATCAGATCCCAAAGTCAACTTTTCATTTCTTTTAGTTTCTTGTGAAAATTCCAAATATGGGTTTAAAGTAAAAATAAAATTTGCCAGTCTTCTTTTTCCATCAAAGTTGTCAGCTTCATCATCTCTGCCAATTGTACCAGCTTCACAATTCTTCCATTATAGGTATTTGTTCTAAAATTAATGTTGTTAATAAGGCACAAAAAAGTATGGTTTTGTTAAGGCTTGCATTTAGCAAATTGAACTCTTCTGACATCTCAGATCATGATAGTCATTCTATGTTCTTCACCAGTCCTTGGGCTCCTCTAAACAGCTTTTGAAAATGAAAATAATTCTTACAAAGCAGGAGAAAGATATTTTTAAAATTTCTGAACTCTTCCAACTAGGAATTTCATTTGAATTCAAAGTTTCATGAAACTTTTGATGTAGTATGAATAT
Organism: Hydrophis major; assembly: GCA_033807585.1. Taxonomy (NCBI): domain Eukaryota; kingdom Metazoa; phylum Chordata; class Lepidosauria; order Squamata; family Elapidae; genus Hydrophis; species Hydrophis major. The sequence continues at coordinate 163,926,839 of CM066329.1, forward strand.
CTAGAAAAAAATGTCTGTTAGAATTGTCCAAACACTAGTACAATATGTGAAGCAGAACTCACAGATGATTGAAAATGATCTACTAAAAAGTTTAACTGACATTGTAGTAGTTATCCACAGGTGTTTATTATATGTTATGTATACTGCAGTGTCTGTATACGAAAGATGCCAGCTTGAACTCTTCCTCTGACATAATCCCCAAATACTAAGATATACAAAATAAGATATTGATAAGTCAGAAAACATTTTGGAACAAAGTAGTATGGACTAATGAAATCAAAACTGAACTATCTGGCCATTTGTAGATGAAGGGATGAAGCATTTGGAGGGGGAATACTTTGGCAACTATTAACAAGGGTTATCCTTTCAGATTTTGTGAAAGACAGTTGCACAGGTAATATTGTGCAAATGGAAGGAAAAAAAAGATTCAGCATTATCTAAATACCAACATTATCTAGAAGTGAATGTCCCATAGTCAGTAAAGAAACAGTGAGAAAAGTTTGTTGTCTTGCAGAAATATCCAATCTGAAACATAAACCTCAAATCAATGATAAAATACTTCAAGAAAAGTAAAGATCTGGGAATCTTTCATCATCCTAGAACTGAATATTACTGCAAATCTGCAGAAGATCTCATACTTGCAAGAAAACAAAAAACAAAACCCAACCCTAAATAAATCAGAGATGAAAGAGTTCTAAAAGGAAGACAGAGGAAAGTGTTTTGAAATCAAGATTAGACAAACTTTTAATCAGGTAGAGGAAATTTTTGGAAGCTGTTATTTCTGCCAAAGGGGACACTGCAATGATGCCCAAATTTCTGCACCTACTATAATGTAGTTACTGTTTCTGTAATGTGTAAAAAAAAATCCTGCACATCAATTACACATTCAGATTTGTGAGATGTTACTGGGTTAATATAGCTGTTGTTAAGCCTGGTTTCCCCAACCAGGGTTAGGGAGACAAGCTAAACAGAATGTGCAGCGTTAGTCAGATAGGCACACAGATAAATGAGTGAGCTAAGCTTGTATGTTTATTAACATACAGTAAAAATAACAGATACGCTTGTGCTATCAAAAATATAGTTTATTCCATTATGAGTTCATAGCATAGTCAAAATAACAGTCCAATAGTCATGTATCATTTAGTCAGTCCATTCAGGGATATTCAGTTAGCAAAGTCCATGTAGAATATCCTATGTCAGTTCACTTACAAATCAGTCCTTTGTTTATCTCTCCCGTTCGAGCAATGCAGTCTTGATTCCAAGCAGTAATCAGGGATCATCAAAGCCAGAGAGAGAGCAAGCTGCAGTCTTGCTTCTTTTAAAGTGCTTTCACAACCACTCCCTTAATTACTTTCCCATATTTAAAGTTGCAGACACTTTAACTTAAAAACCATGATAACATATTATTATTTACCTAAACCAGTTAGGGTATACAATGTTATCCCTAACATTCTCCCCTTTTAGGAAATAATAATAATAAATATAACTATTTACATCTTAAAATCATATTTGTTACAACTCTCTTTAAACTTAATTACTCCTTGAATTTTTGTAAATTGGTCTGCAATGTTTTCTTCCATCATGCAGTATTCCAATTTAATTAGCCCATTCTTCACAGATTCTCTAACATTTAAGTATCTTAAATCAGTATGCTTTGATCTAGTTTTAACAGCAATACTATACGAAAGTAGCTAACTGTATAGCTGCTTGGTTATCCTCGTACACAATAATGGAATCTTTTACAGTTATACCCATGTCTAATAATAACTGTTTGTACAAAATTAAGTCAGTGCATAGTAATGACAGACATGAAAATTCCGCTTCCATTGTGGACAAGCTGATATGCTGTTGTCTGATTGACCTCCACCCTATTAGTGTTTTACCAAATAATATAGCCATCCCAGATGTTGATTTTCTAGTGTTTATATCAGTTGCAAAACTTGCATCTGCATAGGCACTAAGACTCAAATCACCCTTTGGTTCTATATACAATGCATGGTTCATTGTTCCTTTAAGATATCTTAAAATTCTCTTTAATGATTGCCAATGACATTGATGTGGATCTGAATTAAAACGTGCCAGCTGATTTACACTATAAGCTATATCTGGCCTTGACCAATTGCTTATATATGATAAGCTACCAATCAAAGATTGATATATAGACTTATCAAATTTGGGACTTTGATCATCAGTTTGGCAAACTTCCTGACTCATTGGAGTCTTTGCCGGTTTACAAAGTTCCATTTTAAACGTTTTAATTAATTGGCAAATTTTATCTTCTTGAGATATCTTAAAACCATTTTTTGTTTTGTTAATTGTCAATCCTAGATACTTTTTAATTTCACCTAAATGCTTTAATTTTATCTTTTTGGCTAATAATGATATAATCTCATTAGCTTCATTATTAGTCTTAGTTATCAAAGCAATATCATCTGTAAATAATAACAATAATGACACAGTTCCATTATTTTCTCTTTTAAACACACATGGATCTGCTAAACCAGATTTAAAACCTATATTGTTTAACTCTTTCACAATATATTGGTTCCACTCAAACCCAGATTGTTTCAACCCGTAAAGACTCTTTTTGAGTTTCCAACAATCATTACTATTTACTTTATTGTCTTTTATACCTACTGGTTTTCTTAAATATATGGTGTGCTGCAATGGTGCATGCAGATAGGCAGTTTCTACATCTAAATGGTTAATGACATAGTTTTTCTTAGCTGCCCACACTAATGCTGCTCTTAAAGATGTTGCTTTAAGACTTGGTGCAAAAACTTCATCGTAATCAGATGCAGTTTGATTAAATCCTTGAGCTACTAACCTAGCCTTATGGGTAACAGTCCCATCATTTCCAGTTTTTACTTAAAATATCCATTTGCACCCAATGGATTTTTCTCCTGGAGGTAATTTAGCATCTTCATAAACTTTCATTACCTTTAATGAATTTAGTTCCTTTTCCATTGCCTTTTGCCAATTCTCCTGATCCTTAGCAGGATACATCCTAAGTTCATCTACACTAGTTGGAACTTTAGTTACTTGGCAAACTATACTTGCTTGATACCTATCAGGTGGTCTAGTTACACGTGTCGTACGTCTAGGTATTACAGGACTTACAGGTGGACTTTCATTTATTAACTCTTCTTGATTATCTAACTCTTCCTGATCAACTGTTTCCTCTTGTTCTGGTCCTATTTGTTCTTCATGGACTTCTTCTTTAATTGGACTCTTCTTATAACTAGTCTGATCTTTCTGCCTTTTGTAGGGTTCAATAATTACTTCATTATTTAAATCTTGCTCTAATCTATTCCATCCTACATGTTCTAGGAATTTTGCACTGGCACTGGTGTAAACTCTAGATGTACCTGGTTCCCAGAATCTATAAGATCTATGATTAGATGTATATCCTACAAAATATAATCTTTTAGCTCTATGCTGTCCTTTGTGTCTAAGTTGTGAAGGGATATGCACCCATGCTGGTGCTCCAAATGTGTGCATGTAACTTAAATCAGGTTTTGTACCATGCCACAATGTGAATGGTAATTCACCTGTTGTTGAATTAACAACATTATTTGATATATGATTACCACACATTATTGCTTCTCCCCACAAATTGTCAGGTAATCCTGAATCAGACATCATAGTTCGTGCCATTGATTGTAATGTTTGGCCTCTTCTCTCTATAAAGGCATTACGTTGTGGCCTATATGGTGCAGACATTTTATGTTGAATACCTAACATTCTTAGTCTGTTCTGGAATTTATTATTTGTAAATTCTGTACCATTATCTGTTATAAGAGTTACTAATTTCTTTTTAGTTTTCCTTTCAGCAAATTTTATCCAATTAAAGAGATTTTGATACGTTTCAGTTTTGCTCTTCATTAAATAGCAAAACCCATATCTAGAATAATGGTCCATTATACTTAATATGTAACAAGCTCCTTCTACACTTGGTTTTTTCGGACCTATTAAATCTGCAAATACTACCTCTAAAGGTTCTTTGGTAGTAAATCCATCACCTCTATTAGCCGGTGTGACCCTGCTCTTACTTTGATTACAGGCATTACATTGCAAATACTTATTACAAGGTTTCAAACTTATTCCCTTAGATAATTCAACAGTTTTCTTAAGCATTTTAAAATTTAAATGCCCTAGCCTTCGATGTAACAAGTGAATACATTCATCATGAGGTTTCTTATTTTCATAAACTGTGTTAGCCACCTTTAAACCATTATCATTTAACACATATAATTCACCTCTTAAAGATGCAGTAATTTTTTTATCTTCTTTCTCAATTATGCAGTTATCTCCTTTAAAAGTAACTACATATCCTAGTTTAACCAAAATTCTAACTGAAATTAAATTAAACTTAAGTTGTGGTACATATAACATTTTTACATTCTCTTTTATAAAAGAACAATATGCTATACCTTGACCTTTAGCTTTCAGTTTCCAGCCATTGGCTAACGATATCTGCTGTGTACTCTTGGATATTTTAATAAAATTTTTGTTATCATTTGTTATACAGTGGGATGCTCCACTGTCAACCACCCATAAATTATTTTTTACAGCTCCGTTAGTATACATGGCTAACTCTAAATTTTTATTTTTATTTTGATAACTTTTAGTATTCTGGCAAGTGTTCTGGCACTTTGCCTTTTTACAAAATCTTGCCAAATGTCCTCTTCCTCCACAATTAAAGCACTTTTTAATTGCATATGCAGTAGGAGATTCATTATCTTCTTTTTGAGGTTGCTGCCTCCTTAACTCATTTCTTTCAAGCCTTCTTCTGGCCTCTTCAATCAATCTGCCAGTTATATCAGTTAAAGTTAAACTTTCCTTTGGCAAAATTTCAAGTGAAGTTACGTAGTTATCATAACTTTCGTTAAGGGAAGATAGAATTATGTAGACTTGGTGTTGTTCAGAGAAAATAAACTCTTTCTCTTGCAGTTCTTGAAAAATGCTTTGCATAGTTTTCAAATGACTCAGCATATCACCATTCGTCTGGAGATGCGTACTGAAAAGCTTCCGTGTTAGATTTATGTGAGCACCAACATTATCTCGAACATAAATCCTCTTCAGTTTCTGCCAACACCCAACAGCCGTTTTCTCTCCGTGGATATAAACAAGTTGCTTGTCAGTTAATGTTAACCCAATTATGCAAATAGCTTGTTGATTTTTATGCATAAATTCTTCTATCTTTAGTCTGTCTTCATCATCCTCTGGATCCCATTCTTCTACGTTTGGTGGATTTTCAATTATGTTCCACAAACCTTCTCTTCGTAGAAGCAGACTACATTTCATAGACCATGATACATAGTTTGTTCCATCCAGCTTGGATATAAGGGACAAACTTTGTAGATTGACTTGTGCCATGTTTTCTTATATGGATATAAAACTATAATTAATAAAACACAGCTGTCTGTTTACTGTAATGTATAACAACACAAACTCTCACTTTTACATAAATCTGTTTTATCCTAGTTAAACTGACTTTGCAGCCTCTGGGCCCATAACCAGTGTTAAGCCTGGTTTCCCCAACCAGGGTTAGGGAGACAAGCTAAACAGAATGTGCAGCGTTAGTCAGATAGGCACACAGATAAATGAGTGAGCTAAGCTTGTATGTTTATTAACATACAGTAAAAATAACAGATACGCTTGTGCTATCAAAAATATAGTTTATTCTATTATGAGTTCATAGCATAGTCAAAATAACAGTCCAATAGTCATGTATCATTTAGTCAGTCCATTCAGGGATATTCAGTTAGCAAAGTCCGTGCAGAATATCCTATGTCAGTTCACTTACAAATCAGTCCTTTGTTTCTCTCCCGTTTGAGCAATGCAGTCTTGATTCCAAGCAGTAATCAGGGATCATCAAAGCCAGAGAGAGAGCAAGCTGTCGTCTTGCTTCTTTTAAAGTGCTTTCACAACCACTCCCTTAATTACTTTCCTATATTTAAAGCTGCAGACACTTTAACTAACAAACTATGATTACTTAGTTATTATTTTACCTAAACCAGTTAGGGTAAACAATGTTATCCCTAACAGCTGTATTAACTTTTGCCTCTGGGGGGATTCCTTGAAGGATACATGGCCATAGCCTTTTGCGAGTTCTCCAGATTTGACTTAAGTCCCAGCACATCAGATAGTGCTCGATTTTTTTCCTCTTTTATTTCAGCAAGCAGACACAAGCCTCTGGTTTCAGACTGAGGTAGTATTTCTTTCTCCTCACTCTCTTGTTGCTGATTAGCCAATGAGAAATGGTTGTAGATTCATAAAGCACAGTAAAATCAGTAGAGACTTACTAATGAATAAATGGTTATATTTCTAATTTCTTTATCAATTAGTTTCCTGCTCCTGGTAAACTTCATCTTGTAATGTGTGTAGTTAGAGGGTTGTTTCTCCACTGAATATTATGGTACTATTTCTATATTCCTACTTCCTACTATGGGGTGCAGTGGCTCAGTGGTTAAAGACATTGAGCTTGTCCACTAGAAAGCTGACAGCCTGGGTTCAAGAGTTGAGCGCTGCGTGATGGGGTGAGCTCCCATTATTTGCCTCAACTCCTGCCCTCTTAGCATCTTGAAAGCCTGCAAATGCGAGTAGATAAATAAGTATCACTGGTGGGAAGATAACAGTATTCTGTGCACATAAACATATAGTCATGCTGGCCACCTGATTGTGGAAATGTCTTCAGACAATGCTGGCTCTCTCAGCTAAAAACTGAGATGAGCACCAGCCCCTAGAGAGAGAGACACAACTAGAGTAGGTAAAATAAAGAAACCTGACATTGTTTCCTTTTGTTTAAAATTTGTGTCTTCACTTCTGGTATGGTATGACTCCCCTTCCACATCTTCCTCAGTTTCCCACACACTGTTTTCAGAATTGTCCCACAAAGATTCCTCCTGTTCTTCAGGTTACACCCTGCTGTACTACTGAGAATCTTAGCCCAACCTACCCTTGAACAAATAACAACTCTTATATAGCCAAGAGTGTATAGATCCATCTTGTTTCTGCCAGACTTTACACCTCTGTCTCCTTGCCCTTCTTTCCAATGTTCCTTTTGTTTTTAAGGCTCCACCCTTCTTTTCCCTCTGCTATCCTAGCAGAAACACACACAAGTGCACACACACACACACACACACACACACACACACACACACACACTACTGACTACAAAGAGCAACAGTTGCATTTGGACGCATATGTGACAAGATGTTATAGAACCACGGGCAATTGCAGACTGCCATGATTCAACTTGATCAAGACAAACTTCACAGGCAACTTAATAGGGATTAAGAGAGATCTAAAAACTCTGTTATTAAATCTGTATAGTTTGAGATCAAACTGATTAATTTAGCATGATGCAGTTCAGTAATATTTTTCCAGTGTACAGAATATTCCTACCCAGATGTGGGGCAGATGTCCTTTTCAAGTAACATTGTTTATTACTTCAAATGTGGTGAATTAATCAACCCTATTCCACTGAAGAACCCATGTCTCCATTCCTCTGACGGGAAATGGTACAGTTGTAACAAAAAGAGACCTCCATCTACAACATTTTTGTTACGTTCCACTGAGTGTCCTTTGGAGAAACAATTTTAAATTCCCAATTCCCTTTTAACCATTGTTTCTTTGCTTAATGTCTATAGTAACAAAAAATGTTTTCATTTCTTGGTGCCTTGTTCAATCTTCTGTTATAAAACTAAAGGTATCAAGAAGTATCAGCCGGAGGGAAGATAAACTCCTGGTTTTCCTTTAACCTAAGTATCAGTTAAAACGAGGATCTGCCTAATTTATAGTAGAATTGATTCTTAGCTGGGCAGTTATTTTGAAGAACCACAAGCAAGCCACCTTTGATCTCCAAATAAATGATATGGATAGTGGAAGGATAATAGGGTGTGAAAATAGTTCTTGCTAACAATTCATGCAAATACCTACACAAACCTTTTTATTTTTATTTTGCAATGGAAATCACCTGGAATGTTTGATTCTGGAGTGGAACTTTTTGGTTGAAGGCTAGTTCTGAAAAAGGAGGAGGAATCACTGCACATGGAACTGTTGTGAGTTAATACACAGCAAACTGTTGATTTTAATGTGGTGAAAGAATGCCATCCACACATTGAAGTTCGCAGTAATTAGGCCATCTGCCCAGGACCAAGCCTGAATTAAGCCTGTGACATTTTAAGGCTAATGTCCCAAATGATAGTAGTACAGAGAGTTAGTCACCAGTCAAGACTAAGCAATTTTGCCCATTGTGCTATATATGAAGAAAACATTTTGTTGGTATATCTCAAAAATGGTATTGGAAATGGCTACAAACTTTTAAATATCCAAATAATCACTAATGCATTATTCCAGTCATGTTTTGATAATAAAAATATGCCAAGCCATATTCGGCAGGGGGGAAACCTACCTATGATATCCACCTGTGTTTCTCCTGAATGTGATGTGGCAGGTCACATATTTAGGTTTAGAAAAGTATTTGGTAAAGCTTGCACACAATGCCTTCCAATGTCAAAATAACGGTGCTGCTGGCAAATCATTGTTTACTAAAACTGATCTACTTTAAACCTTTGTTTTAAATCTGGTGTAGAAGTAAACTATGATCATTACAAGTTATATTACCAAGTCATTTGGTGCCTTGGGTGAATTAAGTTCGTCTGAAATATTCTCAAGTATTATGCCTATAAGCCTAAATTTTTGTTTTCAGCTCATTACAAAAATAACATTTAAAAATTTACACATGAAAATTTAATATCCAGTGCATTTGAATAAGGAATAAGATATGCTTCTAGGAGACCCAGATCTTTCATTCATTCACTACAGTCATTATTTTTCAAAAGTAACCTTTTCTTTCACCAATCCATCAAGTGGCACAATTTAACTATCTCTTTAGACATTTCACTTAGCAAAATCCTTAACAATTTTGCCATGTTACTCTGAAATGTTTGTGATGTGTGAAGAAAATATAGCACCTTTTTCCCTTTGATTTCATTTCTTTGAAAGACAGAGATTAAAGAGCTTGTTGCCATCACTTCCAACTATAAATAAAGCCTAGGATGTGTCAGCATCTCTATAAATCTATTGCATTGATTTTTTTTCCCTTACAGAAATAGATCAGCACATGAAGAGCAAGTTACTAGAAACAAGTTATTAGTCTTAAAACTGAGTATTGCTCTAACACAGCTTTCCTCAGTCTGAATGCCCTCCAGATCAGTCACAAATTCCAGAATTCTTCTGCCAGCAAATTGACTGTGGATTATTAGATTAATTATTATTAGATTAACCAACCCAAACATGATGGGTTTTTCTGCTGTACTATTGAATCGATTTGGCTTTTTGCAAATTACTTTTGTAATCCAGACAACATGTCTGAGAATAAATTCTATTTAAAAGGCTCTTTGTAAAGAAGAATGTCTTGAATAATATTTTCATACTTAACTTAAAAGAGAGAAGTCCTGAATGGTAGCCTCTAATATCTTTTACAATTAGCCATTTTGCTAGAGCAATAGAAATTTGAGTACAACAAAGGGGCAATAGGTTTCCTGTGCTTTAGAAAATATATGACTATATTCAAAGAATACAAGTACCTACATGAATTTATAAGAATTTGAGGCGTATTAGTATGAATTATTGTTTTCAACTGATACAAGTTACTTAATGCTTCAAATGATTGCGGAAATCTCTTCAAATCTTGATTATTTGTCCTTGTTTTGTTTCATGCAAACTATCTCTGTTTTTCCAAAGCTAAAGCAAGGTTTTTAAAGCTGGGTTCCCTGACCGCTAGGGTCCAATGGAAACACGTTGAAGTTCTGTGACAGCAAGGAAAAAATGTCAAATGACTTTAATGCATGAATAAACTAATTATTAAATATGTGTGCTTTGGCTCATTGCCAGTTTTCTAGCTAAAACTTTGCCTCTTGATCAAGGAGATCCCCCCCCTTTTTTTTTAAACTAACATATTTTATGGCCTGGGAAAAGCGTGTGGTAGAATCTTAAATTTCAAGAGTCTCTAGCATACTAAATACTTAATTCTCATTGAGTTTGTGGAATGGTAGTTGTACTTATTGGGAATTTGCAAATTTGGGGATGCTAGAGGTGGTGCAGAAATCAAGCAAAAGATGAACAATATGGGCTTCCGGTTACCATAGAAGAGAACGAGTCAGGCAAGACCGCAGTCCAATTGCCCGCTATATAATCTTCTCACCCTTCACTTTTCAGAGTGAAACTTCTTTAGAGGATTAAAAAATTGGTCTCCCTTTTTAAGGAATTATTTTGCCTTAACAGTGAAGGCTTAGGATACTTTCATTTGAATAGTATCAATCATTTTGAGCTCAGGCTGCTTTCAGATTGGTCAGAACAGCTTTGGGACACACTTAGACAAGAAAAACCGAAAGTACACCTATAGACTGAGTGAAACCAGGCTCAATAGCAGTAACTGTAAGAGCGATCTTAGAGTCTTAGTGGACAACCAGCTAAATATGAGCCAGCAGCGTGCAGCAGCAGCCAAAAAAGCTAATGCAATCCTAAATTGTATTAACAGGGATACAATCAAGATCATACCACTCTATACTAATACCACTCTATAGAGCCTTGGTAAGACCACACCTAGAGTACTGCATCCAGTTTTGTTCACCACATTATTAAAAAGATGTTGAGACTCTAGAAAAAGTACAGAGAAGAGCAACCAGGGTGATTAGGGGACTGAAGGCTAAAACATACAAAGAACGATTGCAGGAACTGGGCTTGGCTAGTCTAGTAAAGAGAAGGACCAGGGAAGACATGATAACAGTCTTCCAATATTTGAGGGGCTGTCACAGGGAGGAAAGAGTCAAGCTATTTTCTAAAGTGCCTGTAGGCCAGACAAGGAATAATGGATGGAAACTGAACAAGGAGAAATTTAACCTGGAAATAAGGAGAAACTTTCTGACAGCAAGAACAATCAACCAATGGAACAGCTTTCCCTCAGAAATTGTGGGAGTGCCATCACTTGAGACTTTCAAGAAGAGATTGGACTGCCATTTGTCAGAAATGGTGTAGGGTCTCCCGCTTGGGCAGGGGTTGGACTAGATGACCTACAAGGTCCCTTCTAACTGGTTATCTGTTATCTGTTAATTTTTCTTCAAGACCAAGCAGGATGTTTTGAACTCAGATTTTTGGAATTTGAAACTCTTTAAGCACATATCAGCAGTAATCACTCTTACCTGCTTTATGATATGGTTCTGATTTTGTACATAACTCAATTACTCATTCTGAAAAGTCTTTGAGTCAAACTTCAAGCAAAACAATTTTAAAATGTATGAGCAGTGGAAATGTCTTCTTGCTTTATAATAGAGCAACACTTCAGAATGCTGAATTTTAGTAAGGATGGTTGCGATAGTTTGTTTTAAATCTAATTGTATTCATCTTACTATCATCAAGCAAATGCTAATTGTATTCATCTTACTATCATCAAGCAAATGCTTCCTTTGTTTTGCTGTTCATAAAGAAACCCCGCATGAATGTCACTTTCTTGAAAGAAAGAAAAAACAGCTTTGAGTCTTCTTTTCTTTAGGGCCAAGTTACTCGTGCACAGGAGGCTGAGGAGAATTACATTATCAAGCGGGAGCTGGCAGTTGTGAAGCAACAATGCTGCTCTGCTACAGAAAATTTGCAGAAGGCGCGAAGCACCATTCAGCAACTTCAGGACCAACAAGTAACTATAAGAGTGGAAGATACTGGAGTGAAAGCAGATTAATGATGCATGATGAAGGGGGGAGGGGATACATAAAGAAATTACGTGCAAGCCCCCAGTTGGTTAAACCACAGGGTTTAAAAATTCATATGACCGGTTTTGTGGGGGAAGCCGAGAATGGACAAGTCTTCCCATTCCCATTCCCATTGCCGTTTGTTAAAATAGGCCATGCAAAGCTATATCTTTTACTGGGTTAATTTTGGTAGTTGATTTTTTTCTTCTTCTTGATATCAGCCATGCCAGTGCAGGACCTTCTTTTGCTCTTTTCCCAGTATTAGATTTAGGGAAGATTATAGCTACACCAATTCTTGCTTGAATATCTACCCTACTTTAGTCTTTTCTCCAACCTGATGCATCTGAATATATCGGATTACAAAACAAACTCTTAACCCAAGCTTTTATGCTCACTAGAGATCTTGTGACCTATTGTATGAAACATCCTAAAGCACCAAACTGAGGAAGTCCCATCTAGAAAAAGAATTACACCTGGCTATTCCTAATAATCATAAGCTATGATTGAAGGCCAAATTGGAGAGTTCTATGCATAAGTCTCCTGAAATGAAAAAAGGAACAACTGAACTGTAATCCACTTGGAAGCCAAGTGGCTTTTATAGAGCAGAGTGATGTTTATCCTCTTTTTCTACGGACTATAATTTAGTTTGAGGTCAAAGTCATCCTCCCTGTGCTGCTTATTTCTTTCAAAAAGAGCAACTAAAAAGGCAATGGGATAGTTTAGAAGAACGGCTTTCACGAAAAGCCTTAAGCAACTCTTTCCTTTGCTCTCCTTATTGACATTTCTTTAAAATAACCCATTCAAAGAATGTATAAGTTGCCTACCTTACAACTTATGCATTTATGGATTCTAGTTGTGCAAATTAGAGTTAATGGATTACAATAAAAACTATAGGAACATTAGAGGGAGCACTCATTCATTCATGATTTCCATTGATTTACTAACATTTCTTTTACTCTGTAGGGAAATCCCCGCTACTCTGAGGAATTTGTGAGCCACCTGGAAACAGAACTGGAGCAATCGCGCTTGAGGGAATCTGAAACTCTGAGTGCTCTTAAAGAGATGCAGGATAAAGTTCTGGACATGGAAAAGGTATCTTTTCTTTCAAAGACTGATACAGAAGCACACAAGTGTTAGAAAGTAACCACGGCAGGATCCCAGATAGCAATATTTGAATTAGCTAAAGTTTAAGAATAGATGCTTTGATAGAGTCTTCTCTGCATCATGAATTTTGATAAAGATTACAACAAAATGTATTCATTCCAACAAATGAAAATCCGAGGATTGCTTTTTCCTTCCTCATTGTTCTATTAAGAGTATCCCCTTTTATTCTTTGTGGTAACATATTTACCTGGAACAAATAAGAATTTTTGAAGGCATGTATAATGATGTTGTACTCAGGAGAATGAGGAAAGATCAACAGTCCTTTTTTATATATATAAATTATCGGCTATATTCATCTCAGGATTTTGTGTTGGGAAGGCAAACAAGGACCACCTCTGGGTGCAGATCTGACATCACAGGTGCTTTGGTAGAATGCCTAGAAGCATCTTCCAACCATTCTGTGCTACTGGACAGTTCTTGGGTCCAAAGCAGGGAGAAAATATGAGGGAAGGAGGGCAGACTTACTTGAGGTGTCAAGAGTTGCATAGGGAGACCTAACAGGCTAAAGGTTCTTCTATCTGTGTTGTGGCAAACCTAAAGAGGTATATAGTGCTAATACTTAAGTCATCTCCTTTCCAGAAAAACAGCTTGCTTCCAGATGAAAACAATGTGGCCCGTCTACAGGAAGAACTGAAAGCTATGAAGTTGCGGGAGTCTGAGGCAATGAAATCCTTCAGAGAGCTGCAACAGCAAGTGAAGGAGCTCAATGACAATTGGCAGGTAGGCTATAGTTGAAGGATGCTGTACCTGACAACACTTCACTTGTTAGGACTTGTTGCCCAGGTTCATTGTTTTAATGGAAATCTTTGTATAGAAGGTGTTAGGGATAACATTGGTTACCTAATTTAGTTTGGGTAAAAATAATATATAAACTATGTTAGTGAGTTTAAGTGTGTGTATCACTTTAACTGCAAAACATATATTTTGGGTGCGGTTGTAAAATCACCATAAGAGGGAGCAAGAGAGCTCACTGTTTGCTGGCTTTTACTGGAGAGCTGACAATGTTGGATTGATGGTGATTATTGCGTGTTTTCCCTGCTGTTGCTGAAACAAAGAAAAGGGGTTTGATTTTCTTCATATCTCTGACTGAAAAAGAGATATATTGCTGGACTGATTATTTGTAAGTTTACTGACCTCTATTTTTTGACACTAGACTTTGCAGCTGATTAATCCCTGGATGGACTGAACTAGTTTATGACATATGGACTGTTTTGACTATGCTATAACTCTTGCTGGAATAAAAAACTATTTAACTGGCACAGTGTATCTGTCTTACTGAGTGTAAACTGCAACATTTATCTCACATAATTTGCCTGCCTGCTAGACTGCCGTTGCACGTTCTGCTAGGGTGTGTATCCCTAACACTGGTTATGGGCCCAGGTGCACAGTCAGACTAACCAGGATATAACAGGCTTAGATTAAAGTGAGAGTTTGTGTAGTTACACAATACTGTAAACAGACAGCTGTGTTTTTATTAATTATAGTTTTAATATCCAGATAAAGATGGCACAAGTCAATTTACAAAGTTTGTCTCTAATATCCAAGCTGAATGGAACAAACTATGTTTCATGGTCTATGAAATGTACCCTACTTCTATGCAGAGAAGGTTTGTGGAGTATAATTCAAAAGCCACCAGAAGTAGATGCGTGGGATCCGGAGGATGAGGATGATGCCCAGAAAATACAAGAATATCAACTGAAGAATGAGCAAGCTCTCTGTATAATAGGACTGACACTCTGTGATGAGTAGCTTGTACATATTCGAGGAGAAGAAACAGCTGCCAAATGTTGGGAGAATTTAAAGAAGATTTATGTTCGAGACAGTGTAGGAGCACATATAAATCTTACACGGAAACTGTACACATCTTCAAAAGAATGGAGATATGATGACTCATTTAAATGAAGAGAATTTTTCAGGAACTGCATGAAAAAGAACTTATCTTCACTGAATTACACCAAGTTTATATAATTTTATCTTCTTTAGATATTAGCTATGATGACTTCATAACTTCACTTGAGGGTCTGCCAAAAGATAACCTCACTTTAACTGACATTACTGGCAGATTAATTGAAGAAACCAGGAGAAGGCTTGGAAGGGATCAACTCAGAAGGGAACAACCACAATGTGAAGAAGAAAAAATATCTTCGTCAGCATATACAATTAGAAAATGCTTTAATTGTGGAGGAAAAGGACATTTGGCTAGATTCTGCAAGAAAGCAAAAAGCCAAAATGCCAGCCAGAAAGATAAAAGGCATCAAAAGGATAAAAAATGCATAGAGTTAGCCATGTATAGCAACGAAACTGTGAATAATAATTTATGGGTGTTAGATAGTGGAGCATCGCACTATATAACGAAAGATAAGAAAAGATTTATTAAGATGTCCACGAGTTCACAGCAGATATCGTTAGCTAATGGATGGAAACTGAAAGCTAAAGGTCAAGGTATATCATATTGTTCTTGCATAAGAGAAAATGTAAAAATGTTATATGTACCACAACTTAAGTTTAATTTGCTTTCGGTTAGAGTTTTGATTAAACTAGGTTATGTAATTACCTTTAGGGGAGACAATTGCATAATTGAAAAAGAAGGTAAAAAAGTGACTGCAACTTTAAGAGGTGAATTGTATGTGTTAAATGATGATCATTCAGAGGTAGCTAACACAGTTTATAATAATGTAAAACCTCATGATGAATGCATATATTTTTTACACAGACGTTTGGGGCATATAAATTTTAAAATGCTTAAACAAACAGTAGAACTATCTAAGGGTATAAAACTGAAGCCTTGCAGTAAGTATTTGCACTGCAATACTTGTAGTAAAGAAAAAGGCAAGGAAATGCCAGCAAATAGAGTTAATGGATTTAAAACAAAGGAGCCTCTAGAGGTCGTATTTGCTGATATTATAGGTCCTAAAAAACCAAGTGTGGGAGGTGCTCGTTATATACTAAGTATAATGGACCATTATTCCAGATATGGTTTCTGTTATCTAATGAAAAGCAAAACGGAAACATATCAAAATTTCTTTAATTGGCTTAAATTCGCAGAAAGAAAAACTAAAAGGAAGTTAGTAACTCTTATCACTGATAATGGTACAGAATTTATAAACAATAAATTCCAAAATAAACTGAAGATGGCAGGTGTTGAACATAAAAAGTCTGCACCATATAGGCTACAACATAATGTCTTTATAGAAAGACGAGGCCAAACAATTCAAGCAATGGCTCGTACTATGTTGTCAGATTCAGGATTACCTGAAAACTTGTGGGGAGAAGCAATAATGTGTGGTAATCATATATTGAATAATGTTGTTAACTCAACAACAGGTGAATTACCATTGACACGGTGGCATGGTAGAAAACCTGACTTAAGCTACATGCACACATTTGGAGCACCAGCATGGGTGCATATTCCTACACAACTAAGAAATAAGGGGCAACATAGGGCTAAAAAGTTATTCTTTGTAGGTTATGAATCTAATCACAAATCATACAGATTCTGGGAAAAAGATACATCTCGAGTTTACTGTAGTGCTAGTGCCAAATTCCTAGAACATGTAGGATGGGAAAAACTGGAACAAGATTCAAGTAAGGAAGTAATTATAGAAACCTACAAAAGACCAAAAGAACAAATCAGTAATAAGAAGAGTACAATTAAAGAGGAAGTACAGGAAGAGCATACAGAACCAGAACAGGAAGAAATACCAGAACAGAAGGAAATAGATAATCAGGAACAGGTAGAACATGAAAGTCCACCTGTAAGCCCTGTAATACCTAGACGTACAACACGTGTAACCAGACCACCTGACAGGTATGAAGCAAGTATAGTTTGCCAAGTTAGTAAAGTTCCAACTACTGTTGAAGAACTTAGGATGTATCCTGCAAAGGAACAAGAAAATTGGCATAGAGCAATGGAGAAAGAATTAAATTCATTAAAAGAAATGAAAGTTTATGAAAATGCCAAATTACCTCCAGGTGAAAAGTCCATTGGCTGCAAATGGATATTTAAGTTAAAAACTGGTAAAAATGGGACTGTTACCCATAAGGCTAGGTTGGTAGCTCAAGGATTTAATCAAACTGCATGTGATTATGATGAAGTATTTGCACCAAATTTAAAAGCAACAACCTTGAGAGCAGCTTTAGTGTGGGCAGCTAAAAAAAACTATATCATAAATCATTTAGATGTAGAAACTGCCTATCTGCATGCACCATTGCAGCACACTATATATTTAAGAAAACCAGTAGGTATAAAGGATGATAAAAATAATAATGACTGTTGGAAACTGAATAAAAGTCTATGGATTGAAACAATCTGATTATGAATCGAACCAATATATTGTAAAAGAGTTAAACAATATAGGATTTAAAGCTAGTTTCGCTGATCCATGTTTATTTAAAAAAGAGACAAATGGTACGGTGTCATTATTATTGTTGTTTACAGATGATATTGCTTTAATTACTAAGACTAATAATGAAGCTACTGAGATAATATCATTAAGTAAGAGGATAAAATTAAAGCAATTAGGAGAAATAAGACAATATCTAGGATTGACAATAAACAAAACCAATAGTGGATATAAGATATCACAAGAAGATAAAATTTACCAATTGCTAAAAATGTATAAAATGGAACTTTGTAAGCCGGCAAAAACTCCAATGAGTCAGGAATTTTGCCATACTGATGCTCAAAGTTCAAAATTTGATAAGACCATTTATCAATCATTAATAGGTAGCTTATCATATATAAGTAATTGGTCAAGGCCAGACATTGCCTATAGCATTAATCAATTGGCAAGATTCAATGCTGAACCCAATGAAAGACACTGGCAAGCGCTAAAGCGTATATTAAGGTATCTTAAAAAGACAATGCACTATGCATTGTATTTGGAGCCAAAAGATGATTTGATTTTAAGTGCATATGCTGATGCAAGTTTTGCAACAGGTATAAAAACTAGAAAATCAACTTCAGGCATGGCTATACTATTAGGTAAAACACTGATTGGTTGGAGGTCAATTAGACAGCAACACATAAGTATGTCCACAATGGAAGCAGAATTTTCATGTCTATCTTTATTATGTACTGACTTAATTCTGTATAAACAGTTATTGTTAGATATGGGAGTAACTGTTAAAGATGCCATTGTAGTTTATGAGGACAATCAAGCAGCCATACGATTGGCTACAAATATTGCTGTAAAAACAAGATCTAAGCATACTGACCTTAGATATTTGAATGTAAGACAATCTGTAAAAAATGGTTTAATGAGATTGGAATATTGCATGACTGATGAAAACATTGCTGATAGATTTACAAAAGCCCAAGGTGCAGTCAAACACAAAGAAAATTGTGAAAACTATGGGTTGAAATTCTAAATAGATATATATATATATTATTATATTACCCAAAAGGGGAGAATGTTAGGGATAACATTGGTTACCTAACTTAGTTTGGGTAAAAATAATATATAAACTATGTTAGTGAGTTTAAGTGAATGTATCACTTTAACTGCAAAACATGTATTATGGGTGCGGTTGTAAAATCACCATAAGAGGGAGCAAGAGAGCTCACTGTTAGCTGGCTTGTACTGGAGAGCTGACAATGTTGGATTGATGGTGATTACTGCGTGTTTTCCCTGCTGTTGCTGAAACGAAGAAAAGGGGTTTGATTTTCTTCATATCTCTGACTGCAAAAGAGATATATTGCTGGACTGATTATTTGTAAGTTTACTGACCTCTATTTTCGACAGTGGACTTTGCAACTGATTAATCCCCGGATGGACTGAACTAGTGTATGACATATGGACTGTTTTGACTATGCTATAACTCTTGCTGGAATAAAAAACTATTTAACTGGCACAGTGTATCTGTCTTACTGAGTGTAAACTACAACAACGTTTATCTCACATAATTTGCCTGCCTGCTAGACTGCCGTTGCACGTTCTGCTAGGGTGTGTATCCCTAGCAGAAGGCTAGCAGTTATTATCAAACAAGTTAATAAAGAAGCACTTTTGGGGTTGCAGATGTTTGAATAACCACTAAATGGCAATAAGTGACTAGAAATTCTTGAATCTCCTTGCTACCATCTACTGGTCATCTGGATTTTGTAGCCTAGATTTGGAAGCTCCAGGAGCTTAATAAAATCTGATTTGATGCATAAATCACTTTAAGGAACAAGATCCTAAATGTTTGATAAAGTAGCAATGTGTTTATGGTTCCAGGTGAGAGAACCTGGTATAGCACATACTTTTTATGTAGACTATACATTTATGTAGCAATTTCTTCATACAAGATTGAAGAGGTGTCTCTGAGATCTTGGAGGCAAACGGCTTGTTACTGTACATGGTGGATCAACAGATATTAAGCATGTGATGAGGAAATGGTACCTTGGTACCCCTGGATCCAATATACCTGTGCCTACATTTGCAAATCATTGTTTGGCTCCCTTTACTTTAGGTTCATCTGAGCCGGACCGGAGGGCGGTGGAAGGACTCTCCACGAAAGAATACAATAAATGATCTCCAAGATGAACTGATGAATCTCCGTCTGCGTGAGACACAGGCTCAGGGTGAGGTCCGGGAGTTGCATCAAAGAGTGGTAGAGCTTGAAACCCAGGTGAGGGTGTGACAATTGTGGTAGTTCTCCTTTCCATTAAGAGTATTTCTACATCCAGACAGTTATGACTAGACTTTATAAGAACTTTCTATCTGTAATTTCTTTCTTTCCTAACTCAGATATACAGTAGCAAGCCTTCCTTTTCTTAAACATGCAATTTTATATTGAATGTGGAAGTGCAAAGTTTTCATGCATAAGGAATTATCTATGTCTGTCTACATGAGTGTGCACACACATTGGGCAACAAATGCAATAATATAGTTATTTATTTTAGTTTTATTGCTTTATAAGTAACTCAAGGCAGCAAACATACAAAATATTCCTTTCTTCTCCTATTTTCCCAACAGCAGTAACCCTGTGAGGGTGGGGGGTTGGACTGAGAGACAGTGCCCATCCAGCTTTCATGCCTATGTGGGAACTAGAACTCAAGCTTTCCTAGTTTCTAGGCCAGCACCATTACACCAAACTGGCTGAATAAATGTTAGAGTATCAATGGCCCCTAATTCTTCTTTTCTAGGATCAGATTCACAGCAACCTCCTCAATCGGATGGAACAGGAGTGTTCTGGGCTGCATGAAAAGGTGCAGTATTTCACAGCCCAAAACAAAGGGTTGCAGACGCAGTTGAGTGAGACCAAACGCAAGCATGCTGAATCTGAGTGCAAGGTGAGTTTGCCCATTCAACAGTACCAAAGCATGTGACCAGGGGTGGAATTCTACTGTTTCACACAGTTACAATTCCCGGTAGTTAGGAAAACTGGTAAAATGGGCCCTTGGCTGGCCCTATCCCTCTCTGCACACTCCTCCGTTCCCTGCCTAGTCAATACTTAGTGTGCGTGTGCGACATCGCGCGCATGCACACCAACCACTGACAGCATTCTTCCCAGCCTGCCCACCCAGTCATTCCTTATAGCTCATGTGCGCTACATTGCTTCCCACATTTTTCCGCCCACCGCCATTGCTTCCAGTAGCAGTAGCAGCCAGCCAGCCAGCCTTCCACCACCTGATCTCCCTAGGTGAGTGAGGCTCTGCAAGCCCCGGTCGCCTACATGCCACTGCTGCTGTCAACCCCAGTTGAGTCCTGACTCCTGGGCCAACCTAGGCCGCCATACCGCTACCACCCTCACCCTTTCCGCTACCGCCACCACACTCCCCGGGTAAGTCCTGATTCCTGGGCCAGCCTAGGTCCCCACCACCATGCCACCACCATCCTCAGTGCTCAAGCTCCCCCCACCCAACTTGCCTGGCTTACTTAACCACCAGCCCCGCGGCTCCATGCAGCACTCATGGCCTAGCAAGCTTCCCCCACCACTCCACTTGTCTGGTTTACTGGTAGCTGAGAGGAAGGTGAGCCAGGGCTGACCCGTCATTGCTTGGGTCCCACCTGGATTCTCCGCAGCTGCTGGGCCTTGCCTACTAGGAGCGGAGGTGGGGGGTGGGCAGCCAAGAAGCATGATGCTATGCTGCCCGGGCCTGCATAGCCTGGATGGCAAAGCATCAGGAAAGGCAAGCCAGGGCTGAGAGCTGTTGGGCTCTCCACCAACCCGCACCTCCACTCTGACACAGTAGGCAATGAAATGCACCCTGGTGCGAAGAACAGGGCGGCAAGCCCCAGCTGCTGCTGCTTTGCCAGCCAGAACCAAGCCAGTAGCCCATGCTCCATCTCCTCACAGAAGATCCCAGCCTCACATGTGAGGCCAGGACCTTCTACGAGGAGATGGCAGGTGGGCGAGTCCTCTGGCACCATGAGATGCATTGCTCTGTGCATGCCTGAGAAGGAGAAGACTTGGGTGAACTTTGCTCCATTGCAGCTCAGAAGGCAGCTGCCCCAGCCGTCCCAACTTTACAGTACTTCGATGTGGAGGGAGGGACCAAAAAAGGACAGGCAGGGGCTGCCTTCCAAGTCTCACCGTCTCCCCATCACCCTGCCAAGAAGCCTCCAACCGCCACCTCTTTATTGGCAGGAGAATCCTCCAGCTTGGCTCAGTTCCAGCCAGCAAAGAAGTGACAAAAAGACGTGGCGTCTGGAGGCTTCTTGCAGTGAAAATTACCAACCTCCAGCTTTGCTTGCTCTGCTTCTCCAATGCTGGGCAATTCCCGCTGGTACAGTGGGCTCAATGGGGTGAACCTGCATGGTTGATGCCTAGACGTGACCGTGCTGGCGCATTGTAGAAGTGGAGCAAGCAAAGCCAGAGGTTGGTGATTTTCACTGCAAAAAGCCTCCAGACACTGCATCTTTTTTTCGGTGTGGCTGGAGTCCAGCTGCCCTGAAAAAAAAACCACATGGCAGCTGCAGGCATTTGTGACAAGGGCAACATGGGCTGGTGGGGAGCCCAACAACAACAATGGCTCAGCCCTGGCTTGCCTTCCCTGGCAGCCAGCCATGGGAGGAAGGTAAAGTTACGGCCATGGGATGACAAAAGAGGGTTCGTGGGGGAGGAAACAGGGAGATTAAGGGCTGGGGCCTCTGAAAAGGGAAATGGGATGATGTGTGTGACTGGTGAAGGGAGAGCGGGCAGTATGCAGGATTAGCCCAGGCCTTTGTTAGATTAGGCCATTCCTGCCTAGGCAGAAAATAGGTAGATAGGTTGGGGAAGGGATAGAGAGGCAAAGAGAGAGAGAAAAGAGAGGGAAAGAGAAAGAGAAGGAACAGGCAATAAAGCAAAGAAAGAAAAGGGAAACAAAGAAAAATGGAGAAAGAAAGGAAGAGAAAGAAAGAAAAGGGATAGACCAAGGAATGGGGGATGGAAGGAAGGGACAGAAAGAAAGAGAGAGAGGGAAAGAGAGAAAGAGAGGGAAAGAGAAAGAAAGAAAACAGGAGCGAGGGAGGAGAAAGTGAATGGGATATGGACGAGGGAGAAAGAGAGAAAGAGAGAGAAGGAAGAGACAAAGAAAAGAAAGAAAAGGGAAAGAAAGAAAAAGGGAGAGAGAAAGGAAGAAAAGGGATAGACAAAGAAAGAGGGGGGACTGGAAGGGACACAAAGAGAGAGAAGGAAAAGAGAAAAGAAAGAAAGAGAAAGGAAAGGAAGGAAAGGAAGGAAGGAAAGAAAGAAAGAGAAAGAAAGAAAGAAAGAAAGAAAGAAAGAAAGAAAGAAAGAAAGAAAGAAAGAAAGAAAGAAAGAAAGAAAGAAAGAAAGAAAGAAAGAGATATATGGATGGATAGATAGATACATGGAAAGAAGGAGGGAGGGAGAGAAGAAAAAAAGGAAGGAAGGACACACACCCTGGCTTCAGAAGACTCTTTGAAACAGCACAGCAATGTAGGACTGGCCTGCAAGGGATCTTGGAGTTCATCTTCCAGTTCAACCCCCTGCTCCAGCAGGGTTAGAAGAGCGTGTGTGTGTGTGTGTGTATGTGTGTGTGTATGTCTGTCTGTCAAAACTCCATAAACAGGTCAGGTAGCTCTGGGGAGGTCAGTCATAAATTCAAACACTTGCTAAGCAACTGACCATTAAGGGACAACTGCTTGTATTTGATTTGCCAGTCACATGGCCACCTGGCCACACCTACCCAGTCACATGACCACCAAGCCACACACCACCCGGTCATGTGATCACCAAGCCACACCCACAAATTAAGCCACGCCTACAGAACCGGTTGTTAAAAAATTTGAATCCCATCCCTGCATGTGACTTTCCCAAGTCAGGCTTGCTCAGTTGCTTCTCAAAGTTAAGGAGTTTCAAAACAGATTTCTGAATTGTAAAACTAAGCTTCTTTTTAGTTTTGGGATGTAGGAATTACCCAGCGTTAGTGCACCATGATATGCAAATTTTCTTACTGTCAAAATGACCCAAATCCTGACTTTCAGGTAATTTAGTGACTCAGTATGGGTTTAAATGGCATTGATAGCTGCCACAAGGAATACAGGCTTTTTTCCTGTTCTGCATGTCATGCAGATTTCCTTGCTTACAATCTAACGGGCTTCTGCCATTGGTTTGTACTCTCTGTTACAGAGCAAAGAAGAAGTTATGGCTGCTCGCCTGAGAGAAGCTGATAGCATGGCTGCTCTTGCAGAGATGCGGCAGAGGATTGCGGAACTGGAAATCCAGGTTCGGGGAGAGTAACCAGCGGGTGTCCTTTTCAGCCGCAAGTGTAACAAGGGCCAACAGCGAGTTGCAGCTGAAAAGAAAAAGCTAATGCTTTTGCACTAAATGATCTCCTGAAATAAATTCTCTGTGTAACTGTTGAAGGGCCTGATAATAATATCTTTAGACTACAGAGAAGACTGAGAGGTATCAGATACCTGAAGAGTTGTCACACAGTGGTTGTTTTCCTTTGCCAGAGTTCTTCGACTCATTGGCTGAAAAGTAATCTGCCATATTGCTGTAGTGCACGGGTGTCAAACTCGCAATGTCACATTGCCGTCATGTGACGTTTGTGACATATTTTCCCTTCACGGAACTGGGTGGACGTGGCCTGTGCATGACGCACCCAGCCTGCAGGCCACCAGTTTGACACCCCTAGTGTAATGGAAGCAGGAAAAACAGCGTCCTAGAAGGTCTCTACTATGGTTTAGTTATTTATGCAGGTTGTGAAATAATATATGGGCTGGGCTAAGGTCCCTGTGCTCTCTCCTCCAAGCAATTTTTTTATCCCTCTCTTTTCACATGCAGAGAGAAGAAGGAATGATCCAAGGTCAACTCAACAATTCTGATGCCTCCCAATACATCCGTGAACTCAAGGAGCAGATTGATGAACTCAAGGCAGAGGTAAGACCAACCTATGGGAGAAAGCAGACAAAAATCTGGAGGAGTTTCGGTTAGACTGTGTTACCATCTTTTAGGAAGTCACAGGTGCTATAAGCAATGCAACTATGAATTCTTTTGATCAGCTCCAGATAGGTAGGTAGATTAGATTAGATTAGATAGATATTTTGATATATATATATATATAGTATATATATACAGTGTGTGTATGTGTATATGTATGTGTGTGTATGGGTGTGGGTGTGTATATGGCATTCAGTTTGGGTATTTTCCCACATCATAGTAGTTGTGCTTTTAAAGTTGTAGCAACGTTTCGGCAGAATCTCATCTACCATCATCAGGTTTCTGTATAGTGTTCATCTGTGAATGATAAACACTATACAGAAGCCTGATGATGACAGATGAGATTCTGCCGAAACGTTGCTACAACTTTAAAAGCACAACTACTATGACGTGGGAAAATACCCGAACTAAGCTGAATGCCATACATGTAAGTACCCACGAAAACTTAATGCACACACACACACCCAAAATATATATATATACACACATATATATACATACACACATATACATACATACATACATACATACATACATATATGTATGTATGTATGTATGTATATATGTATGTATATATATATCATCAGGGTTGGTTTTACATACAAACCCCTAAACAGTCTATGTTTAGGGGTTTGTATGTAAAACCAACCCTGATGATGCTAACAGAATCAGACTCTAAATCACCAACATCCTCTGCACTAGCAAACCACCCAAAAGCAACTTATCCAAAGAAGAACAAACTGCACTACTTAACCTGAAAGAAGACACCAGCATAATAATCCTACCAGCAGACAAGGGCAACGCGACAGTGGTTATGAACACATCTGACTACCAAACTAAGTTAACCAACCTACTCCAAGACCCCACATACAAACCCCTAAACACAGACCCCACCACCTACCTAGAAAAAAACCACCAGATCCAAAATAAAAGCCTCCCCCATCAGCGAAGAAATCCAGCAAAAAAATCATCCAGATGCCTTAAGCTTTATGGTCTCCCCAAGATACACAGAGAAGGAACCCCACTTCGACCAATAGTCAGCTCCATAGGCTCACCTCTACAAAACCTAGCCAAATTTCTCGCCAAACAACTACAGCCCTATGCAGAATGCATCAACTCACACGTAAGAAACTCATTCCAGTTCATCGAGATCATAAAGAAATAAAACTTACAATCCAGCGACCTGCTAGTGAGTTTCGATGTCATATCCCTCTTCACCCAAGTGCCTATAAAAGAAGCATTGACAGCCATCTAAAACAAATACAACCCCCCCCCCCCAAGCACATCCTAGATCTGACCAACCACTGCCTATCCAATACATACTTCACCTACAACGGACAAAAATACAAACAAATAGAAGGAGCACCCATGAGATCACCCCTCTCACCTGTCATCGCAAACCTCTACATGGAACACTTTGAAACACAAGCTCTAGAAAAATATGATCACAAATCCAAACTCTGGCTCAGATACGTAGATGACACCTTCATAATCTGGCCACACGGGAAAGAAAAACTGAACAACTTCCTCACACACCTCAACAGCCTACACCCCAAAATATAATTCACCATGGAAACAGAAGCTAACAATCAACTTCCCTTCCTAGATGTCTTGGTATACAAAAAATCCAATAGCTCCCTAAGACACACCGTCTACCAGAAGAAAACACATACAAACCGCTATCTATATGCACTCTCACCACCACCCAGCACAGATCAATTCCGTAACCGAGACACTCATCTCCAGAACAAAGTGCTTAGCTGACGAACAACACTTAAAAACCGAACTACACACTCTCACTAACGTACTAACAGCCAATGGATTCCAAAGAAAGAAGATTACCCACCTAATCCAAAAAGAAACCCCAACCAAAATCCAAGACAGAGAACAAGAGAACGGCAAAGCCCTCCTCCCATGTATAAAAGGCACTACAGACAAAATCAGCAAAACACAACATTGAAACAGCATTCTGCACAAACAGAAAAATATCCACCATCCTAAGAAACCCTAAAGACAAAATCAAGTTAGAAAACCAAGGAGTATACGAAATCCCTTACGCCGCCTGCCCCACTACATACATCGGACAAACTAACAGAAGAATAAGTGCACGCATTGAACAACACAAGAACTCAATCAAAAAAGAAGAACCGACCACTTCCCTGGTCCAACACCTCAAAGCCACAGGACATGAGATTGACTTTAAAAATACCAGAACTATCGCTAAAACCGAACACTTCAACAACAGAATAATTGGAGAAGCCATAGAGATAGAAAAACGCCCACACAGCATGAATAAACGAGATGATACCTCCTGCCTACCAGCCATTTGGAAACCCACCCTCATTAACAAATGAGTACCTAACATGAAGAATAACACCAGACCCACACCCACGAGGACCACACAAGATGCTACCACCACACTTCTACGTAGAAAGCAGACTCATACCCACACAGAAGATGAGACACGACCATGGACCAGAAGCCGTACCGCAGCTGCATCACCACCTGCTTCAAACCCCTCCGACCCATACATGAAGCAAACTGGTGCCCACCATGAAGATGTGGCACAACCACGAATGCGAAGCCAAACAACAGGATCACAGCTCACCAGCTCAAATCCCCCAGCAACTAAGACTAACCTGAACACAACCAAGCCCCACCTGAACAGAACACACCCCCAACCAATCAGAACACAGCCAAACCCCCAACCAATGAGAATACACCCCCGCCCAATCAGAACACAGCCAAGCCCCCACCCAATCAAGTCACACCTCCACTAGCAGTTAAAAGGAAAAGCAGCTGCAAGCTCACATTACTTCGAGAAGCACAAAGCCAAAGACACAAGCCTGAAGATGATGAATGAGACTTCATCGAAACATCGCCTAGATACTTCCAATTTTACGCGGGAGAAAACCCGAATAACCAAAGATCGACATACAAATACCCGTGAAAACCTCAGAAAACACATATCTCTATCTCTATCTATCTATCTATCTATCTATCTATCTATCTATCTATCTATCTATCTATCCATCCGACTTCTTCCCTGGTCCAACACCTCCAAGCCACAGGACCCGAATAACCAAAGATCCATATATATGTATATGTATATATACACACATATATACACACGCATATATATATACAGACAGAAGATATTAGAAACACCAATCAAGCAGAACACAGCAAACTCTAAGACCAATAAACACAGACCAAGACTCCCAATCAATCAGGATGAAGAAAAAACCATTCTGGCACAGCAATAGGCTGCCCCAAATTTAAATCTGAAACCACTGTAAAAGTCTGACTCACAGATGAACACTATACAGAAGCCTGATGATGGCAGATGAGATTCTGCTGAAACGTTGCTACAACTTTAAAAGAACAACTACAATGACGTGGGAAAAATACCAGAACAAAGCTGAATGCCATACATGTAAGTACCCGTGAAAACTTACGAAAACATACACACACACACATGTATATTTATAGTATTTATAGTTTGTAAAATAACCTAGAGAGAAATGAATTTTCTCTAAAGAGTAGGTTACCACTGTTACCCTTTTATGTTTGCAGTGCTTTGTCAGTCCAAGAAAAAAGAGAATATCGGTATAGAACCTCACACTTCCAGTAAGTCTTAAGCCAGGGCATAGCTTCTGTTAACATCACAGCAGGGATTTTACTTCTGTCCACTGTATATTATTTTTTCTAAATCCCAGCTATTCCAGATCCTAAGCGGGTTGCACAGTGCCGAATGCCAAACCATTGTGGCTGCTGCCCCAGTGCCTTCTCTTTCTCCTACAGATTCGGCTAATGAAAGGACAGAAGCCTTTTGAGGACTCCATGGGCTTTGATGGCATACATATTGTGAGTCACCTGGCAGTGGACGATGACTCGCTGCATTCTTCAGATGAAGAATTGCTGACCAGCCCTATGGTAGTGGGTGCCCTGCAGGATGTTTTGTATCCACTGTCTCCTCACAGCACACACTTTCTGCATGGGGCTGAAAGCTCTGGTAAGGAGAGTGACGGCACCACGGATAGTGACCCTGATGAGCCTACCTCTGCCACTGAGGCCAATGGTGAGATCATCTTTGCAGAGGCCCTGGGCAAATGAGGAGTGATGCTGCCATCCCAACTCAGTCAGTTGATCCCCTGGTCCTGTTGTAACTAAGAAGTCAGGGACCCGATGGAACTGAGTCTTCGGCCCAGTGAATATCCTGGCTCAGATGTGGCATGTAGTGTCCTACATGAACAAACATGGATTGTTATCAGCACTGCCCTTTTTTTCAGCTTTGCCACTGGGAGTTAAAATCCAAATCCAGGTATTGGCCTCATCCATGTCCTGCTTTCCACACTTTTTTTTTCCTTCTCTACACAAAGATTTGCACAGATGAGGACTGTGAAGGGGCAGCAGAAGCAATCAATCCACAGATTCCCTAAAATGCAGCCTAGCTGTATTCTATCTCTGTCTCCTTGCTGTGCTTGGAGGAGGGAAAGGGATTGGTCTTCCCTTTATTTATATTTGTCTCCTAGCATGCTGCTGTGCATCCAGAGGAGAAAACTGAGTGCCTGCATAATTGTATGTAAATTTCCACCCTGGAAAAGGACAAGAAGGAGAAATGAGCTTCTGAGGAGGTGATTTGTTCTAGTGAGGGAGATAATATTTTTGTTCCTGTTTATTATTTATTTTTTAGAGTGCAATTACTAATCCAGCTCTTCGAAAACTTCGATGGTTTTGAGGGCTTTTATATGGAGGAGCCAAAACTGCTTCTGTACGTAATCATACAACAGTTTCTATTTAACTACGTAAAAGGATATGCTTTACTAACTCCACTTTTATATCATATTTTCAAACTCTATTTTTTGCAGCATTCTGGCTCGCTGCCTAATTGGCTCGGACAGGAAGACAGTCCATCAGTGCATATGCATATGCGTGCACACATACACACTTGCATAATTGAAGGGGCGACAGGGAAATACATTAGTAAGCTGCTGTTTGATTCATGAGATCAGTATTAATTGCTAAATTTTCAGGCAGCTGAGAATTTGACAGTGTTACTTTGTGGCAAGAGATGAAAATGTGGGATATCTAGATAGCTGATTCTGCCAAGATAAAAAAATGAAGGCCCTTGAGGGCTCAAATTTGAGTTACATATCAAGTAGAAAAAATGAGTTTCCTAATATTATGTTTGCCTCCAAACATTATTAGGGTAGGGAAAGCAAGGGAGAACCAGCAGGCAAATTATGCTTAACCCTTATGCGTTTACTGATGATTCTGTGCCAATGCTCTTCGGTTCCATTACGCCTTGGGAGCATTGAGTTATGTAAAATGTAATTCTGCTCCAAGGAGCAATTCCTTGCAGAAACAAGCCTCCACTTGAAGAGTGTGTGTGTGTGCCAGTGTGTGTTTATGAGGGAGGTTGGGGGCAAGGCAGTGTAGAGAAAAGAACATGTTTTCTTAACAGAATTAGCAAAAGGATTGCTGGCAGCCCACTTCATGACAGTTGGCAAAGAAAGAACCCATAATTTATGCAGGGATTCTAATGAAGAAGGGTTTGAATTAAAACTGTAGGTGCGTATTTCAGTTGGAAATATTACAGTCATTGCAATGCTCTTTGTAATTCAGTTTCATACTCAGTTTGCTGCAAAAAGGCTTGTTTTTCACAGGGGATGGGCAACAGTAATTGAGATACATCAGTGGAGTATTACATAGGAGCACTGCATGTTTTCTGAAGCTACAAATAATGCTGCAGTTGGAATTGCCTCTTCATTTTTGAAGTATGGAACTGAAAACAGTAGTTTTAATTTTGTCCCCTTTCCTGAACAGAGTCCATGTTTAAGAGTATTAAAGCTACTGTGCCACAGCATGCTTTTGGGGGATTGGTGTAGCACCCAGACATCACTGCAAGTACAATTTCAGACACTCCCCCACACCCCAAAAAAGTTAGGGCAGGTCAGAAAATGCCTTTGAAAAAGATGCAATGCTGTTTCTTCCCAATTAAATTAAGAAGTTGTGCGGGTTTTGAAACACTTAGCATTGCAAGGTATCTGAATAAAGGTATTGTTGCCACTGATGATGTTGCAGCTGAGAATAAAGATCACCTGACACTAGAAGATGGAAAGGGCTTCACAGAAGGTCTATGAAAGAGGCTGGGCAAGTGCAGAAGGTGGAAGATGTGAGGCTTTGGCCCTGCCAAGAAGGTAGGCAACGTTGTTAAGCAAGATCTGTGGTTGTGGATGGCCATCGACTTAACAGGTTTTGGAATTGGGGAATGAAATAATTCCTCCTCTCAGGGAAGGGCCATTTCTTGCTACGGATGTATTTTCTTCATCCTGTGCTCAATTTTTTTCCCTTTCTCATCTGTAGTAAACCAATCTGCCTTTTAAGTTTACCTAAAATTTTAAAGCTTGCAACTTTATTAATAACTGATCACGTTCTGTATCAGACACATAGGCCTCTCTTTTTGGAAGAGTTCTGCATGACCCCTTCCTTGGCCTGGGTTTGGGAGAAGCTGTTTGGATTTTCCAAGGGCTTTTTTAGCTCCAAATCAGTGAGGGTAAACCAGCATTTGTGAAAGGGGAAACAAACCTCCAAATGCCTAGCCACTAATCATGTGGCTGGCCCTGAACTAGTGAACAGAAATAAACACACAGACACACACACACACACACGTACAGATAAGTATTTATATAGTATGCCTAGTGAAAGGCACCACTTTGGCATAATCTTGTGTATTTTATATATACATTTTACACACATACCGATACATCCACACTACACTGTAATATTAAAATTTTGTAATTTATCCTTTCATTAGTCAGTCTCACATAGAGATCATCGGAATAATACGTGGTCCAGATGAGTTCAGTTTGCATTGTTGTTTTGATCTGCTTGCATCGGTCTGAAGCTCTCCCTTCCCCCTGCTAGCAGTGGGCACATGTTTGCAATGTTGGATGGCTTGTGAAACTGTTTGCCAGTTGTACATAATACCTAGCAATTGTGGCTATTTGTTTTGTGTAGTGCTATCTGAATGCTTATTGCCTCCAAAATTACAAGTTAGGAAGACCTTTTTTAAAAAAATATGAAGTAAATCTAGTGACTTTACTTTTTTGCAGTTGCACTGAAGTAAATGAAAGGAGATGGTTCAAACCATATCCATTTTTTTCCCAATTTGGTTCAAGATTGTTGTTGTTAAATTTAAGACTTGATTCATTTGGCTGATTTGTCCTTTAAAGTTCATTATGGCACAGCCTTGATTACAGTAAAAGCTGCTAACCTATTCTATACAAATTATTCATGGTACTGCAGCTTTTTCCCAGCTTTTAGATCACAGCTGTAGAGCCTTATAATACAGTTCATTAAATGATGCCACAAACTCTGACTTCCCACTTTTTATTGTTTCTACTTGTATATGAGCTTGAAGAAAACGATAACTTTCTTTTTCTTCCATGCTAGTAAATACTAGGAACTACAGGATATATTAGAAGTGTTTCGGTCTAATTTCTCAGAGATCCATGCAACATCAGAGCATAAGAGCTGAATCTTCCTTGTGCAGAGGAGGATTATACTATACCAGGAAATAGTATAGCATGCTTTTGGAGCTCTGGATAATAAATGTAAAACCATGTGATAAATATTATTACATAAAATAACTTGCAATGAAACCTGTAGAAAATTAATAAAATAAGTATTAGGAGCAAGAGATGGGAAATCTAAATTTCATCACAGCAAAGTGCAGGAAACTTACCTGTTCAAGTTGCATAATGTGTTGTTTTTGGTTGAGTTTGATTAGATACCAGATTTCATGAATAAACCACAGTGTAGTGAATTACATTAGGTCATGAAAAATATAGCTTCAATTTTAGCAGAATGAGCTTGATTTTACCAAGTGAAATATATGTCTAGTTCTTCATAAAGAATGCATTTCTATCAAGCTATCGACAACCCTCAGCCCACCCCATTCCTCTGCTGGATATAAATTATAGTATCTCCAAGGAATTTTATTTTTTCTTTTTCAAAGTACAGGCCTAGTAAAAATCATCCATCCATAGGATCCATAGCAAGTCCATTAGAAGAAAAAGTACAGTCAGCCAATCTTGGTAACCAAGAATCAAACACATTTGCTTTTTATATCTGTATTTTCCAGCAAAAGTAACTGGGTGGGGGTGTCTGTGTTATATTCTGAAAGGAACTATATAGGAACTATTCTGAACATAGTTGTGAGTTTCCAAGCCAAGCTGTTTGTGAGACAGTCATTTGCTTCTTTTGAAGTTTTCTATTTCCCTTAACAAGACGTATTACAAACAAAATTTAAAGGATGAAACCAGTTTTTAATGCAGTGGTTCTTGTGTGTTTTTCTCCCTTGCATTTCCTTGTGTGGCTATTCTTCGGGCCTTTTTTTTTTTTTTTTTCCAGTGAAGGTGCCAAACCCACTCAGTCCTTTGGCCAATGAGACAGCCACATATATATTTTTTTTAAAAAAAATAAATTTTCAGCAAGGGAGGAAGCAAAACACCACTTTTAAGGTGCATTTTTGTTTCTGTCATGAGTTTCCATGGGTATCTCTTCTCTTACCTTATCTTCTGTGGATTCCCTTGTACATCCCTCCCCCAACTATTTATATGAACACAAAATCATGAGGAATCTTGTGGTAGACCTCACATTCTGATGCTGAGAAAGCAGACCTACTTATAAAGTAGGTTTAACACAGTTAGTATCTTAAAGCAGACTGTTACGTTGCCCCAGCAGATTATTTTGGACAGGCGAGGCGGAAGATGGTGCTTGTGGTAGCTACCAGCATACTTCAATTTGCACTTTCATGCAGTTTTTCTTTAGATTTCCTTCTACACAGAAGGAAATCAATGTGGTGCTCTTTTAGGACTGGGATTGGGATTATTACTTCTATTCTCCCCCCAGGATTGACACTAGAATTTGAGTTACAGGTAGTCCTTGACTTATGACCACAATTGAGCCCAACGTTTGCTAAGTGAAACATTTGTTAAGTGAGTTGGGCCCATTTTATGACTTTTCTTGCCACATTTGTTAAGTGAATTGTTGCAGTTGTTAAATTAGTAACCTGGTTGTTAAATGAATCTGGGTTCCCCACTGACTTTGCTTGTCAGAAGGTCGCAGATGACCCCAGGACACTGCAACCATCGATATTAAGTATGAACCAGAGGCCGCCAGGCAGCCAAATTTTGATTATGTGACCATGGAGATGCTGCAATTGTTGTAAGTGTGAAAAATGGTCCTGTCACTTTTTTCAGTACCCTTGTAACTTTGAACAGTCATTAAATGATCTGTTGTAAATCCAGAGCTACCTGTACTCACTTGAATGCATCTCTTTTGGGTTGCCATTGCCCCATTCTGTTTAAGCAGGATGCATTGAACTTACTTAGCTAATCTAACTTTCCTAACTTTGGACAACACATTGTAAATTACACTAAAGAGGTACCTTTCTTCCTCACTCTTATCCTGGGCTGCAGTGTGTTTTAGGGAACTGAATGGAATTAAAATTAGAGGAAGGGGAAACTGGTCTGTATTTCCAAGGTCCTAGTTTATTTAGCCTTTGATCATAGAAACCACATCATTTTAAAAGTAGTGGAGCCAAATTGAGGGCATGGTGCTTTCTACCAAGAAAAGGTACATTTCCTATCCTGGACTAAATTCTGTGAATCTACTCTGTTTATTTTAGACGTGTACTAGTTAGCATCTGTGAAATTGCCAACACACATGGTTAAAAACAATGCTTTTGTTTTTAATGGGCAAGAGTAAGAGTGTGAATACTCTTGTTGTTCTGTATTGTTATAAATTAATATTATGTAACAAGTCAAAAATCTCACTATGAATGCCTGTAAAATGTTTCGTTAGTCTTTACCTCAAATTGTTAAACACTACTGTTAAAAGACATAATTTTTTTTTTCATTACATTCATTTTTTAAATTTTCTTAAGAAAATATAATGAGGAAAACCATCTAATCCCTGTGGGATTTGTTTCCCCCAAAATGGTTTATTATTCTGTTGGGATACATTGTCCTCTCTGTATTTCTCCCCCTCACATACAAACACACTTTTGTATTGTGAAGAGAGAATTTTTAAACGGTACTAAAATTAAGCTTGATCAGAATGACTTTGCAACAGATTACAATAAAGCAAGAGCTTTGGGTTATAAAAATGTATGTTCCAGCAAAATAATGATAGAAAGGAAGGAATTATAATAACCTGAGATGGTCGCCCAGATTAAGAATTTTATTTAATCAGGATAGACAAAAGGCGATCATGTTTTGGATTGTGAATAATCTGGCACCAAATGCATTTGATTTTGCAAATTGCTTAAGCAGATTTGATACTGAGGTGGTGAGAGAAAAAATGACCGCTTCTCTTTTTGGCTATGAAGTTATTGCCCAGAGAATCCTGAGGAATCATTGTTTTGAAAAACATGTTCAGCCTTGTGTAGATAAAAATATTTTTGCTATGTGTGTGGTAGTTTCTGAAATGCACAAAATTTGAGTGGGATCAGCTTGCCTGCTGCTATAATTTAAATTGGCCACACTGCATTGAAGTTAGCAATGCAAATTCACCATATCTTTGTTGTGTTTCTTGTTCTTATGTTTGAAAGTGGAAGAGCTAGAGAAGCCAACGACCTGCTCTATCATACTGGGGCTATCTCATACACAGTGCTCTTCCCTGCCCACATTTTATCTTCATATTCCGACTTCCTCCTATCCTGTATAGCTAGACCACTGAACACTAGCAAGCTGCTGAATATCCAGAAACAGCCTGCCTGTAACAGTGTGTGCTTGCTTCCCAGTTAAAATGTATTGTTCTCTCATACCCCATCCCACCTGTTTGAAAAATCATGTGTTTAGTGTAAGTACGTACCAGTGTCCCTTATCTGCTACTCAGAATATAACTTCCATTCTTTCCAGCCAGCCCATTTTAAAACAAATATTGTTGTACAAAGTACCTGTACTAAATAATAATAATAAACTATTTACACGGTCTTTAACTTTGTGTCTCAGGACTTTTTGGATTACAGTACTCATCATTGGGGAATAGTGCTTAATGTACCTAGGGGGGTGTCAACATCTGCATTACAGTTATTCCAAAATTGGGTAGTTTTTAGCTTTCTCAAGAAAATACTGTGGGTTGTAGTTACAACTTGAAGGCCTATCTTACCATTCTTACTACTCATAAAAGTCCCACATCACATCCCAAGTTCTGCTAGGCAAACAAGGATAGGCTGAAAAAGAAATCTGTGGTCCTTTATGAAGAATACCTGATAACTTCTGAGAAACTTATAGTAAGATAATTGCTGTGACATGAATGTTGGGAACCTGCAGGCATTAGCTCCCATCAAACAGGGATGCTCCAGGTAGAAAATTTTTCTACAACGCCATGTTATTGTTTGTATATACATTGAAGAATGAGCCCAGTTTTATCTTTTCTCCCAAGATTTGGGTCACTAATAAAGGTTAAATTAGAAGCTGTTAACAAAGAAAGTTTGGGCCAGTCATTCTCCTTCAGCCCAACACACTTCACAGGACTGTTGTGGAAAAATTAGGAAGAGCGAGATGTGTTGGATATGTTCGCTGCCTTGAGTTCTATATAAAATGCTCTTGGTATTACTAGTCTGCTTCTGGGTGCAATTCAAGGTGTTGGTAATCACCTTTAAAGATCTTCATGGCACAGGCACAGGTTATTTGGGTGGCAATCTCACCCACTGGGATTGGCCCGTACCACTTGTACTGACAGAGGAGGCATGCTGCTGGTCCTGTCAGCCTGATCATTCTGGCTGGCAGCATTCAGAACACAGGTGTCAAACTCGATTTCATTGAGGGCCGCATCAGGGTTGTGTTTGACCTTGGGGGGCTGGGATGGGCGTGGCCAGCATGATGTCAGTCGTGTCAGGGGGTGCCTGCGATGGTCCGAGCACTCTGCAGGGGAAAACGGGCTCCGAAGCTCAATTTTCAGCTGTGATGACCTCCTGCAACCTTCTGCCAGAGAAAACGGGCTCCTGAGCTCTGATTTTGGCTGGGACAGCCTCCTGCCACCCTCTGTCAGCTAAAAAAGAGCTCAGGAGGGCCACACACGGCCCTCATGAGTTCCGTTTTCACTGGCAGAGGCACTGCAAGCCGGTCCTTCACTGTTTCCAAGGTAGCCCCGCAGGCCATATCTTAAGGACTCCATGGGCGGGTTCTGAGTTTGACACCCGTGGTCCAGGAGGAGGGCCTTCTTTGCCATTGTTTCTGCCTTCTGGAACATCTTGCCCCTCGATGTGAGGTTGGCCCCAACTCTCCTATGTTTTCGTAAGGGCCTAAAAATGAGGCTGTGTAAGTTGGCTTGGGGCTCCAGGGGGGAACAGCGCAATGGAGGTGGTTGATTAAGTAATAATAGATTCCCCCCCCCCCAACTCTCCTCATGTGTCTTTGGTTTTAATGTTTGATTTTAACTTTTTGTTTTAACTTAAATGTAACTGTGAGCTGTTGGGGTAAGGTGGGCAGCCAATACATTTTATAAATAAATAAATATTCCTCAACTTACACTTCATTTAGTTACAGTGTAAGTTACAGCGACAGGCCAAAGTTACAGTGATAGTGAAAAAAAGAGGCTTACAACTGGTCCTCACATTTGGGACTGTCAGAGCATCGCCATGGTCGTGTGCTCAAAATTTGGGCACTTGGCAACCAGCATATATTTTACAATGGTTGAAATATCCTGGGGTCACATGATTGCAATTTTCAGCCTTCCCATCCAACTTCCAGCTAGCAAAGTCAATGGGGGAAACCAATTTGCTTTAAAAAAGTGCCCTTCACTTAACAACTGCAATAATTTGCTTAACAGTTGTGGCAAAAAATATCACTTAGCAACTACCTTGCTTAGCAATGGGAATTCTGGTTCCAATTGAGGTTGTAAGTCAACAGCTACCTCTATTAATTACTTGACCACCAAACAGGGGTTTGCAAGCAAAGCATATGTTATGTTATAGTGGATCAAATGAGTGGCATTTCCAAATAATAGCATAAAGTGTGAAAAAAATACTGCTGCTTCTGGAAGAGTCACAATGCTTTTTTTTGCTAATCTGCTCAGAGGTTTAATAGGAAACGGCATCATTTGCATTTTCACTAACAAAATTCCCGTTATGACAAACATAATCTCAAACGTTTCTAATTTTCAAGGTTTTGCTGTTTGCTTCTTTCAAAACTTTTGAAGCTGGTTTAGTTTATATTTTATAATGTTACAATATATATTATAAATATGTAAGATAAATATCGTTATATTTTATGAATTAATTTAATCAAGAAATGGTGTAAGATTCTGGGTTATGATTGTGGGTAGGCAATAATTTAACATTGTGGAAATTCAGCCTTTTCTTAGTACACTTGGTTACTGGATCAATACATTAAGATCTAAAATAGTTTATTTGTTGGATAGGGCATTTCATGTAAATACATCAGTTACAAAGGAAAACACAGCCAGATAACACTCGGTAGGAATTATTAAATGTTCCCTGATCTATCATTTCTCCCAATGCGTTTAATTGACAATTTTCACACATATAACAGCAGCAGCACATCTGGCACAATAGAGGAATGTAGATATTTCAGCACAGACTCGAGCAGGACAGTTCCTTTTGCTGATGGTCCAGTAGGAGAAAGGAGGCACACTTCAACGAAGAGACACAGCTTTCTAGTCTTCCACCTTGTTCCATCATGAAAAAGCTTCCTGCTATTCATTTACTTATTAAAGCTGGAGTATCAAGCACCAACTCAAGGACAGAAAAAGACACTGAAGCTTCCACTTGTAATAGAGAGAGAATGCTGGTAGGTTTTTAGAAGCTTGCAAATTCATCCTGGAATCTGTGAGAGATTTTTTAAAAAAAAGTGGATAGAAAAATGGTTTCTGTACTTCTAACCACCCTGTTACGATTTTCATGTTCCCCTCTGCAGTTTTTTTTTGCACGTCCTTTAGCCCAGTAATACAAAAGCAACAATTTTATACAACTAACTGGGATAAATTTTACAGCTGCCGTGCAGCTCCTTATTGTCTCTTTCCATACAGGTAGTCCTCTAGCTATGACCACAATTGAGCCCAAAGTTTGATAAGTGAAACACTTGTAAGTGAATTGGCCCCATTTACAATTTTTCTTGCCATATTTATTAAGTGACTAATTGCATTTGTTAAGTTAGCAATTGTGAAGTGAATCTGGAATCCCCATTGACATTGCTTGTCAGTAGGTTGCAAAAGGGGATCACATGACCCCAGGACACTGCAACAGTCACAAGTATGAAACAGTTGCCAAGCATCTGAGTTGTCATGCCTCTGATGGAGACTGACTGAGGGAGAGGAGGAACAGCCGACAGGGAGTGAAAGTGTGGCTCCGGAAGTTGTAGAGGAGGCTGGGGAAGGGCAGAGGATAGCTGGGCAGTCAGAGGAGGACCCGGGCCCATCCTCTATCCATCCTAGGGCACACAGGGAGAAGAGGATAAGGGAGAGTCGTGGTCTACTCTGGAGGAAAGGGCCTTGATCCTCTTCATGGGCTGCAGCTGTGACAACTGAATAAGAGGACTGACGTGTACAGGTGAACGCTGGAAACAAAGTGTGGAAATATCTCTAGTTTATACTTCCTCTCTGAGTTTGGTGTCCTTCCCAGTGTATGTTATCTGTGGACATCCTCCAGCCCTTATCTTGCCTGGTTTGTATTGCTTTTTCCCTTCTTGTAACTGTTTGTGTGGGAGTTTTTTGTCTTCTGTCAAGAATATTCGGAGCTTGGAAGCAAAGTGAAGGAATAAAAGGGGCTCCACCTGTTTTCTGTGATTGTTTGTTTTATATCCCACCCTGGGTCATCACACACATGACCATGGGGATGCTTCAATTGTCATACGTGTGAAAAATGATCATAAGTCACTTTTTTCAGTGCCTAACTTTGAACAGTCAGTAAATGAACTGTTGTAAGGTGAGGACTACCTGTAATTGGTGAGGTGGCTGGTTTGCAGGCTAACATACTAATCAACTTTATTGCCCACCATTTCTTTAGCCATAATCTATCACAGACTGTGGTAGGACTGCCTTTTGCAACAGGTGGAAACAGTGCTTGTACATGCTGCTCTATATTCACCAGCTGTGTTCACTGTGAAATGTGTTTGAATATTAGTAGCTTGGGTTGGTAGTTAGACTGATGGTTTGAGCTCTGACCTTGGCAATTTGATTGCAAACGTTGCACCACCATTCGAGCAGACATCCTCAGTGTGCACTGTCGAGTCTCCTTGAAAGATGACAAAACGTTTGCAACCAA
The DNA here is from genome assembly GCA_033807585.1 of Hydrophis major. NCBI lineage: Eukaryota > Metazoa > Chordata > Lepidosauria > Squamata > Elapidae > Hydrophis > Hydrophis major. The sequence continues at coordinate 163,966,430 of CM066329.1, forward strand.
ATTGCCAAGCTCAGAACTCAGACCAACAGCCTGTGTTCACTATTTTTGAGATTTAAACTATAAAGCAATCACGAATACAACATACAATATGTCTTAGCAGTTTTGGTTCTATTCAGTTATTACGGTTAGTGCATGTTTGGTCTTGCCCAGGGCTGCCCATTTTAGTTCAGTGGTACAGGAAATTGAACCTAGTATGCCATATAGTTTGAAAATGCCAGATTCTTATGGCACTCACCCAATTTTTTAAAATAAAGTTTCAGGCAATGAAAAGTAGATGGCTGCAGCTGCTGCAGGGCCAGTCACTTGTAAATTTCTTCATTGTCAATCTAACATTTCCTCAAGAGTTCTTCATTCTCAACGAAAACCATGGAATAAGTAATATTTTAATGAAAATTAAAGGCAGTTCCACAATGTATCATCTGACAAAAGAGTCGGGTTTCATTGCTTTTGTCACCATTGTATCCCAGTCACATTTTCCCACAAACTTTCACAAATTCAGCTACCTGTGTTTCAGGAGAGGCTTCTAGGGCAGGAAACTATCTGTAGGGCTGTTTACATTCAAAGCAGAGGAAACATCCAGAGTAGTGGAAACAGCTGTTTCTTCAGGAGCTGGTAGGTAAAATGCAATAAAATATAAACGTGTCATTCTTTTTCTTTCTCCAGCAATCCCTTCTGCTTGCTTGCTTTCAATATAGGATTATTGCCTCTTCCACAAATGGGCAAACTTGCCTTCTACTATTTGTTCTGTGTTTATTTATGAGCATCTATGTGTAACTCTAGCTTCTTACTGTTACATATGAAGTCAAACAAAATTAGCTGAAATGTGCAACAGTCTTCAGAAGCAGTGAACAGGAGCTTTTGCACAAAGTAATTCACTGAAATATTTGAAGAGCGCTTGGGCAGAGAAAACTGCATTTTGAGGTGGTCAAGCCAAACTAGGGATTACCATGGAAGCAGCAGTACTTGGACTTTATATACTGCTTTGCAGTGCTTTACAGCCCTCTCTAAGTAGTTTACAGAGTCATCATATTGCCCCCAACAATCTGAGTCCTCATTTTACCCACCTCGGAAGGATGGAAGGCTGAGTCAACCTTGAGCCTGGTGAGACTCAAAACTGCCAAAATGCCAGCAGCCTGCAGTCAGCAGAAGTAGCTTGCAATACTGCATTCTAACCACTGCACCACCACGGCTCTTAAGAGTGAACAAGACTATCTTGTGTGAGGGGAGAGAAGCTAAAGATCTGTGCATCCTTACTGAATTATAACTCCCATAATACTTTGGGGGAAATTCTCCAGGGATATATAAAGTCAATATAATTGATGGGTTGGCTTTCTTCACATGCAAAGTTCAATTATTTTTTGAAACTAGGAATCAAGTACCAAAAAATACAATTACCAAGGCTGATTAACTTACCTTTCTCATTTGCAAGCTGGGCCTTCTTTCTGACTGTCCTCTTACCTAAGAATTCAAAGACAGTGGTGAGATATGAAACTTTTAATATTTAGAACTAATTTTATTTCCTGGGCAAAAGACATGGAAAAGAATATACAGTATCTACTAAAAAATTTGAAAAAAGAAAAGGACCATGGATTTCAGTATCCCATAGATTTAATTCCAGTTTCTGATCTTTACTTTGTGTCATTTTAGTTGTCTTTTCTTTATGATGAGCATTTGATCTGAAAATTACACTTATGCACAGAAAGCATTATGCCATATTGTCTATTATAAAATGACATTCTGTAGTCCATTATAAAAGTGAAATGTGGCAGAGGCTGAGTAATTTTAACTATAGATCTCACCTAAATGCCATGTTACCTTGCCCTGATCATTCCATTAATAAAACTGCAATTATTTGTTCTCCATTTTAACACTTTAATTCATTACTCTTGCTATACCTAAGTCTAAGTACATAATTTGGTTTCTTCCCAGTCCCCACCCCACTTTCTGTGTTGAATCTCAGGCCTTGTTAAAGCATCATGTACAATAATTGTACAGCCAATATAAGAGACAACGTGATGGGAAATTTAAGTGGATCAAACTTTTCCAGAAGGGTTTTGGGGTGGAGGGGTGAGTTCAAATCCATGATAATGGAAATTCAGCTAAAATTATCAGATTTATATCCCACATTTATTTTGTACAATTCAAAGCAGACTGGCCCAAAGTCACCCCGCTGGCTTTTATGCCTAAGGAAGGACTAGTATTCACAGCAACCTAGTTTCTAGATCAAGACCTTCACCACTGCACCAATTTGATTATTATGATATTGTTATGTATAGTCCCCAAAGTGGTCAATGCAGCATAGGTATTAAGCATCGTTAAGGGGTCCTTTTAGGGGGAAAAAGGCTTCCTTTTGAAAATAGATATTTATCAAAACAAGGATTACCAAAATGGACACACATTTATGTGGGAGGTGGAGGATGATGGAAGGAAAAGGAGGAGGAGGATCATGCAAGAAAGTAACAGTTTCTGAAAATGATTTTTCAAAAGTTTACTGCTGATAGCATCAAGACTTACAATAAACAATACTTGAATGCATTAAAAGAAAGATGTTGAAAAACAATTTGTGATTGAAGTTATATTTTTCAGGAAGGCAGATAGTTCTCACAGGAAAGAACATTGAGCCTTGGTGCAAAGTGGCTAGGATGCAGGTTAACTGTGTCCACAGTCAGGAGTTCGATCTTGACATGTTCAAGATCTTCCATCCTTCCGAGGTCACTAAAATGTGGACCCAGACTGCTGCTGAAGGCAATATGCTGACATTGTAATCTGCTTGGAGAGTGCTGTAAAGCACTATGGGGTGATATATAAAAATCCCATGCTCTGTTTAACAACTTTCACAATCGCTTAATGACCAAAATAGGGAGGTGATAAATTGTGGTTGCTAAGTGAGGGGATCACAATGTCTTTCTTAACAACCAGTACAACTTATGACCATTATGGGCAGCCTCCATTACAGTCATAAGTCAAGGACTACTTGCATATAGCTACCAATCTCACAAACATGACTGGGCAGCATAAACCACCACAACAGTTAAAAACTCCCTAGCAATCAATTAAAACTAAAATAAATAGATGAAACCCTAGAAAGTGAGAGAACAAACCACACTCAATCTTATTCAGCCACCTGGGATCCCCAAAGCTGGTGAAAAAAGGGACTCCTGGAAAGCTAACAGAGATGGGGCTAATTTCACCTCAGGGATGATGTTGCAGGAGGTGGTGGCCACAGCAGAAAAGGCACACTGTCTAGGTCTGTCCTGCCAGATGGAACTCCTTTGGAGATGGAACCCATCACATATCCCTCCTGTGCATTTACAATGGGACATTTTGCTCCAGATGAAGCTTCTAGAATACTCTTCAAGAGTACCCACATGTAGGACCCATTTCAGTAATCCAAACGGGAGACAACAAAGGCATAAATGGCTGTGAGCAGGACATCCCAATCCAGGAACAGGTGCAATTGGCACATCACACAAAGTTTTACAAAGAGCCTTCTGGCCACAGTGCAACCTGCTATTTGAGGAAGAGCCATGAGTCCAACAGGACCCCAGTCTAGGTACAAAGTCTGTATGGGACAGTGCAACTTTCTCTAGAACCAAAGATAAAAGGTCCCTGGAACCTGGTGGTCCTACAGTCCAAAACATTTGGTTTTACACAGTTGAGTCTGGTTTTTCCCTATTCAGATCCCAGAGCACCAAGATGGAACCTCTATAGCCTCACTCAGGTAGCCATTGCATCACACATGAGATGACACTCTACAGCATCACTCATGGCATGACTCAGTCCAGGTGTACATAGCTGGATGTCATCAGCATACTAATGACGCTTCAACCCAACCAATGGATGACTGTGGCTTTCCTATAGCTGTTAAACAGGAAATGAGACAGCACTGAACCCTATGGCAAAGCCAGATGGGTGGCCTTGAGTCATTCACTCTCTCTCAGCTCTAGGAAGAAGGTAAGGGCAAACCACTTCTGAAAGATATTGCCAAGAAAACTGCTGGGACCTGTCCAATGATCATTGTATGAACTACATGCACACACCTTTTCTGTTCTATCCTCCAAACTGGTCAAAGCCATTTGCTCCTGCTTTTGGACAAAAATGTTGCAACATTTTGTGTGATGATAGTGGGACGTGAAATACAGGTAGTCCTCAACTTACAACCATTCATTTGGTGATCAAAGTTACAACAGCACTGAAAAAAGGTGGCTGATGACCATTTTTCACACAACCATTGCAGCATCCCCATTTTCATATCACAATTTAATCCTTGGCAACAGATTCATATTTATGACAGCTGCAGTGTCCTTTTGTGACCTGACAAGCAAAGTCATTCGGGAAGCCAGATTGACTTAACAACCTTGTTACTAAGTTAAGTGCAGTGACTCACTTAACAACTGTAGCAAGAAAAGTCTCAAAATGGGGCAAAACTCAACTGTTTCACTAAGCAACATAAAATTTTGGCTCAATTGTGGTCATAAGTCAAGGACTGTAACTTCTAACCTACCTCTGTAAACTGGCCAACTGACTGCTTGTCAGTTACAATTTAATTTTTATCTTGAATGTCTTGGAGTGGTTTTAGGTTGCTATGCATGTGAATAGTTATATATGAAGCAGGGGCATCCTTTAATTTTTTAATGAGATTACTATTATTTTATTGTTTAGTATTGATAAGTATTTAATCTGCCTGGTCTCTGGTTATAATAAAGTATCTTTTTTTACATGAGAGTAAAACTATTATTGGATTTCTACTTAGTTTTAGTTAAATAACTTAACAGTATCTTAAATTTTTATATTGAACAATATTTAATTTATTCAATTCTTTTTGAACCAATGGATAGACTTTCTAAAAGCATTTGAAAATATGCCTCATTAGAGCTTCTTGAGGAATTTATGTAGATTGATACTGAGGATACACCAGGAAACAAATGTTGCAGCTTCATAATCAGGATTGTAAGATTATTGCAATTCCGGGACACCTTTCCTATCTGTCATCTCAATTCTAAGAGCTTGAAACATTAATCATATGCAGCAGTCATAAAATATATATAATCTATATTGGGATTCATTTTTTTCTACAAATCTAGAATACAATTACATTTAGACTACTCCCTAAAATTCTGAAAAATGCATCACCAAAAAAGTCAAGAGCTGGAGCTATTTCTATAGGGAAAATGTTTATGTCTTGGCTTTTCAATACTAATAATAGCAAAGAAATAGTAGAGTTGTATAAAATTATGTAGAGAAACTAGGAATGGATCTCCTGTATTTATAATACTATTTAGCTCATAAAAAATATTGTCTGGAAGTTCCCGTCAGAGGGATATGGATGTAATAGTGCTCATTTAAATTTAACCCTTACTGGGCCTTCATTGTCCTCTGGTTGACCATTCTGGGAAACACCAGGTTGAACTAATACGCCCTTTATCTGGTCTACTGTGATACTTTTTGTCGCAGACTTTGGCAGCAGCCAGAAAGAACATGGAATAATGTTAGGAATAGCATTGAAAACTGTCCTTCTACATACCCGTCTGAGAATGAATGAACCAGAGGCCACCAGCGAGGGAGATGCCAATGATGAATGCAGAAAAGGCTATGCCAATGACAGCTGGGAGCTCCAGAACTGGGGGAGGAGTAGCTGCAGAAAAGTTGGAAATACATGGAATTGAGAAGTCTTGTTCCCTCTGCCCAATAAAACCAGTTGCAAAATATGACACAAGTCCCAAAAAATAAAGATTGTAAGAAAAGGAAACCCTAAAATCAAGATTCCATTCATTTTAGTTAATTTCTTGAAACAAAGAGGAAGATTGTTCTAACTCTTGCAGAAGAATCATCTTATTTCAAACTCATTAGATCAAAGTTGGGCAGATTTCAGAGTTTGAGCTATGTTACTTTGGGATACCTGGCAAATAATGCATATACTTTGAATTAAAGAATTATAAGCCAGCTAATATTTTCCAGTATAATAATTAAGTGTATACAAAACCCATTGGTATATGTTCTGGAGAACATATGTTCATTGGTATATGTTCTGGAGAACATATGTTCTTTCTCTGCATACAGACATTTTGGAATGGCAACAAAACCAGGCTGTGTGTGCAATTCAAACCAGTGAAATTGCTACTTTTATTAACAGGCCATTAACAAATTAAATAGGTGTCTTAAGTTGTTTGGAACTGCCAGAAGTGTTGTTTATATTTCAGAATTCTCTTTATTTTACTGTAGCTCCTTTATTTTTGCAATTCTTCTTTTTCTTAAATATTATGAGCCCTGGTGGCAGAGTGGTTAGAATGGAATATTGCAAGCTAATTCTGCCCACAGCCAGGAGTTTTGTCCTGATTGGCTCAAGGTTGACTCAGCCTTCCATCTTTCTGAGGTTGGTAAAATGACCCAGATTGGTGAGGTCAATTTGCTGACTTTGAAAACAGCTGACGTGTTCTGTAAAGCACTATGGAGCAGTATCAATCTATTGCTATTGTACATTCTTCACTGTTTATCTCTAAGCTCTTCCTTTCATTTTCTCCCTCATTAATAGATCTAACTTTGTTTATATTTATTTCCTTCCTCCTTGAGAAAGTTATTTTAACTTTCAGATAACTAAACAGGTTTTAAACAATTCTCTTCTTCCTTCCTGTCCTGGGTAACTCCTTGTAACATTAAAGAGGACTTATAGATAACATTATAGAGACAGAGAGTTTTAAGCTGCTTTATCTTCTGTTATTCTCTGCTCTCTTCTTTCCTTCTCTCTGGGATCTTACGATCATAACTCACCTCACCCCCCACTGTCTTTTCCCCTGGAATCCCAACCATCAAATGTTTCTTCAGAAGTCTTTGAAATGTCCTTTGAACTCCATTGTCATCTAGGTGTGTTATAACTTCTCCTGTGATGGACAGTGCTTCCATGTTCTTGTCAATTTTTGTCTTTCACCTCTCCCCCAAACGACAGCTAAATTTCTAATAACAATGTCTTTTAGACTCCATGTCCCTGCCTATGTGTGTGATTCATGCAACTGGGGTCAACATGAGAAGAACAAATTGGATAACCTTGGACATTCTGTCACAGGAGATACCTAGAGAGTGATCAGGAGGAGATTCAGTACAGTCTGTTCCTGATTCAGTAAGTTTTGCACATCCCTAATGACAAGTAACTGGAATCATATTGTTAAACAAGTGGAAGCTTTCTTTCTTTTCTTTTTATTTTTGCACTACTCTGGAAATAGAGCCAGATGTATATACCCTAAAGAAGTAGAGAAACATTGTAGGAGGAGTCATTGATCTGGCCATATTTGAGCCTTTCATGATACTGATGTGCTGCCACCCCTCCTCTCCTTGCTTCTTTTGCTATATTCACAAGACATTTGCCTTCACTTTGTGTCCAACTCATATCTGGGGCTGCTTAAGGTCATCCTTAGATGTTCTGATATTAAAGCAGTGTTTTGTCCTGTAAGCAGCAAAAACACCATGACAATCATGGGTACAATCTCATGTATTTGGTTGACCATCTTATTGATAGGTCTATCAGGTGAACCACAGGAAGGTAGGATCAGTCTGGTGTCTTTTTTTTTTTTTAATTAATTCTTCATCCTCAATTCAGAGACCTGAATCTGCCTGAATTGTACTTGCTCAGCAGTGATGGGGAACTACAAGATGAAATATGTGAGAGAAATTGTTCTCTTTCTCTACTGCTTCACAGCACAGCCCCTAACTATGCATGGTACAATAGCAGAGCAAACAACAGTTACAAATCTAACACACTGCGTTGTGTTAGAATTAGCTTGCATAACTGACTTTCTACAACTGTCTGTAGTTTGCTTGATCTAAGCCTGAGGATTGGCTAGGAAAACCAGCAGATAAAACAGCCCCTCATCCCAATCACTCTGCTTGGGTGATCTCCACTCTGAGAGAGGCAACAAATGGAAGAGAAGGAAGCTCTGGCACATAGTTAAACCTGTAATATAGCCAGTTGTCAAAATAATTGCCAGTTGTGAGAGTACTGTGATTGGCAAATGCTTTTCCTGTCAGCTGGTGACACTGAGAAAGTGCGAGAAGGGTGGTCTTCTTTGTGTGGGAAATGACATTGTCCTATGGGCTTCAAGCCATGGTTAGATGCAATGGGGAACAGCAATGGGAACAGCAAGGCTTATCTGCTGTTATCACAGATGGGAGGAGAGCATTTTAACTGAGCTATGGGAAAAGCCCTGGGACCTCTTCTAGAAGAGGAGACTGCATTCAGATTCAGACCTGACTCTATTCTCCGTATCCCAGGAAACATGCTTAAAGAAATAAGACCTCAGCACATACTCACTCAGAACTTGCTGTGCCTTCTGCAACTTTCTGGCATCCTTTGCTTTTCCTTGTCGGTTAGCCAAGGAATTATCTATGGCAAAGAATGTAAGAGTCAAGGAGGGAGAGGCTGACAAAAACATAATCTGGAAATGGCTTCCATAAAACAACTGCATATTTTTGAGTTACATTGGCCCACCCAATCACTGCTATGTAATAAAATAGACAACTAGTAAGTAATAGGCAAAAAATGTTGCTCATAACAAGAGGTGAGAAGATGCACAAAAAAGAGTCATATATCCCTGGATTTTCATTCATATGCTGGAAAGGGACTGTACCAGAGGTGTAGTTCAGCAGGTTCTGACCAGTTCTGGAGAAACCAGTAGCAGAAATTTTGAGTAGTTTGGAGAACTGGTGGTTACCTTCCCCCAGGAGTGGGGAGGGAATGGAGATTTTGCAGTATTCTTCCCCTGCCATGCCCACCAAGCCACACCCACCAAGTCATGCCACGCCCACCAAGCCACACCCACAGAACCAGTAGTAAAAACATTTGAATCCCACCACTGGACTGACTGCACAGACTGTCTTGCCCAAATGCAGGCCCTGAAATCTCTTCGGAGCGAGGGATGCCATTCTCCAGAGCCAATGGCCAAGTGCCTACCTGGCTCCAGACTAGGAGAAGCAGGTCTGAGTGGAGTTTCCATGGTCACCATGATGGGCTTTGTGATGGTACGCTGGAAGTCCCCACTGGGTGGCTCTTCTCTCCTGCAGGCTTTGTTCCCAAACTGGCACTGAAACAAAAATCTGTCTCAAAGAGTTTTTCCTCTGTGAGGGGAAGAAGTCTGAACCAAATACCACTATCTTTTCCAATAAGATCATGCATCTAATTTCCCAAATAAGTCACATTAAGCAATTCTGTGCAGAAACTTATCTGAGATAAATTAAGAAGGTTCCCAGTCATTCTTTAGCACTGCTTTTCCACCCTTTGGACAAAACGTGCACCGTAGCTCAGTGATCGAGCACCTGATTTGTGTACAAAAACTCCCAAGAAAGGTGGAAGAAACATGGGTGTCTGATACCCTGTCTATCCAAATGGTCAACCCAAAGCTTGACGAGTAGTCTGACCTAACGTAAGGCATCTTATGTCAGGACGGCACCAGAGGCAGAAAGTGAACCTTTGCACAGAGCTGCTAGACAACTGTTAAAAGCCCATTTCCCTGCTCTAAAAGGCTATAGAGACCTTGGGGATTGAACCGCTAGTTTTGCCAGAGTCCTGAGGTTCCCTGCTGCAGAGCATCAGGCGGCAATGCAAGAAATGAATGGAGTCATTGGAGCGAGGCTGGAGTACAAAACTCAGCCGTTGGCGATGGTGATATCTTGGGCGTGATGTCTGGTCCTGAACTGTCTGTTGAGGTGCTAACAGGTTGACATGGGAATCAGCTGCACAGCCATGCTGGATAATCAGGTATGAAGATATCACTGAAGAATCCGAAGAGGCAGAGATGAAGCATTGTTGGATGGTGAAGCCAAGACAGAAGTGAAATGTGACCAAAGATGCCTAGAGGACAAAAAAAAAAACAACACCCCACCAAAGAATTAGCAAATCCAAATGCTTGATCTGGAATAGAGTAAGGAACAGAGGAAGCATCATGGGGGGTCTACCTGCGGGGGCTGGAACCCAAATATATTCAACCATACGGATTTTTCTTGATGGTTATCATAAACATGGATGTAGTTGTTTTCAGAGGTGGTATTCAGCAGGTTCTGACCAGTTCTGGAGAACCAGTAGTGGAACTTTTGAGTAGTTCAGAGAACTGGCAAATACTATCTCTGACTGGCCCCATCCCCATGCATTCTCTGCCTTCCAAGTCCCAGTTGACTGGCTGAACCTTCTATTGTTGCCCTGCACAGGAGAATGGAGCTGGAGAGCAGGTTAGTAGGATGGGGAGGGAATGGGGATTTTACAGTATCCTCTCCCTGGAGTAGGGTGGAAATGGAGATTTTACATTATGCCACGCCTACCAAGCCACACCATGCTCACCAAGCCAAACTATGCCCTCCAAGCTGCGCCACACTCACCAAGCCACACCCACAGAACTGGTAGTAAAAAAATTTAAATCCCACCACTGGTCCTAAAAAACTCTCCCAAAAATGCTGCCTGGCCAACTAACAATTTATACTATTTCCTTGTAAAAACTGGGCAATCTCAACAACCATGTTTCGCAAAATGAAGGCCCATTTACTGAAGGCTTTCCAATTGAGGAAGCCCAACCTGAAAACTCACTTTCTCTTCCATAACTGCTACCAGAAAGAAAAACAATATTCACTCAATTGACCAATCCTTGAAGGAGCCTAGAAGTAGTATCTAATTAACATAGTCTTTGAGTTCTTCTTTCCTGAGTTTTGGGGGAAAGAGTCAAACATTCCAAAACTGACACCCTCTAGATATGTAGGATTTTGAAACCCACCATCTCAAGTAGTATTTAAACGGGTACTTTAAAAGAAGTAAGCAGACTTTGGCCTAGTTAAGGTGAGAGATGCCAGGACTGCTGGCCACAACCCCTGAAATAAGACAACTTGGAAATGTAAAGTGGCCTTGCACTATTTAAAGGACATGAAATTTGAATTTTTGCACCAAAAGTCAATTTTTTTTCCAAACTGAATATCAGTATTACTTCCACAAAGACCCGGCTGTTGGCAGAGACGATACAGAATCCTGATTGCTTGACAAAAGCCTCAGAGCTGGACACTTCTAAGCTGAGCAGGACATGGTGAAAAGGATGGTGTGGTAACTTTTTGCCTTCTGAGGAAAATGCCTGGGTTGAAGTAGAAAAGACAAGGGAAACTTAAGGAAAGAAAGAAGCTTATATTTGGCACAAGAGTTGAATTTTAAGAATCAGAGACCAACTGCATAATTTTTGCCCACATAAAGTCTAAATGTCAACATGCTTTATTTTTTTTCTAAATCTCAGATAAGTAGTACACTGAAGCCCCAGTCTGTTTGCTATCGGTTTGTGCCATTGGTATACCAACAGCCAGGGTAAGCCATAGCTCTTCAGAAAAGACCAATGACGTTTGAAAGGGAAAGGAAATGCTGTAACTTTTTCCAAAGCAAGTTCAGCAATATCTCCCTCCCTCCCTCCCTCCTTTCCTTTCTCAGGTGAATTTGATTTTAAAAATCTGCCGGTTTCCCATTCTAACCCAAGTAACAGGGAGAACAGCAAAGTAGATACAAAAAAAAAGGAAGATGCCTATTGGTGGAGTCAGTGGAGAAGTCTCATACAAAAGGTCTTTCTCAAGAGCGTCCTATGACTGATTGGCACTTGTTTGCCTGGCCCAGAGGAATAAAGCATCGGGGTGGACAGCAATCAGGCACTCTGGAAACTGTCATTGAGACAAAACACTTGGCCAGTATTGTTGTCAAAACTAAAGGACAAATTGAAATTGTTACAGCAATTTCTTGTCATGTCCAGCTGGATTTAGCAGTGGAGGTAAGCAGTATGGGCGAGCCCTAGGACTGATTGTATCTGATGCTGTGTATGTTGCACTAATGAAAACATAACTCATCAGTGAAACTCTGCTTCCAAATGGTAGAATTCTGGGGTGGAAGAGGCATTTGGTTCAATTCCTCCATTTTCAACAGTGGCCCGGAACCATTTGGCTCCTAGGGACCAGTTCTGGGGAGAGTTGCTTTCCCACAGCCCAGAGCGGGCGTGGTTCGCATGCTGCCTGAATTCTGCAGATCGGGCTCCACCTTGTTTGTGCAGCCCGGTTTCTGGCATGCTGTGGCCCGGTGCTCGTCCATGGGGATCTCTGATTTAAAAAGACTCTCGGGTGACAAACCGGGGAGAAACCTTGGCTCTTGTATTCTACTTGTTTATTTATTAAATTTCTTTGCTGCTCATCTGGCTGCAAGGCTTAAAACATATAAAAGCAATACAATTGTAAAAAAAATAATGTATGAGATTGGGGGAGATGGGGTCTTCTACTGGTCCGTCAACCACCTCTATATACTTAACTGCTATTGTCAAGCAGGGCAAGAAGTATTGTTGGAACAGAAAATCACCAAGCATGCAAGCTAAGGCTTAAAAGATTTCATGTGAAGTGTTCTTTAGCAATCAGACCAGAAATTTATTGAAGTGTATGCTAAGATTACTTCTTTGTGCCTGGTTGTGTAGTAGCTTTGTTTCAGCAAAGACCTGGCACTTTATCATAAAGTAGCTGTTTACTCATTCTATTTAGCCATTCCTCCCAACAAATGTTCAGCTGGCCAGTTGCATCACTCTTTGAAATAGCTTCCTGTGTTCATGCCATCTCTTACAAATGGTGGCAGGTGAAGGTCTGCCCATTCACCCTTCCACATGAAATCTTATTCTAGGAAACCTACTCTTTCTCCAAGCCTGGAACCATCTCAGCTAATTTACTTACTTCCTTTATATCCTTCTTTTCAGGCATGAGGTTCTGGATCCCATAGCATAAATCAGATCCAACTTTGTCTGTTTCAGGGGCAGGCAAGGTAGAGAGAACAGAACTGCCTTCTTCCTTCTGCTTCGCTTCCCAGCCTACGGTGACAGTCTCTGGAAAGTGCTGTCTCCCAACTCCAAGTTTGGAGGGAGACAAGAACATGGGCCCAAAGAGTTCATGATTCTCTGGAGGACCAGGTATGGCCTCTGCAAAGAGAGAAGGGTGGGAGGCAAAACCCATGTGAGATAGAGTACAAACAGACAGCAGCTTCTTGTTAGTGGGTGAATTCTTTCCTGTATTACTGAAGTCATAGAGGTTTGAGTTTCAGTATAATATGATTCTCTCCTCTATAGATTCAGTAGGCTCAGTGGAACAAAGAGGTGGAATCATCTCTCCATAGAGTAAAATCAGGCGGTCATTAAGTTGTGTGTCATGAGTGTCACGAAATATTTTATGCACTCAGCAAAATATGTAGAAGCATATTCAGGAGTGAGCTGTCTATGCATAGTGCCAAGATAATTGTGTTAATATAATATGTCATGTTAACCTCACTGCACCCTCACTGCAGTATGTAATTTATCTGCAAACTCTTATCTGACATACCATCAGCGCCCTCTATAGACCATGGCTCCAATATCATTAACTTGAAGAGTAACTAAACCCCCCCCCTTTCTTTTTTAATCTAAACTAAGTACAGTACTGATGAGTTTACTAGACAATCTGCATTAGAAAATGAATTTTAATCACAATTGTTCCAGATAGCAATCTTTTTTCCATCAAATAGTTACCTGGCTTCAAATCCACCAAAATATAACCTGACTTGGGCTTCTTTCACAAATTTGTAATACAGTATATTGTTTTCCCTTTGAACATTGGAAAAGTAAATATAAAATTGCAAAGTTGGAGAACAACCATCCTCTCATTAAAGCTCTCTGAATAGCTGGCCAACCTAGGATTGGTCAGAAGGTTCATCCATATAATTTTTTTTCAAATTGTTAAATTATTATTGTAGATATTAATAGATTAGGGCTGCAGAAAAAAAATTTACTACCAACCTGCCTTCAATCGAGGATCTGTATAATGCACGAGACAAAAAGAGGGCTGTGAAAATATTTACAGACCCCTCACATCCAGGACATAAACTGTTTCAACTCCTTCCCTCAAAACGACGCTCTAGAGCACTGCACACCAGAACAACTAGGCACAAGAACAGTTTTTCTCTGAATGCCATCACTCTGCTAAACAAATAATTCCCTCAACACTGTTCAACTATTACAAAGTCTGCACTACTATTACTGTTAATCTTCTCATCACTCCTTATCACCCATCCCCTCCCACTTGTGACTGTATGACTGTAACATGTCGCTTGTATCCTAATGATATTTTTGTCTGTTTCCTAGTATGAGTTGATTGCTTATTGTACCCTATGATTATTATTAAGTGTTGTACCTTATGATTCTTGACTCTTGAAAAATGTATCTTTTCTTTTATGTACACTGAGAGCATTTGCACCAAGACAAATTCCTTGTGTGTCCAATCACACTTGGCCAATAAAGAATTATATTCTATTCTAATATCAAATAAAATCTGAGCCATGTGATCACATGCTCATTGACAATCAAGCTGATACATAGCTTTAAAATATTTTTTAACAAGTAAGTTCTCTGCCTTGAGTTGTAAAAGGCAGGGAAAAGATCAAATAATAATTTCCATCATTTCACACAAATTACAGTGGGCTTCAACCTCAGTCTCCTTGGTCTTAGTTTAATCCCAGACAGTGCTAGTAAGGGGTGTAATTTGCTGTACCACACTCCTTAGTAGCACTGATGACAGTTTGGGTAATGAAACTTCTGCAAGAAAACAAGCAAGGTCAGAGAGCACTAAGGACCCCTCATTCACAGAATAGTTTCGAAACATACCACCAAGGATTCCTCTCTCATTACAATCCTGAGCTTCAAATGTTCCCCTTTGTTGGTCTTTGGTGAATACTTTTTCCACCTCAGCCCTTTTAACAACTACCTACCATTCAGTCCAATAATCAGAAGAAATCTGTTCACCCGCTCGGCTTCGGTGTAAGAGGTGAATGCTGGTAGCTTTTGCTGTGCTGCATATTGCAAAGGATCTCTAGCATTAGCCAGCTCAGGAGAGGTCTGCTGAATCACAGTGAGAGGCTGCTTCTTTTCTGGGTTGCTGACGGTGACTTGGTGTGAAGCCTGGAATGAAAACAGTCCAGGTGGATAGTTTAGGGCAGGGGGTCAAACCTGATTTCATTGAGGGCCACATCAGGGTTGTGTTTGACCTCGGTGTGTGTGTAGGTATGTGTGTATGGCCGGGTGAGCATGGCTAGCTCAATGGCACTTTTGTCAGGGGCACCTAAGACTCAGGCAGGGATGGGGGGGGGGAATTCATTGTCTCCAGCAGAGGAAAGTGAGACCAGGGAGAGGACCAAACCCTTGTCCTCCAGAGGAGCCTTGCGGTCCCTCTCCTGCAGCCCTCGCTGGCAGATGGCTTGCAGCCTGTCCTTTGTTGTTTGCAGGGCGGTCCCATGGGCCAGATCTAAATAGCCTACGGGCTGAATCCAGCCCGTGGACCTTGAGTTTGACACCCCTGATTTAGAGCATTGAAGTCAAGAGCAACAGTCACCTCAAAGGGGAGACAGGCGAGGGAATCAAACATACTGTAGTGCTTAGGTAGTGCTCCTAGGTAGAAAAGCAACCCCTCCCTTTCAGCAATAAGGAGTAACTTTACCAAACACAGAGTGACATCCAGCCAAGGAAGTAGCATTTGATGCCAGGGAGAACAATGGTACAGACTAGCAAAAAGGTGGGTGAAGCTGCCTAATTCTGCAAATAATTGTAGTTACATTTGCAGATGAGAAGATAAATAATGTCAGATATCTACCAACAGCATTTTTGGCTGAAAAGAGAGTACCAGGAAGCCTAAAGTGTGCCATAGCAGATCCTGCCCATACCAGTATATGCAGCTGTCCAGTGAAACAGTGGACACGAACCATCCATTGGGCAGCTCCTTCACTCTTCAGGATCAAGAGGAGCCCCTGGCGTAGAGATCTTCCAACCACATGAAGCTCCACAGTCAGATGGGCCAGCCTGGACCTAGAAGAGAGCAGACTGCCACCTCCACCTTTAATATCAGACCATCAAGCTAAAAATTATGGAATCAGGTCTGTGCTTCCAACGAATTGCTAAGATTCCTTGAATATCACATACACGTGCACACAGTTTCCACAACATAACATCCAAAATGAATTGCATTTGCAAGCCAGTTCCCAATGTTTGTGATTTTTATTTCAACCTTAGGTACTTTGAGATAAGCCATTTTGATGCAATTTATCATAGCCCCTCCCCCTTTTCCATTCCCTACCCAACTCCAAAGAACAAGCTTTGCCAGCTTTCCATAATAGTCCAGCCTCTTCTAAATATAAATGGCATTGCTGCGTTATTTCCAACCACCCATCTATGTTAGACCTTCTGGGCAAGGTGTGAGTGCGTACCTGGGGGCAACACCTCTGGAAAGGATAATGTGAACTTCAAGATCTTGAGGAGGGTCAGGATTCTGGCAAATTCTCAGGGGCTGCAGCTGGCGTTCAGAGGCAAAGTGCTTGGGCGTTAGGAAATTCCTATGCAATTTGCAAATTGCCTGGGCAGTCCCACCTATTAAGGGAGGAAGGCAAGAAGAGAATTAAGACTGTATATAATCTTCCTCACTAAGGAAGAAAACCCTTTGGCTGTTTCTGTTAATTTAACATCAAAGACCCTTTCAGTGCAACTCCACTTGTTTTGGTTGGCAACGGGTTTTCATTTGACATTGTTAAATTCACGTGGCCCCTGTTCTTTATTTCATTGACATTCAACCTCTATGCCTGATAGGATACACCTAAAAACAACCAAATTGTAACCTGTATATTTTTAGTACAATTATACATTTAATAATAACTTAATTTAATAATAAATTGTTCATTTAACACAATTATGGGTTCATACTTGCATCTGATTCAGGTTAGAAGCCTGGTTTTCCTCCTTCCTGAAGCCCTTTGCTCTAAACTCAAAGCTCCTTTCTACCTCCTACTCCGTACACACACAACATGCTCGCACCCATTTCACTGCTACTCTATCACACTGCTAAACCCCACAACTTCTACCGCCTGCATTAATATCCCACCCTCCCATAGAAAGAGCATGTAATTCTGAAGCCATCTCTGCTTCAGGGTGGCCCATACCAGACCCCAGGCGTGTGTAGATTGTATTGACTCCATGATACTCAGCAAATGAAGTGACCCCTCCATGTTTCCTACGTGCCCACTTAAGCAGGCCTCTTGCAGAATCTGGAAAGTCGGTCTCGGCAGATGCCACCGGCTGAGAGGCCGAGATGCTGGAGCCCAGAGAGACCTGGAGACAAGGGAAAGATAACGGGAAAGAAGCTTGGCCTTAGATTACTTTGATTTTTTTACTTTGATTTTTTCTCATTTTTACTTTAATCTGGGAGACAGTGACAAGACCTACATCTCAGCCTTACAGGCCCACTCAAACCTAGGGTTACTAGCAGGTGTGGGTTCTCTGCCTGGTTGCTGGGTGGACGTGGCCATGGTGGGCGTGGCCTAGTCAGCCTCTGCACAATGGTGGGCAGGGCTTTGTGCCCTCTCCAGGCTTTCCTCACGCCTCTGGGAGGGTGAAAACAACCTCCTCGGGCTCCGGAAGCTCTTTGGAAGCTGAAACAGGCCTGTTTCTGGCCTTCCCAAACTTCAGGGTAGGCCTGTTTTTCGCCCTCCCCGAGCCTCTGCGGCCACCTGCATCCAAAATGGGCCACGTGGGGACTCCTGAGAGGGGCGGGGCGGAGTGGGCAGGGCCAGCCAGGGGTGGGATAGTAGATATCTGAACTGGCAAAGGAGGGTACAGACAATTGGAAAGGACAAATGGGGGCAAAAGGGGGAACAACCTTTAGTTTTTTTGACATCTGTGACAAAAGTTACAGTGAAAAGCTGCAAAAACAACAACAAAGAAAAGAAAAAAAAGTACCCAGATCTAGAGGTATTTGGAATTACTTTTTCCAGACTTCTGATTTTTCAGTCACAGGAATGTGCTAAAGCAGGAGGGTCAAGAAGTATTTCAGAGATCAGGCATGTCCAGCCTGCAGCCAACAGGCCCTTTGTGGCCCTGAACAGCTAGTTATGTAACCCCACAAGATCACAATAACAAATATCAAAAAATACACTTTGTTATTTATATGCATTAACCAGTGGTGGGATTCAATTTTTTTTTTACTACTGGTTCTGTGGGCATGGCTTGGTGGGCATGGCAGGGGAAGGAGACTGTAAAATCTGCAGTCAGAGGTGGCATTTGTCAGTTCTCTGAACTACTCAAAATTTCTGCTACCTATTCTCCAGAACTGGTCAGAACCTGCTGAATACCACCTCTGGCATTAACTATTTTATATGCAGCCCAAGACAATTCCTTTTCACTTAATGTGGCCCAGGCAAACCAAAAGGTTGGAGATGCTTGTTATAGATATTCAAAAAGCTGGACAATGTTTGAATTTAAGGCTCTGCCTGCCTGCCAGATGGAAGATAGGGGGACAGCTCCTACTTTTGCCACATCTCTGAAAATCCTATTGAAACCTCACTAACTCAATTCTCCCATCTATATGGTGGAACAATAATAATTTATTATATACAAGAAGATCTTGAGCTCAAACACACATAGACAATCGTCGATTTTAGGATTAATTAAAGCACTATTTAAAATGTATTTGTTACCCATCTATCCTTTATGCTAAGATTTAGTTCATCATCTTTATTTGCTCAGGGAAAAGCTGCCTTCTCCTCAGAGGTTCCAAATGTAATATTCTCCACCTTTGTCCTGTAGAACATTCTGCCCAAGTTCTGTTCTCACCTGGAAGGTCCAATTTTTCCCAGGAGAAGAAGACAACATCCATTGCACCGGCTGCTGGGAATGCAATACAAAGATAGGGGCTCCGCTCAGAAGATTTGGAGCCAACATAAGAGTAACCTGAAAGAGGGTCAAACAGATCAAATCTCTTCACCACAGATCTTCATTTTAGATTATGTTCCGTGTTTCTTTATAAAATGGTTCTTGGAATACCTTCATCTGATAAACTTAAATTGATCTCCAATTTTAGCAGAAATGGAGCAAGATCTACAGAGATAGCCTAGAATTCTTGAGGATGTCTGAAGTATGACAAATATGATTAAATTAGTTTAATAGCTTGCCTTGAGGAACAGTACCCAGCCAAGAAATCTGGATGCCCTTACCCTGGTAGATTTTTGTAGAGCTCTAAAGACCTGGCTTTTCCTCCAGATATCTGGGGCTGTCAGTTAAGCGAGTTTTGCAGTGATATCCTTTTCTTTCACCAGTTACTGTTTAACCAGGACATAATTAGTTGATACTCTTATGATTGTTTTAATCTTGATATGCTGCCCAGAATCACAGCTGTGAAATGGGAGGGGCATATAAATAATTTAAACAAACAAGCAAACTAAATTCCAACCTGATCCATATTTGATGAGGCCTTCCTTTCTTTAATTTCTTCATATCATTGTAAGCATGTATACGCTACCAAACCATTTTAACTATTAGGGTTGCCCTTCAAAAGTTTTACTGCATATATTACCCCACTTGATGAGAGTAGAGGAATTCCTTTTCCAGACTTGCAGGACTGTAATTGGGCATGTATTGTGCTTTCTATTTTGTTGGAATTCAGTTCCTATAGATTGATTTATCTGTTTATCAAATTTTAGGTACCGCCCATCTCACTCTCAGAGGTGTAACACTGGGAAGTGTGCAGTTTAAAAGCATAAGAGTATTAAAACCTTATAAAAATGCAATGCATGGGTAAAAGGAGCCAGGTGGAAACATAATTAAATCATTTAAAAGTTAAAAGACAGGTGGAAGGCCTTAAGACACCAACCAGCCCTAGAGTTTTGTGTGTTGCTCCGCAAGAGCCATGCAGGTTGTCAGACTCTTTTGAAAGGCCAGGAGAGAGGGGGACCACCAGTCCTCTGGGGAGGGTGGGGAGGATGTTCTGAGGGCAGGGGCAACAGCAGAGAAGGCCCCACCAACTAAAATCTTTAACCAAAGGGGCCACACCATAGCTTCCCTGTCTGACTGGGTGGGAATGGCTGATGTGATGGGGATAAGGCAATTCCTCAGGTCACCTGGCCCCTGACGTGTAGGGCTTAGATCCGATTCCACACCAGAAGTTTTTGTGGGAACTCACACTCCTCCCAATCTAAGCCAGTTTCAAGACGGGGGCTGTGTCAGAGACAGCCGTACCATGCAGAGCATTAGCCAGTGTTAATGTACCTGGGCGTTGGCAGGCCCTCCCTTGCGCAGGCTGATGATGTGCACTTCTTGGCCCGTGGAGGAGAGTCCCTGGCTGGTGCATCCTTTGCCTTTTCGCAAGACCTCCCGAAAGCCCAGGATAGGATGGGAGGTGGAGGCAGACTCAGGCAGACAAGTGAGATGATGCCAGGCAACTGCAGAGCAAAATAGAGATTGTGCCTCTGGTGCCAAAGCTGCCTTCATTCTGTTTCTCCTCATTCCCAGACACAGAATCTATGCCAAAGCAGTCAGGAGTTTGAACTTAGAAATTTGTTTACTTCTTTATGACATCTATTCCATGCTGCCATGTGAAGAATATGAAAACATTTGACAATGAAGGAGAGCAGAGGGCAAGAAAAGCAAGGAGTGGAGCAAACACTGGGCAGAAAGGGGGCAGGGCTCACGGGTTCTCTTTCAATTGCTCAAGTGCTGCTGCTGTTCTCTGAGGATTCAGCTACTAGATCATGCAAGTCAACCTGTATTTTCTCCCCTATCCGCTCCAGGGGGTGCTGCTAATTATATCCAGTTCCAACTATTCAGTTAATTATACCCAGACCAGATCTGTGATGAAGGGCTTCAAGCAAACTGGTATCCCTTTTCTCTGCTTCTCTTTCCTAATGGATCTCGGGCATCAGATATATTTGGGGTGGGAATGCCTCTGGGTTTCTCTCAAACACCTCCCCTATTTTGCCTTCTGTAATTATGTATAATTATATTTTGTATTTATTTTTAAATTCCAAACTTTTTCTTGGAAAGAAAGAGAATTTAAACAAAATATTATATTTTTCTGCTGCAAACAATTTGGAAGCAGACTTACTCATTGAACTTGGTACATCCCAACTTATTGGCTCTATGGTTTTTCCCAGCCAAATGGAAAAAAACACATATCATTGATGCTGTGCAAATAGAGCAGTAACTAAGGTTTAAAATTGCTAGAGTGATGTCTGGATGATGTAGGGGAGTGCAGCACTTCAGAGTGGATATGGAAATATTTTGGAACAAGTATTGCATTGCACTCCTTTGTGCCTCCTTAAAGAAGCTGTATCTTTTCCTGGGCTTGAGTATATAATCATGCGAAACTTTCAGCACATTTGTTTAGACTTTCACAGCCAGCATCTGTTGAGCAGTGTTGGGCTTCAGGGCTTAGTGACTGTGTCTAGACAGATTTCCTGATGTTTCCCCAGCAACTGTGGCTGGCATCATTAGAAGGACCTTGAAACCCAACACTGGACAAAATTTCAGCAAGTTTATACAATATGTTTTCAGTCTATTTATACAGTTCTGGAAAATGTGAGGAAAATTATTTTTGCTGCCATTTAGATCACAGCCTCCTCTATCAGTCCCTCTCTCTGAAGTTCAAGGATGTCTTGTGGACCATCATCCAAGGGTGGGTTTTCATAAGGCAGCCTTTGGCTCATCTCCAACTCATGACCAAGACCACTTAATTTAGCATCTGTGACATTGATGGAAAATTTCCAACATATGCCTTCCTCTGTGCGTGATTTCTGCAGCTTTAGCATGATTGCAGTGATGACCCAGTTAGAGACTGGAAATTACCCAGCATCTATTGGCCATTTTAATCCGCTACATCCACATCTATGCTTTCCAATCTTTTGCTTACAAAAGGTAAAAGAAGGGAACTCCCATCACAAAATACAGTAATGTCTTATTTCTGCAATTGTTCTGCCAGCCGATTACATTTGGGCAAAGTGGGTGTAATCGGGATCCCCTCACTCAAAAGTTGCCATCTTGTGGCACTTCTCTGTGCCATTGCAGTGGAAGAGTCTTAAGACCAGACCTGATTAGGATGTCAGTGAAGTCTCCATTTTTTTAAACTATTCTGGTTTAATACTTATTTTTAATCATTAGTTTTGGCTGTTATGCTTGGTTGTTATGTTTTTATCTGTTTCAATTATATATTTTGATGACATGATCCACCCAGAGTCTTTTGGAGTGAGCAGCTGTAATAAATCTTACTCCCCTTCTCCTTTTTTCTTTTTTCCTTCTCATTCTCTTTCATTATTCCATCAGAAGAATTACTATTACTAATTCCACATTCAAATATGGCGTAATATAAACTGTCCTGTACCTGCTCCCTTTTGCAAAGTGACACCAGCTTTTGATGGCTATTCTGGTAATGAGAGTGGTGGAAAGGACAAGTTACTAATGTGAGGGCTGGATAGCAGGAGAAGTGGAAATTTCACCTTCTAGCCCCCTTATTGACAATCCCCTATTAGGTGTTTTTAGAAAAGCGAAGAAATGGTCAGCGAGAGAGACAGAGAATATTGTGGTTGAGTGGGAGGGAGTTTTCCAGTAAAGCAGGAATCACAGCGTGCCAGGTTTGAAAAGGACCTTGAAGATAATCCACAGCTGCAGAGGCCTGACAGATGTCCAGCCACCCAACCTCTCTTGAAATATCTCTTCTGCTCCCCTACTCCACCTCCACAAGTTAGATGCAATCTCTAGGTTAATAGAGACTCTGCTCCCCAGAACATATTGGATTCTGGGAGATGGCTTAAGCACGTCTTAATAGCAAAGTATTAAATCCATTCTTCACTTTCCTCAGGTTTGTCCCAGTTGATACTGTAAAAACCACCCCACTTGCTAGCTTCACAGATGTGCTCTGCCTCATTGCCTGGAGGAAAGTGCATTAAAGAAGCTGCCTGGGGAAGCCCGACTTCTAGGAGCCCACCTTGTCTTCAAGAATTACTCCTGAAGCCTTAGATTGCGTTCCCCTGCTGGAGTCACTGGCAATTCATGTCAATGTTGTAGGACACCCTCCAGCAGGAAATGTAATCTACAGCCCTCCAGCTGCATTGCTTCCCACAGCCTTAAAATACAGCCTCCCAAGCAGGGGTAGGATTCTACCGGTTTGGACCGGTTTGGCCAACCTGGTAGCTCCGAAGAGCACCTGAGAGCCAACCAGTTTGTTCCAGTGATCAGCTGCTGGGCCCACCCACCTGCCTCAGCTCCATACTGACCCTTATTTCTTGCTTTTGATGCTCAGCTGCATCACATGGCACAGCGGATTGCTGCAGCTGTTCAAGAGACAGGGAGAGTGCAGGAGTGCAGGAGAAGGTCAGTAGGAAAGCCTCTGCGTGTGTGCAAAGTGCTCATTTGCCACACACGTGCACAAAGCATGCATGCACATGCAAAGCACACCCACCAAGCCATGCCCACCAAATCGGTGGCAAACCATTTTTAATCCCACCACTGATCCAGACTTCTTGTAAACTTGTGTTAATGTTACAAAAACAGAAAATTATTAAACCAGCACAATGCAGTCATTTATATGTACTGTTTCATATTTTGGGGGAGACCAAGTGGAAAAGACACCTTCAGTATATATTTATTTTTAAAATGGATATGCCACCCCTCAGAACAAAGTTTCTAGCGAAGCTTGCAAGTGCTAAAATTGTGATTCAGAACCGCATTCAAAATACCTGACATAAAAGCAGTAAAACAGCAGAAAGGTAATAATTATGTTGCAATTTAAATTAAATTAATGTAATATTTAATAAAATAAATATTAAGATATTAAAAGGCCTTTTTTTAATACTGGAAAAGGACATTCCTATCACTGAGCAAAGAATGGAATTTAAGGAAGGGTCCCTAGAACGTTTACCCTTTAAACCCACAGTCCATATTTGGCTAACCTGAGAGCCCAAGAAGGAGAAGCAGAGGCCTTCCACTGGCATTAGCTTAAAAAACTAAGTGAAAATTACCAGAGGAGAACCTGCATCTTCAATGTGTCATGTGTCTGTTTTTGCCTGAAAACAGCCTGGCATATATTTTCAGTAATCTATTACAGGAAAGTTTGAAGAACAAGTCAAAGGATTAGAACAATGAGTGGCCACACTTCAGCTGAGGAGAAAACACCACTCCTTTAAAAGGAACCTAAACAGTAGAAAGCATTGGGCTGGTTGCTAAACGTACCTGTACCTCCCAAGATATCCAAAAGAGTGAACTCAGGGATATTGTAGAGAGCATCTAGGTCCATGATGGCGAACCTATGGCACACGTGCCACAGGTGGCACGCAGAGCCATTTGTGCTGGCAGGTGCACTGCAGGCAAACTTACCTCACTGCGCATGTTGATTTTTGGCCCGTTTGAGGCCTTTTTCTGCCCCCCAAAGGCTTGAGGAAGGCTTCTGCAGGCTTCTACAAGCTTTGTAGGCTGAAGTCTAGCCCTATTTCATCACTTCCGGTATTTTCGGAAAAACATGAAGTGACCAAACGGATTTCAGCCTATAAAGCTTATAGAAGTTTGCAGAAGCCTTCCTCAAGCTTTTGGGAAAAAAGCCTCAAACCGGCTGAAAATCAGCTGAGAGGTGCAGTGCAGGGAAGGGGGCGGAAGTTGGATGGGTGGGATTACGCGTGCATGCGTAGGGGATGTATGTGTGGGGTGCACATTGCCTTCTGGGTGCTGGCATGAGAGCGCAAGCATGCACAATTTTTGGCACAGGAGCCCAAAAAGGTTAGCCACCACTGATCTAGGTTAAAATAAGCGGAGGAATTAATGCGTGCAGTGTTACTTTTGGAGCCCACTTTCACCTGCCCAGATAAAAAGAAAAGATGGATGTTGCTTTCTAAAAGCAAACTCCAAATCTATCAAAGAGGCATGAGGTATAGTGATAGAAGACTTCAATTACCCTAACAAAATTGTAGGAGACAAAAACATGTCAATTGTTTTCAGGAAACCCCTAACCCCTATCTCTGATGTCTCTATCAGGAAAAGGAACAAGAAGACCCACTATTTTAATCATCTCTATTGATTAAGTTCAAATTAAAGTAGTGGATCTTCTTATTAATTTGAACTTATTTAATCAGTAGAGAAGAAGCAACTAAGGAAATGTAAGTAAGAGGAAATTTAAAGAACAATACTAACAAAATCTTAAATTCTTGATTTTAGAAATCCATTTTATTTGTTAGATTTATATACTAATTAAAGCTGAATATTGATGAAACACAGTTGCAAAGTATTCCAAAGAGCACAATGTTTCTGTACAGAAAAAGCTTAAGGAAAAAGTGAAAACAGAAGTGTCAATAACAATAAAAAGAAAGTAGAATACAGTCACCATTTTAAAAATGCAGTTAGTACTTGTCAGTACATTTGTGTCACTACACAAGTAGCCAGGAAGGGTAAAAATGGTGAAAAAAAAAAATCCTTAACTGAGTTGAGATTGGCAGAAGATGCTATGAACAAGAAGACTCCTTCAAGTTCATTCAAAATAAAACATTCAACGGAAAAACTGCCTATTACCAATTGCAAAATGACCAAATGTTAATAACTAAGAAAAGGCAGAAATGTACACTTTTGTTTTAGTTTTTTTTTTTGCCTTACAAGAGGCTGTGTGTTGGGCAATTGTGGTGTTGCTGAATTGTGAAGCTTGAAAATGCTACAAACATGCTCAGGTAATAATGACTTATTTTGAATGCAGTTCCATTACAGGACTGGATAAATTACATCTTAGGATACTGAAAAAAATGTGGTGACAATCTGGGCACTTTTTTTCTATTGAGAAATCTTGTAGCATTGATGAAGAGCCAAATGATTGGAGAAGATCAAATACTGTTCCTCTGAAAAGAAAACAATTAACTTGACATGGGCTCCCAAATTCAATAATGATCAGAAATCAGCATGAATCTGTCAAAAAGTCTTAATAAACTCTCACTTTTTAAAGATTCTCTTTTATTTATCTTGAATAGTTTTTTAAAAAAATTAGGTAGTTTTCTTAACAGATTGTGAGAACTATATCATGATTTCAGCAAAGATAGCTCAAAAATCATACCCCCAAATGCTCATCAATGATTCTTCATCAAATTATAGAAGTTCTAAATAAGTTCTGGGCCTTGTATCTTCCATATTTTATCAATACTTTGGTAGAAAAACTTTCAATTAAATTTTCAGATCAAGTGTAGACAACACTTCAGAAGACAAAAATAATGAATAAATAAAAATTCAAAATTATCTTGATAGGTTAGAGAAATTGACTGAAAATAATGAAATTAAATTTAGCAGGGACATAAGCAAGTTCTTCATTTATTAAACAGACATCGAATGCACAAGCATAGGATGAGAGATATCGGATTTGGTATCAAGTGCTTGTAAAGAGAGATGAGCACTCAACTGCAAACTGAATTTGAGTCAATGGCTTCCATAAACAGAAGCATACTTTTAGGTTGCAATCGTATGAGAAGTAGAGTTTCCAAATCAAGGGAGTAACAACTCCATATCATTCTTAATTGATCAGATCTCATCTTTAGTATTGTGTTTGGTTTTGAGCATGAGACTTTAAGAAGGATTTAGAAAAGTAGACGTCACAACATTGTAAAAATTATATTTGTGTTATTTTGTTGTTGTGTTGTTCTATATCTTGTGTTGTTTTTAACTGTGTAAAATTCAATACAAAATTTTTTTTAAAGAAAAATTAATATAGGTTCAGAGTAAAGCCATGCAGATGGTCACTAAATTGGAAATGAAGTCCCATAAAGAATGACTGAAAGTTCTGAGAATGTTTGCTTTAAGAAGAAGAGACTAAGAGTGGCATTTGGCAATCTTCTTCAGGGACAGAAGAATAAGACCCAGAGATAATCTGTGATGCTCTGGTGGTCAGAACATGAAGTAATTAATATAATTTTCAAGTAGGTGGATAGTGAAAGCAGTTCAAAGGTGAAATCCTTTACCCAAACCAATGGGTTGGTGTGTTTAAGCAGAAACCAGGCAGCCATTTGTTGGGGATAATTTGGATTTCTGCCCTTAGATGCTTGATGTCCCAATATCTCTTTCAACCCTATCTTAAAGAGTTGGAAGGGAATACTTGAGAAAAAAAACTCCCTCAACTATTGTGGCTCCAGATTGAACACGAATACACTTTGAATAGATATTTGGCAGCATAATCACATCCTCCCAATTTCAGTTTGCACTGTTATTAGCTTAAATTGTACCAGCTGAAATTTTAAGAATAACTGAAGAAATTTACTGAAGAAATTATGGCAAACTAATATATAATATTTTGATTATGCATGCACACATAAAAAATGCTTCAGTGTTCTGTACTTAAGAGTTTGAAAGATTTTATGTCTCCTGCATGCCTAGTTGCTAGTACACGGTCCATTTAGTTTTTCATAACTGTGGTCAGAAATAGTTTGAGCTTTCAAGCTGCTTGGGGATTCAAGTGAGACAAAAATAACATGATAGACATCATTGGGAAAAGAAGAATTGCATTGAATTGAAAACTTTGGCCAAGTGTGGTCAGACACACTAGAAATTTGTCTCTGGTGCAGAAGCTCTCATTGTACATGCAAAATAACAGAATAATGATCATCATCATAACAATACCAATAAGAGATGAGAGTAAAGAGGATAATAAGAAGCATAAATAATACTACAGCCATACTAGATGGGTAAATACATGGAATATTACACTCCCCACCTCTACTCCTCTGTTGGACAGAGTGCATCAGCCCTAACAAATCACTCATTGTAGATTAAAAATTGGGACAGCTGAATTTTAGCAACCTCATTTTTACCTGTTCCAGAGCAAGCCCAAAGGACAAACAATAAGCACCATCTCCATCGACAAATGATGTGTTGGTAACTGCCACACATCATTGGTACTTGTAGATTTTTACTAGTCACAACCTATGTATGAAAACAAAATCAAAGAAAGCATGAGGGAAGAAGGAAAATATGATTCATAATCTCCAAGCTGTTTCAAATTCCTAGACAGTTTAATTTCACATTCAGATTTGAAGATAAGACACTAAGCACTTACCTTTCTACTTCTTTTCTCTCTACCTGAAGTACAAACATATAAATAACGAAAAACACACACCACCAAGGCTCTTCGTACAGAGCCTCTACTCCTCTTACCAGCCTGTTGCATGCAGGATATCTATAAATGAAGCGCATCTTTTCATCGTGTGCATCCGGCATATTTATTGATATCTGGACCTTAAATCCTGGCCAAGGCCTTGGCTAGCTCAATTATCAGGATTAGCTTGCAGACGTTTCCCCCGCTGGCCTTGATCTTCTTTTGTAGCCATATCAACATGCCTCTGTTCCACTGTCTCCATGGAAGGGAGGGCTATATAACCCATTTTCACCACCATCTGGATAAAGTCTGCAATACCTTTAGTTTCCAGGATGCATGAAAAAGTTCTACCACTAATAAGGGGCCAATGCCAGGCATTATGGGAGAAAATGAAACATTAGCCCCAAAGTTAAATGGCCCCCAATGATCCAATCTTTCTTAGGTCTCTCTCTGGGTTGAGTTCAGAATATGCTACCCCAAATTGTCCTTAAAACTTCAGTCTAAATAGTCTCAAATGGAAGTCATTTACAGGTATGCCTTGACTCAAAATAGCAGTTTAGTAACCCTACAATAGCACTGAAAAAAGTGACTTATGACCATTTTTCACACTTATGACCATTGCAACATCCTCATGTCATGTGATCAAAATTCAGATGCTTGGCAATTGACTCATGACTGTTGCGGTGTCCCTGGGTCATGTGATCACTTTTTGCAACCTTCCATTGAGCAAAGTCAATGGGGAAGCCAGATTTACTTAACAACCAAGTTACTAACTTAACCGCTGCAGTGGTTCACTTAACGTCTGTGGCAAGAAAAGTTGTAAAATGGGGCAAAATTCACTTAACAGTTTGACTTACCAACATAAATGTTGGGCTCATCTGTGGTCATAAGTCAAGGACTACCTGTAGTTCTTAACCCTCACTCTCCTCCATAGACGAGGATGTAGCCACACCAAACCTGAATATACTGAGTGTCTTACTAAAGATGAAATAGATTCTATGCTCACTTAGGTTTTTAGGGTTGTCTACAAGAAAGGTGCATTTGGATTACACTTCTCCTTAAAGCATCTCACAAATCATTAACTCTTTGAGGTGAAGAAGCTGGCTTCTTTCAATAGTTCACTAGTCCATTTAATCTTTATTATCCCCTCCAGCTGATTTCCCACTGGCCCTTCTTGAGCATGTGCTTGCAAGGGCTCAAGATCTTAGGGGACATATCGCATGTCCCAAATGTGCCCCCACCTTCTCTCCCACCTATAGTCAAAATATTTCTCCTTTTCCTCCTATTCCTCCAAGGTCATTCACTTATCACTCCCACCTTTCAAAGCTGCTTTGGAAGCAAAGCAGAAGACGGACTGCTGTGCTTTGGAGTGAACTTGCACCAAGATTGCATGATTGGGGATAACAGGAGAAAAGGGAGGTGCTACGCTCTTCAGCTGGCCAAGCAAGTAGGACCCTTGAGAGACCCAGCCCAAAAAAGACTCTTACCTTCCTCAGCGGAGCGGCCTCAGTGCCCCCTTGGAGCCAGGCACTGTTTAGGAAAGCTGAAGAAGCAATTGCCACCTGAACTGAAGAGGAGGAAAGAAGAGGTGGGAGGGTGCCATCTGCTTCAGGAGATGCAGAAATCATGGACAAGTCTGTGCCTCTTGTCCCCAGGCCGGCATGATTTAACAATCATGAAAATTAAGTGGTCAATGTAAAGTTAAAAATAACTGTAGGGCTCTGGGAGGGTCAAATTACAAGTGAGGAGGGGAGGGTGCATGGAGAGTGTGGCAGTTGTTGATTTGTAAAGGAATTCGGCGGTGGAGGAAAAGTGCTCCCAAGACAAGGAGTGGGCACTGCCACCCGAAGCATCCACATTCCCGTTTCCTTCTCTCCCTCTTTATCCCTCCTTGCATTGGTTTCTCCATTCGGAGGCAGGGCACGAGTGGTGGCTGAGAGGTACTAAATCAGCAAGCTTCCCCTGATGATGCCTCACAAAATAAGGAGCATAAAAGCTAAGCTCCAAGTGGGCGTCACTAAAGAGATAGCTGGATTTAGGATTAACGCATGCAAAGGAAGAAACTTCCTGAGCATCATTCGCAAGTTTCTTGATCCCCCTGAAGTGATGCATTCTGGCTCCGGCTGACATGCTGCCTCCCACACGCATGCATACATACACTTGTAAGATTGGGCTTGGAAGGAGACATTGCAGGTAATCAAGTTGCTTCAAACTGTGAATAATAACAACAACAACAATAATAAGGCTTCAATGGCTCATTAGTTGGGGTCAAAGAGCATCAAATAATTTATGAGAAGCAGCAAAGAGATCAGGCTCTGATTGTGTGAGTGTATGAGTTTGGGTGTGTGTCAGACAGAAACTAAGTAAATAACCTGGTGTTTTGCACTGTATTCATATTTTCGAAACCTTAGGGGCAGAATCCAAGGTCACTATAAAGATCAATCTACAAGGGAATTGGTCCATGATCATGCAGCAAGATGCACCTCACAGCACCTGGAAGCAGGGGTGGGGAACACAATATGGCTGCACTACAGTTTCTATTATTGACCAGGCTGGGAAAGTCCGATGAGAATGAGAGTTTTACAAGATCAGAACAGTAGGACAGATTGTCAAATCCTACCATTGGTTATACCATAGGGTGGTGTAGATTTCAGAGACCTGTATATGTAGATTTAATGGTCACATTGTTGGGCTCTACCACACTGGCTCCACTTCTGGCTGTACCCTCATTATATATAGTTCATTCGTAGCTCAGTTTCTGGTCATCCCATATTTCTACACAGTAGTAATGTGCTTTGCCTCATTCGCCTATGTTTCTAGTTTTGTGCAAAAGTTTCCACTGGACTTTAATAATATTCAACTTTCTCTGTTGGAAAATATTCTGTGTGATTGTTCTCTGAATGCAGAATCTTAAAAGTTGTGAAAGAATTTGGAAGTGGGGAAGAAGTACCATAACTTATATGTATGCTTTCCAGTATTTATATCACTTATCTCTCCTATCTTTCATAATTTTTTATGAACTGAACTTATCTCAAAATCATTTTATTATTGAACGGAGTAGTTATTCTTGGAGAATGTGACTAGGTAGGCCAAGGTTTCTCCTGCTGTAATAAACCATCCTTGAAGATTTTATTTAGTACAATAAAATTCACAGCACATTTTATTTTGCAGCAATGCAGTGATTAGCCATTTACCCTCTCTAACTAATCCTTTTTGGAAAACTCTCTGCCCCAAGTTCAATTTTTGACTTGGACACCAATGGGATGCTTCGATGACCTCTAAATGTTTTAGCCAGTGAGCAGATTTTGCAATTTGTCCCTTCCCTTATCATCACAAAATGAATGTGAAATGTACTTTGCAAGTGAAATACATTAAAACTTTTCCACTTCCCTAATCTATCAGCTGTCATTTGTCTGGAAGTAATATAAATGTCATGCTATATGGTCGGGTTATAACAATGATTAAATTGTTCCTGCACCCCTTAAGGAGGCTTTGGTTTGCCCCCTCCTCAAGAAGGCATTGCTGGACCCCACCACATCGGACAATTTTCATCCAGTATCTAATCTTCTTTTCTTCAGAAAGTCTGGGAAAGGGACAGAAACAGCATCAGTTGCACTTATGGGTGATCCCTGGCAGAAGCAACGCAAGGATAGTACATCGTTCTTCCATCTTGATCTTTCGACAGCCTTCGATAGTATCACCTTCTGGACTAACTCTGTGGGTTGGGAGTGGACATTGTTTTAATTGTAAGTCATCCAGTACAGCACCCAGAGTCACATTCAGTGAGATGGGTGGCTATATAAGTTTGTTGAATAAACACTTGAGTTTTTAAAAGAACCTCTAATGAAGGTGAAGATGACACAGCTCAAGACCTCTCAAAAGCATTGCAAGTTCAACTCCTGGTTTCACAGGATTGTTGCTAAGAACTCTATGCACTTTTCTTTTTAGACACTTTCCATGGGGTTCCAGAGCTGGAAGGGGGATAGACAACCCCCTGCTCTGTAGAACTCCAATTCTATCAGCCAAGAAAGATTGCTAATTTGTGCTTGTACACTTTCAGTAAACATTGAATTAAAATCTGACTTTCTGTAACTTCCCAATGTGTCTGACATCCCTGGTATTTGATAGTGGTCTTCCATCCTAGTACTAATTTAGTCTGATCTTCACTTTCTGAATGCAGACAAGAGCACCCAGGGTCTACCATCTGCTGAGACACCAAGTACCTTAATGGGTACTAAAGAAGGCTGGCATTATAATATCCATGGAAGGCATATGGATTAGGGAACATCATCCATACTACAAATTAAACAGTAATGGGCATTAAAGGACAGTGTTGCAAAATTTCTCAAAATTTAAAATCTTGGTGCAGAACAGAATGCTAAGAATAGAGTACAGATACTGCAGACTTATAAGCTGTCCAATTATTGAACAGAGCTTTTTAGGTAATCCCCATTCAAGGGCACTCCTGCCTTGCAGCTGCCAGTCCAAAGGGAAAAAACTCTGTGATCTTGATACCTGATCATCCGTTGCCAGGACAAAAACCACCTTCCTGGTGTTCCTTGACAATGATGTGGGCGAGTTGGATACAGAACGCAAGGACACCATTTAAGTTGCCCTAAAAATATGCATTATGGCATACTGTGTCCTATGTAGGAACCTTGAACTTGTTTTGCACTCCAACACATGGAAGATCTAATGCTGCTTGATTCTTGTGTTTTAAGGGAAGTATGAATATTGACCCACAGTGTTCCTATTAAAACTAAAAGCTAAGTATGAAGCATCCAAGTTCCAAGCAGCTCCATTTGAAAAAATGTTGAGAGATCTTCTGTAGTTGCCTCACAAATTACACTTGACACATACTCCAAAGTAATATAGAAAATAGGGTCACAAGCCAGAGGTTGGTGTCCTCACCTCAAGAGGTACATGGGATGGAGTCTGTGTTAGATTTTCTCCCTGACAGGCTGAATTCTGTGGAATATCCTCTCACAGGTGGCCCCTAACTTTTTGCAAACCATTTGCAGCAATGTAATTTTAGCAGATATTTAACCATGAGATTTTTCAGCAATTACTTGGGCCCCCTTTGTTCTATCCAGAATCCTTGTTGAATAGTGCATGTATCAGGGAATAACATCTTTGGAAACAAGAGATGAAACTTGTAAAATGAACACAGACATTTAGGG
Source organism: Hydrophis major (assembly GCA_033807585.1). Taxonomy (NCBI): domain Eukaryota; kingdom Metazoa; phylum Chordata; class Lepidosauria; order Squamata; family Elapidae; genus Hydrophis; species Hydrophis major. Next base: position 163,999,525 of record CM066329.1, read on the forward strand.
AAAGAACATTTTATTTTGTTTTTAAGCTTCTATGAGGGTTTGTACAAACAGTAAAAAAAGCTTTTCAAAAGTAATGAAGAATGTTCTTTACACTATTGTTGATGTATTTTTAAACCCCAAAGTTCCACTCAAATGGACCAGACTGACCTCACTTCCTGGAGGCAGACAATAGTTCTGGCAAACTGCTTGGGCTACAGTATAGAACAAGGATGATGACTAACGTGTAAGAAAATTCTTGTTCTAAGACTTTGCACATGCCAAGTCATAAGACAATGGGATTCAGGACAGTGAGCCCAACCTGAGAAATGGCTAACAAACAAATAAGATGAAATAGGTGATCAGAACTGCCCTATATAGCTTTATTGAACCTACAGGATGGTTCACTTATAACAGAGGGACACAAAATGGTGTTTCATATCAGACTATTGAAGACATCTGAAATTTCTCTTCAATAATCTTTAAAATTCAAGACACAGTTATTATTTAAATGGAAAACTAGCATTCTGATTTTTTTTTCAGCCTGTGGGAAAACCCATAAACTCAACCAACCACACAAGCTGTTCAGTGGGCCCATATGTGTGTTCCAAGCCTTAGAAGAGCAAACCAAAACTCAAGACTTCCTGTTTTTGCAGGTGAACTGTAATGTTCACTCCAAGACTACGTGCTGATTGCCCTGTGGAAATACTCTACATCTGATTGCTACAGCCATCAACCTTTTCAGGGCAAGTACCAATGTGAATTTTTGTGCAATGCTATAATAGGTAGCTATGTTTTTGAATGGCCCAAACCTCATGAATTCTTATGCAACCCCACAGATTTTGAACAATTTACTTATCTCATGAGATTTCGACAGTTTGCAATTGAAACAAAATTTCAAAATCAACGGATACCATCTAGGGAAGTTGCTGTCAAACCCACCCTATTATAAAAACATCAAATTGTACAGTTGGCACTTGAGTTTTCATGTTTGTAATAATGCCCCTAGAAATATAGGATGCTAATGAGAAATTTCTTCAGCAAGGTCAGGAAGGCATATATGCAACATTCCATGAAACATTAGATGGAATGAAAGACTGCTGGCATATTCAAGTGGCATGGTTGGGATTAGTCATAGATTCATGTGATTTAAGAAAATGGTTGAGTTTTGGAAATGGATTTCAGCCTTCATCACAGCCCAAATAAATAACTTTAGTACTTTTGTACAAGTACTGTTACCTTACTTTTAAAAAATGGCTTGTTCAATACCAATATGGAACTAGAATCAAACCATTAAAACAAAAGAAAGAAAAGAACATGAATGATAAAATATATACTGTGGTGGTGGTGTTGTTTTTTTAAAAAAGCTCCTCTCAAGAAGAATAGGTGGAAAATTTTCTTCTTCAAAGTAATTTTAAAGTTTTGAGAGGAAATTGTTTCTCCAAAATTCTCTGAAGAATAACGCAGAATCTACAACTAAATATGTAATTGTCAGAAACAACAACGGAAAACATCATTCCTAAACTAAAGACATGGGGAAAATTAGCTTCCATAACATTTTAAAATAATGTTTACCCTATATCTTAATGATTACTTTTCTTTCATCTTTTCTTATCACCTTACCCATTAGCTTACAGTTATCACGTGAGTCTTCATCTCTTCCACAAAACTATACAGGTTTTTGCTTTTGTGAACTAGGTTTTTGGGAGATCATCTGTATTAGGAATATATATATATTTCTTAAAAGCTTTGTTGGTAACAATACACTGTATTTATTCTATTCTACAAGTTTAAAAGCAAGTAGGCAAATATATTCAACGTCAGCTTAAATTATGGGTGCAAAACAACATCCCTTGATTCAATATAGTTTGGTAATTCTATGTAATTATGAGCATTCGATTTCCAATCTTGTGTTTTCTCCCAATACTGCCTATAAATAATTTAATAAATCTGTCAGCCAATCTTTTAAAAAAGTTTTCTACTTCCCTATCCTTTTGTTGAGAAGCTGATTTCTTTTTGGGTCCCTTGAACAGCATGAAGATGGGACACTGAACCCTGGGGGTTTCAAAGTTACATGATTCCAAAACCTGTCATGTCTAACTACCATTCAACTACTACAAGTCTCTTGGAAAAGGATCAGTGCTGGGATTTATCAGAACAAAATTCTAAAAACTGCAGTATATTTGCTATGTCCCATATTTCCTCTTTGACAGTTAATTATTTAGTGAATGCTATCAACAACAAAAAATACATTTTCTGTACGAAGTGAAAGAAAGGGAAGTTTAAAAAAATAAATTAAAACAACACACAGTTCCCTGTCGGCAATAAATAAATGTGTACAAATGTAGCCTTAATTATTGGAAGTAACAACAGAGCAAACAGAGTTGAACAAACAAAGCCAAACTGAAATCTTTTGACCTTCTTAAGAGTATAACATTGACCAGGTGCCTTCAATGGCAAAAAGTCCTCCAATACTTTTGTCATGTAGCTTCCAGCAGAACAGGCCAGTGAAGAAGAAAAACATACTCTCTGGGTAAATGTTCACTGACCATAATTTTTGTGCTGGCTGTGAACTCAAGTTGCTCTGCTCTCAACTCCCTCTATGAAACTTTGGATAAATCATGCCCTTTTAATGAAATGGTGGTAAAATAAAGATTTAGTAGCTACCAAAAACAAAGAACAAAAATCAAACAGAACGTGTTCAGATAACCCTGAATAAAGACAGGTGACCAAATATACAAGGAATCCAAGTTAAAAGTTGCTTGCTGTATAGGATAGATTACTTCTATTTACTTTAACATGCAAATTTATAATATATGATATATAGAGAATATAGTGAACTGCTAATGCCTAGAATATAACCATCTATCCAGCTAATCTCTGCCTTAACTTTGGCATGATTTTTTACAGTTTTGTTTCAAAATCCCCATTTGAATTGCATGCATCACACGCTGCACACAGGTGCCCCTCCCAACCCCAATGTCCCCACACACTTTAAGAGCAGATGTCAGGCAGGCGATTGTAAACATTGAGTCACCCAGATTAAAAATAACATTAACAAAGATTTGTTCTAAATCAATACATTAAAAAAATAATTCTAAAATGCAATAAAACTGCATTTTTCTTTTTCTTCTTCGTATTTAAAATCACCCCATATTTTGAACAATTGAAAAAAGCCTTTAACACTTCCTAAACCTACTACTACCCCAAGTCCTTCCCACCGAAGATGCCAACTCTGAAGCTATTCTTTGAGGAATCTCCTTGCCTTGGAGTCTTGCTTGCTATGGGCCTATTACTTGGAACCTTGACAAAATGATCTATATTTTAACTGCTTTGAGATGGAAGAAATCATTCTTCCATGCTCGAAAGGCAGGTAAACTCCTTGTAAGAGACTATTCTTGCTTTCTCTTGAAACCAAAAGGAGGAAGAAACATGCTTTATTAGAGGCCAACATTTTTAGGATAATCCGTGATATCTTCAAGTTTCAAATCCAAGAGGGAACAGAACAATAAACCCATATGAATTTCTTATGAGGGATAAAAACCAGCACCTTTCTTGTATAAAGATTTCTAATAAACTCCTTTATTTAAAACTTACTACAGCAAAAACTACCTTGAATTCATGACAATATGCCTTCAAGAACAGAACCAATTCATTTTCCCACAATTCTCTATACTTTTTCCTTACATCTGAAAAAGGTTATAATTTTAATTTAAGAAAACTGTTTGTGTAGAAACTTTAATCCTAATTGATGTTGCAGTTCATAATAGAAGAATAATTCTGTTCTAGAACTGTACAAGAGCAACATCATATTTCATCTCTTATCCACTTCAGTCCCATTTTTATTGCGCTGAACTACTTAAGCAGAAAGCAGTCTAATTCCTTAAAGCACAGGTGTCCAACTCGATTGTGCCATGGACCAGATTGTGATGTATCGTGACATTTTTTTGCCTTTGCGGAGCCGAGGTGGGGCGTGGCCTGCACATGCCGCATCTGGCCCATGAGCTGCCAGTTTGAGAGGCCTGACTTGAAAGCCTCTACAATGATCAAAAAATGTTTGCTGTGGAAAAGATGACAAAACCATGAGATTGATAGCACTTTTTTCTTTCCCTGTTCACATAATAAAAAGAATCTCACTAGATACGTTTTTAATAATTTTGGCTAATTATTACTTTCTAGAAGCAGCTGTTCTAGGCCTTGGAAGACTTGTGGCTCTCAGTAGGAGTTGGAATCTGTGACCCTCTGAATTACAAATTCTACCGTCCCCCTCTGGTCAAGGACATGAAAACAGATGTAGCCCAAACACATCTGGGAAGCTAAAGGACTTTCAGAGTGGTCATGTGGATTTTAAAGCCAAAGGATAGAGACTACAAGCTCCCAGTAGAAAAGGTAAGCTGAATATAATCAATGTTCTTAAAACTACTGATTGTTTTAAGCATCTTGAAAAATGAAACTTTTTTCTTAGCAATTCTATTCTGTTAGCAATCACAAAATGTGATGTAAGAAACAATCAACAGTAACTTAAATACTGTTACCTTAAAAATGCAACTGACAGTATTTTTGGCAGGGAGGGAAGGCACTTATTCATAGGAATCAATAGGCCCCCATTTGTCCCAAGAAGCAGCAAATAAATACTATTAAATTCTGAAAAGAATTTGAAAGAAACATAAAAGCCTTCTTTACAAAAAAATATTCTGAGATCACAAACTGAGATTCATGATCAGACTTTACTTTTGATGAAGAAGATGATCCAGTTATTTAACAACATCATTGCCCTTGTAATTCATTGTTTGAGTAAGACTTCCAAGAGGCTGGTTCAGCTTAAATTAATTCATGTGGGAACTGCTTTTAAAACAGTTAAGAAGAACTGGAGCATTAAAAATGTTGAAAGATTCTCTGCAGTCAGAATGCAGATTCACTGTTAGCTTCAAGGTAAAGATCCCCTTGGAGAGTGAAAATACCAGCTGTCATATCATATATCACTCGTGCTCTACCAACTACTATGGTTACTTTGCTTAAGTATAAATAATCTAGCAAGATGGAAAAACAAGCTACAAAGCCAGAATGAGGGTACGCTATTCAATTGCTTATATGACAACACTTCTGTTAACTATCCAGGACCTTTCTGCTTAACTTTCTATTCCAGCAAACAATTTTGTACATCCTTCTTTTTTTCTACGTAGCCAGTGCCACTGGTCCACTTGCAGTGCTGTGTTCTTCAACCTAGAATTGGAAACTCACTTCTATATATCTCTTTGCTCTGAACCTTCTCCAACATTCTTAATCCAAAGTGTCATATGTCCAAGCTTCAGTAGCTTTCCAATCTGCCATTTATTTTTCAAGATCAATTCCTCTACCAAATGAGCGAAAATACTGAACAAAACAGTAGCAGAAAAATCAGTACTTGTCACTAAGATAAAACTAACTTTGATTTGATACACATGACATGAGAATTCTACTGCAACTGTCCTGATGCAGTTTCATAATCCGTCACCATGAATGTAGCTCTACCATGATTTTTACACTACATCTTTTAGCCAACAGACCCTCTCCCTGGTGGAAACAGATGTCCAGGGGCTATTTTGTGTTTATTTATTTTATTTTATTTATTTGTCAATCGCTTACAAGATAATAGGTATAAGTATAATCATGAGTAAGAATACAGGAAATAGGTACGAATAAATGGGGACGATAGGGATGGTAGGCACGATGGTGCACTTATGCACGCATTGTGTTCTGCATGTTTTATTCTCACTTTTAAGCATTTCAGGGTTTGCTTAATTCTCAGTTTTGCCATAAAAATTGCGAACTTTTGTCATTACTTTCTAAAATGGTTTTAGAAAACACTCTTCATTCTTCTCTAACCTTATTAAGTTTATATGCCACTCTACCTTTTAATTCTTGGCAATTCACAACAATTAAAAATACAGTAAAATGACCTTTTCTAGTATCTTAACAAATGTTCGTGTTTATATGTTTGTGTCTTCATAGAATTAATAAATTTGGAGAACTAAATGATTCCCAAGTGAAGCTTATTTATGTTTTGCCACATTAACTGGGTCTCAAAGAAAATGGATATGTTTGGTTGATGGTCATATAGAACATACCCATGCATATTACCTAAACATGGAAAATCAAAATTAAATGTGACCAACACATCTTGAAAATCAAAGCCATATTTCATAAAATTAAAAATAAGTACTGGGTCTAAATGTCCTCATTTATTTCACTGGTAAGCCAATTTCATTTATCTTAGATTTCTATACCTATTATGTTTGATCTAGAGGGATTTTTTTTAAAATACTGTTTTTCTAATCAGGAGCCATTATTTGTTTCTGGGACTCTTGACTGTGATTTAGCAGGATATATTTTGCCAAAGTTATTATGACCCAATTTGGACATAGGATATATATCCAAACTGGCCCAAAGTATCTTTCAGAGCATGTTTTTGAATTGAAAGAGGTTTTTAGAAGTTACCTTAGTAAGTAAAATTAAAAATTCACCACTGAAGTGAATCTAAATAAACTTGTTAAAGGAATTCACATCTTGAAAGGTAAGCATCTTTAAGTCTCCCTAATGAGTTATTCTTCATTTCTTTTCACACACTCTTCTTCTGGTTTCACCGACTGAATTTCTATTACATTCCTTATTGCTAACTTATTTCTTAAGCCATAAATTCTCTTTCAGCTCACTGCCTTATTCTTGCTATCTCTTCACTTCTCCTTTCCTTCCTTCCTTCCTCCCTCCCTTCCTTCACTTCTTATCTTCTCTCCTATGTTTTCATATAACACATTCAAAACAATATTCTTCCTTGCACAAATCCTATGCCTTGTAAGGTGTGTAACACAAATTGCCTTTTTTCAATTTCTGAAAAATACCTTAATAGTCATAATTAAAGCTGGTGGAATATTAGTGTGCTATATGATGCAATAACCATAAGCCAGTCATCTGAACAGGTGATTTACGTCTGCTACAAATAGTTCTGTTTCCTGAATGAAGACAAATATACATGTCTCAGGAGCTCCAAACAAGTCCGAAAGCTCGGAAGACAAAACCTTTGGTCCTGGTGATCGATCCAGATTGGATCCTGCAATTCTGTTTCCTCTCCAAATTCTTTGACATTTTGCTATCTTTGTTATGATTTGTTTTGAAAAGCACTGCATTCCTATAATCTGCATATTATTCATATATTTTCCAGCAAGCTTTGCATGTTCATCTTCTATGAGAAAAACCTCAGAAAGGCCCATTTGATTTCATTTCAACCCGTCTCTAATAACCAAGTCCTCCGTATACCAAATTTGAACATATGGTTCCATTAAAGCTTCTTCCTCCTCCACTGGTTCTGCCCCTGGCTCCTTCAGTCCTTTAAACGCAATGGCTTCTTTTGCAAAATGGCCAGGATGTAGTGAATGCGGAACGTATTAATCTCAGGGTGATACGAGGTTGAATGTATCTGGAATAGCAATAATTACTAGTGCACTTCCTTCTCAGCCCTACACAATTAAAGCCTCCTGATGAGGATAACACTGTGTGGGGCCTTTTCTGGCCTCTGCCATAATATGCAAGCTTTTTCTAACAGGAGAAAGCAGGAAGAAGTCTCATCTTCAGGACAACATTTAGAGATTCAAGTTGCATATTATCCCCAGAACCTTGGAAAAGATACAATTTGGAACTGCCTGAAAATAACTTCCTGACTCACTTCCAAAACTCTCTGGCCAACTTTCATTTCCAAAGTTTCAGATGGCTCCAACTGCCTGATAATTACAAAACAACCTTAGTGATTGAGACACCTTGGTTCCTCCTCATCCATCAACTTGTTAGTGTTGGCCAATTTAAAAGGTGTCTTTGGATTTTAAATGACTGGATCCTGTCTCTTCTTTTATCCTGTGGAAAACGTTATCAAAAAAAGAAGCTCAATTCTGAAATAAAAGAGAACAGCACTTCCTCTGAGCCTTCTTTACTGAACCTTCTTGTTTAGCACCACATCTATGCTTGCAGATTGAGCATCCATACAGATGCTGTTGTTCCAAGCCCATGATCTCAGGGAGAAAACTGATGGTTCCTCAACTGGAAATACATTGTTGCTACTAGTTAAGACTCCAAACCAATCAGTCCCCAACAGATCAGAGGTCTTAAATTTGTGGCTATCAAGTTTTGTTTGTTTGTTTTTCAAGAATCTGCTATGTTAGAGATAATTAGGGCTGACTCTCTTTTTAATGGCTTCATTGATGCCAGGATTATCTTTCAGTTCTGCTTTTCCTTTTCTTAAATACTGGAAGAAAATGAAGAAGCATTCATCCTAGCACCAAACATGCACTTTGGTAATAAAACACCAATGACAAAACTTTGTTCACACTCAAAAGAGGAACCCTGAGATCAAAAAGAACCAAAGAGGGGGAATTTTTTTACTTTAACTGAGTAACTCTCGGGCAAGAATCTAGCACACATTTCCTTTCCAGGGGAGAAACCCCACCCGCAAGCCCTAAGAACAAGCAAAACCAAGACAACTGCAACTGCTAAGCTCAGCATCATAAAAGCAGCAGCCAATTCATCTATCCCAGTCCCCGTTTGTCTTTAGCAAATACAAGTACAAATCCAAAAACACAAAGGGAAAAAAAATATCAAACAAATAAAAGGACATGTAATGACGCAGAGACTGGTGAACGGGGGCAGCAGGCAGCCCACAGCACCAGAAGTCCAAACTTAATAAATAACTTGTAAAAAAAATATCTTTTCTATTTTCCTTTTTGTGTCTTATGTCTGTTCACAGTGCGTGAGCAAGCGTCACTGTTGCATATCCTCAAGCCTCTGGTCACAGTCGAGAGAGAGAGAGAGAGAAAGAGAAAGAGAGAGAGAGAGAGACAAGCAGGGAGCACGCTGTCACTGGTGGCAACCCTGATGGCGGATGCTCAATCTCAGAAATATACAAGCAGAGGCTGAGGAAGTACTTTCTCATCCAAAGCGTCGTACATCTGGGCTGTCCGGTGCGGTGCCTGAAATGTCAAAGGCCCTGAAATGTAATCACATTCCAGGAAGACCAGACCTGGGACCCATCTCTTCCTGGCAATACTGAAGAAGACAAAACAGTCACGGGTGACTGAGCAGGTGAAGCAAATAATGCATGCCACTGGAGCGTTGTTCTAGTGAAGGCTGGTGCTTGTTGTGGTGCTCTCTCTTTTAAGATCTGGCAGCCAGGGACCCCTTCTCTGATATAGCAGCCACACAACATGGCTACCTGGTGAAGAAGGGCAGGTGATGCTGGCTGAGGATGTTGCTCGTGCGGGGTGACTCTGTCTTAGCCATGACATCTTTGAACCAGGATGCCACATCCACTTCCAGTGTCTCATAACGCTTGATGAAGTTGTGTTCCTGAAAACAAGGAGATGGAATGCATTTTTCCCCCTTCTGTTCCTAAAAGGCTGAGGGAGCAACTCTAAGCAGGACTTGGGGAGGGGGGAACCTCCTGAAATCTAGAGAAGTATTCTGCTGGGCCTGGATTAACTAAGGTCAACTATATCAGAAAACAACTATGTTTGAATATGTACAAATAGACACACAATGATGCTGAATACAAGGAAAAACAAATGGATAGTCATGAAAAAAAAATCAGTTCAATTGAACTTTTCTGCTTTAGGAAACTGTGAGTGTGTATGTTGATGATGATGGTGATAATAATAAAAATGATGATGATGATAATAATAATAATAATTAATAATAATAATAATAGCAAGAATAGCAAGAAGAAGAAGAAGAATACACACACACACACAAAACCTCTGCACCAAGTGCAAATTGTTTTAAGAGTACCCTTCCTATAGCATCCATATTCACATGAGGTGTTGTATACTCACAAGTAGCTTGTTGTACTTTGGTCTCTTCCTGTGATCTTTAGTAAGGCTAGAAGAACAAAAACACACATTCAAACCACATTTTCCAACTGAATTTTGGTTAACAGTAGTTAACATCAACATTTCATATTTATGTAAGTTATTCCCTCCAAAAGTTTTCTAGTTAATAGGATGAAATCCATCATAATCCTGGCACAAGCCCAAGGCCAATTTTCACATCCACCCTCCATGGAAACTTGGTTGTCATTTTCAGCTCAATGAAGGAGTCTCTTCTTACTCTGCAATTAGCCAAGGGAAAAAAGCAGGAGCCATGAACAGGTTGAGAAGAGAGAACAGAAACTAGTGGAATGGCCACTAAGGAGCTGGAAGGCTGAGATGAGATTTAATTTTATGGAAAAATGACAAAGATGTTTGAGTTCACCTTTTCACAAAAGCACATTACCAGACTGACCAAATAAAACTGTGTTCAGTGATCTATTGTTTTATTACATATAATTAACTTTGCCCGATTCCAAACAATTCTTGGTGACATACACCAAGTGAGAAACGATAATAAGTTAATATAGATATCCAGAGAAGAACACGCATAACAAAAAGCAATCAACAGGGAGGGGCTCAACCACTACAATACCCCAGGGCCTGGGAGTACAGCCATGTCCTTAAGGACTTTTAGAACATCATCAGGATGGGAATCATTCAGACCTCTGTGGGGTTACTATTCCAAAGGGCAATAACTGTGACAGACAATGTAAACTTCCTGGGTCCTGATAGAGCTGGAGTGGGCCCATTTTTCTACGTATTCTGACCATTAAAAAATTATTAACTACTCACTGCAAGTTGTTTTTGAGACTATTTACTCACCAGTCTTTTACAAAGGACTGGAAATCCACGGAAAATCCCATGTTATTTGGGAGAAGAGGAGGATCTTCCTGCAAAACCTTGGTGAGGACCTCAAAATCTGTTTTGCAGTTCTTGTAGGGAAACTGCCCTGTAGCTAACTCAACCTGCATTGGAATGTGACGCGAGAAGAAATGCCAAATATTAAAAGTTAAAAGAAGTTAGCAAAAAAAATATCACCCTCTCTTGCGGTATCATTTAATAGGATGAGTTTTAATTCACTGTGTCGTAAGATATTAAGAAACGTATCATTTGCTGTTCCATTGGAATCTCTGATATGGCAAGTAGACTCCTTTCAGGCCTCTTCACATGATGACCAAGGCATCTCCTCCATCAAACTGGCTGAAATCCCAACAATATCACTGAATCTCATAATACTGTTGCAACCACCCTAAGTCACAAAAGTCTTCTGTAATGTCAGCCTTAAGTTCATCTTTCATCTAAGATGCTTTTAACTTCACTTTTGCATTCTTCATTTTAGAAAGAGAAAATAAAGCGCTCTAAAAACTGCTACCATCTACTAAATAATAAACTGTGCATGTGAATAAGTATTTAAGCATGCTGAGAATCTAGCAAGGCTTAATTAAATAACTTTGGCATCTACATGGGCTACAGAGAAGACCTTTGAGGAATGTAGGCGGACTGCAAGCTATGGATTGCCCAATTGCCATCAAAAAAACAAGCCAAGAGAGTTTAACTTACCAAGGAAATGCCCAGGCTCCACACATCTGCACGGATATCATAATCAGGTTTTGAGGGATCAGGAGGATCTATTCTTTCAGGCTAAGAACAAAAAATAAAAAGCCATTGAAAGAGCAACTGATTGCTAATTTCTTACCTGCACTTAGGAAACAACCCCCAAATACAGAAACAAAATAAACAACGGAACTACAATTGCATAAGCTTAGGCTGTATTCTAATGGTAACTTTGTATATGTGCTGTGAATCACACACCAGATGTGTGATTCTGATTCCAAGGGGACATCTTCAGGCAGAGATGTACTGATATAATCTGAACGGGCCTAGTCCAGAATACTGTTGAAAAGAAAGCCTATGAAGGAATTGATATGGCAAACAAATTGGGCACACAGTAAAGGTTACAACATTACGGCAAGAGACCTGAAGTTATTCCCTAAACATGTCTCTAATCCTTACCGCCATATATGCTGCACAACCAGCACTCCGGGTTTTGGCTTTTGAATCGACCAGCCTCCCACTGATCCCAAAATCACACAACTTGATTTGTCCCCTCTCGTCCAACAAAATGTTGGAAGGCTTCACATCTCTATGAATGACACCATGCTTCTCTTTCAAATAATAGAGGGCTTTCACAATCTAGGGAGGAAAAAAAATCAAAAATCAGTATCGAAGAAATGACTCACTGTCGGAAAAGTAATTTTAGCATTTGTTTAGGATGAGCAAAACTCAATCTCTATGAAGACATTTTCTACTTGGAAAGCAAAGGTTAGTCACTCACTTGGAAGATTATGTGATTATGCAGAACACAGAGTTTCAGTTACATAACTTAATATGCTCAAACTTATTATAGCATAACCTTTTATCCATATACATCACAAAACAAATGTCAAAATCATAATTAAAAAGAGGAGGGATACATGTGAAACAACACCTTTAGTATTTCTGCTTGGTAGGAGAGATGCACAATCTTCCTTTTTTTTTTTTTTTTGAAACAAATTTTATTAATTTTAAAGATAAACAAACCATCATCAACCATTGAGTACATAAAGCCTCTTTCCATTATAAATTTTTACAAGTCGGATAAAACATCATTTTACACAAGCACAATTCTATTTTACCTCACTTGGACACACAAATATCCTTTAACAAATCTCTCATTATTTCTCTTTACTCTTATTCAATTTCATTATTATTATTATTGTTATTTTTCCCCATATTTATCCATTTTATAGTCATCATCTTCATTTCTCTCTTACTTGTTTACCGTTATTCTCATCTAACATTCCTCCAAGGTTTTATTAATTCTCAAACAAACATAAACACACAAAACACAAAAACATAAAATTTCTTTTTAGAAAGTAGCTTGGCCCCAGATTACCTCTCTTTATATGGACTTCAATTAAATTCATGCTCATCTTATATATCATTACCTATCTTATTTACCATTCTATATCTTCTATATAGCTTCTCCCCGCTTTACACTCTTCTTAATTCTGTTTTATTTATTTCATTTTAATTTAAATCATTATACTTGTATCTTTTATCCATTCTTTTCAAATTATCCATTTATCTCATTCCCTATAGTAAAAAAAAGATTTCTCCTGAAATCACTAATCAAAGTATGATGCCTTTTTATCGTCCCCCTAAATTAACATTTAAAATAACTCCTAGTTCCCAATCTAATTCTGCTTAGTACATTCTACCTACTAAATTTTAAAAAGAAAAAAAATAGTAAATCTAAAATGATTAAATACATAATTAGATAATAAATCTAAATATTAAATCTTATAACATTCCAATTATCTATTTCAAAAACAAATGCTGCAATAATAAGTTTATAATAACATCAACACAATAGTCAATTTAACTCTATAATTAAACTCAATATTTTAGACATTCCCTTTAATATTTTATTAAATTTTAAAGTCTATCATTACTAAACATTTTAATATTTTAATCTTTTATTAATTCTTATATACCATCTTAAGTACCTTGCAGAATCTTCTTTTTTTAAAAAAAAGATTATACATTATCCTTTATCCCTAAAAAAAATTCCCTTTTTCCCATCTTGTTTCATACCTTTGTGGCTTTCCCCCCCCTTTTCCCTTCCTTTTTTATCCCATCTGGCCTTTTTACCCCCCCTTCTCCTAACCTCCGCCTTTTTAGCTTCCCCTCTCTGTTGTATTCCTTTTTCCTTTTGCTTTCTAACATGGTGTTGATTTTGCATCTTATTTTTCTCTTTCTTGGGTGTTTTTTTAAATCTTAAGTCCTTCATTTTCCTTCCTCTTTCTCCTTTCTTTCTTGATCAATCTTTTAGATTCATTAAAGATGGCATCTTCTTCTTCTTCTTCTTCTGCTTCCTCCATCTGTTGTTGTGTTTGCTGACAAATAGCAAGCGCCATTTCTACGAAATGAAAAGCTTCTTCCACAGCGTCTTTGCCTTCTTTCTTTATTTTTCCATATTCCTTTCTAAGTTCATCATCAGGTAAAGCCATTATAAACCTTTTTTTCCCCCACCTCTTCTTCTTCTTCTTAAAACAACCAAGATGTTTCAGAAGTTAAAGCAGTTCCCCAAAGTCCCAGAGTCATCAATCAGTCCAAACAGAGCACAAAGTTCTCACTTTCTCTTCCTGGGGTAGTATCAGTTAAAAGAAAAGAAAAGGAGCCCAGTCTGTATTTTAAAGCCTCATTACAATTAATTTCTAATCTCAAAATCTTCAAGGCATCTCCTCCAATAAGATCTTAATATTTTTTTTGTCCTCTCCCTTCCCACTTGTAACAAAGAGCCAAATTTTAACCTTCTATAAAAAGACAGGTTTCTCAATGTCCATTTGTTAATTCCGTTGGGAAGGAGAGTAAACTTTCCCTTTCAGCACCTCGAATTCGCCGCTTTGAAAATCTCCTCTGGAAACAAAGTGTCATTCAAAAAGTCATAGTTTTCAGGATGGTGAATATATCTTAAAGTCCTGGTTCAGCCAAAAAAACCTTTCTCTTCAAAACTTACTCCCTTTTCCTCCTGCGCAATCTTACCCAGCTGCCGGCTTCTTTGCGGCGGCCATTGAAGACCGCCGCTCCACCACCTTGGGAGAAGGGGATTTTGCCGGCTGGGGAGGGGGTCTGTGATACCCCCAAACCCCTCTTCGGATCCCCCTTGTCTTCGGCTGCCTCTATGGGGCAGCCTTAGCTCCCAGACCCGTCAGGATCGGAGGCACCAAGACTGCTAGCGCAACAGGGATCGCGCAAGAACGCGAATCCCTGCCGCCACCGAAGCCTGGCAAACCGGAAGTCGAGAGATGCACAATCTTCCTACACTGAATTTATTCAGTTTTATTCTGATTAAATAATACTCATTCAAATTGGTCAACTGTAGCCTGAAAACTACAGCAGACGTAATAGTGGTAAATCTTCCCCTCAATGTTTAGGTTGATGTTTTAAGTTGTCAACTTCCATATTGCCACTCATTAATTGGCACTTCCTCTAAGCTGCTCATACAGTCTCCATGAGGGGGTGGGATGCACCCACACTAACCCACACGCACCAAGGAATATTTTAAATTCCAAAGGAAAATGCATGAGGATCATTAGGAGGCACAAAACAGTTTTCACAACTTAAAACCGAGAAATATTAAAAAAAAATTTTGTACTGATGTTTGCAAGCAACATACATACATTTATTTGGGGTTACCAGAGATTATCGACACTTACCGCCACAGTCATCTTTCCCAAGATTCTCTCAGGGATGGGTCCTTGAATGCGTTTCTTCAGTTTCTCTGCACACGTACCCATTAGCTCCATGGCTATAAAAACATCCGTCTATGGACAAAAAAGGGGAGAAATGAAGGGAGATATTGATCAAGTTATTGCTTTTTAAAAAAATAGAGTAGACGGAAGCACTGGGTCCACTTACGTTTGTGATGAAAGTCCCAAAGCACTGAACAATATAGGGACAGTCATGACTCTTCAGCACCACATCCAGATCCATTAGGATCCTTTTGTTCTCTTCTTTGTTACCAGAACGACGCATTTGCTAAGGAGAGGAAAAAAAGGATGGGGCACCCCTGAGCATGGAGGGTAGATAAAACATTAAAAAAGAAAGATGCGCTGTACATGCCTTCCCTCATGGTGAGCACTTCTGTTGTTTGTCCAATGATCACCACTAATTTCTATCTACAAAAGACACTTATTGTAAATCTCTTCAACCTATCTCAAGCTGTATTCAGAGTGAATTCCTGCCATTTCAACCCAGACTTCTTATTCTTTTAAGAGTTTGAGTTTCAAAACTCAAGTATATCTACCTCACCTTCACAGCTATGATGTGTCCCGTCTTCTTGAAGCGCATTTTCCACACCTGTCCACATGTCCCACTACCAATTTCACCAAGATTTTCTAGGTCATGGATTTCAGCTTGATATCTCTGTGGGAAATGAGGACACATAACTTAAGACACAAACAAGTGTTAATATAGTGAATATTGAAAAAAGGGAAGACTGTTTTATGGTAACTTTTAGTTGCAGTCAACTGTTATGTCATCAGGCTGCAAAGTATTTTAAGCTACCATATCTCTTATCTCTTCCTATAAAGTATCCTTTATAAAGCCACATTAACTTGCCAGTCTAAAGTGGAAATTCACAGAAAAAAAATGCCT
Organism: Hydrophis major; assembly: GCA_033807585.1. Lineage (NCBI taxonomy): Eukaryota > Metazoa > Chordata > Lepidosauria > Squamata > Elapidae > Hydrophis > Hydrophis major. The sequence continues at coordinate 164,015,589 of CM066329.1, forward strand.
ATCTGAAAGCTAAATATTAACTTGGAAAAATATACTGCATGAAATGCAACAAAAAGAATAAGATGGACAACCCACAAATCTTATATCCAAGAATGCAGGTTGTGCCACATTAGATCTGACTGTGAAGTTCCTTATCATGATTTTCCGACCTCAAATGTGATCAGCTTTAATCAGATACTGGGCTGGGAATACTTTATCTATGGCAGGGTAGATGAATTCAACCTACCTGGCCTCCAATGGTCAAATAACCAGTTTGCTTCATGATCTCCTGCAGTTTTTGATCAATTTCTATGCTAGGAAGGGAAAGAAAGAAAAGCTAAAGAACTTATGGCAGCTTGTATCCTTGACATGGGACTTTATCAATTCTCTCTCTCTCTCTCTCCCTCCCTCCCTCCCTCCCTCTCTCTCTCTCTGAAGAAGAGCATACACAGCCCTATTATGAAGCTCCCATGCTCGGTATCCGAATAATTATGTAAAGAAGGAAAATTATATAAAGAATAATAAGTTTTGCATTCAAACCTCTTGACAAAATCAGCCAGTTCTACAACAAGCCCTCAAAATCAATCCCAGCTGTAAAGAAGAATGCAGATTGTCATGAATGTTTACTTAACTGGTGAATTTAAAATAAACAGCAGGCCCAGTTAAATAAGCCAAACTGGCACACCCTTTCAGGGACAGATGCTCTTAAACTTCCTGGGGCCTAATACAAATATTACACCAAATACAATAAGCTGCATTCCAATACGTAGGAAACATACTATATTTACTGAAAATATCTTAAGATGAATTTGAAAGATCTGCTTTTTACATTCTGCCAAACGTAAGCCCTTACAGTGCACATTGCCTACTATGATGGCATTCTGACTGTGGCAAGAAATTATGGTTTGTAATGACTTGCTTGGTTCTAATCTCACTTATGAGTGGTGAAGATGTAAGACACAGGGAGTCAGCAATGACTGTGGCAAAATATAAAACAAATTACTTTCAACCCTAGGAAGAGGGCAATGGCAAACCATTTCCCCAAAAAATATTACCAAAGGAACATGGATTTGTCCATATACAATAGTTACCAGGAGTTAAGAGTGATTCAGAGGCAATCAAATCATCAGCAATCAAACTATTAAATAAGCAACAATGCCAAAGTATATCACGATCAGTCCCCACCCCAACATGCTGTCACAGATCATAATGGCACATAATTGCAAGTTCTTCAATCTATGATATAGATTAGACCATCTGTATACTGCCATACTTGTTACATACATTTCCATTTCATTAGACATTAAAGCAATATAAAAGCTGTGCTATAAACAGCTTAGTAAACTGCCCTTCCCTAGTTTGAATATAAGCCCAGAAACTGAATGTCGAAAGTTCTTAAAAACACGAGAAAAATTAAGTTGAGTGTTCTACTACCACTTGGCTTCTTTGCTCCACCTGTGCTTACCTCTCCATGCTCCTGTGCATGAGGAATGGTGGCTGGGGAGGAAGGCCCAGGATATTTCGAGGGCGTGATGGATGTGTGTGGTGTTGGGGTGAGTTTTCCAAAGAGGAAGAACGGCTGCTGCCATCGTTGGCCAAGGGAAGCTGCAATGCTGAGAAAGAAGAGGAGGGTTAGACCAAGAGTTGATAGCACATTAGGAATTCCTAGGCTGAACCATTTTGCTGGGTTAAGATGCAATGGATGTGAATTCCTAGAAGTTTATTATTATCTTGACTTCTCACTTATCAGGTTAACATTGCTATTTCTAAATATCAAATACTATTGCTACTACTGCACAGTAAAAGCCATGTGTGCAAGCCGGAGCTTTCAACTATGTCATCGTGAAAATGGCTCTATCTTGGTCAAGAACTAAGGTTTTCTTCTATGTCTATAAAATCATCCATTCAATATTCTAGGAGATGGAAAAAAATACAACAACCAATAACTATGAAACCAGCAGCCAACGTAAAAACCCTTCTGAATCATTCACATAACCATTCAACAGACTTTTGTCACAAATTCTGATTATGAAGTGGCATAATCTGGTCTTTAAAGCTGTATGAAAAGCAACCAGTTTTAGGACTAATCTAATCCCCAGGAAATGGTGTTCTGAAGAATGAGTACAATGACAGAAAAAGGTCTCTTCTGAATTCCACCAAATGACATTCTTTAATAAAGTCCTGCTGGATCTGATGGGATGGATAGACACAATCAGGGAGAGAAAATCCCTTAAATTACCCAAACTCATCTTATTCAAGGCTTTATAAGTCTCTACAAACACCTGAAATGATCTCAGAAGCACACTGGTAACTACTGCATTGAGTAGAGATGAAATAAGCATCAATCAAGAAGCTGACATAACGAGTTTATATGACTTGCCTTGTGGAAAGATTGACAACAAATGTAATAAATAAATAACTGCCTAGACCAGTGGTGGCTAACCTTTTTGGGCTCCTGTGCCAAAAACTGTGTGCGCGCTAGTGCACGCATGCTCACATGCCAGCACCCAGAAGGCAATGTGCAGCCCCTGCATACCTCCCATGCATGTGCACGCAATCCCCCCCCACCGCCCCCCCTTTACCTGCACTGCGCTTCACAGCTGATTTTGGGCTGGTTTGAGGCCTCTTTTGGCCTCCCAGAGGCTTGAAAAAAGCCTCTGCAGGCTGAATAAACCTGTTTCGTCACTTCCGGTATTATAGGAAGTGACGAAATAGGCCTATTTGGCCTGCAGAGGCTTTTTTCAAGCCTCCGGGAAGCTTCAAAACAACTGAAAATCAACTGTGAGGCTTGTGCGTGTGCAGTGAGGTACGTTTGCCTGCGGCTCGCGTGTGTGCTGGCACAAATGGTTCTGCATGCCACCTGTGGCACACCTGCCATAGGCTTGCCATCACGGGCCTAGACCATTGCATCTTGCACCTGCTGCAGCTTCCAGATGCTCTTCAAGCACAGGATCATGAAAAGCACATTGCAGTATTCATTCAGAAGGTGATTATGTCTCTTGGCCCAGGAACAAGTATAATTAGCACATACCACAAAATAAAATCTTTCCTGGCCACGGCTCCAAACTGCTCTTTGAACACGATCTCAACAAAAGAAGCGAAGGCAAATAAATGGCTTTCAAACAAGAACATAAGTATTACAAAGAATAAAGTTGACCAATAGCATTAATCAATGTCATTTATTTTCTCTTTTTAAAAATCTCTGTTTGATAAAAACATTCTATCAACCCACTGAAGGTTACAAAAGTTTTTGTAAGAACACTGGGCCTCTAGTAAAAAGGACACCAACATGTATTACTAAAATACTTCCATATATATTATGTCTTTAAACTTTACACTGTTCTGTAAAGTATTATCCCTATATTACAGATTAAGAAATAAATTCTGAGATATCTTGATATTCAAATTAATGCTGCCTGGTCACTGCAGAATGGGTTGTCTCAAAAATCTAAATTATAAATTTATAATTTTCATTATCATATATGATCTGACCCAAAAAAGACATGGAATAAAGCCGAAAAGAAAATTGGAATTAATATAACAGAGTCATAATTTAAGAATACATTTTCAAATGCTCAAGGAAGCCATCTATTTAATGATCCAGTTTAAAAAAAAATAGTAAATGTGAAATAGATGGTTGTGGCTATTTTGCAAGACGTAATTACATAAGTGTTTTTAAAAGCTAATAAATTAGGACACCAAAATAACTGAGGGATTATCATTCAAGTTCAGTTAACTCCAGGAACAAATCTTCCCTGACTAAAATGACTAAAATGTTTAGAGAGAGTTCCTTATAACTGGAAAACATATAAATACATCTACTCTCAATATTACAGCCAATTTGATACAGAAATTAAGATGATGAACTAGAAACCAGGAGACTGTGAGTTCTAGTCCTGACTTAGGCACAAAGCCAGTTGGGAAGCCAGTCACTCCTTCTAAGCCCAAGGAAGAAAGCAAACTTGTCAAGAAAACAGCAGAAACTTGTCCATTGCCTCAATATGCACATTCAAAAACTCTTAATAGACTAAATGTATCTCCATCAATGAAGAAGAGGAATTGATACATCCTGACATCTAAAAAGTCAGTATAAAGGAAATAAATGAATAAATAAACAGAAGGCTACTAAGATTCAAGACACAACTTTTATTTTAACATTAGAAAAATAAAAATGAAAAGATAAATGTCAAAGGATAAACATATTAAAATCTTGATCACCCCTTAGGTGGCCACTGTTTTTTACTTGCCATATGCTGATTACTTAAATGTCCACTTTTTTCATTTGAACAGTCAAAGTCCTTTCCATATTCGATGAAAATAATACTGCCAATATCGTGTTAGTCCTATATGACTTTAAAATGTGAGCACATTAGAAGTTCCAGTCACCACACTTCAAAAAGAAGAGTTGGAAAAAGTTCAGGAAATGAAAGACTCCAATCAGGAAAATGTAGAAACATTGGTTTTGTTTCAGCTCTAAAGAGATATAAGTATCTACTGTATAGCCTCCATGTTACTGAACCACACTACATAAATTTTTTACAGAGATTAGTTTCTTTTCTGTCCATGTAATCTATGTCTTGTGGGCTTTATTGAAATAAATTGAAAAATCCTGTTGAAAACCTAAAAAAAAAAATGTGGTGGAGACAATATTCCCCACCCTGGCCACTCAAGAAGAAAGTCATCTCTTTGTCTCATTCTTTATTCTCTTTCACATACTTTCAATAACACAAGGAATTGGGAACCTGGCCGGTGCCTATAATTAAGAAGCAACAATTTGCTTCTTAAGAAATTATTTGTTGTCCATGAATGTCTAACATGGAGGTAAAATCACTGGCCAATTAGATGGTGTAACTACATTAAAATGAAATGTAACTGACCTTCACTACTTCTATCTTTTTAACATGAAAAAATTCACAGAACCAAGATTGGGGTTTGAAATGGAAAAGAATATACTGTAGGTAGTAATTTGTAAATTAGCCTCTCCATTCAAAAGACAATTAATTGTTTCTACAAGTTCAAGATATATGTGATAAAGTGTGTTTTTTGGGGAGTTAAAGTGCATTTTCTTCCATGTCTTATTTTTGAAACATTACTTTTAGGTTCACATAGCACAATGAGTCACAATCTTAGCTTAGTATATAATGTGAATCCAGTTCATGAAATTAGCTAATTATTCAGTGTACAATATAAATCCAGAAAACTATATTGAATAAACCTGAGTTAATCACAATTAAGCCTATCTAGCAAATACAATCCATGAGGAAGTTTCAACAGAATTATCTTGACTGAAGCCCCCTGGGAGGCAACAGAAGGTTTGCCTCTTTTGCCTCTTTTGTCTGTTTATCAGATTGCATGCTCATAGTAAAAGCAAAAGGCTGTTAAGCATAATGTACAGATCATGGGAGGAAGATATAACTGTAGACAAGGGGTATCAAACTCAAGACCCGGGGGCTGGATGTGGCCCACAGGGTACTTATATCTGGCAGGGCCACCCTGGAAACAGGACCGACCCACAGTGCTTCTGCCAGTGAAAACAGGCCCCCGAGCTCTGTTTTCAGCTGCCATCGTCTCCTGCAACCCTCCGCCAGTGAAAATGCCCTCCTGAGCTCCATTTTCACTGGCAGAGGGTTGCAGGATGCTGTGGTAGCTGAAAACTGAGCTTGGGAGCCCGTTTTCACTGGCAGAGTGCTCAGGCCACCACAGGTACCCCAAACAACACAAATGACATCAAGCTGCCCACGCCCACCCTGGCCATGCCCACGCCAGCCCCCCAAGGTCAAACACAACCCTGATTCGGCCCTCAATGAAATTGAGTTTGACACTCCTACTCTAGGCTCTCACTGCAGATATTAAAACATAATTCAGAACATCCAGAAATTTTTAATGTCTGTGGAAATGTAACCAGACAGACCTAATTGGTATTTTCCATGTCATTCTATTATTATTCACTTTACTTTGTATTCAGATAAACACTATAAAGATCTGAAAACTACAAACTCTTTCTTATACCATACTACACTCATAGTCTGAATCTGCTCAAAGTTTGATCATGCAAACAGATTTGTCAAAACAAAATCCACGGCAAAGGAGAAAAACATGCTGAATTAAAAAGGTCATTCACTGCAGTCTATTTCAAAAAAAGATTACCAGTGGCGAGGGACGATAGAACACAACATAGACAAACAAACAAATATAAAAAAGGGAAGGAAAGTTACACTGATGGGCACAAGCAGATATAACACGGAGAATAGAAGCACAGCAAAGCAAGGATGCAAGCAAGCACTGGCGACTCCGATATAGGGCATGCATCGAAAATATTTTAATTGGCATAGCTAGTCATGTGACAGAATTCCAATGGCCTTTTTAGACCTGCCCTACTTTGAATTATCATGGTCAGATCATGTAAAGCAAAAGCAGTTGTACTGTACATTTCACATTTTTCACGTATCAGTAAAGATTATTGTCATCATAGTTTACTTTCTTTATACAAAGAATGGGGTACTGAGATTTTAAATAAATGTTAGCTCAAAAAAGGAGTGCTAAAACTAGCCAGAAAAGAAAAACTAAATCCACACCATTCCCAGGTGACAGATTAAAAGCTAGTTTTTCTGACAGCCTTCCGATAAAACATCTATGTCACAAAAATAATCAAAAAATTAGAATATAACGTATCTCAAAAGTGAACAGAAGCAGGCAGTAAAATAAGAAACTGGTAGGTTTGACGTCTTGCAAATGTAATTCTTCATGGAACTGCTGAGGGGTTACAAACAGCAATTGCTCATCCCTGTGCTGAACAGATTTATTTAAAAAAAAAACACATATAAAAATAATTTGCTATATTTGAAAGGGTAAATTTCAACATCAGAACTTAAGAGATGTCCATTAGGATAATGAGACATAGCTACTTTAAATAAGTTAATTTAATGTTAAGAAAACATGACAATATATAAAGGTTTTGAGTCACATGGAAACATATTTCTGAAATACCAAATAAGGTCACATTAAAGCTAATATACCCCCCCAAAAAAAGGGGGGGAATCAATATTAATGTTGAGACCTGTTAACAAAATAAATTTGAGTAAGAAATCTATGGGTTTTCAATGTTTTACAATACTGTAACAATTCCTATATCATCATCATCATTAAAACTATTATTCATATTTTCGTAGCAAAGCACAGGTACCCTGCTAGTACCTTTATAAATAAGAAAAACAGTTTGCTTCATTCAATCCTCTGCTAAGAAAGGCTGATTTTTAGAACTATGCTATTTCAAGCATGATTTCCTATGTATGATAATCCAGGTTCAAATGTAAAGGTAATGACTAGCAATATGCTTGAGATAAAATGAATGTGATTCTGCCAGTTCTACCTAGTGGTATAAGCAAGATTTCCTTCCCTTCCCTGCTTACAAACTAATTCACTGACAATTTACTGTTTGCATTTACTTTGGAGATATAGAACAGCATATTACATTTTCAAGTTTTTCTGCAATCATAAGTTGTTGTTTTTAAGCTGAAGTCTTTCCACGCACTCATATTTAGGGAAAAATGGAAATCGAGTATTTCAATAAATAAAATAATAAATGCTGAAAATAAAATGAGTTCAAAACCTGAAACTAACAAGGAATTTGGGTTTTATCTACCTTGCTACAAGCTGCTCAACTAGCATAATTAGGCTTAGGCAGAATTTAACTGCCTGCATACATCTATTTTAGAGAACTACAATGTCTCTAAGCCAATCAAATGCAAATGTAAATTTATATACATATTGAGAGGGTCAAAGGGTCAAAAGTGGTTCATGAACATATATTCATATCACATTTCCACGGATTTAAAAACACAATTCAACAAAACCATATTTTATGGATAGTGTATAACTTGTATACTTAGGAAGAATTTGGATTCAACTAATTGTTGGAGATGGGGTGATTAAAAGATGTATTTCACAAAGTGCTCCCATATATATCAGTGGCTTGGAAATAAAAAGGATAATAAAAGAAATGAGCATGACATTTTTTAAATGAAGCAAAGTTGAAATCACAAAGTTTGAAGGCCACTCATTCTCTTTTAATGGTGTAGAATCTCTCTTTCTACATTTGCATAAGAATTTTACCAGCAGGAAACTTGTTTGGAAATGGGCATTGGTTCTTACCTGACATGTCATTTCTCTTCGAGCTGCGAGGATCATCCAGAGAGTGGGAGGTGCTTCAGTCTGCATTGTTATAGGCTGAGCTTAATTACTGAGGAACGCTCCATCTTCCATCACGTGGTTCCCCAGTTTATGCGAAGGCGAGAGGGAAGAGAAATTCATACTCTCATCTTACTAGACTTAAGGGTTCATTGGCCGAAACAAGACCCCACCAGACGGTGAAAAATAAGGGTGGGGCTGGATGATCCTCGCAGCACGAAGAGAAATGGTGTGTCAGGTAAGGACCAACGCCCATTCTCCTTAGAGCTGCTCAGATCATTCAGAGAGTGGGACATACCAAAGCTTGGCTGTCCTACGGGAGGGACTCCGTCTGGTTCGGGAGCCTCACCGGGTCCTTGAGGACCCGCTGTAGGACTCATCTGCCAAACGAGGCCTCCGCTGAGGTAAATATATCGATCTTGTAATGTCTAATGAAGGGAGACGGGGAGGCCCAGGTGGCAGCCCAGCAAATATCAGTGATTGGGGCTTGGGTAGACCAAGCTGCCGAGGTAGCCACACTTCTGGTGGAATGTGCTGTTATTCCGCTGGGTACTGGCAGAGCCTGTGACAAGTAAGATCTAGAGATAGTAGCTCTGATCCAGCGGCCGATGGTTGAAGGGGATACTTTGTGGCCCAATGTCTTGGGTTGAAAGGAAAGGAATAGGGATTCGGACCTCCTAAAGGGCTGGGTGCGCTTAATGTAAATGCGAAGGGCGCGTCTCACATCCAGGGTGTGCCAAAGCGTCTCCTTCTCCCGCAAGAGATTGGGGCAGAAGTTTGGGAGAGTGAGTTCCTGTGCCCTGTGGAAGGTTGAGTTGACCTTGGGCAAGAAGGTAGGGTCGGGCCGGAGAACCACCCGGTCGGCATGGAAGATGCAAAGGTCCTTTCACACCGACAAGGCTGCGATCTCCGAGATTCGACGAGCCGATGTAATGGCAACCAGAAACATGACTTTGAATATTAAAAACTGGAGGGTGGATTCCCTGAGAGGCTCAAAGGGGTGTTTAGTAAGGGACACAAGGACCTTATTGAGGTCCCAGGTAGGATATCGGTGAACGGTTGGGGGACACAAATTAGTGGCTCCCTTGAGGAATGCCCTAATGTGAGGGTGGTGGGAAGGGGAACCAAGGTTGTCGCAAGTGATGACAGTTGTGACGGCTGTGACCTGCTGTCTCAAGGTGTTAGGGGAAAGCTCTTTCTTCAGACCCGCTTGGAGAAAATCCAAAATCTGAGTGATGGAGGGCAAAAGCGGGTTGACCTGGGATTTATGGCACCACTTGCAGAAACTATTCCAAGTGGCATTGTATATTCGGGTAGTTGAGGGCCGTCTGGCGGCTAAGATGGTATCAATAACCTGGTCAACCTCCAGTTCTGCTCAACCTCCAGATGGCTAACTGGAGCCATTGGGCATCCGGATGCCAGAGGGGCCCCTGAGAAAGGGAGATCCTGTTCGGGGGGATTTTCCAGGGAGGGGCTACCGATAGGTTGCGGAGGTCCGCAAACCATGGGCGCCTGGGCCAGTAGGGGGCCACCAGGAGCAGTTCTGCTTTCTTGTGGATCAATTTCTGGATGACTCTTTTTAGGGCTAGTGGGGAGAATGCGTATAGAAGCCCTGGGGGCCAGGGGCAACGTAGGGCATTGTAATTCGGCCCTGTGGGAGGGATACCTCGGGAAAAATCTTGGGAGTTGTGTGTTGAGAGGGGATGCGAAGAGGTCTACTGTTGGTAGGCCGAAGATTATGGTCGCTTCCTTGAACAGGGACGGGTGGAGGCACCACTCGGGCTGGTCTACCATGGCCCTGCTCAGCCAGTCTGCTTGGGTGTTTGAAACCCCTGAGATGTGCTCTGCCTTGAGAGAGAGGAGATTGTGCTCCGCCCAGCGGCAGAGGCGCTTGGCTTCTCTCATCAACCGTATGGACTGTGTTCCCCCCCATCTGTTGACGTGAGCCTTGGCGGTGACATTGTCCGTGAGGATAAGGATATGCCGCCCGCGTACCTGAGGAAGTTGCGTAGGGCCAGGAGTATAGCATGAAGTTCCAACCAGTTTATACTGCATGCCCGTTCTGTCTCCGACCATCTGCCCTGTGTCGTGAGCAAGTGGATGTGAGCGCCCCATCCGGACAGGCTGGCGTCTGTGGTGAGGGTGAGCCGTTGGGGCTCCTTGAAGTAATGACCCTTGTTGATGTTGGGGCTGGTCCACCAGAGGAGAGACGTGAGGACCCTTGGAGGTACCTTGACTGTGGCTTTTGAATTGCTTCTGCCGGATCTTTGAAATGGGAGCAGGAACCACTGTAGGGATCTGGTGTGTAAACGGGCCCAGGGAACAATGGAAATGTATGAGACCATCTTACCCAATAATTTAGACAATTCGAATAGAGTTACCTTTTTTGATCGCCGGACATGTTTGACAGATTCCTGGATGCTGAGGAGTCTTTCCGAGGAAAGAAAGACCTTTCCTTTAACTGTATCAATTATGGACCCCAAGTGGGTTATCCGGTTAGATGGCAACAGTTGGCTCTTTTGCCAGTTTACGAGGAACCCATGGTCTTGGAGGGCAGAGAGAGTAACTCTGGTGTCCCTCTCTGCTTGGCGTCTGGAGTGGGACAGGATGAGGATGTCATCCAGGTAGCAGTGGAGACGCACGGGGAGGTTCCTGAGGTAAGCCGCTAGGGGCGCAAGGACCTCAGTAAAGGTTCTAGGGACAGATGCCAACCCAAAGGGGAGGGCCACATATTGGAAGTGGCGGTGATTGTAACAGAACCTGAGGAATTTGAAATGGGAGGGTTGGATTGGGATGTGTAGATATGCTCTGAAAGATCTATAGAAGAGAGCCAGTCCCCCTGCCTGGTGCCCAGTAGAATGGACTGTAAGGTTTGCATCTTAAACCTGCGGTGGATCAGGTAACGATTAAGCCGTTTTAGGTCTAGGATTGCTCTCCATCCACCTGAGGATTTGGGGACCACTAAGAGGTGGGAGTAAAAGCCCCGCCCTCGTTGAGAGGGTGGGATGGGTTGGATAGCCTGTATGTTGAGGAGATGATGAATAGCGGAATCCATCAAACTGTGTTTGATGGATCCCTCGAGGGGGGGATGCCATGAAAAAGCTGGGGGGGAGATTGGAATTCCAGGGCAAGTCTGAACCTGATGGTGTCTCGGACCCAGGCATCAGAAGTAGAGGAATCCCATCAGTCAGCGAAATGCCTGAGACATCCGCCAATGGGGGGGAGGGACGGGATCTATCTTGGGTGCCAGAAGGGCCTCCCCCCCGATCCCCTGAAGGGTCACTTGTAGCTGCCGCCCCTTCTGTTCCTGTCGCCTGAATCAGCTCGATCCTGGGGTTGGAATGGCCAAAAAGAGGGGGGTCTTGGGTACCTGGGTGGGAAGGGAGACGGGTAGAAGGGTCGGAAGGACCCTTTCCGAAATGGCTGAGGGGCTCTGGGCTCTGACCTCCAAAAAAGAGAGGGAAGAAATTTTTTCTTGCTTCGGGTCTCGACTAGCAGGGGTTCCAGAGCTGTGCCGAATAATTTGTCCCCCTGATGGGGGCGGTGGCCAACTTGACTTTGTTTTTTACATCTGCCTGCCAGTGTTTGAGCCAGAGCAGGCGGCGGGCTGTAACATGAGAGGTTATAGCTCAAGTGGAGAACTTAACCGCATGGTAGATGGCGTCAGCCAAGAATTCTGCTGCGGCCGTCAGTTTAGCGATGTCCTGATGCGCACTTGTATTAGAGGGGGGGACATGCTGTTTTAGTTGATGGAGCCACCGGATCGAAGACCCGGTGAAGAAGGAAGTGGCCGTGGCAGATCTAATGGCCCAAGTGTCAGCTTGGTGAGCCCGGCGTAAGGCTAGTTCAGCCCTCTTGTCCTCAGGTTTCAGAGCCTCCAGAGGATCACTAGGAGAGGAGGAGGATGCTAAGCCAACAATGGGCTCATCAACCTTGAGGGTATTAAGGAGGTTGGAGAAGTCTGAGTCAAGGTTGAAAAACCGCCTGTCCTGGCTGGATGGGGCGGGGGGGGGCCCTGTGGAAGCCAGCTCTTTTGAGACGAGGTTGTAAAAAATGGGTGGAGCCGGAACGACCTCAGCTTCCACAATGGGCTGCTTGAAAATGGCATCCTCTGGGCCCTCCGCCGGGAAAGGGTGGGCAGAGGGAGACTGTGTGTACAGGCCAGAGATGTTTTGGCCTTAAAGAGGAGCGATTTATACAGGTGTGGCTTGAACAAGCCCACAATGGTGGGTTGGTCGGAGGTGAAACACTCATCCTTGGACATCTCCCCCTCCATAGGCTCTGTCTCCGATAGTGGTTCACTGTAATGTGTTGGCCCCCAATTCAATTTCTTCCTCCTCCCTGAATTGATCCAGGCCCCCTACCTCCTCCTCCTGTTCCCCTTCTGGAAGAGGACTGTTGCTCTGTAAAGGTACCTGTCCGTGGGGAGGGTCTGATCTAGGCAGGGACCTGACCAATAGAGACTTGTGTTCGGGAGCCATCGGGAAGAAGCCGGTTCTGGACATCTGTTGGAGACCTTCTGCAATCCCCTGGCGGTTAGCCAGCTCCATCCATGACCTCATTTGTTCTGGAATCTCGACTGTGGCAGACTCCTCTTGGCGCAGACCAGTGGCCGTGGGAGTAAATGTAGTTTCGGGTGTCCGTCTGGTCGTTGGTTCAGGGGCCTGATGCCCCTGGGGTGAGCTGTGCCTGGAGAGGGAAGAGTAATCTGGAGGAGAGGGGGATGTAGACGTAGAAGGAATGGTGGGAGGGCTGGAGGCACCGGTTGTGACTCCCTGGATCGCCTGTCAAATTGCTTCTCCAATGCCTTATGGCGCCTTAAGGCGTCTCTTTGAGAGGCCTTGGAAGCTTCCTTAGCCTGTCTGCGCAAATGGTAAGACTTAGATTTGGCCTTCAAGGAAGGGCCTTTAGTGGAATTGTCGTCTGCCATTTGAAGAAGTAAGGATTGTATGTAAGGATACTAAAGGTGGTTGGCTTGCCTAGGGTTCGGCCTGCAGCAAAGGCCGGGTGCCCTTCAGCTGGTCCACGCCCCCTTTTGGAATTAAGATATAATCTATATTATTATTATTGTTGTTGTTGTTGTTGTTGTTTTGTTGTTGTTGTTTTGTTGTTGTTTTGTTGTTACTATTGTTACTATTATTAATATATATATATTTATATATATGTATGTATGTATGTATGTATTATGTATGTATAAAATATGTAAATTGATCAAATAAATTCGGATCTCGGTCCAAGGTGGGTAGTAACCCAGGTGATTATTTATCCAATTAGTCAAATGAACGCCTGAGGCCGATGTACAAGGTTCAGAGAAGGCCTCCAGCAGCTTTTACTCCCAGACAAAAACTGGGAGAGGGGGGTGCTGCTGTTATTTTGCCCTAAGCGCAGCTGCAGAATAGCCAACAATATTCTTAACAACAGAAATATCAGGAATGCAGATATAACAGATGCTCTGAACGGGCTGGGAGGCCTGTTTTGGCAAGCTAGGAACATTCGCAGCCGAGAAATGAGGCTGGAGGAAACAAAATGGTACCCAACCACGAGGCGGTGCCCAAAATGGCGGCCACCTTTGGATCTCACTGTCGGGGCCGCTCAGGATGGAACTAAGCCCCTCCGGCAAGCTTAGAATGCCGAGAGGGGCAGCGAGGAGAAATTTGCCCCTTCCTGGGACAATCGGCATTCGTGGTAGGGGGAAAACCAGCGGCGCTTGCAGTGCGATTAATTCAAGCCGCTAACGAGGGCGGCGTGGAAAGCGGCAGGAAAATCAAATCGAGGAAGAAGGGGGGGTTAGCGCATGAGCACTGCTAAACCGCCCGCTTTTTTTTCCCCCTTGGGGGCAAGGAACGCGCTCCCCTTAATCTAGAGACACAACCAAATGCGCAGAGGCTAAAGGAAAAATAATATTAAGCAAACCTTAAGTGAAATTGGAAGAAGTCCTGAATCGGCCAAGGAGTGTTATCAGAAACAGCCTAACTCTCACGAGGCTGAGCATAAACTGGGGAACACTGTAAGGGAGCCACGTGATGGAAGATGGAGCGTTCCTCAGTAATTAAGCTCACCCGATAACAACGCGGACTGAAGCACCTCCCACTCTCTGGATGATCCGAGCAGCTCTAAGGAGAACTAAACCGAACTAAGAAATTTGAACGATGCAAACTAATTTATATGCTTAATGTTCCATTTTTTCTACTGTTAAGTAATATAATTTAAATGTTAAAAATTTAATTGTACACGACATCAATATGTGTGTTTATTGTACTGTGTTTAAGAAATACATTTTTTCTTTCTCTTTTTCTGCATTAATGCTTTAAAAAAATACACTCCTACAGAAAAAATGTTAATGTATTATCTTTTTCACAATAAAAAACTTTTAAAATTTTTGCTGGATTATATCTGCAAGGAACAGCTGGCAAAGCAAAAAAAAGAGAAAAGCATAGGTAAGAGCTTGTAAAAGGCAAGACTGAGAAGGCCTGGATGATAATCTATTTAAACATATTCCCAGCCCGAGGGGCTTCAAAGCATTAGTAAGCAAGCTTCCCCAAGACAAAACATGCTACTCTTTCTGTATTTTCAGCACTGCAAGACTGCTACATCTCAGGTAGGAAAAACCACAGTAATTAATTCACAATTCACAGCTACAGTAGCTAAAGGCAGACAATGAAGAAGTTCTTTTACATATACCAAAGAGAATATTTGGCAAGATAAGTTGAATCAAGATGAATAGCTGAACATTTACAATGTAATTGCCCCCATCCCAAAGTATGTCATTTAAACATAAGGGAGTGCAGGAACAAGTAAACTCAGAACTTTCCAAAAGGTACCACCACTGTAATATTGTTAAAAGTACAATGTCAATCTGAAAGCAAAACAAGTAAGGGTAGTTCTTTGTGTAGAACATTTTACCAACATACAAAACCACGGAAAACCTATGAATAAAAACTTTTCTGCTTCAGAACAACTAATTTCTGCTGTAGTTATGTAATTATGGCATGAAATCTTCAGTTTCATTAACTCTATCAAAAAGTTGCCAATAAAATAGTTTTAATTTCATCTTTTGAAATTCTGAAATATCGTTTGTGCAAGTAGCATTACATGCATGCCTGATTTCTAAAGGTGTTGTTTTTGTTAAGTGAGGATTCATTTCCACTTAACACCTCCCATCACAACTTCCTTCTTTATCCAGATGTATTAGACTGCAAATTTCAGAATTCTTAGTCTGACACCTGAATTTAGAACCACCTGGAAGCATTGGACTGGGGAAGGTAGGTCCAAAGAGTGATCTCAAAATACTTGGGTCTCTCAAAGAAATATGTTAGGGATTAAGGAATATTTGAACAGGAACCAAACTGGGAAAATATTTGTAGTTGCTGCCACAGGTTGTGAGGAAGACAGTCCTTCAAAGGTAATGCAAATGGCAATTCCAAAAGCATCACTCATTTATATATTGTTATAGATGCTGCCTACTGTTCAGCTCAGATTTCTTCATCTTGTCCTAGAAATCTTAAAGCAATTTACATTCTGCCAAGTTCCGAGTTCCAATTTTAAATCTTGACTAGAATTGTGGTTAATTAGAAATACAATCTTGGTTTTTTCCCCTTAAGCAAACTCAACAGCAATGACAGCTTGCTACTAGGTTCTACCTCTGAGACAACTGCACTTACATTAGAAAAGTGTTTCTTAGTTTTCCTATAGGGAGTGAGTGGCTTTTTCTAACCCAAATATTAGCATACACTGTATCTGTATTTCTGCTGCTTTCCAGCAGAGACATTTGGCAAGGATTAGGAAAGAAGGTTGGTAAGGCATGATCCAAAATACACATAATTTAAATTTTACCTGTTTTCATAAAGTGCTTTGACATCAGTAAAGGAAGGTGCTAAGCAACTAAATGCAGCTGTGGACAATCAAACACGTTTTCATGCATGGCTTGATGCATCACTTGGTCTAGCCAGTCAGGATGAGTTAGGGCTAGATAGAAGGTAGTAAAGGAAAATACCATAGTGGGAAAGAAGCAGGGTCAGACACACATTTGGAACAGAAGCAGAAAAGTGGCAATTCTATGCAGTTGAAAGAAGCATTAGATAAATGATGCAAGAAATCCAAGCTGCGATGATAAAAAGTTCTGGTACCTGCACGTTGGGATGGAGCGGGAGCAGGGCTTAGAGTGATCACAATAACTGGATTGGGAAAAGGAAGAAAAAAACACGATAAATCACAACAGAAACTGTCAAATCATCAAAATGAAAATAATTCATGTTCAAATCAATTTCAGGACAAGGAATTCAAGAAATTCAGGTAGGGAGAAATCAACATAGGGGACAGAAAGATGAAAATGAGATGTATCAAACAAGTGAAGAATCTACTCTACAACTTAATCAAACACGTGCAGGATCAATTTCTCCATTGTATTTATGAGCACTGTTCCATTAAGCTCTGTGGATTTCAGCTCCCTACATAGTATAACATTCCTTTAATGGTCTTTCTTCTTTCCTTCCCAGACAGAACCTATTTATTAAAACTTCATCAACAACATGTTCTACCACTTCACAATGATATGAAAAAAATACTTATCCCCTTCTGGATTTTTGCACTTCTTTTCTTCAAAATATTACCTCGGGTTCATATGGTTCTACTGCTATATAAAGGAGGGCTGAGTGACCTACAAATAACACTAACGTTTTGTTTTTGTTTCATAAATTTCATAAGCATGAATGAAACAATGATATGCCAGCGTGAAAAAGTAATCACTCCCTTGAATACAATGAAATGTATAATTAGTGACCACTCTCTCACATTGCTGGTTCAAAATGTTCTTCAATGATTCTCTTATAGATTTGTACGTTTGAAATCACTATCATGTTACATGTTCCACGTCAGTTTCAGCAGGTGGACAGATGGCCTATTAATCCTTTAAAATTCTCTAACACAAAACAAAATTCATGTTTTTTTCCAGTGATAGAAAGCCATCCACAAAACAGCTATGGAATAAAGTATTAGTTTCTGATGGAGATAATAATATCCACTGTTCATATAGCCTGCTCTTGTCATATTTTCTAACATCAATGTTCTTACTGAGAAATGGCTTTTGCCTTGCTAATCTCACGAAACCCATTTTTATTCCATGCTTTTTGGATTATGTTGCCATGAACACTGATTTAATAAAGAGCCAGCACTCTGAAGATCCCCGATACCATTCTGAGGTACTAGGGGGATGATTCTATGCTCGGCTTTTGGAGTAGTTTGGAAGAGTCTTGTTGGAAGAATCACTATTATTCTTCAGGATCATATCTTTCTGTTTCCAGAACTTTTGTAGACTGGTGAATATGGAGACCTTCATAAATTTATTTCGAGTTGGCCCTGATATTCCGTTAACATCTGTGTGATGTGATTTTCAGTGATGAACTAAGATTTCTTTGATTCACATAACAGAACTGCATGAAGCAATGCCAGAGGTTATTGCCTGGATAGGTGAATTGGGACATCCAGTTATGAGGCCACTGCCATACCCTCATAGAAGTTTTACTTATAATTATGTAAACAGTGTATATAGGTTTACTTCTCTTCTATCGTGTTCTCATCATATGCTAAATAATGATAAGGAAGAACTGGTGCAAGTTAACTCTGTTAACTGAAGAATTCACACAACTGGCCAACTTAACTTTTTAACTGAATCAATTGAACTAGGGAGGGAAACACTTTTTCACATTGGTATGCTGCATGTAGGATTACCTTGTTTATGTAATAAATGAAGCAAACACCATTTTTGTGTTAAATAATTTTTGGGTTATTTACTTACTCAAACTCTCTTAAGTTAAAAGAATCAGTCAATTCTTTTAACATTTAGTGACAAAGTTAATTACCAGGATTACGGATTGTAGATTTCAAACTCTGACTACAATGTTTTAAAGTACTGTACCACTGTAGCATAATTTTTTAAAAAAATTCCTAGATATCTAGGAAAGTTATCCATTATTGTGGCAACCTAGCCTTGAGAATGATAGTTCCTGGAGAATGATAGTCCCTGAAAGGAAGTTTAAAAACAAAGGAGAAAATATTGTATCTATATACAATGTTAGAAAGGGTTTACCTGAAACTAAATAAAATTACTGCTGGCAGTTCAGGATTACATAACAACAGCACTAATAAACAGTCAATTAACCCCTGGATAGTGATTCTGTCAATTGAGGTTCAAAATAACTGGAAAGCCTTTATCAACATCAGACCCAAATTGTTATTATGACTGTAATTATTGTAGTGCCGTGCCATAATGTTTACAGTTTGAGATTATAGGGATTGTAGCCAATATCAGGAAGTCTAAAGTTGGGAGTGACTGTGTCAGGTGATCCAATTCAGATAATCCAGTTCAGTAAAAGACTAGTTTGTATTCCTGTTATTTTATAGTTTTGTCAAAGTTCCTGTGTAAATAACTTTCAGGGATAACAAGACATCCTTGTAATCTAATTTCTAATTTTAAAAGTTGGTTAGTGTTTAAAGGCTTGTTTCGTAACACTTAATGAGCTGTCCATGCTTCAGTGGATAAATGTGGATGTATGTCAATGTTGATGTATGATGTATCAGTACTAGTGAAGCAAAACTTAAAGTGTTTTCTGTATCTAATGATTTTAAATGTTTATTATAATTCTGAATTACTTTCATCAAATCCAATGTGTTGTTAATATATTTTTGTATTATCTTCTATACAATATGATCTTCAGTGAGGGGATAATGAATATTAGAATCAAATATACTATGATCATTGTCTATGTAGTAGCTGATTTTGATTGCTAGAGTTTGGTGGATATGGGCTACATAAAAATGTATGGACAAATAAGGTTTAGAAATGGAAGATAATTAAATCTTAGAAATTCCAAAATTTGTATTAAGTATGAATTGAAAATAAATTTTAACTGTTTTTCCTTTAGGTAAGATAACTAATTGACTTTTCTGGTATGGCTGTCTGTGAATACATTTTATGTTAGAGAAATATGTGTTTACTGTGAAATTGTTACCAGCACAAGCAATTTATTATCAGGTTGTAAAAGAAGAAGAAGAAGTAGCATCCACATTTAGAAATACAGTGTGCAACTGACAACTAATAAACAAAATTCAGAATCCAATGTTCTCTATTGAAAACTAAAGAATCAAGGGAAATTCATCAAGTAAATAATGGCTTCATTTTGCTTTTGCAGATCTAAACAAACAAGTCTGACAGAACTAAAAACATAAGAGAGAAAACTCCCAACAAATCCAGTTTATTCTACATACTGAAAATCATTACTCCAAGGAAATTTTCAGCTAGGATGTTATATTTCCCCACCCCCCAAAAAACCTGTCTTTACAAAGCACTCCTGTTGCGGAGGTCCAGATTCCAAGCTCAGTACACGAATCATTGGGTAACTGAGTCGAATAGGCACACAAGAAATCCAGGAAAGCAGTCCAGGAGTTGAACAGGATGGGATACAAGACACAGAATTATAACATCCTAACTATCTGTAATTATTAGGGAAATGAGTTACTTCAGACTCAAATTGAAAATGTGCTTCAGAGCATGTGAGGTAGATGCCATATGATACAAAAAAAAAGATGTGCCAGGAATGCATACACAGTTCTAGTTAGTATCTTCAATATGAAATACCTCATAAATATTATTTGTCAATAAAGTCTATTCTCACTTCAAAAGATATTGGAGTAGAGCCAAAGAAACCCAGCTTCCAGACCACTTTTAATCACAGAAATTCCTTGGGTGACTTTCAGCCAATCATACTCTCATAAATAAGGTTTGTGGAGATAAATGAAATAAAATTCCTGTATAAGTCAGTGCAATATTATGGAAATAATTCAGACTATAAATCTAATAAATAAACAAACAAATCTGTTTGATACTTCTTGCTTTATTTCATTTCAGAAAACCTAGCTGCACCTATTATTGCTTATACTCTGCAGGGCCTTTCAACTCTATGTTTTTAGTGAATTAACTATTACATGTTGAATGATCCACATGTAATCCTCTGCACCCAGAGACTGGGCCACTAGAATTTTGTTCAGAAACTTCACTTTTCTATGTTATTTTTTTTGGGGGGGGGGGGCGGGGGGGTCTTGTCAAAAATAAGAAATATCTGAGCTGCTGATCTTAAATAAATAATTTAAAATGTTGTCCTTGAATCTCAGTGGCTCCATTTTCAATCATTTTGGAAATACGAACTTTGGATTTTAAAAGTAGAAATGTGAGGTGTTCACAGATGTTTCCTGCTCCTATACCCACCCGTAAGCCTCCCAACCCATGCCAATAGTTTGTCCCATCAATTTTTGTATATAGTACATTCAGAAAGTGACTGAGTAAAAACAGAATTTTAGAAATGTCTGCAAATGTATTAAAAAGAAAAAAACTGAAATATCACATTGGCATAAGTATTCAGACCCTTCATTCAGTGCTCTGTTGAAGCACCACTGGCAGCAATTAAAGACTCAAGACTTTGGGGATATGAAAGCTTTGCACACCTTGCACACCATTCAAATCCTCTTAAACTCACTCAGGTTGGATGGCGACTGTCGATGGGCAGCCATTTTCAGGTCCCTCCAGAGATATGTTCAATAGGGTTCAAGTCAGGGCTCTGGCTGGATCACTTTAGGACATTCACAGAGTTTACTCCTGTGTTGTCTCGGCTGTGTGCTTAGGATCATTGTCATGTTGGAAAGTGAACCTTTGGCTGAGTCTGAGATCCTGAGCATTGTAGAACAGGTTTTCACTGAGAACAGGTTTTCATTCCCTGTACTTTGTTCCATTCAGCTTTTCCTCAACCCTGACCAGTCTCCCAGCTCCCATCATCATGCTTCACTATTGGGATAATATTGGGTAGGTGATGAGTGGTGCCTGATTTCCTCCAGACATAATGTTTAGAATTCAGGCCAAACAGTTCAATATTGGTTCCATCATACCAGAGAATCTTGTTCCTCACAGTCTGAGAGTCCTTCAAGTGCTTCTTTGCAAACTCCAAGAGGGCTTTCATGTGTTTTGCACTGAGGAGAAGCTTTGGTCTAGCCACTCTGCCAGAAAGCCCAGATCAATGAAAGGCTGTAGTGATGGCTGTTCTTCTAGAACTCTGTCCCATCTCCACACAGGATCTCTGGAGGTCAGTCAGTGACCATGAAGTGACCGAAATAAATAACCCCAAAAGTGACCTACCTTCCAATTGCTCAGTTTGACTGGGCGACCAGCTCTTGGAAGAGTCCTGGTTGTGCCAAACTTCTTCCATTTGAGAATTATGGAAGCCATTGTGCTCTTAGCAACCTTCAGTGCAGCAGAAATGTTACGGTAGCCTTGCCCAGACCTGTACCTTGCAATAATCCTGTCTCTGAGTTCTGCATGCAATTCCTTTGACCTCATGGCTTTTGCTCTGCTATAGTATGCACTGTCAGCTATGAGGCTTTCTATAGATCTTTCCAAATCATGTCCAATCAATTTACCACAGATCGACTCCAATCAAGATGTAGAAACATGTGAGCAATGATCAAGAGAAATGGGAGGCACCAGAGCAGTGGTGATGTTGTACCAGTTTGGCCCGGTTCTGCCAAGCCGGTAGCAGCAATGAGCAGCGCAGATCGAACCAGTTCTCTCCATCGCTCTGCTGTTGGGCCCCCCCACCTGCGCAGGCTCCCATACTCACCTTTATCCTCTGAATTTGAAGCACAGCTGCTTTGCACAGCACAGAAGAATGCCTCATGGCAGCTGCTGAAACAATCGGGATCGTGCAGGCTTGCAAGTGGCGAGTTAGAATGCCTCTGCGCGCACGCAAAGTATATGCACGCACGCAAAGCGCGCCCACCAAGCCACGTCCACCAAACCGGTGGTAAAAATATTTGAATCCCACCACTGCATCAGAGCTAAATTTCATGTGTTATTGCAAAGGGTCTGGATCAAGGGTGGGATACGACAGGGTTAACTACTTGTTCGAGATTTATGAGGTTCAGTGATTTATGATCCCTGCACGCTGCAGAGTGTACCTCGCCTGTAAATCATCATCAGCACCCTGCCTGCGGAGAAGTAGCCTTTGAAACAGCCCTCTTCCTGCTTTTTTAACTGCAGCTGTGCCTCGCAGGGCAGCTGAAGTTGAAAAATCAGGAAATAAAGGGTAAGAGCCCAGGCGGGCAGGTGGGCAAAACATCAGCACACATAGAACCGGTTCTATGTCTGCTGCTCTTCAGAGCTACCAGTTCTACAGAGGTGGACAGAATCAGTAGAAACCCACTCCTGGTCTGGATATTTATACCAATGTGATATATCCATTTTTTTTTCTTTTTAATAAATTTACAAACATTTCTAAAATTCTGTTGTCACTTTGTCAGTACTAAGTGTAGATTAATGAGGAAAAAACATTAAATTCAACAAGTGTAGAATCAGGCTGCAGCATAACAAAACTGACAAGTGAAGGGGGTCTGAATACTTTCTGAATGAACTGTAATTGCCATCATTTCAATAATAACCCACAGACCTCCTGCTGACTAGGAGAACGATTTTGCAGCTCCATCCAGGGAAACAGCAGTGGGCAAGGAGGAAGATCACCTAATCTTTTAGCCTAGTAGGAGACCAAGCTATTTATAATACCATTAGCTATGTTACATCATATTACAATACAGTTACAATAAAACTCACAGTAGAGGAGGAGGCATAATTTGTTTCTCTGTTCAGATTTTGGAAATATTCATAAGGCATTATTGAAGACACCTATCAACACACGCTATCACAAATGATAACCAAGATTGTAGAATGTCACAAGCAAACCTAAACAGGAATAAACTAAGCATTAGGCCAATTTAGATCTAAAACCGATATCCAAGAGCAAAATTCCTATTCCAATATTCCTATGGGATTTGCAGAAGGTGTGTGTATTTCATGTAATTGCCATCCATATGGCAGTCACATATATAGTTAGATTTTATTTGCATCAAACTGTATGAACATAGTATCCTTCCACACAATAGTCCAACCATCATCTTTCTCATAGGATCCACAATTAGTATGGCAAATGAAGAAAAATCTGAGATTTTAGTTTACTTACTTTGGATGAATCAGTTTCACCATTTCTGTTTTCAGGATACTCAATTCCATCTCTGTTCTCTGAATACTCAATTCTCCTATTCTCTATGAACAGATTTTAGGTGGATTCACCTCAAATGAACCTCATAACTGAAACTGGCACTGTAAAACTTAATTTACCACTGTTAAGACATTTTGGTCCATTTCAAAGTTATTAGGGATTTGCAACAAATCCATATGGGGACATCTTATAAGATCTGACACTTTTCAAGTCAGAAACAGTTAGAATATGATGGACATGTTTAAGTGCACCATGAGAAAAAGTAGAAAAGCAATTTATGGTCTACAGGCCTTTCTATAGGCATCTGGGCTGGCTGGCTAGACACAAACACTATAGAGCAGTCATGTAATTGAGTATAATTCTTCTAATATTCTGAATCAGTTCTATCATTAGCAGGTGTGTGTGGATACTATATTTAACAGCATTGTCCACAAAGAATTAGGCAAGGAAAGGACAATATATCAAAAAGAAATGGAGAATATCCAGCCATTGGAAATGACTAAAAATACAGATAAATCTGAATGTAAATGAAATAAGCTTTCACTTCTAACTTAGAACAACAAGCCTTGGATATCATACTTAATCTGATTACTATCTGGATTCAAACAAAATGTTTGTCCTACTTAACAAACTCATCCATTTTCTGTGATGCAACGAATCATCCTTTCAATTCAGAATCAAACCAGCATGAAATTTTGAAAAAAAAAATTCCAAGATTTGTGAGTAAGTAGTATAAGAGCTAAGGCTTTAAACTGACTTGTTGAGAACCGAGTAGGAAACTTGTAAGCAGAATATACAAAACATCCTATATTTAGCCCGGAATTTGAATCTCACTGTTTTCAGACACACATAGGCACCAATCTTGCAGAGAGCCTCTAAATATTTTTAAGCACACAATTGAGTTTTGAAAGCATTCTCAGTCCAGTGCTTTCATTCCTCTCCACTCTACATCAAATCACCGTTCCGCCTTAGTGTGATTTCAAAGTCCTTTTAAAAAAATCCATCCATGTGCACATCTCTGCCCCGACTGATGTGAATGCAGCCCATATTTGTGTCCACCAACTATAAATCAGACAACCATCAACCACCCTAATGTGTCCTGTGAATCCAGCCCATTTAGCTCGTTTATTGCAAATACTGTGGTGCAACACCCACTAAACAATTTGGACCTGCCCATGTTGACACCCCCTTCAGCCAAACCTTCACCTGGTAGTAAGGGTTAACACCTCTAACATGCCCTTGGAAGTTGTGGGAGCGCCATCACTTGACACTTTCAAGAAGAGATTGGATTCTCATCTGTCAAAAATGGTGTAGGGTCTCCTGCTTGGGCAGGGGATTGGACTAAATGACCTAGAAGGTCCCTTCCAACTCTGATTATCTGTTATGTGAACACTCTGACATGGGGCTTCAGGGACCCCCTAACCCTGGATATCTCCATCTCAGGGGCTTCCACTCATTGTACACATCTCTTCCTACCAAACTCCTCCCTCTTTTCCCCTTTTATTTTTCTTCCCAAATCGAGGCGCAGTTCCTGGGGCTTCCCTTTTCCCAGCTTCCTTCCTTCCTTCCTCAAGCCTCAGGACTTGGCTTCGGCTCCTTCCCTTCTGCCCCGTCCGCCCGTCCCTCCCGCCCTCTTTGGCGGCATCTCCCGTCATCGTACCCCTCCCCACCACCAACCCGTTCGGTTTCCGAGCGCCTTCCAAGCTGGGCCTGCCATAGCCAAGCAGGGCCCCTTCCCTTCCCTTACTAGGCCGAGCCCGGGCCGGACTGATCTCCAGGTTGAGGTCGATGCGCCGGCGGGCTTCCCGGTTCTCCTGTTTCAGCTTGGCCTCCAAGCGAGATAGCTTCTGCTCCAACGAGGACGCTGCCATCTTCCCCCCCCCCTCCCCCGGAGCCGCCGCCGCCGCCGCGCAGCCAGAATGCACAAACACCGCAACGCGCAGGCGCGGTGCGAACCAACCAGGCCACCGTAACTCCAACCTCCTTCTTCTTCCTCCTCCTCCTCTTCCGGCCCCGATTTGCCCTACGCTTGTTTTGCCTGGCAGGATGGGCTCGCGCGCATGCGCAAGGCTGAAACCGGCTTCCCTTTCCCTATACCAGTCCTGGTACCTGCTGCGGGGAGTCTTGAAGGCGACTGGCGGGTGGTTTCCGTTGCTGATCTCGGTTAATGAACCTGAGACTTGCCAAGCGAGAGGTTGAGCGAAGCGGCCGTCTGTCCTCGGGTTTCTTATCGCGGCCATCCAACGCTTCAAAGCTGCGTTTTCACATCCGACTAAACCCAACTGTGGCTCGTTTATCAACTTGAATGTTGTGGTTCACTTATGAACTAGTTAGTGGGGTTTGCTGTAACTGTGGGGCTTGTTGTGGATGAGTGAACTGTGGTTAAATACAGATATCCAGGGACGTCTTAAAGTTAATGACAAGGAAAGGTTATTAAACACACGAGTAGAGAATAATTACAAATATATTTAAATTACATTTAAAATCAATGCACCCTATGTGCGTCATATATCACTCTAACACCTTAACGTCTTGTTGCATATTTAAAGTTTTTGCTCGTTGGATTAGCAATTTTGCCCAAGAAAATCATCACCCAAACCTTGATCCCTTTAGTGCTCAAAAATAACTCAGAATGGTCACTATTTCTGAGCATATAGGCAGGATGTAAAGGAAAGAATAAATCAAAGAGCTTAGTGTAACTATGCATCAATCATTCCAAATAGAAATTGAACTGATTTATGTACTCTTAATCTGCTAATGAAAAGCATCGTTGAGTTCCATTATAGAGATGTAAGAGACCATTAGATATGTAATGGTCCCTGACCACAGTTGGCTTGGGTGCTACTTTCGGTGAAGTCTTCCACATGTTCTAGCCAGAGACTTCTGCAAAATAGCCGGCACTTCCTACGATCTTTTTTTACTAAAAAAAAAATAGAGATGGCAGGCATAAAAAAAAGTGTTTCAAGTGATTGATGATAGCTGGATATTTAGGAAAACGTATTTGTGGAAACCATAGTATACTAAATCTGGAAGGAAATAGTTTGGAAGAAATTGTTACTCTTAAATTGGCAAGAACAATCAACACCAAAGATTCACCCTGAATACTAATGTTCATTCAACAGCCCTGGAAGTTTACTTAAGGATATCCATGTGACTTACAGAATCAATTTTGTTTTAATTTTGTTTTAACTGGATTACTACCTGGGGAAGGTATAGTGGTAGATTCTTGCACTGGGCTGGAAATTGGATTAAATTAGCAATAGCACTTAGACTTATATACAGCTTTATAGTGCTTTACAGCCCTCTCTAAGCGGTTTTAAAGAGTCAGCATATTGCCTCAAACAATTTGAGTCCTCATTTTACCCACCTTGGAAGGATAGAAAGCTTTGAACCTGGTGGGATTTGAACTGACAAATTGCAAGCCACAGGTAGTCAGCAGAAGTAGTGTGCAGTACTGCACTCTAACCACTGAGGCTCTTTTTAAAATTACCTTAATGGTTCCTGTCAAATTTTACATTCTATGACTCTATAGCATGCTATTCTGTCTCCTTTAATCCATTAACAAGAATTTGCAGGATCACTGTAGACAGGCAGCAATATAGCTGCTTAAGGGAGCTGGGTTTCCCTTTGGAGAATACTCCATACATGCAGTGCAAGTGGCACCAGATAAGGAGATCCAGACATCATTTTAAATATAATGATAAGATTTGCTATGTTCTCCTGCTTGGAGAATTTCTTGATTTCCAGATTCCATTCTAGGTCTGGAAATCCTGAAGCACTTCCAATTCCTTAGATGGCTATAATGGAAAGGAATGCTCTCAGATTGCTGCTTCCTTGTGTTCTGCTCAAATACATCCAGGGAAGGTGAAGGAAAAGGAGAATCCCTCTCTTCTCTGGGTGATGAGTTTTGAGCTATTTCTTCTAGGAACTGGCAACCTTCCACCTCCTCCATGTCTTACGCAGTTTGCACTAAACCTTTTGTAGCATCATCTTAGCTTCTGTAACTATCCTCCGTTCTTTTCATCTTTGAACAGAGTGAATTTCATGTCCTTTAATATTCTATTGGCCATTGTCTGATTCCTATGGAGTCATGTAGGGGTTATGTAGGAGTCATAGCTAGCTCTATAGGCAAAAGAAGAAATGCAAATCCTAAGTGTTTGTCTGAGCTAATCTGGTCAACCTCTGGTTTATTGTTTATCTGAGCTCCCAGGTTTCTGTGACTTTGAAGTTTGGACTGCTCTGGGGGTGCAATGAAGGGGCTTGTGTTCTGAAAGGGCGTTGGGCAATTCCTATTGCAGCTAATGGCTTTCGTTCTGCATTGGATCTTGGGTGAGGAGATGCTTCTAATCCTATCGCTCTGCTTTTGTTAGCTGTCAAACTTTGCTGCAGTTTCAACATATCCTGCCTTTAATGGATTTCTACCTGCGGTATTTGCTTTGCTTATGAATAGAGCCATCTAGATAGTTGGGTTAGTCTTTCAATGACATCTTTATCTCTTAAGTGCTGGCATCTGCTGTGGGGTATTATGAAATACTTGGGGCTACTTCCTGACTCTAAAAACATATTTGTCATTTCTCATTTAGGGAAATATAATATTCTGCCTTTTTTTAAAAATATTCCTCAAAATATTTCAATCTTCTGGGGTGGGAGGGCTTCCCTCACCATTGAATATTGGTCTACAATATTAAAATCAACCTTTTTAAAGTCCAAGATGTATCTTGACTGTGAACTCATTTTTTGTTTCCCTTAACATTAAGAATTCTTACAATTATGTGATTATTCTTTTTGCTACTTTTACTTCCTCAACAAAGTTTTTCTTATTACTTAGGATCAGGCCAAGGAGAGCTGATCCTGTGCCTTCCTCTGCCCTGATGGAGAATATTGTCAGCAACACAAATTTCCAACTTTGGGTATATATTAATTATCTCTCAATAAACGTTGGGGTGAAACAAACACACGTACATAGAAACACACAGTTTCTAACAAACCTTTATTAGAGTCTTTTCAGCAGGTGATATTGTAGCCCTTCCCAGCAAGGCACAGACAAGGAAGCAAGAATTACATAGACTTCTATAAAGTGTGTTTAATGCAAAGATTGAAGGTAAATTAGGGAATCTTGGAAATGGCAGCAAATTTCCTATCTTCTTGCATTAGTGGTTGATTAAGGTTTGTAAACCTTTGAACCATCAATTTCTTTCTAGGCTTTTTGCAGCCTGGGCTGAGCTGCTATTTATTATCAAATTCTTTCTTCTCTCTTGATGCCTTATTTCCAATGTTCCTTCCATGACTTTCCCATTTCCCATAATCTCTCATAGTACTCATGTTAGTAATTAAAAATAAAACCGGCTCCTATAGTAAGAGTTATTAATTTAAATTCATCTGACATATATTTATCAGTTCTTCATTTCACTGATGAATCTATAATGCTTAAAAGGAAAGAAAAAAAGTGCTTTTCCAATATTGGTTTTTTAGTCAGAGAATTTGGCCCTTTTGTTGTAGTCTATCCAGTTTCCATAACAGTATTACTTGCAATGAACTAGAGTATGATCTGGATTTAGCTTGAATTTTGTTCAGTGTGTTTCTGGTCACTTATTGCCTTTGTTGGAGCAGGATTGGCATTTCTCTACTTCCTCCTTTTCCATTTCTTCTGTTTCAATTTATAGAGGATGCTCCCTTTCATGTTTGTAAAATAAGAAGCACTGCGCGATATATGTATGTATGTATATATGTATGTATGTATGTACATACATACGTACGTACATGTATGTATGTGTATATGTATGTGTATATATGTATATGTATATGTGTGTATATATATATATATATATATGTTTTCTTAAGTTTTCGCGGGTACTTACATGTCTGGCATTCAGCTTTGTTCGGGTATTTTCCCACGTGGTGCTTTTAAAGTTGTAGCAACGTTTCAGCAGAATCTCATCTGCCATCATCAGGCTTCTGTATGGTGTTTGTCTGGACAAACACCATACAGAAGCCTGATGATGGCAGATGAGATTCTGCTGAAACGTTGCTACAACTTTAAAAGCACCACGTGGGAAAATACCCCAACAAAGCTGAATGCCAGACATATATATATATATAATTTAAGCTGAGGGACTTAGCAATAAATTAACAACAGTCAGACCAGGTCTTTTATTTTATACTCAAAGCCCACCACAGTCAATTTATGACCTGGTTTTTTATCTACTTATCAATTCCTAAACTTATTTTCCCATGGGATAAATGTTTCATTCTGGGCCTATTACCATATGACTTGCTTCTAATGTAACTTTCTCTTCTTGTAAGGCAAAACTTTTAGCAAGGAGTAAGATAGAATTGTATTAGCCCTAAATTAATTTGGGCTTATTTTCAAAGGGTATTTCTTGCTTATTATATGCAATTTTCAATATTTTCTTCTGTTTTGGTAAGTGGATCACACCTGCATGTTTATGGTACCTGAAACAGAGATTCTCAGCTTCTGGTCTTTAATTTTATTTAATCAATAAAATATTTTGTTAAGGATCTGTTAGAAAGCTTATTAACTTACTTACAAGAATAACTGTTTTATTCTGATGACAGGGAAGGATAATGGGAACCAGCCTTAACTTTAGTTCCTAATTTACCACTGAAGACTATAATCCAGCACGTCATTTTTGTGCATGGCTGATAAGAAATTAGCAAGCCGCCATGAATAGAGTTGATTACATTGGTCAGCCATGTGCAGCAAAAAAGCAAAATCATTCTGTCCATCTGGGATATCAAAGACACAACAGTCTTCGTGCACTTGCTTAAAAGAATATTTCTGCAGTGGTTGCCACAAAAGCCATAGGAATGAATAAACCCCCACAACTCCATACAGGAATATTAAAAAAATATAAGTAGCTATCAACTTCTGTAGAATGAAAGCCATGCTATGAGTACAGATGAATGTAGAGTAGCCAATGACGTTCTGTATGTCTGCCTGGCAAACATGCTTGAAGGAGATGGATCCTACACAGTTGAAGGTATAACCTAGCACAGTTAGAACCTTTGCCGTTTTGAAGACGGTTTGTCCCAAATAGATTCTATAAATCATCCTACCACCTTCAGTGTGTGTCCTGAATCTACGGATCTTCTCAAAAAGGGCCTGGCCAAGTTCCCGATCTTTTGAATCTAGGATGGGAGAAGAGGAAGGAGACTTGAGTTGTCCTAGATACCCCACATTAACAATATTTGTGCATGTGCCTAGGAAGCGCTCGCAACCTATTTCAGAAAGAGCCTTGGTGGTCCAAGGTGACTCAAAACATTTCACAAGAATGGACAAGAAGTGTTCAATC
The DNA here is from genome assembly GCA_033807585.1 of Hydrophis major. Taxonomy (NCBI): domain Eukaryota; kingdom Metazoa; phylum Chordata; class Lepidosauria; order Squamata; family Elapidae; genus Hydrophis; species Hydrophis major. Next base: position 164,046,160 of record CM066329.1, read on the forward strand.
TTTGATGAGGTCTTAGGATATCGGAACCAGAAGTTGTTGCTTGCCATTAAGAACAGTGAGTTGACAAGTGCAAAGTAGGGGAAATACTTCAAGAACAAGGGCAGAACTTTCTGATAACAGACATAGCTGATGTATAGATACTGCTGGTAGTCCAGATTGATTGAGCGATGACTGTTTGCCACAGGAAACTCTTCACTGAGGGTTTGATCCACAGCTCGAGGCTTGGGTACAACTGCTGAAGTCTCATTTAGCTTATCATTCAGAGGAAGGCAAGTCATGGTATCAACAGAGATTAATAGAGTTCCTGAGAGAAGAGAAATAATCAGCATTGCTAGTACTAAATAGTCCATCAGAATATCCCACCAAGGCTTTAAAGACTGGAACTGGGTAAGGCTGTTATTGAAGAAAGTGACTTCTGACAGGGCAAACATCACTAGAAAAAACAAATAATTAATAGGAATATGAGTAATTTGTTTGGCTTTTGCACTAAAACAGGTGTCAAACTGGCGGCCTGGGGCTGGATGCGTCACACACAGGCCACGCCCACCCCAGCTCCGCGAAGGGGGGAAATGTCGCAAAATATCATGTGACGGCAATGTGACGCTGCAAGTTTGACACCCGTGCACTAAAACAAGCAAAGATTTTAGAGCATTTTGTTGTCCTAACTTCAGTTTGAGAGCTTAGAAGACAAAGATCTATAAAGGAAACAAGAATTATAAAATACTGTTATCTGCTTGGAGGAAAAACTATGTATTTCTGCAATTGTTGCAGAAATATGAAATGAAATAGCTCAGGAGTGATGCAGAACATAATAGTATATATTTCTATATCTCTTTCTATCTTATCTATCTCCTTTTGACTTTTGCTAATTACATTGTCCAAATGTGGTTTATTTACTGAAAAATGGTTGAACAAACAGTGGTTTAGTAGAAATGCAAATTAGGCTACCAAAAAAATTGAATTGAAATACATTGTCTCATCTGCTGTAGAGGGAAGTATATGTAATCCTCCACTTACAACCACAATTGGGACCATAATTTTGGTCATAAGTTGTAACAATTGTAAACTGAGGCACACACATGCTCAGACTTAATTTTATGGCAGTCATGAAGCGTATCATGTTATCATAACTCTGAATCACAAATCACTGAATAAATCACATGGTCATAAGGGTGAACCCATTCTCCTAAATGAAATGAATGAAACATTTCAAATCACAGTCACGGGACTGCAGGACACTGCAACCAGTCATAAATGTGAACTGGTTGCCAAGCAGCCGAAATGCTGTCATGTTACCGTGGGAAGGGTGAGATTTTGCAACAACCAGAAGTGATTTACGGACTGTAAAGCACCCTTTCCGAGGCCACTGTAACTCTGAAGGGCTATTAAATGGCCCATTATCAATCAAGAACTATATTCAACCTACTGTATATTATCAGAGAAGCAAAAAAAAAAAAATCAAATATATTTTAAATGCTTGTCTTTTACTGAATGTAAAGTATTAATAAATAAACAAAAGGCAGTATAAACACTGAGCAGATGACACTGCCTTTTTTTTCAAGTAAGCCTTGGGCGGGGGGAAACCCTTACAGTATTAACTCAAATGGGAAGTTTCTTACAGTTTGGGTAATTTTATTACTGTTGTTTTATAAACAGCCTTAAGATCAATGGTAGCTGCTGGTCCATTAAGTTTTTAGATGAAGTATTAATTCATGAGCTGAGTTGGTCTTTGTTTTAGAGCAGAGGTGTCAAACTCATGGCCTACAGGCCAGATGCATCACACGCTGGCCATGGCCACCCCTGGTTCACCGAAGGGGGGAAAGTTGTAATACGTCACATGGTGAGTTTGACACCTGTTTTAGACTGTTATATAGCCTGATTGATGTGATTTGTAAACCATAGTTTATAGTTCAGTGTGCCATGTGTCATGTACCTTATGCCACCAGACTCAAAATTCTAGACCTAGAAAACCTAGAACTATGCTGCCCTTGGTTCGATCTAAGTATAGTATATACAATCATACCTTGCAATGTCCTACCTGTCAATGAATACTTCAGCTTCAACCATAACAACACAAGAGCACACAATAGATACAAACTCAAGGTTAACCACACCAAACTTGATTGCAGGAAATATGACTTCAGCAACAGAGTGGTCAATGTCTGGAATACTCTACCAGCCTCTGTGGTTTCTTCCCCAAACCCCAAAAACTTTAACCTTAGACTGTCTACTATTGACCTCACCCCTTTCCTAAGAGGTCTGTAGGGGGCGTGCATAAGTACACCAATGTGCCTACCGTCCCTGTCCTATTGTTTCTTTTATTTTTCTTATATGTATCCATGTATTCATAACTATGTTTTTACTTATACCTATTATCTTGTAAGCAATTGACAAAAAATAAATAAAAATAAATCTGTAAAACAAATGCTGCCCACCTTACAGCTTACCCTCATTACCCACCAGTGACCACAAGCCCCATGAATCTGCCTCCCCTCTCTTACTCTTTCCCTTCCTCTGTCCAACATCAGCTCCTCACCTGCAGGAAGCCAATCCCTTCTGCAGGCAATCTTCTCTTCCTTTTTTTTCTATCCAGGAGGGTGGCCGTTCCCGAATCTTCTCTCCTTTATCTGTGATTGCCTACGATTTCTCAAGGCAACTCTCAGCAGCCCAAGAAGCTTTATTTCATCTCCATGGCAGCTGAATGAGGGAGCAAAGGACTGGAATGGGGGGAAGAACAAAGCTAGTGTGACCTAGCCAGGAGGACTCATTTGCTTTCAGCATGATTGCCCTCTCTTGAAATGCAAACAGCAATACACGAAGGATGCGGAAAAGGGGAAAAACTAGCAAAAATCACTAAACATATTAAATCACAGAACTATTAAGAGAATTTTTTTAAAAAAAATATGTATTTCTCCAACTGGCGCCTACACACAGTTTAACTGTGGTGTCCCACGATTAAAATTATACAGAGGCAAAATTCTCACACCAGGAGATGGAAACAAGCAGGATATCTGACAGCATCTTTAATCCAAACTTTTAAGCTTCGCCCTGCCAAAGAAAACTTATTTTTAACAAATGCAGATTAAAGTGGAACACTGCAGATAAGGACGATTGCCAAAGGGGAAAAAATGGACTAAAGTTGAATACAGGTAGTCCTCAACTTATGATACAATTGAGCCCAAAATTTATGTTAAGTGAGAAATTTGTTAAGTGAGTTTTGTCCCATTTTATGACACTTTTTCACCACATTTGTTAAGCGAATCACTGCAGTTGTTAAATTACTAACACAGTTGTTAAGTGAATCTGGTTTCCCATTGACTTTGCTTGTCAGAAGGTTGCATGACTCTGGGGCCCTGCAACTGTCATAAATGTGAGTCAGCTGTCAAGTACCAAATGTAAATCATGTGGCCATGGGGGGGGGGGTGTATGCTGTTGCAACAGTCATAAGTGGGGAATATGGTCATAAATCACTTTTTTCGGTGTTGTTGTACCTTCAGACGGTCAGTGAACAAATAGTTGTAAGTTGAGGACTACCTGCATGGCAGTGAAAGAGGTAAGAGGACGATAGGTGTGTATGTGGGGGGACTCTATGGTTTACCTCTTCCCTGGATCCTTAAGCAGGTGCTTACCCAGAAACTTAAGAAAGCCTAGGAGATGACTCTTCCATAATTTGATTCTCACGACCATCTTAGGTAGAAACATACTGGAATCGTGCTTAGGTTTTGAAGGAAGCATCCACAAAATGTTCTTGGTTGCTTGTCTAGGCATTTGCCCTGGGAGTTTCAGAGGTTTCCCACCTAAATATTAGCTAAGGGGCCTTAGAGCTTGCTTAGTCAGAGAGCTCGAAGGGCAGCTCCCTGCTGCCACCTGCAGGGGCAATAATTAGCGTGATCTGGGAGGCCAGTCGTCCAGAATAGGTCATGCTTTTTCAGGAGGCAACTGGACCTTCTTGTTTTTTTTTCTTTTGAAGACATTTCACCTCTCATCCAAGAAGCTTCTTCATCTCTGACAGGATAGTGGGGAATGATCTGGGAGACTGCTAAAAATATCTGGAAATTGTCCAAGGAGCTTTAATCAGGAAGAGTGTCTCTTCTGTTTAAAAGCTGGAATCCTGGAATGCAAGTAAGCAAAGGTAGCAACTAATGTTTTTTTCCCCTGTGCCTTTTGCTCTGGGTAATTTGTCTGAAAAAACTGAATGGCTATCCATAAAGAAAGTGCAGTACCTGCAACCATCTTGATTTGCTTGCACATTCTGTAATCTTTTGAGTTGTGCAGCACCAGAGGCTGTTTATAAAGCAATTGCCTCCTAGGTAGTTTTTAAAGTGATGCATGGTTAGAGCCCTTTGCTTATGTTTAGAAATGTGCCTAACTAATTAGGAAAAACAATCACTCAAAAGGTAAACTGGAATAATAGAAATCATTAGAGGGAATAAAGATTTGGGGAACCATTTCATCACCTTGTCTCTTTAGTGCATGTTTTATGGCTGGTTCTGGCATCTGTTTTGCAAACAGGCAACAACTTCCCAAGGAGGCCATTTTATGACAAGACTTATAGCATGCTCTTTTAAAAAAACACAGGCAGCCACAGCTCAAATATTTTACTCCCAGACTTGTAGCTAGGGGTGGTGTATAGGGACTAGCTCCCAACTTTTTCTGGTGACCTTAATTCCACTTTGTCCTAAAAAGATGAGATAAATGAATTTTTTAGGCTTTCTGCGGGCTTACCACATACCCGTTCTAAATTATTTAATGGTAGGATTCAATAACAGTTGGCTTCAAAGACAAAAACAAAAAAAGTTTGGGGGGAGACAAGCGCAAAAAGTTACTCATACAGGTAGTCTTCGTTTATAAACTCCTGTTTAGCAATTATGCAATTTCTCCAAAACAGATGTGTCCATTCCTAACATTGTGTGTAGCCTGTATGATACCTATAATTCTAGGAATACAGGTTGGTTTTCAGTTAGGGTTGCCTTGCTAGGACTCCTGATGTCCAATAGATGGTAGCAAAGAGCCTCTCCTCTCTCAATTAGGTTTAGTTGAAAATGAGTGGCTAGAATCTCCATCTAGAATACCATTAATCACAGCTCCATCTCATTATTCTACCAGCACTCAAATGAACAGTATTCTTAAATGTAGTGTAATGAGTTTATTTGAAATATTTTGGACTCCATTTTAATATTCTTAAGAGGGAGATTTTGTTCATGGAAATATGCACATTTCACTTGTTTCGTAATAGGGTAAAACAGCCTAAAAAGCTTCAGCAGGCTTCCTCTTCATTCTGCTAAGTGAAACCTTCAATTTCTGTTCTAATGTGCTGATTGACAACATCTTACAAGATAAAGATTTCTTACAATAAAGCTCAATTTCTCATGACTTCGGGGACTCATATATGGACCTTTCTTGGCAACAATACAGAAATGGCATGTTATTCAGTTTTTGGATTGCCACCGCCACTTTTCTAGCTCTCTCCCCTAACAATTCACATTACCACATCTGTCTATTCTTTCAGACCTGCAACCATGTTAAGTGAAAACCTCATTTATTGATTTGCATAGCTTACATTTAATTAAGGATGCAGTTTTACTTTAGGCAATACAAGAACAGATCACTTCAAGTACACAGCTCTAGGCACCTGGCACATACCAATAGATGAGGTTGCTTGTCATTGGAAAGCTATGAAAAAAATTCGGGAAGGTTGACTTCTCATACAAAGGCAGTCTGTTTCTTGACTGGATTTTCAAGATATATGATGCATTTCTCTTCCCTAAAGATAGCTCACAACAAATTGGTAACATGCAGAATCAAGCTTCAACTATCTGTGCATAATTTCCAGTAAGGTTTAACTAATTAATTTTCTGCCTTACCTTTTTTAAAAAAAATCATAGTTAGGATATTCTGAATCTTCACATTTTATCTTAGATAAAGGAGGCAAATTAGTTTTTCCCCCCTGGCATTCCTTAATTAACATCAACCACTAGGTGGCAACAAGATGTAACAGAGAACTTAATTAGAAAACATTTTAGGAAGAGAAAAAGTGGATTAAGAGGCTCTGATAAAAGGTAAAAGCATATGCAGTCCTTTCATGGTGTTTCCAGTCTCTAGTGACATCTGCTTCTTGAAGTCTGTAAGAAATGTCTGGTAAGTAAAAGTGCCTTTGAATCAAGTTTGGCTCCTGGTAATTTTCATCATCTGGTCTAGGCAATTTTCCTGCTGTGATAAGGAAGTGTTTTGTCATTTGGAGGTGACAGAGAGGATCTAGATACATGTAAAATGGTGGCATCAAGGAAGCAAATTGAGGTGCATCACTGAGGTGCATCAAGGAAGCAAATTGAAAGGACAGGCTTTCGGTTGGAATCATTTCAATTAGATCTGTCCTGTTTCCTGTGAGACCGTTCCCTCAAGTCTGCTTCCTGTCTTATTTGCCTCCCTTCAAATCCTCTTACGGCTACAAGGGAGATCAGAATTCCAGCTATACCACAGCCACTTTTCATATCTTAAAAGGGTTTGGCAACTCACCTGGAATGTGAAGCCTTAAAATTGAATAGCCCTTCCTGACTCAATACATGTAATTCAAAATGTAATTGAAAGGCCTCTAGTCATGTAGTTCCACAGCCTGTCTTGATTGGGAATTCTCTTCCCAACGGCCAAGATAGACCTTCCTTGCTGACAACTTGTTCAACAACCGTTCAAAATTATGGGGGTGCTGAAAAATTAGACAAACTTGCAGCTATCACAATGTTCCAAGATCACGTGATCACCATTTGCGACCTTCATAGCCAACTTCCAAGAATCAATGGGGAAGCTGGCAGGACTTTGCAAATCAAAGGTACATGACATCCTGCTTAAAGACTCAGGGTGATTCACTTAATGACTGCAACCTGAATTGATCTCATAACAATGTCACATGACATAACAACCTTACCATTTAGTAATGGAATTGCCAGTCATTATTGAGGACCACGAGTATTGCTCCCAGAGAAACTCTGTTTTCTTGTTTCTTCTTGTTCTGTCCTCATTAACATACTTGAAATCCCCGCGCTTTGATTGGCCAAAGCGCGGGGCTTTCTAATTGGTCAGGCGAGCTGCGCTGATTGGCTCGTTAAGAATCTCCCGCGATTGGCTCGTTCAGAGCGCGGGAGATTCGAAGTGCTGCCATTGGCCGCGGCCGCCGCGGCGAAAGGAATAAAAGCCGCGGGCTTTTTTCCTTTCGCCAGTTCGGTTCCAGTTTTCCAAATAAAGAGCATTGCATGAAATCACCGACTCCTGGCGTCATTTCGCGGACACGACACTGGCGACAAGGATGGGATGCAGACCCTGAACCAAACCCCGTGTCCGACGGAAGCCAGACAAAGCACCAAGATGGCGAAAATCGCACCGCCCGCCCCCTTCAACCCCGCCACCGAAGACTGGGAATCGTTCTCCAACCGATTCCGCATGTACCTCGAGTGCACCGGCATGAAGGACGCCTCGGGCCCGCTAAAACGCGCCATCTTCCTCACCCACTGCGGGACCGAAGTCTTCCAGATGGCCAAAGCGTTGGCCAAGCCCGCAGACGCAACCGCCATGGACTGGGACGTCCTTGAACCCATCCTTCGGCGACATTACGCTCCCGAGGTCCCCATCCTGATCCGGCGCAACGAATTCTACCGGCGGGACCAGAGATCGGGTGAGAAATTAAGCGACTTCGTCGCCGAGCTGCGGCGCCTAGGGGGGCTCTGCGAATTTGATAACCTAAACAACATCCTGAGAGACCGAATCGTGCTCGGTCTGTGGGACCCCGTCCTCCAGAGCCGGCTGATGGCTAAGGGCGACATCAGCTTAGCAGACGCCCTCACCCCAGCCGCAGCCGCAGAAGCAACCCGAACTTCCGCCGATAGCATGCGCAGACCTGACACGAAGGACCGCGGCGGAAACAACAACCCGGCGAGGTCGACCGAACAAAAAACCGAGACAACTACACACCAGGGCGATTTCCACTCTGCATCCAGCACGTCCGAAGACGAAGAAGACATCCATCGACTTCAGACTGGGCGCGACCAACGGAACCGGAGAGGTCGTAAGTCAAGGACCAACTGTGCCGGTTGCGGCGGCGACCACCCCAGGTCGGAATGCCGGTTTTTCGATTCCATCTGCCGGCATTGCGACAAAAAGGGGCACATCGCCCGGGTTTGCCGCCTGAAGAAAAACTGCAGTCCAGCTCGATGGGACCAGAACGACCAGAGAAGGGAGAGCACACCACCCCGGCCCAGAGATCGCCACTCGGACAGCCGATGGGACCGGATCGGACGATCCTCGTGAGACGGCGACAACCGGCGGAGAGAGGAGACCCACCAGACGGTCACCATCGGCCACGCCATCACCAACGACGCCCGGAAAATCCATGTCGAGGTACGCATCGAGGGCCAGCCGTGCAAAATGGAGGTAGACTCCGGGTCCTACCTCTCCATGATTGCATGGCACGAGATAAAGCGGTTGGTGCCTACCCTCCAAAGGAGAAACGTAGACAGCCAAAGACTCATTGTAAAGGACTACCAGGGAAACCGCATCCCGGTAGTCGGCACCAAAAACTTTAACATAACATATAAGGGGCGCACCGAACGACTCCCCCTAACGATCGTCGACCGTGACCGCCCAAGCCTACTGGGACTGCAATGGTTCTCCCCGCTCGACATCACCCTCACGGGAGTCAACCACGTCACCGACGACGGCTGGGAACAGCGACTAGCCCAGGAGTTCCAAGAGGTCTTCGACGGAAACCTGGGCAAGTACCAAGGGCCCCTTATATCGTTCGACCTAGACCCTAAAGTCCCCCCCAAACGCCTGAAACCTAGGCGGGTGCCATTCGCACTGAAACCCAAAATAGACGAGCAAATTGATAAGCTCGTCAAACAGGGGGTATTGCAGCCCATAGATCACGCCCGGTGGGAGACCCCCATAGTCACCCCAATCAAGCCAGACGGGTCGGTGAGAATCTGTGGGGACTATAAGGCCACCCTAAATGGCGCGCTGCAACAAAGTGCCTACCCCGTCCCAATAGTGCAACACCTACTGCACTCACTGGGAGGGGGCAAGGTTTTCGCCAAGCTCGATCTCGCCCAGGCATACCAACAGTTGCCGGTCGACGAGCAAACGGCAGAAGCTCAGACCATCGTCACCCACCGGGGAGCTTTCAAATGCAACCGACTCCAATTCGGAGTCAGCGTGGCACCGGGCATATTTCAGAGCCTGATGGAGAGGTTATTGCAAGGTATCAAGGGGGTGGTACCTTATTTCGATGACGTTCTAGTGTTGGCGCCCAACCAAGCCGAACTAGAAAGTCGACTAAGAGAGGTCCTAACTAAATTTAAAGAGACGGGACTTAAAGTAAAAAGGGAGAAATGCCAACTGTGCACGGAACGAGTGGAATTCTTGGGCTACCTCCTAGACCGGCATGGCATTCACCCCACAAGCAAAAAAATCAAGGCCATCAAAGAGGCCCCCACCCCTAAATCAAAGACTGAACTACAAGCATTCTTGGGGTTACTGAACTTTTACAATGTTTTCCTACCCCAAAAGGCGACGGCGGCGGAGCCCTTGCATAGGCTCCTGGACAAGGCGGCGACCTGGACTTGGGGGAAACGGGAGCAAGCCGCCTTCCAAAAAACAAAGGACCTCCTCACCTCCGACGCCGTCCTCATACAATTCAACGAAACCCTGCCTCTGGCCGTCACTTGCGACGCATCACCCTTCGGCGTCGGCGCCGTCCTCAGCCATACCCTTCCCGACAGAAAAGAAGCACCCATCGCGTTCTTTTCAAGGACCCTCACCAAACCGGAGCGGAACTATAGCCAACTGGACAAAGAGGCTCTGGCTATAGTTGCCGCCATAAAATGGTTCCACGAATATCTCTACGGCCGGCCCTTCACCATTATAACGGACCACAAGCCGTTGCTGGGAATCCTTGCAGGAAACCGGGCCACCCCGAACATTCTGTCTCCCCGAATGACAAGGTGGTCCGAGTTCCTGGCGGCCTACAACTACGAACTCATACACAGACCGGGTAAGACGATCTCACATGCAGACGCATTAAGCCGCTCGCCGCTACCGGAATCCGACTCTGACCCAGCACCCACGACGACCACCCTCAGCATCGAGACTCTACCCAACCTGCCCATAACCGCATCAGACATTGCCTGGGAAACTAATAAAGACAGGCGTCTGGCGCGGGTTTTGCATTGGGTAGAAAAAGGGTGGCTGGAAAGGGACAACGACGAGTCCGTCAAGACGTTTCGAAACCGCCAAACGGAACTCTCGTTGTTAAAAGGGTGCATCTTATGGGGCGACAGGGTGGTCATTCCGGACAAACTACAGGGGAAGGTTTTGGAAATGTTGCACGAGGGGCACCCTGGCATCGTAAGAACTAAAGCCCTGGCCAGAAGTTACGCTTGGTGGCCAGGGATGGACAAACAGATAGAGGCCTGGGTAGCTAGGTGTCAGCGATGCCAGGAGACTAGGCCCAGCCCACCCACAGCAGCCGTCCTAGAGTGGGAAACCCCAAGGGGACCTTGGTCCAGAATCCATATAGACTTCGCCGGGCCCACAAATGGACACACCTTCCTCATAACAGTTGACGCTTACTCCAACTGGCTGGAGGTAAGCAACATGAAGACAACAACCACGGAGGCCGTGACCAAAGAACTCTGCAAACTCTTTGCAACACACGGCCTCCCAGACATCGTCGTCTCCGACAACGGGCCCCAGTTTACCTCACTGGAGTTCGAGAAATTCCTGGCGGAAAGGGGCATCCGCCACGCACTAACAGCACCGGCGCACCCAGCGGCGAACGGTAGGGCAGAATGGATGGTTCAATTTACCAAAAAAACCATCCGGAAAATGGACCACGGGGAGATCCAAGAAAAAATCAACAGACTTCTCTTTACACAACACATAACCCCGAATACCACTACCAACAAAAGCCCAGCCGAACTACTAATGGGTAGAAAGCTAAGGTCCCCACTCGACAGGTTACACCCTACGTATAACCCGGAGCGGCCCCCAAACTCAAGCACAAAACACTGAACGTTCGCACCCGGGGACCCCGTATATGCGAAAAACCTGACGGGAGACCCCCTATGGATCCCAGCCGTCATCACCCAAGCAACAGGCCAACACTCGTACCGGCTACAAACGGCAGACGGACGAGCGTGGAAACGACACATCGACCAACTTAGGTCGAGGACCGCAAACGAACCCACCTCCCAAAACGCAAGCCAAGGGGGGAGGGAATACCCAGGTGACCGATTACAAGAAAAAATAAACCAGCAGTACTTACCGAAACGCAGCCATCACGACCCCTCGCCAGAAACGAACAGCCAAGCCAGCTCGACCGACCCGGAAAGACCGAGCGGGAGCGGCGAAACCCGTAGCTCAACCAACCCGGAAGGCCCAGGAGGGAGCCACGGAGAAAGAACCGGCCCGATCGACCAGCCGGTTCTCACAGAAGAGCGACCAAAAACCCGACCGAATCGGCCGGGATCCCGCTTACAACTGAGTTGCGCAAGTCAAGTAGGACCAGACGGAGCCCTGCCTACCTACGTGACTACGCAACGTAAGGACTGAACCAAGAGGGGAGGGGTGTTCTGTCCTCATTAACATACTTGAAATCCCCGCGCTTTGATTGGCCAAAGCGCGGGGCTTTCTAATTGGTCAGGCGAGCCGCGCCGATTGGCTCGTTAAGAATCTCCCGCGATTGGCTCGTTCAGAGCGCGGGAGATTTGAAGTGCTGTCATTGGCCGCGGCCGCCGCGGCGAAAGGAATAAAAGCCGCGGGCTTTTTTCCTTTCGCCGGTTCGGTTCCAGTTTTTCAAATAAAGAGCATTGCATGAAATCACCGACTCCTGGCGTCATTTCGCGGACACGACACTTCTCATGCTACCTTCTTAGTGTAGTTTACAGTGTCACCTCAATCCTTTCTCAATTTCCAGCTGTCCAGTTATTCACTGGCTGCATTTCAGTTGCACACATCCAGACAATCAGTAGGTGGCAGCGAAGATTTATAAAAACTAACCCTTTGCAGCCACCTAGTAGTTATGAAGTTAAGGGGTCAACCTGCAGTTTCAAGGATTTTAGAAAAAGTCCATCAGTACTACAATAAGAAGAATGTCCCAAAGGTGCTTTTTTCATGAAAAAAGCACCTTTGGGACAACCATGACCTGGATGACTGAGAATCTCCTTAGACAAGAAAGAAAGAAGTAAAAGAAAAGCCTGGAGTAACCAAGCCATTGTGTGTGCATCTATGAAGGAGCCTTTAAATATACTAAAGCAGCTAAATGACATTAGAAGGGGCTGGAAATTCAGTCAAGGGACTTAAAGTCATGGCTCTTTGAATGCTGTGCATGGATCTATAATCTGGGTAGCCACATTTAGGGTGGTGCAACAGGAAGGGAGCACAAAAAAGCAACTATGTGGATATGACTTGGATTTAGATTAAGAACTAGGATTAAATTTCCATTCAGCCACATTATTCAGTGAATGACTTTAATTTGGATAGTTTTGTACACTGTACTAAATCATAGTACGATTTGTTTAATTTCAGGCTTGCATGACGTGAGTCAGTCAACCTCTTACTGAGTGGATTGTTTTATGATGTTTCTGTATTTTTTGCCATTTTTAATAAAGGCCTGAACATTATTTCATGGTTTCTCCAAGGTTAGAAGATTGAGAAAAGTTGCTCAGGGTGAGATATTATTTCACTGACAATTGTATAAGGTTTCTTTGTGCAATAACCAAATACATTTAATTCTTCCATTGTTTGCTTACAAAGTCTGGGTCATTATCAATGATTAATTAGAGGATAGCTAAATGACATAACTATATATTTATGGTTTTCAATCTCTCCTTCATGGAAGTACATAATTCAGGATACTAGTTTATGAATATTTCTAAATGCTACTTGACTCTATTTGATTAGCAAAAATATAACTCTTGACAGGGGTTGTAATTGCAAACAACATACAGACATGCATACACACACACACACATATATACATACATACATAGTGTTGGTACTTAGGGCTGGTATCAAATCCAAAAATACAAGACAAACATTAGGCTTAGAGTACGTCATGAATTAGACCTTTATACCAAATATCTTCATCACCAGCCATTTATTTTTTCAACTGGAGGTGAACCTGATACACCATGTATAGAATGCTAGTGGTTTACCATTAAATAAATTGTCAATCAACTAACCAGTTAAACTACTGGTAAATGTTGATAATTCATACTAAATGAAGATAAATAAATAATAATGATTGGGTCTTTACAGATCTTTTGCAGTTATTTTTGAAAACTCTTTAAAGCTGTACATGTTTCTCTTTCGGCACTGTTGTCTTTTTTAGCACTGTTTTAGCACATAATTACAAAATAATGAAAATCCCATCGGAGATGAATGGCACTGCTATCCATGATCTAGAAAAAAATGGGTTGTTTCTCATGAAAGAGTCCTTTGAAGCCTTCCCAGGCATAACCTGATATTCCTAATAAAGCATTTGCTTGATGCTTCCTCAATGGAATGTCATTTGCTCTGATTAGAAGGCACTGCCTAGACAGCCTGTCAGAGGTACCATCAGGGCTGGAACTTAAGGCAGAGATCTAATGCTTTCTTCAAATAAATCAACAGAAAGACCCGCAATTGTAGATTCCTGAAAATCTTGCATTTCAAGAAATGATAGTTTATATCAATGTATGTTTTCTAACTGCATGGGACATACTTCATGTTCCCTATTATTACTTACTAATTACTAAGAGAATCTGTTTTTTTTAAATCTCATGACTGCAACAGCTTGCTCAAGAGTCTTTTTTGAAGGTCTTTGTTGCATGACAACAATTATGATTTTTATTCTATAGGCAGAAGCTGAGAAAGCTGAGTCTTCCTTTAAGAATCCTGCAAAGGGTATTCATCTAAGGGAAGAAAGTCTCATTAATGAGATGTAAGAGTTACACTATATATTTCCTAATTTGTCATCTGATAAACTGAGGAAAAAATTAGGGGAACCAATATTTCCCAGAACTTGCTTTGCATGGAAGGTACTTCAATCTGCCAAGCACATGGTCATCCTCCATGACAGTAACTGCACTGAGGAGATGCTCACATTGGCAGAACATTGCCTAGGATTTAGGCCAATCCGACAGAAAAATTAGAAGTTGCATCATATGATGAATCCTTATTGAGCAAAGCAAATGCTTTGTAGTCTGGCTCTTCGACATTTCAGAACACAATTCTTCTAACAAAAAAACAGAATAAAGGCAGTGAGGTTATTTTGATAATTATGCAAGATTCCTAGTCCCTGACTAATTCTCACCTATTGCAATAAATAGGCAAAACATCACCCAGAATCATGTTTGATAAAAGTAGTCAATGTCTCCAAACATGTCAAGAAGAAGCCGCAGCTTAAGAGTGGAAAAATTAATCCACTTGAAGAAGAGTATCTAGCAAAGCTTCAGAGCAGTTCAAAACATATATAGACATAAAAAAATTAAATACAAGGATTCATTCTTATCTGGTACAGCCTTTTTTCTTATAAATTATTTATCCTATTTAACTGTTTTGAAAATTGGGGTTTTTCAGAAAAACAAAAACTAAGCAAAACCAAAATGTCACTTTCAACTTCTTTTTGCTGAGAAGAAAACCCTTCACCTCCTTGTAGGGTTAAAGCTGTCAGCTCCTTCCTGATTTCATCCTGAGATACAGATTTGCTAGTCTAAGACTTATCACGTCCATTCCATGGTGGCATGGAAAAAACATTGGAATTTACTGGGAGAGTATCTGGGATGAATAGAGCCAGACTCTTACGTGTTCTGCTTCTATGCCTACACAGTCACCACTTGAGAAATTAACTGTCCTTGCTGCTGTTCACATCAGTCATTCGTCCTCCATTTTTACCCTTACTTCTAAAGGCAATGTCTCATAAAGATTGCTCTCCACCACCAGACCACTATGCTTGAGGAGTTTGCATTGACCAATCTCCAAGGGTAGGGCATCAAGTTGGTTTCCTTTCAGCTCTATCCTGGACAGCAAAGGAAGCCAGCTTATGCGATCTGAGATGCGCCGGAGTTTGTTGTGTTCTGCTTTGAGGACTTTGAGTTTCCTGCAGAAGTAAATTTCATTAGGCAACGTCTCCAAGCAATTGTGTGAAACAGCAAAATATTGAAGGCTTTGTAAAACTCCCATCCCAGAAGGGATGACCTGAATTTTATTGTAGGAAAGATCCAAATAATGTAGCCTAGTGCACATGAAGAGTTGGGAAGGGAGAGCTTCAATGTAATTATGGCTGAGGTCAAGTTGCTCCAAGGCCTTGAGTTTGCGGATATGTTCTGGGATGGTGAAAATCTGGTTATGCCAAAGTTTGAGACATATCAACTTTCGGCAATGCTGGAAACTAATGACTTCCTCAATAGAAATCAACTTATTATTCTTCAAGTCCAGCTCTTGCAAGTTCACAAGGCTAAAGATAGCATGGGGGATCCGTTCCAGGTTACAATTTATCAGTTTTAGCTCCTGCAGTGAGAAAAGCTTCTTGAGATTGTTTAGGGCTACCAATTTAGTCCCATCATTATGTATCCTGAGTTTTTGCAGGTGGGTGGCCAGATCAGCCACACTGGGTGGCAGTTTTGAGAAGTTGCTGTGGAGTGTCAAAACCTTTAGGTTCTTTAGCTCACGCAAGCTTTCTAGAGTTCCGGTCCTGCCCATCTCCTGGTTGAAAAATCCTGAAATGTACAACTCTTCCAAACCTCTCAAGTTGTAGATCCACACAGGTATATCTTTGATGTCATCAAAATTTACCATCATCACCTTCAGCTGTTCACGGAAGAACTTAAGGGAGGTAAAGGACAGCATAGCAGGACAGTTGATCAGCACTAGCTCTTGGAGATTGATCAGTTGAGTTACTGAGACTGTGAAAGTAACATCTTGGAGCAATTCCAGTTTTAGAGCTTCCAACTCAATCATCTCAAAAGTAGTGTCGGGCAACCCAGGCAACATGAAGAGATGGAGTTCTAGGCGCCCACTAGGATTTGTCTGCAGTTTCTGCTGCAACTTATCACGTGTCCACTCATGATTGAGGTTGAGCTGTTTAAGTTTGAACTCACTGTCCTCAGAGAGGAATACAGCAAAGCGCTTGGAGTAAAGGGAATCATACTGGTCTATGAGATGAAGCATGAAAGCAAAATCATTTTTAACATCAGGGATGTCCTTGATGCCAGTATCCTCACGAGCAAAGCGAAATGAGTACTCTTTAAGTGGCCGGTGAAAGAGCCAATAAAGAGTATAGAGGCAGGTCATACCATACACACCAAGGAAACAAAGGTAGCACATAGCCAGCTTAAAGAAGAGACAGGCTTTGGTATGATTGCAACAGAAATGGTCATAGCCTGTCATATCTTCCATTTTAACACTACAGGGCACGATGAACTTAATATTGTGAACCAGGACTGCATTGTAGACAATAATAACTAGAAATTTGCAAACTTTGAGAATAGTTTGGCGGATGTACATTGTGTAAAGAATGTCTCCTTTTTCGACATGGAGTCGGAACTTTTTCACCTTTTC
The DNA here is from genome assembly GCA_033807585.1 of Hydrophis major. Classification (NCBI taxonomy): domain Eukaryota; kingdom Metazoa; phylum Chordata; class Lepidosauria; order Squamata; family Elapidae; genus Hydrophis; species Hydrophis major. The sequence continues at coordinate 164,062,747 of CM066329.1, forward strand.
AAACAAAGCCTTAGCTTCCTCGCCTTCCTTTTTTCCCAACATGCTGCTGGAAGGGGACTCTAAAACTTTCTTTCCTGTAACAGAGCCTCCTGTAGGAGAAAGTTCAATGAGTTCACTGGGAACATTACTCTTCCTAATCTGATTTACCTTTCCTGAGCTTGTGTTCTCCTCTTCAGAAACTTCTGAGATGGTTCGAGTAGTCCAAGGTGAGTCAAAGCATTTGCTCATAATGGAGATAAAATGTTCAATCTTGGAACTGGTACCAGGAAATTTGAACCAGAAAGAGGCACACACCATGAACATCAGTGTATGGATAACAACAAGGTAAGGAAAGTACTTAGCATACCAATGAAGGGCTGTCTCATAGCACATCTGATTGATGTAGCTGTACTGTTGAAGGTCTAGGTTGTTCCGTAATCCACTCATTTCCTGGTGAACAGAAGACTTGATTGGTTCAGAGTTATTGATTGTCTTCTTGGTGAAATCTTCACAAGTTAAATCCGTAAAAGCTGTGCCACTGGGAACGTGATTGGGAAGGCAGATAATCTTGTCATGTATCACCTGCCATAACATATAAGTGAGGAAAAGAAACATGATATATCAGAATCCATATGATACAACAGTTTACATCACATAACAATGGTCTGGTAGATTCCCAGAGGAGTTGATTGGGAGTTGACCATTTCAAGGTGCAAGAGCTACAATTTTCTTTTTAAAAAAACCCAAGGTAGCACAACAGAGAATAAGCTAATCTAGATCTTTAGCAATGGGCATTTCCCCAAATGTTACTTGCTGTGAAACACTGTCACAGTAATTATTCAATCCTTCAGGACATGTAGCCCAAACAGTACCCTAAAATATATTATTTTCTATTTTTTATGTACTGAGATGAGATGAAACCTGCAGGGTTTGGAACTCCTGGTGCAGCAAATGAGCATACATAACTCTTTGGCCAGTATTTCTTACTTTATTCCAGCAGTGTTTTAATAGCCAATTGTGATTTGATGAATTCTACAAACATATTACTAGGCTCCTTAATAGGGCTTCTTTCCAATGGACTTCTTACTAGAACGTCAACTATGCAAGTTGAGCAGATATATGACAGAGGCATAAGTCCCTTCATTGTTTCTGTTGCATCACCCAATATATGATACTATTTTTCTATATGCTTTTTTACTATACCAGCTCTCACATTTTCTGTAGTGCTGAATTAGTTCAGTATATCCAACTTACACCATCTCTGATTTTCATACAGGTGACATATCTATCAGTAAGGTATTGACTGATTGTGTGCCATTAAGTTGGTGTTTACTCTTAACCATATTGATAGACCAGCTCCACAGTGCACCCAAATGCCACTGTAACCGAGTCCATTCCTGTTACTGCCAGTGGTCCTTTTTCTCTTTTCTTTTGCCTTTCTCACCATTTACTGTATAGATCATGATTTGAGCCTGGCCATTTTAAGTTTTGATTGAGAACCTTGGATTCATTTGTTCTTTCAGCTATTTGTTTGTTTTGATCAAGATAGTGAGGGAAAGGGAGAGGAATTAGTAGATATGCTTGACTCATTTGTTATATGTAAATAATTCATGAGAGTGTGTGTATGCGTATGCATGTAGGCTTCTGATCCTATTGCAATAGAAGAAGTCACTAGGGAAGAAAAGATTGCCCAACATGTTTCTATATGATTTCTAATCTCCCTAGACTGAAAAAAAAATTACCCTTTCCCAGGATCAAATCATAAATCCATCCCAGTACATGTACATATCAACTTCCAAAGCCCTTTCTGTCATAAATATTCTGTTCTGCAATTTCAGTCAGTGACTCCATGATCTTGTTTTGGAATGGTATAGTCTGCTTCCATACTCACTCACTTGCAGAGTGCAGCCAAAAACGCCTATCATCAGCATGACTATTGTGATGTACTCAGCTAACACATCCCACCAAGGCTTGAGAACTTTGAAAGCAGGCTGCTGGTCTGTGAAATGCTTGAATTCAGCAACTGGAATCATACTGCCTGCCATAAAAAAATACAAGAAGTTAGAATGGTCTTCATTTCAGGAACGCTAAGTTGAATCCGAAGTTAATTCATAGCTTGATGCAGGAGCTATAATCATCTCTTCTTTTACACCTGAGGCATTCTGGGACATGTAAATTATCTGTGGATTTAAGGCTGTTACTCAAGCATGCACAAAAAGGAAGCTGCTCTAGATCTTTTTCCTATCTGTTAATCTGGATATAAAAACAAGCCAATGAAAGGTTTGTCATTTGACACTTATCCGTTATTCCCACAAGCATTTATTCCTGTTAAAAGCCCTAATAAAGTTTCAATACACATGCTCCTCACATCTAGGAATGAGTAGTATAGCCTTCGCTAATCTGCCATTTTAGGCCATTCTGACTGAACTATAATTCAGCATTTTTGGAAGCCACGTTTGGAGATAGTGGGAGAATATGATCCAAAGCTTCAAAAGAGCAGGAAAGCCCTAGCTTTCAACTACCATTAGAGCAAAGCTCCTTATAGATGCCAGTTTTAATATATTTTATATGTTGATGTATTTTATATAACATTTTAAATATAAAATTCTTTATATTTTAATATGTTGAATGATAAAATACAGGAAACCAAACATTACAATTCCTAATTCTGAAGTTAACACTAAATGAAAAAACTCCTTGAGTGATGCTACAGTTAATCACATCTAGTTTAGAGTTAATACCTGAACTGCTTTAGGACCTTATATACATAGCCTTGAGTTCCATAGTGGAAAAAAGGCAGGATATAAATACATTATTTTTAAAAATTCAGTGTTTCCTGTCAACCCTGAAAATCTCAGAATGGTAGTCAGGTTTCAGAAAATTCTCTGTGCCAGGCAATGATCAAATGTTTTGTTTGAGAATATCTCTGTACATCCAGGATCGCATTTCAGGGGTGGAATTGTCAACCTTATAAGATACTATTGTTGTTGTTTAGTTTAATATCCCACCTTTTATTCAGGAGCTTAAGGTAGTACAAATAGAGTTTCCTTTTCCTCTTCCTTTCCCCCTCAAACTAGGCAAGATAAGCTGGAGGATGTCCACAGATAACACACACTGAGAAGGATGCCAAACTCAGAGAGGAACTATAAACTAGAGATATTTCCACACTTTGTTTCCAGCATTCACCCGTGTGCAGGTCCGTCCTCTTATTCAGTTGTCATACCTGCAGCCCATGAAGAGGATCAAGGCTCTCTCCTCCGGAGTAGACCACATCTCTCCCTTATCCTCTCCTTCCTGCATGCCCTAGGATGGATAGGGGATGGACCTGGGGCCTCCTCTGACTGCTCAGCTGGCTTCTGCCCTTCCCAGCCTCCTCCACAACCTCCGGAGCCACACTTCCACTCCCTGTCGGCTGTTCTTCCTCTCCCTCAGAGTCAGTCTTCACCAGGGGCATGACACAGGGAGTTTTCCAAAATTAAGGAAGGACTTGAATCTGTGTCCCTCCAGTCCTAGTCCAACATATTGAAGGAAGAAAATATTTTATATAACAATGGTTGCTGTAGCTACTTTTGATACTGCCTAGCTGATCCAAGGTTTTCAACAGCTAAATGTGCATGTGTTCATTCCAACCTTCTTTCTTGGTAACAAAAGAACCAGTCACTCACTTAACTATGATAGTAGCCATTGTGAAAATGGGGTTGATTTCTAGTCATCAGCTGAAAATCAAGTCCTTGGATACATTATTGCAGAAATGATTTTATTTTCTTATAACCTATGCCAAGTTCTGTCATCATCTTTCTCTTTAGCTTAAGATGGAAAGACAATAGGACCAAATCAGGCATTATATGGATATCTGGACAACAGCCCAAAAGAATTACACTTGTAACCTTTTAGCTGCATTCTTGCCTATAGTGTATCTTCTGTCAATATAGAATGGGGTATTTTTTTCAGATTCTGTGGTTGCTATAGTAACTATGCTCCCATTACACTGGCCTGGTCAGAAATATACCAAATAATATGTATGCTCAGAAATATGAGACTTAATATCATGACATCATGCTCATGTGCATTAGTTGACACCTACAATACTAAAATACTGAAACAATTCCCATATGAGTTTTAGAAAAATAGAAAAGCACATTCCAGTGCGTAAGAGAGAAGTGATATAAACTCAATGCTGTGACTTCATCTTATGGACTAGTATTTTTTTATTTATGACAAAGGGGATTGGTCTGATCAAAAGTGATGGAGAAACACACAAAAATAGATTGATTGTAATATAGGTCTTTCTATTATCTCTTTTGTTTTTCAAGAATCATAGAATTTGCTTCCTTAGTTAGTTACTAGGTACAGTAAGTGAGGGTTACCTAAACGTATTACTCACTATAGAGAATGTATATTACTTGTGTTATTCTCTTGGAAAATTTCCTTTCCCGTTGTGCTGAAATGGCACCTTTCCATTTCAGAAGACTTCCAGAAAGCTTAGCTGTCAACTTATCTCCTCTAGATCTCCTAATACAGCAGGAAAGAAATTTAAAATATTAACACTGTCAGAATCTTCTTACCGAAGCAACCTAGCAATCTAAATGAGCAAATAACTTTGTAAATGAATATAAATATTTTTCTATTCTAATTTGCTTTCCTTTCCCTTAAAGATATGGAAGCCAAGAATCTTATCTCCCATCTCATACTTCTAAATGACATCCACTTAGTTCCCAGAGAGGTTTTATTTCCTTTTCCCATTTTTTAAATGTAACCTCTTTTATATAAAAGCACATCTGTCTTTTGAAACTGAACAAGATAAATGAAAATATGATCAAACAAAAATGGCATCTTTCTGTTCCTTCTTCACTAAAGCACATTGTTTTTCTTCTTTTGAAAGGAGGGTGGATTATTTTTAAAGAAACACTTAATAGTATTTGCTACACTGCAATTTTCCCAGAGAATTTCAATTACTGTACAATATTTATTTAGGAAATTTATAGAGCCACTGACTAGATTACAACAGTATTGGACTGATTAGAAATGTAATAAGTGTGTTAAAAAATAAATCATTAGCTACTACAAAATTTTCTCCCAAGCAAATTTTGCCTATCAAATCCAAAAGTGAATTCTGAGATTCAGAAGAATTTCGTGAGGTTTCAGAGGCAGGGGTGAGAGACAGAGAGAGAGAGAGAGAGCTGTTGCTCCAGTTGGCTCTTCAAAACACAAACCATAAATGATTTATAAAGTAGCTTTATAAAAATTCTTTATAAATCTAAAGTATTGTGGCCTCCAGTTTTTCCTTTCTGTTGAGAGGTTCCTGTTGATACCTGAAAGTCAAATTTCTTATATCACACAGAACTGGACTTCTGGTGCATTCAAGTGCTGATAACCTAAGTCGAATAAGCAAGCTCAGTTTCTTATTTGTGAGAGGTTAAAAAAAAAAAAAAGGAGGACAGCCTTGGTGGCGCAGTGGTTAGAGTGCAGTACTGCAGGCTACTTCTGCTGATTGTCGTCTGTCTACAATTTGGCAGTTTGAATCTCACCAGGCTCAAGGTTGACTCAGCCTTCCATCCTTTCAAAGTAGGAAAAATGAGGACCCAAAATTGTTGGGGGCAATATGTTGACTCTGTAAACCGCTTAAAGAGGGCTGTAAAGCACTATAAAATGATATATAAGTACTATTCCCTAAATTTCCATTTTTGGCAGGATGGGTGGGTCTGCAAAAGTACAAATATTCCACTACAATTCCACCTTAATAAGACAGGTCATGCAAAGTCCCATAGATTCTCTGGTAGAAAGTATATTTTGAAGCTGGAACCTAAAAATATTTTGCATTTTATTCAGCACCATCCTGGCATGTAGAAAAAGCTTGTACAACAATGGTCCCTGAAGAGATATTAAAATCAGAGAATTGTTCCTGAAGGAAAACAATGTATTTTTTTAAAAAATGCGCTAAAAATTATTGTTTGTAAGGTGTCACGTCCTGTAGCACATGGCTAATTATGTTCCATGGGGACAGGTTCTATAATTTTACCTTACATTTAAGCATACATCACTACATAACTAGAGATTATACTGCAACCTGCTAAAGAGATTTTACAGTGATCTGCAGGCATCTTGAAGTAAGGTAACTGCATAGCCATAAAATAACCACAAAAGTTGGTTTTTCACAGTGATTCAGGACTTAGAAGTGAGCCATGAAGTATTGATGCCAAACAAAATGATAAAATCAAACAAAGATTGTCAATATTGTTTCAAAATGACAAACACAGTTCATAATGACAAATGCAACTTCAGTTCAGTATAAAATGATGCATTTTTTAAGCTCAAACTCTAACTGTACATAAATAGGATTTCAGTGGGCAAATGACTAACCAGTCATAGGACTTTATAAACACAAAGATAATTAAGGTTGCAGGTTCAGTAAAAAGCCTAAGACTCCATATTTGGAGTCTTCAGAAAGAGCAATGGAACGATGTTTTTATAACCCATTGTAAGACTGTACTTGAAATATAATATAGTTCTGCTCATACCTTTAAAAAGGATATTGGAGAGCTATAGAAAATGCAGAAAAGAGGTATCAACATGAATTGGAAGGCTGAAAAAGCATCCTTCCAAAAAACACTACAGCAGTTGTGCTCTTTACAAAGGGGAGATATTGTAGTAGTAGAGAAAATAAACCTAACAAACAGAATAGACATTGCATCCTTTTTCTCTCTGTCTTTTAGATGGAATCAGGGTCAAACTAAGTTCCTTTCTTTGCCTGGCCCTAATCCTATCAAAACCCATGGGCAGCCTTTACAAGGAAATTGCAACAGAGACAAACTGGAGTCTTCCATTCTCAATCAGTCTGATTAGATTACATCAACATTCCACCTCCTTTAAACAATGGACTTTCTCAGTTCAGGTTGCCCCCCTGAAAAGCCCCTTCTGCCTAAAAATGGAAGTAATCTCAAGTAAACTGACAAGAACCTGCCTAACTTCCCCAAACTGGCCAGCAAATCTGATCTCTAGATAATTCCGCTTTGTAGTCTTCAAATTATATTTTAAAAAGCTTTGCTATTTTGCAGTGCAGTGCAGGGTCAATAGAAGGAAATTTCTCCACCCGACTTAAGAAATATGTGGAATTTGCTGCTAACAGGTGTGGTCATGGCAGCCAATTTGAGTGATTTTCAAAAAGACTTGACAGGTTTATGGAGAATCAAGCTAACAATCACATCAAGTGTTTACCACCCCTTGAATCATAGGCAGCATCAACAGAAAAAGTCTATTACCCTTCAATCCAGACTTGTGAATTTCCTCTATGCATCTAGATGTCCACTGTGAGCAAGTGTCCCTAAGGTGATCAATTCTATTCCCTTTAGTTTACTCAGGCTGGAATAGCATATTCCTAACACAATGTTTCTCAACACTGGCAACTTTTAAGTTGTGTGGCCTTCAAGTCTCAGCACGGTCAGCACGGTGGCTGGGGAAATTGCAAGTTGAAATCCACACATTTTAAAGTTATCACCTTGAGAAACACTGGCCTAAGATAATTTCCAGATAAGTCTGGTAGCTGTTGTAGTGCCAGCATAGCTAAATAGCAATATTGTTGATGAGACCATTAGCTTGAAGTACATCCCCTTTTCTCCTGACTGAAGAATACCAGGGGTTGTAATAGTTCTGAAACTTCCTGGATGGACAGACAGTAGCAGACCTGCATGTAGGCCAGGGAATTCTGGGAGATGAAATCCATACAAAGTTGCCATCATTGAAAAACACTGGCTTAGGGTACACCAATTCCAATCTGACTTAACTGAAGAGAGAACATATTACCGGGATAGCAATTCACCACCTGGCTTACAATTGATTGAAATCAGCATTTTCAAGTTCCATCTAATTGGATTCTCTGCCTTCCTCCGCCCTGCCCACCAATTTAATTATACAAGGGGGCAGGGGGGGGGTTTAGCAGCACAACTCCTTACAATACCCTTCCAAGCACCAGCTTGTTGAGAGTCCTCCCAGCAGAACTCGGGAGTTCTGGGCCCAAAAGGGACTTTCATGGGAAGACTGGGAAGACTGGAAGCTCTTGTTGGCCTTGTTTGCCCTCACCGGGGCAGGGCCACTGCCTGGTGCCCGAAACTGATCAGGAGCGCTCCTGTCTTTTGCTTTTTTTTCCTTTTATTTTTATTTGTCAATTGCTTACAAGATAATAGGTATAAGTAAAAACATAGTTATGAATACATGGATACATATAAGAAAAATAAAAATAATAAAAAATATAAAAGAAACAATAGGACAGGGACGATAGGTACAGTAGGTGTCTTCAGCAGTTTTGTCCCCAGAAACTCCGCAGAAGTCTCCCGCGTTCCCCTCCAGCCCTCCTCCGACAAGACAGCCGTGCTCCGCGGTGGAGGGGAGCTGTCCTCTGACCCTGAGGAATCAAGGACGCTTCAGGAGTCTGCAAAGCTGAAATACATTCATCCCGCTTTGTGGAGGGGAAAAAAAAAATGCCTTCCTGCTTGGTTCATTCTTCCTACCGCGGCGGGATGTTTTGGAGACCGAACTGGCAAAGAAGCGAGTTTGGTCCAACTTAGCCAGCTCTCCTGGGTCAATCCCCCCCTTTCCCGCCTCCCTACTCGGAGGTGGGAAACGGAGGCGCCAGGGTACGCTTCCCCCCCCCCCCAACCGCCTCTACTACTTCCCGGTACTTTTTTCCCCATATTCATACCATCCCTCGTCTTCTCCTCCCTCCCGACGCCAGCCTGCCTTCCCCAAGTCGCCGTTGCCCTTTGGCCACGTGGGGTTTGCACATGCATCGCTTCCAGCGAGAGCGGAGTAGAGGGTACCCTGTTGAGGAGATTATGGCACGCGGTATCCCAACCACTTGCCTGAGGTCGGTGGTCTCTGGTCCTGATCCGGTTCTCCTGCTGTGGCCACCTCCTCTGGACGGCCGTGCCCCGCCTTCGCTGCTGCTTTCCCCGGCAGCAGAGTCGCCTTGTGCAAGCCGCCGCCGCCGCCGCCGCCGCCACCTCCTCTACGCCCGCCTCCAGTGGAGCGCCTCTTCCTCCCCAGGCGCTTGGCGATCCCGCCTCTCTCCCCATTGCTCTAATTAAAGTGACTTTTGGGAGGGAGGCGACCTACTGTAAGGCGCTGCCGCCGTGGAGCAACTGTGAGGAAGCCGCCCGACAACCCACGCAAGTAACGAGGAACAACCTGGGACGGGCTGCCAGCCGGGAACCACCCTAGGGAAGGGCTTCTCCGGCCCGGCCCAGGCTGGAACTCTTTCCCTGGGCACATGGTGGCAGAGGAGCAGATGAAGGATAGTGGTGGCGTCCTCTGCCTTGTGTACCAAGCGGGGCCAGTAAGTCCAAATTTGAGGGAGAAGTCTTCCCGTCTCTTTTACTGTCCAAGCAGAAGCAGCATCTCCACTTACTGGGAACAAATAGGAGAGCCCTGTTTGCCTATCCCAGGAGTCTGGTTGCATCATCTTTTCCAACTAACAAATTAAGGTAGTTGAACCCATCTGATAAAGTCAGTCCTAGCTGGTATTATACCTTTATACAAACGTGATACTCCTCAGAAACAAGGCTGCCACACTGCTTAGGATGTTTTACCACTAATGATATAAAGGTGTCAAAACGCTGCATGCTCAGAGGCATCCTAAGGAAGTAGGGTGAGTTAGCTGGAATCTCTGCCTTTGGTTCCTGGGCATTGTTCTCATGACAGCTTTATGGCTGGTACCAAATCACCTGAATGTTGTAAATCCAAGCAAACGTTGTGGGTGTATCCAGATGTAATAACACAGTGAAGTAAATATGCAGAATTCCTCTGCTCACACAAGCATGTAAGGTGTTCTTGTTACTGGGTGACTGATTCTGCGATATGTAAAGCACAAATTTACAATTGGCACAAAAAGTGATATGTCTGGAATTATTTTAAACTTACCTCTCTGACGTTTAGCCTGTGGGAAATGATACTGTATAGAAAGGATCCATGACTTGATGCTTCGATACCAGACAATAAACTTTCCCTGGATTCTTATCTGACTATTGGAACTAGATGTATAATATCTAGCAGTGCCTTTATATGGGCTGAATCCAATAAAATAGAGTGGTTCATAGAATCTTATGCAGCTCTCAAAACTCCCTTTCAGCTGAGAAATATAGGAAAACAGTAGCTTCGATTTATCATCGCTAAAAAAAATTGAAACGAGCCCATACTTAGTCATGCTTGCATTTCTAATTGGCTCCTTCTGTTTGCACTGTCAACCTCCTCCCATTGTTAAGTGCACCCTTGGTCTCCTGCGTTGGCAGTAGAAAATTAAATAGGTGCATACTTAGCTTTACCAGCTACAATCACTAACTTATGTAACCTGCAATAATGAATTTTTTTTAAAACCGAGAACTTACTGGACTTTTTCTAACATGTTTCATTTTATGTAGTGCTTAATGTAAAATATTAACATGAGCACTGTTGAGAAATAAACCTGCTTAAATTGGAAGTTAAGCTCACTGACTCAAAGGATTTTTCTTTCATATATATATGATTGGACTCACATTACTCAGAGGTGATAACGCCCAGTTAGCTGAAATATTCATGGCAGGGAAATCGCTGTATAGTCCTTGTCATCTTATCTAGGATAGTTCCCAAAGTTAAGCATCATAGGGATGATGGATTGGTAGCAATGTTTACATTGTGTATGTGTTGCCTCATGGCGAGATGAACAACAAAAAGTTAATAAATAGTAATATGTGTATGTATATATTTACCTTCACTACAAGTTTTCACAAGTTTTAATATGGATCTGTCACAGGTATAAAGATCAACTCTGCCAAATGGGGCACTTCTGGCAATTTCCATATCAAGTCTGTTATAAATGCAACAAACTAGTAGATGAACAAATATATGATCTCTCCTTCATGCACACATACATTTTACATCAAAATAAAATATAAAAATAACTAAAAATAATGAATTAAAAGAAAACAAAAAAACCCCACAAAGGGCAAACTCGATGGACCACTAGGTTTTTTTCTGCTGTCGGTTTTCTAAGTTTCTATAAGGAAAAAAAATCTCACATGCAAAGTTGCCATCGCTTTTATAACTGCCAACCAGAATGTTACAAAAGCATGCATGGTTTCAGATTGGGTGATATTTTTATGCATAATGAGTGTGACCAAAGACCCTTTTTTAAATTAGGAGATTATGCCATGGAGAACACCTTTACCATGCAGATGTGGACATTATCCAGCAAAAGCAGTGCTGTGCATTCTGGTGCTAGGCTAGAACAAGCTTTGCTTATCTCAATGATTAGGGTGTAACCAAATAGGCATTGCTGGCATACAATTAAGACTTGGGGGCAGGAGATCAAAGGCACTTTCTTTTGAAGTGTGGTACATTTTTCAGTACATAGAACAGCCAGCCTTCAGTGGTGCCACATCTGTAAGCCTTGTCAAGATTGTTCGCCTTTTAAAGCTAACCTCCTGAAATCCTTCTAGAATTTTGATTTCCAACTGGAGGACTTACAGGCATTTCTGTTTCAAGACAAATCCCACTCCACCATGGCATTCATAAGAACTGAGATTACTTTGGGAGGCTGCTCATGACTCTGGCTACCCAGATACCATTTAGTGCTACTGAAATGCAGTTGCCTCTGGGATGAGGTATTGCGCAACCTCCTTGCAGACTTTATTTATTTATTTATTTGTCAAGTGATTATAACAGGTATAAGTATAAACATAGTTATGAATACATGAAATGAATACATATAAGAAAAATAAAAAAGAAACAATAGGACATGGACGGTAGGCGCGTTGGTGCGCTTATGCACTCCCCCTACAGGCCTCTTTGGAAGTGGGTGAGGTCAATAGTAAACAGTCTAAGGTTAAAGTTTTTGGGGTTTGGAGAAGAAACCACAGAGTCAGGTAGAGTATTCCAGACATTGACCACTCTGTTGCTGAAGTCGTATTTCCTGCAATCAAGTTTGGTGCAGTTTTCCTTGAGTTTGTATCTATTGTTTGCCCTTGTATTGTTATGGTTGAAGCTGAAGTATTCATTGACAGGGGCAAAGGCACGTTAAAATGACTCCCTCTACAGTCATTATACCGCATAAAATGTTTGTGGCATGCTTGCATAGGTGAATCCTGGGCTAAACTCTGCACTGGGTGACTGAAGGCAAGTAACCTATAAAAGGCCCTTATTATGTTCTCAAGAAAACTGATCATTAGTTCTCTGAATGGACTCAAAGCCTTTCATTGACTTGGTGAAATTAAACCGACCCAGACTTACTTCTCTAAACAAACATGCTCAGGTTGTCCATGGTGCTTTTTTGCAGTTTTCCGGTCGAAACAGACCATTTCTTCTTGTCAGAAATATGTGTGTGGGCCTGGGAGCAGGGCTTGGTGATGTTGCCAACTTTCTCCCCCCACCCCAAGGACTGAAACAGTAGAGCTGTGTGTCGGGACCCATGACCCAGAATCTGGAAGCAACCAAGGAATGAAAATAACCTGATATCCAAACTAAATGGCTGATAAATGTGAAATGTTGCTACTGGTTCCTTGTATCTTTTATAACCTTTGTGTGGCTTAAGTATTACTTTACCTGGCATTTCATGCTGACAAGGAAAACAATCCAGCATTTGGCAAATTGACAGATATAAATTTATACAGTGAACTGAAATACACAACCTCCATGTTTATTCAAATTCAAGTTCTGATTCTGTCCCTGCACATTTACTCAGAAGCAGGTCTCCTTAGTTTAAGTGAAGTTTACTCCCATGTAAATGTTCATAGTATTGCAGCCTGAGCTCAGTGTTTGTTTATTGTCCACTCAATCAAGAGCAGATGAAAGAAATCAGATTAGAGGTTTAAGAATGCAGTTCTGTGCAAGTATAAGATGCCCCTGTGTTTTGATTTGGTTGATGAGAAGCCCTCCCCTTACCAATATTGACAAATTGGTTGCATGTTTAGATGTCTGACCAGAGCTAAGCTTTTCTTCTCCAAGGTGCGTCTCAAACATTCTTCCTGGTTCATAGTAGCAACTTACTCAGAAATACTTATAATCACTGTGTTCAGTGATGCTTCTTCGTTTAGAAAGTAGGTTTTGAATTGGAGCCTTTGTCTTAATTTCAAGTGAAACTGGCATTCCTTCAACAGAAAATGTTAGAAGACAGGTAGAAAACAGAAAACAGGTAGAAAACAGTGGTATTCCTCAGGCCAGCCCTTCTAAGAGGCCTGAGGCAGAATGTTAATTTGAGACCCGCCCAAGTTTCTTCAGACTGTCAACGTATTTCTATTACCATTTTTTTTAATCAATTGAAGTCTATGGTCCTGCAAACAGAAGTGCTAAAGATTGCAAATGCAGGTTATTGAAGTAACTCCTGAGGATATGTTTTAGCTGCCCTGAATGAAAAGTATTGATCCATCTAGTCACAATGAATAATGAGCAATGGTGGCATCTCCTCCACATATGGATTCTAAGGCAATTTTCCCTACTGCTGCCCCAACCTATTCCAAGGTAAAATCTGAGTGCAGCTGACAACATCCTCTCTCTACAGCAGGGGTTCCCAACCACCAGTCCCCGGACCGGGACCGGTCCGTGGATCATTTTTTACCGGGCTGCAAAGCTTGGGCGCCACCATCTTGTTTCGACAGTGCTTCCAGGTTTTCGGTTGCTTCCGGGTTTTTGTTGGAAGTGCTTCTGGTTTTTCAGTTGGAAAGCGGCGTTTGGGTGCTCGCACCTTAGTTTCGTCGAAGGGGGGGCAGCTTCGAACGAAGAGCCGTCCCGATGGCGGTGGAGTTTCACATTACTCAGGTACTGGTCCGTGGAAGAATAAATAATCGTTAAACTGGTCCCTGGTTTGAAAAGGGTTGGGGGCCACTGCTCTACTGGACAGAGTTTAAAGGGCAGCCTTCTGACCAAGATTAAGATTTAAAGCAGAGTTGTCGCAAAGATGCTTTTTCAAAAGGCAACTGGACTTTCTTTGCTTTTGCTGGAAGACGTTTTGTTTCTCATCCAAGAAGCTCCTTCAGTTCTGTGTATGACTCAGAACCTCCCCAAACATTTAAAGTAGAGAAAAGTAACTTCAGTTTGCAAGTTATATCTGGCCCATCGGGTTTCATATCTGTTCCTCTTCTTCCTTCTCTTCTACCATTCTGAAAGGAAAGATGAAAGAGAAGGAAACCCCCAAAGGAGTGCTTTTGGGGGGATCTTGGAGCAGCAGCAGCAGCAACATTTGCCTGCTTCCCACTTTCCCTAAGAGGTGGAGGGGTGGATGCAGCCAGCCCCTGGGAAATTCAATCAAGGATTTCCTGGAAACATTACTTTCCCCTGTGTTATTCCTCAGAAAGGCAGAGAAGGTGTTGAAAGTGCTCCAAGTACTGGAGAGCAATTTCCTAAAGAAGTGTTGACGTCAGAGGGTGGGCCCTCAGGGAGAGTCTTCATGGAAAGTGTTTTCTCACCTGGCATTACCCATTCCCTCCAGCCAGGTGTATTTCCCCACCTCTGTTTTCAGATGTCATGTTTTATCCTTCTGATGTTTATTCCTCCTTTTCTGATTGCCCTCCTCCCCTCTTGGCATGGCCTAAAGCCAAGGCATTTTTATTTTATACTTTCACATCACTCAGTGCAATGTGAGCATCATGGAAACCAATGACAGATGGTATAAGTTGTCACAGCATCATAATTAGTCACACAACTAATGAAGGTTTAATAGCAACCAAACTTGTTGCTCTACTGCCAAGACAATGTTGATGAAAATGGATAGGTGCATCCACCAGCCCCATAGTTACCCAGATGTGATGTTTTGGAGTAGATTTTTGAACCAGAAGAACAAGAACTTGCTGAGATATATCACCAGTAATTATTTTGTTAGAGCTGGTAGAACAGTAAAGTAATCTGCTAGGTTTATGTACCTAATTATGTGTGGATTTTCACTGTTGGCCATAATTACTATATCTTATTTTCTTGAAAATAATAAGTTAATAACAGATAACAGAGAAGAAGAGCATGGGAAAAGAGTTACATAAATAGCAAAGCAGGAAGGAAAAGAAAGAAGGCATAGAGAAGGACAATCAGAGAGAGGGAGAATGTGTTCTTTTGAAGATTAGGCAAAAGCAATCAAAATATTTTTAGGAGAAAAAAGATCCAACCTATAGTCCTCTAAGGAAGATATTGGACACTCTGAGTCCATTATCACCTCTCACTATTCCTTATTCTCATTCTATGGATGAGCCATAGTAAAGCAGTGATAAAGCACTTTCTATACATGCAAAAGTTCATAGGATTCTGGTGGAGAAAGGCCACACCCCTGTCTTAAACTCTGGAACACTGTGGTTGTCAATAATACTGAGTTAAGGATAGACTAATATTCTGGGTAGAAATGAGGACTGTTATATACGAAAGTGTCTTCCTTGGATCTTGTGGGCAACAGAAAGTCCATTTGTTGGGGGACGAGTGGACTTCCTTGTGCAGTTAGTTGGCACTGTGAGAACATACTGCTGGACCAGATGGGCCAGAGCTCTGATCTAGCAGGTCACTATCCCTGCTTTTATGGTCTTACATCTCTGTATAGGAAGATAACAGTTATACAGCCAAACAGTGTGGAAAGCTATGAATAAGGACATCAAGTTTTAATGCATCTATATCCTCCATTTCTTGCTTAGAAAATCCCATTACTGCACAGGGCTAGGTTATCTGTGGGACCGCCTTTCCCTAAGGACATCTACGGATCCTACAAAATCAGATAGGATGGGTGCAATCCCTTCTCCTCTTGCCATCTGATGGGAGCTATGAATTGTGTTTTTTCTGTGGCAGCCTCTGTCTGCCCTATGGAACACTCTGCCCCCAGAAGTTTGGCAGGACTGTACTCGCCTAGCCTTCCATAAAGCTTTCAAGACCTGACTTTTCCCTCAAATGCTGGGACAAGATTAAATAACTGCACATTGGAAGTTTGAAGGTGTCAGGTTTTTATGAAAATTGTATGGCTAATATACATAGAAACAAATATGGAAATTAATTATTCCAGATGTTATTTATTTATTTGTTGAAGTCCACATGTCTTAAGGTTGCAAGATTGGTAACCCTGTGGTAGCACTTCTCCTGCAGCTTTATCATATTTAGTGAGCGTTTAATTGGTACGTTTTAAATTTGACAGCTGATCTACTATGGAGTAAATACCTTAATGTTCATTTATTTATTTCAAATATTTTCTGTGAAAATGTTAATTTGTTAATTTGCTCATTTGATCTAGTGGTAAAGGTGGAAGATAGTGAATTCAATTCCCACCTTAGCCATGAAAGCCAGCTGGGAGACCTTGGACCAGTCATTCTTTTTGAGCCCAACTCATGGATTTGTAATTGTGGGGGAAGTAGGAGGAAATTGTGTTGGATATATTTGGCATCTTCGGTTGTTTGTAAAAATAATAAAGGAGGGATACAAATAAATAGAATTTGTAAGTTTTTCTGTGATTTCTTTGATCTTAAAAAGCTTCCTTTTTCTCCTTTCTTTTTATATTTCTCTAGAATATTGTTGAAGTTATTGACTAAGATATTTATCCTTGTCTCTTTTTGCTTAATGTAAGAAGTTTGCATTCATACAAAGTTCTTACATACATGCTATTTAAAGCCCTCCATCCTCCATTTTTTCCTAGTTATTATGGCAGTTTTTCTGAAAGCAACCTAGATATTTTCTTTTTTGAAATATGGGGGTGTTTCTTTACATTCTATTTATATTATGACACGTATTCTCCAACTGGTATCTCTAATGGAGCCCATTTAGCTGCAAGATAAAAGAGGATGATTTGTTTTCCCTTTTAAATATCTAATTTTCTTGGTCCGGGATTTTGAAAGAGGAAATTTTTCTAATGGAAGCTTCAGACAGATTTGTTTAGTTGAGATCAAAAGAAGAAAGGAAAATATGATTTTTTTTGACAATTTTTGAATAAGATACTTCAATTGGGCTAACTTACAGAATGTGACCAAAATCTGGGACACGATGCCTTAGGAAATGAAATTTGGGGAACTTTTGGCCACTTCACCTATTGGTTGTGCTGCAATCACATGATCTTCATTTTCAATATTCTGTGACAGTTTCCCAGCCAGTCTTACAATCCCTTGCTCCCTCCCCCAACCAGCAGCCGCCACTTACCTGCCTGGTGGAAAGGGAAGGGAAGGGAAGGAAAAGAAAGGAAAGGATAGGAAACTTGCAGTGTTCCCTGCCAGATTCTCACAAGGAAACTCAGTGGGGAAACTGGCAGGAAGTCAGAATTGTTCCTGCTCCCACTGTTTTTTGTTTGCTCTTGGTCATTCTGTTTTTCTGTTTAGATAGCAGCATATTTCTGAAATGATGACTCAGTGGGGCATGAGCTGTCTAGTACCTATTTAATCTATTTGTATTTGTTTTTGTTGGAAATTGGGGTAGGAGGGTTATACTGTAATGTTGGAATCTCCATTCTGGGAATCTATGTTTTTCTAATTGCTTTACTTTCTGTTCTCTTCTTTTTATTGTTTTCCTTTTTTTCTGGTTATTTTTTTAAAAAATACATTTTTCAAATTTGCTCTAAAAATACTTTCTAAAAATCCTTTTTTGTTTTTATTCTATTTGGGAGTTTTAATTGAGTGGCTGGGTGTGTCCATGTCTAATGTAGCCTCAGTCATATAAACATTACTTTTTTTTACTTCAGTCTTGATTCAATTTTATATTATGTCATTTTTAGTGGTTTCCTGGATGCTAAAAGCCATAGGTGTCATTCCAAGAGTAAACACATTTTTAGTAAACTAAGTCATTTAAAACCCAAAGCTGCATTTTTACAAGAAATGCACATTCTCTCACAGGAAACATAGGGATGAATCTGTCAATCTGGCCACCTCTATTGCCATTCCTGTCCTCTTCCTAGCATAGACAGACAAACAAACATGTCAATAAAGGCTCCCTGGATGAAAATCAGAGCACTGAGTGATGCAAAGACCACATGGATTGAGAAAGTTGCTACTATAGCTGCCTTCTGTACATAAAGATTGAGGATGAAAGGCAGTGTAGAAAGTTAGCACCCACCCCTTTCCTAGAAGAATGAAATATTCTGGGAAATATTAAAAAGGCAGAATATTATACCTTCCTAGGTGAGAAAAGGAGAAACATGCTCTTGGAAAGCGGCTCCCACTTTTGCTAATAGCCCCAGAAAGACAAAAGACATTTTATCTACAACACAAAAGACCTTCAGCTCCAGAGTAATGGGATTAAGACATGGCCCTCAGGACATGATAGGATTATTCCTCTACCCATCTAACCACATGGCACCTGGAAAGGTTACATCACCAGCAAGATTCAACTAAGCTACCCCTGCATGGCCCCATAGAAGTCTGACAACCAATCAGAATACATTTCTTGCCATAGGAAGCAAGTTCAAAGCCCAACAGAGGTTACAAATTTCTCTCCCTCTCTCACCCAAGTATTCTCTTTGCTCAGGACCTCACATCGTGGTCCATTAAACCATCCCACCATTAAACCATCTCAACCTTCATACTTGGAACTGAACCCAGATGGACATTGCTTCCAACAGCAGGGAAACCAGTGTACTTATCTTTTCCCTCACTTATCACATCTAGAGTAGATATCATAACTAATAATCAGTGGCTCTCCGTAGACTGCACAACTATAGTTTCCATTTTAAACAGCTTGATCACTGATTCTCTAGGAATTATAATTCAGCAAACATGTACAAAGCCACCAGTTATTCATTCTTAGACTATATAGCATCTTCAGACAGATAGTTAATGACTGAAATCTGCTAAGAAAACTTCAGCCAAGGATATCCACTGACATGTAAATTAGTTGGCTGATGAGTCTTAAAGGTAAACTGAACTCAACTCTCTGATTTCCTGGCAACAGAAAGATTATAAATGCAGTTCGTTATTTCCTTATACCAGAAAGTATAGATATTTTTATGACTTTATTTATTCCACTGTACCATGTTGTGATTTCCTTCTCCCAACGAGTATTAACCAAGTCCAAAGATAACAGATATCTGAACTAGAGCCTTCTTCATCTGAAAGAGTTTGGCCAGTTGGTATTTACTGTATGTAAAGAAAAAACAATGCAAGGAGCTTGTAATTTGGGGCAGACAAATGGGGAATAAAACAATGTTAAAGCTCAGAAAGTTTGAAGGGGAATAACTGTTGGACTGTTTAAAGTATGACTTTTTTCCTAGTTGTAAATGTGTGCAAATGAGTCATGAGGATTCAGTGCCTATGCATCACTGAAAGTTAGGTGGAGAAATGAGTTGAGAAGAATCCTATCCCCAAAAATGTTTCTAGTACCATGAATCTGAAGATTATTTTATTGTTTTAAAAATAATTTTACCAAGCATTACAGTTGTACAGATTAAGACAAATATAAACTACAAAAAAACCTAAAGGAATAGAAAGAGAAAGGAAAAGGTTTAGAGAAGAAAAAATATTGTACAAAAAATAATAAAGAAAAAATAAAATAAAAAATAACACAAAACAACAGCAAAACAGAAAAAAAACATAAATACCTTCCTCCTTGGTCTCAAAAAATGCAAATAGTTTTAATTCATCACTGTATCTTAAAACACAATAAACAATCTCTTCATTCCATATCACCTCTTTTATCAAAAGGTAAATCCTTAAAACTACATCATTCAGTTCTGGTCATTCATTGGGCTGATCCTTTAAAAAAAAAAGTGAACAAGACTTTGGACATAGTACTCATGGTTAAGTCACACTTCGTAAGTTTATAACAAAGATGTGCATGCTGGTCACCTTTGAAAAGAACTAGTTCTGTTTTATTACATTGGATAGTGTTTTGCGTATGCATTCTTATATAGTATGTTATTGTGTGTGTGTGTGTGTAATGTGTATGACTAAAGTCTTCCTTGAATGTTACTCATGGAGGTAATCTTAGAAATCAACACCTACTTATAGAGAGATCTTGGCCACCTGCTGGTGAATTAATGGGTGTAGAATTTCCAGTGTGTACTGTAGTCATATTTTTTAAATTACCTGCATTTTTGAATGCATTTTTTTATTAAAAAAATCCCTTCCCAAGGAGACATTGGAAAGAAATTATATGAAGGAGTTTGAACTCTGTCAGACTATCTTTCTGTATGTTTATCAACAGAGACCTCTCTGAAAACCAAAAAGAATTGGGCAAGAAGAAGCCAGCAAAAGAAAGATTTCTCAGTGCATCGCTATGGAAGAAAAAAAAAAAAGGCAAGGCTTGGCATGTTGCCAACTGCTCTACTTAAGCCATAATCCATCCCAATCAAATGATTTCCTTGCTTTACCTTTTTTTTTTTTTTGCAGAGATTGGGTTCTCCTAAAGGTTTTTCTTTCTCTGGTATATGTCTTCATTCTGGAAACCTTCTAATTTGAAAGAATAAAGTCTCCATTAGATGGAAGTCTCCTGGTGAATACCTCTATGCAGCAGTTTTCTTAAACACATCAAAGATGCTGATATCTGGTGGCTGATATCTGGAAAAAGACACTTTGGTAACATGCAATATTTAGTTGAAAGCTTTTTCAAAAATGTTTTATGAAATGATAACTGCTATGGAAAATATTCAGATACACGTAACTCTGGATAAATTGGATTCACAAAAGGCATGTGATCTGAAAACTGCAGAGCCATTGGAAAGAGATATGGATTGTATAAATGTAGAACTGACTGAATTGACAGCCTGCACCTCTCTGAGGTTCAAGCCTGCATTCTTTTACCATAGCAGAAGCCTGACTGAATGGAGAAGTGATAAATTGACTTTTCCTATGAGAACTGAAGGAAATTGGGGAATGGATTTATCACACTTGATTGGAAACCACTTTAATGTAAATTTTATTGGGAAGAGAAACTGACTGTGACTGTGGAGATCGAATCTATTATATTTAATTAATCAACAATGGATAAGAGATGGTATTTAAAAACAAAGATGAGTATTTGATTCAGGATTACTCTTAACTCTTGGGATGGTTTGTGATAGATTAGATGCCATAGTAAATATTTAGTCATAAGAGTTTGCTAACAGAAGGTTTTGAAACTTTACCTTGAACCTTGTCTTTCTATTATTATTGTTATTGTTGTTCCTGTTAATTATTTTGTAATACACATACACACATACACACACACATACATAAATGAATATAACAGGTCAATAATTTGCAGATAGATTTAATAATTTAAAAAATGTGGGGGCCTGTTTTGCATGGGGTGGGAAACCAATATTGTAGTAATTATTTTTTTTTTTTTGAAAAAGTTTTTATTAATTTTCTACAAACAAACAAAACGAACAAAACATAAAAACATCAAATCTTGTATGTACATCCAGTGTGTCAGTTGGTTCATCATTTTTGTGCATTCATTCTGTAGTCTCAATTACAATTATGTTACATAACAACTCATATTGTCAATCCAAACTTATATATCCTAATATCACTAAAAAAAGAATTTTTTGACTATATTTTTAATCATTTATGCTTAATGAGCTAACAATACTTTAAACCAGTTTACTCTATAACAAATCATCTAATCATATCAAATCAATCCTAAAAAATCCTTTATAAATATAATAGCAAATAGCAAAATAATGACAAAATAAAGATAATCCTTACTATCTAGCATTCTAAATATTCTATTATCGTATTTTATCATCTAGCCATTTATAAAAAAGATCCCAAATTTCGTAAAATTGTTTATCCTCTTGCTCTCTAATTTCAAATGTCAATCTGCTCATCTCAGCACATTCCAATATTTTCTTAATAATTTCTTCCTGTAAATGGTATTTTCTCATTCTTCCAATTTTTAGCAAATACAATCCTGGCCGCTGTTAATACATTTACAATCAGGTATTTCAAATCTTTACTATATATATCAGGTAAAATTCCCAATAAGAAGATCTCTGGTTTCAAATCTATATGTTTCTTTGTCATTTTTTCCAACCACATGCGAATTATAGTCCAATATTTTCTAGCATCCTCACAAGTCCACCACATATGGTAATACGAGCCGGGTATCTGATGACATTTCCAACATTTTTCAGATTTGTTCTTAAACATTCTTGCTATTCTTGTCGGAGGAAAGTGCCACCTGTAAAACATCTTATACAAGTTTTCTTTATATGCTGTTGACATTGTCATTTTATAATTTTGAGACCACAATTTCTGCCATTTCTCCAAATCAATCCCATATCCAAAATTCTTCCCCCAAACAATCATAGTTTCTTTGACTTGTTCTTCCTCTAATTTCATTCCCAGTAAATAACCATATAATTTTTTAATCACCTTCTCATCAGTACCCATCAAGATCTTATCTAAATCAGTCTGTTTATCATAAAATCCCTCTGTTTTAGAATCTTCATCATACCTTGAGTGTATTTGTGCATATGAAAACCAATTCATCCTTATACCTTGTTCTTCTAAGTTTTGGATCGATTTAAGTTCACCCTTTTCATCCAAAAGTTCCCCATATCTAACTGTTTGTTCCTTCTTGTAAATTATAGGATAGGAAAATGCTTCAATGGTCGATAACCAAACTGGAATTTTCAAATAACATTGTCTTTTTATCTTCTCCCAATATAACCACAAAGACTCCCGTACATAATGTCTTCTAAAATAACCCTGTGTTTTAGTTCCCTTATACCATAAAAAAGCATGCCAACCCAAGAGCAAGTCATGCCCTTCTAATGTCAACAACCTATGTTTCCTTAATGTTATCCATTCTTTGACCCACATCAAACTTGCAGCTTGATAATACAATTCCCAATTAGGCAGACCAAAACCTCCTCTAATTCTAGCATCTTGCAAAAGCTTTAGCTTTATTCTCGCTTTTTTACCTTGCCATATAAACTTCAACATAATTTTATTTAAATCTTCAAAATAGTCTTTTCCAAGCCTAATTGGTATTGTTTGAAACAAAAATAAAATTCTAGGTAAGATATTCATCTTAATTGTTGAAATTCTCCCTATTAATGACAATTGCAAGTTTTCCCACTTCTTCAAATCTGTAGTTATCTGTTGTTTAAGTTTAATATAATTATTCTCCTTTAATGTGCTACATCTTGTTGTCAAATATATCCCCAAATACTTAACCTTATTTGTAACTTGAATTTTCAAAAGATCTGCCAATTCTTCTCTCTGTATCAATAACATATTCTTTGTCAAAATCTTTGTTTTATCTTTGTTTATTTTCAAACCAGCCACATCTCCATATGACTCTATCCTTTCCAGTAACTTTGGAGCTGTTTCAATCGGATCTTCCAAAATAAAAGCTAAATCATCAGCAAAAGCTTGTAGCTTAAATTCTTCCTTCTTAATTTTCATTCCTTTTATGCTTTTATCATCCCTAATATTTCTATTCAAGACTTCCAAGGTCAACACAAATATCAAAGGAGATAGGGGACATCCTTGTCTTGTGCCTTTCCTTATATTAATAAAATCTGTAAGTTCCCCCTCCATCATTACCCTTGCTGTCTGTTTATTGTATATAGCTTCTATTGCTTGAATAAATTTTTTAGCAAAACCCATCTGCTCCAATAATAATAACATAAATCTCCAGTTGACGTTGTCAAATGCTTTTTGAGCATCTAGGAATATCAAAGCCATTTGCTTTTCAGGATGAGCCTCATAATATTCCAAAGTGTCCAAGATTACTCTCATATTGTCTCTAATTTGTCTCTTTGGCAGAAATCCATTTTGATCTGAGTGAATAAAATTATTTAAATATTTTTTAAGTCTTTCTGCTAAAATTGAAGCAAAAATTTTATAGTCTGCATTCAATAAAGAAATAGGTCTATAATTCTTAATTTGCAATGGGTCAGTCTCTTCCTTTGGTATAAGTGTAATATAAGCCTCTGACCATGTTTTAGGTATCATCTTTTTTAACATAACTTCATTCATAACTTCTAACAATGGGATGCTCAATAATTCTTGAAATGTTTTATAAAATTCTACTGGAAGCCCATCTGGGCCCGGAGCTTTCCCATTATTTTGTCTCTTAAATGCTTCATTTAGTTCCATCATTGTTATATTGCTTTCTAGCATTTCTTCAGGCTCTTTAGGTATCTTTGGTAAATTAGCTTCCTGTAAATACTGTTTGACTTTTCCTTCATCAATATTCTCTTGTTTATATAATTGCCCATAAAAATCTCGGATAATTTCTTTTTTCTCCTTGTTCCCATAACAAACTTGGCCTTGTTCATCTATTAACTTCAATATTTTTCTTGATTCCTTCTCTTTTCTCAATTTATATGCTAGCCATCTACCTGGTTTATTTGCATCTTCAAAATAATTCTGTTTAGAGTTTCTAATTTTCTGTGCCAATTCTTCTTTCTCTATTAATTCCATTTTATGTTTGATTACATCCAACTTCAATTTAATATCCTTTTTCTGTGGCATTTTCTGTAATTCTTTTTCAAGAGTTTTATACTCATTTTCCAAGGCCTTAGAAGCTTGCCTTTTCCTAATATTCTTTTTTCTTGTATAATCTATTATCAAACCTCTAGCGTATGCCTTCATAGTGTCCCACACATTTTGCGTTGAAGTATCTTCTTTTTTATTTTCTCTAAAGAAAAAAGCCAATTCCTTCTCCATCCATTGTGTAAAATCTTTCTCCTTTAAAATAGTATTATTTAATGTCCATCTCGATCTTTTTTTTTGTCCCTTCCATTTAATTGTCATTGGGCTATGATCTGCCCAGGTACTTGTTTCAATGCTTGTTTCTTTAATATTAGATATTAGTTCTGTTGAGATCCAAATCATATCTAATCTGGACCATGATAAATGTCTATTTGAATAAAAAGTATATTGTTTAGCTTTAACGTTTCTTTCTCTCCAAATATCTTTTAAAGTTAATTCATCTGTCATTTTAAAAAAGGACCTTGGGAGAACCTTTCTATTTTGCTTTGTTGTTGTTGCTATATAGTCCAGTTTATTGTCCACAATTCCATTAAAATCTCCCATCATAATTATATTAACATAGTCCAGTCCAATTATTTTCATGTGCAGTTTTTTATAAAACTCTTCTTGTTTATCATTCGGAGCATAAATTGCAATCAAGAGTATTTTTATATTATTATCCATTATTTCTACCATTAATACTCTTCCATCTTCATCCGAGTAAATCAATTTTGCTGGAATAGCCTCTTTAATGTATAAAACCACACCTCTTTTCTTACATTGGGTCAAAGAGGTAAATGTTTTCCCTAATTTTGGCTGTAATAACAATTGCTCATGTTGTTTTTTAATGTGAACTTCTTGTAAACAAATTATATCAAATTTTAATTTCTCTAATTTATGAAAAGTTTTCCTTCTTTTAACAGCTGAATTAAGTCCGTTTATATTCATTGTAATCAGTTTTTTTTCCTCCATGATTATGCTTTATATTTAGGTCTAACAGCTCTCGTGGATCTCACTTCACGCTGTTCTTTACTATCAATCTGTCCCCCTATTGCTCCTTTCTCTTTTTCAGTCTCCAGTTGTTCATCTTGAAACTCAATTAATGAAGCCTCTTTCTCTGCTTCCTCTCTTCTTCCTCCAAAAAATTCTGCATGAAAAAGTTCTGCTTTCTCAATTGAGTCAATTCTATGTCTCTGCTCTTGCCACGTAAACATTAATCCTTCTGGAATCAGCCATCTATAATTCACTTCGTTTTCCAATAGTATTTTGGTCAGAAATCGATATTCTCTTCTCATCTCTCTCACTCTTCTAGGTATTTGTTTTAAAACCACAACCTCTTTACCCTTGTATTTCAGTGTTTTCTCTCTTGCTACTTGTAATATTTACGTTTTAATGGATTTTTTGGTAAATCTAATATGGACTTCCCTGGGTAATTTATTTCTCATCGCATATCTTGTATAGACTCGATATATCTCATCTATTCCATCCATCATCTTTTCCTCTGTAATTTCCAAAGCATCTGCCAAAATTTCTATCATTACCGCTGCCAAATTTTCTCCTTTTTCCTCCTCTATATTTTGAAATCTAAAGTAAAATTCTGACCTTTCCATCTCCCACCTCAGCATCCCACCTTTTTCTTGTTCGACCGCTGTTAATCTGCTATCAATATTTCCAATCTTCTTCTCTCTTTGTTTTCCTTCTTCCTCAATTTTTTGGAATCTCTCCTCATACTTAACCATCATTTGTTTAATATTTTCCACTTTTTCATCAGTCTTCTCTATTCTTTGTTCAATATTTTCTGTTCTTTGTTCAATATTTTCTGTTCTTTGTTCAATATTTTCTGTTCTTTGTTCAATATTTCCTGTTCTTTGTTCAATAATATCTGATTTTGTCTTAAGTTCTTGAATTCCTTGCATAATCATCTGTAACTGTAAAGTTATTTTTTCTTGTTCCTTATCTTGCTTCAACATTGTCTGAATTAAACGTCCTCCAGCTGGTGGGGAAGCAGAGGTAGAAGCAGCAATGCCAGATGGTATTGGTTTCTTGCTCATTTCAATGTTTCCAAAACTTCAAATTCTTCTTAACTTTTAACCCAACTGGTAGAGCAGCCAATTATAATCCAAAATGGAAAACTCCAATAGTAAAAAACACGAAACCAAAGAAGAAACAGAAAAAAAGGAAGAAGAAAGATCTTCAGGTTCTTCTAGACCCTAATCCAATTATGAGATAGTCCACCATAAAAAAGGAAAAAATAGAAAGGAAAAAACAAACAAATCCAAAAGATAATAATATTGATTAAGAGCAAAAGAAAAAGGAAAAAGCAAAAAGAGAAAAAAGAAAAACAAAAAACAAAAAGTTCCTTCAGGTTCTTCACACCTTAATCCAATTAAAAAATCTCAATAATCCAAAAAATAATCCAAAAAAGGAAGAAGAAAAAGAAAAAAAAAAATCAACCACGACAACAGAATAATCCAAAAAGATTAATATGAAAAGCAAAAAAGTCCCAATAAAAAGGAAAAAAAAAATAAAGAAGAAAAGAGAAAAAACTCTGAGGCTTTCCCTTTAAAGTAAAAGGCAAAAATAAAAATATTACTAAAAATTAAGATTTAAAAAAAAAGTTAGCGAATGGGGTACATATAAGAAAACACACTGCACTTTGTTATTTATCCAAGGCTCTTGTTATGACTCTCTTCTCCAGCAGCTTCAAAGCCAAACCTCAAGTGTTGATAACAGTCCAGGAAAGCACCTGCAATAATATTTTGCTGTGCTCTCCCTCTATCTTATCACATTAAAAAGTCCTTGAGATGAGGTCTTTTTGCAATTCTCTCCAATTCAAATAGAATACTTTCAAGCCTCTAGTTGGCAGTGTTACAAAGTTTCTTAATGCTCTTTCTCAGCCCCAACCGGAAAAAAGAATTAATATATACAAAAAAAAAGAAAAAAATAGCCAAAGGAAGCCTCTATCCTAAAAAAAATAAAAAAGTCAAAGGGAGCCTAAAAGTATATATAAAAGAAAATTCAGTCCGGTTACCTAAGTCACAGTAAAATCTTTCCCAAAGAATATAGAAAAAAAAGAAAAACAAAAAACAAAACACCCCAAGCCTCAATTTGACAGCACTTTAAAAACGCCGCTCAAACAATTTCAATCAAAAAAAAATCTCACAGCTTCCTCCTCTCTTCAGAATGAACTTTCCAACCTCAGCGAATTTTCAACACAAAAGAGTTTTTCTCACCCAACCGACACACTTCAATCCAGTCACTTTCTTTTCGGAGCTGTCCCGACTTCAGCAGCTATGGAGGCTGCCTCTCCGCTGCCAGCAAAAGGGCTTCTTCCGAATCTAACCAGAGACTTTGCGATGTCTCTGGGATCCTGGAACAGTGCCCTTCACAATCACCGTCTCTCCGGGACGATTTAGGTCCGTTAGGACCGACCAGGGGCGAAAATATCAGCTGCGATCTCAGAGCCCCGAGATCGCAGCTGTAACGCCGGCACGAAGCTCCGCCTTCTCCCAATATTGTAGTAATTATTAATCAATATTCATCGGGAGATTATATGTATATATGTTGTTGTTTTTTAATTTTTTTAATGCACTTTTTTCAAAATCTCATTTGTTTTTTTGTTTTGTTATTTTTTTAATTTTTTTGAATAAAATAAAGACAGGGGAAAAGATAGAAGAAAGAAACCCCAAAGATGCAGCTAGCTGTTGTCTTTTCTGCCTTTAACTCACAAAACAACTGAATGCAACATTATGGAAGCAAGGTTGATCTATGCTTACCAGAAGCTTCCAATGAAAAAACAGATTGGGTTTAGGCTCTCTATTTCTGAGGAAAAAAATAGTTTAAATGGAGCTGAAGCTTTCTGATAAATTGTACAAATTTAAAAATACAGGTAGTCCTTGACTTACAACAGTTTGTTTAGTGACTGTTCAAAGTTTCAGTGGCACTGAAAAATGTGACTTATGGTCATTTTTCACAGTTACAACCTTTACAGCATCCCCATGATTGTGTGATTGAAATCGCTTGGCAACTGGTTCATATTTATGACAATTGCTGTATCCCAAGGTCACGTGATCAACTTTTGCGACCTTCTGAAAAGCAAAGTCAATGGGGAAGCCAGATTCACTTAACAACTGGCTTACTAATTTGTCCATTACAGTGATTCATTTAACAGCTGTGGCAAGAAAGATTGTAACATGGGGCAAAGCTCAGTTAACAAATGTCTCAGTTAATTGTGGTAGCAAATTGAGGACTATCTATGAAGTGTACCACAATCTATACATGTCAGTCCAGAAGGATGCCTGAGTTCAGGAAGATTTACTCTTGTCAAGTAAATATGTAGGATCTCCTGCTTAGGCAGGAGGTTGGACTAGATGATGTACAAGATCACTTCCAACTCTGATTATCTGTAATTATCCGTAGGATACCTGGATTTAAAAATATCCTATTATCCCAGGCTACCTATGCCTTCTGTTACAGAATGGAGAAGACAAACACTGTCTGCTAATCTACAGGTAATCTCACAGAGAGAGAAACTGTACCTGTAATAATAACCTGAGGATGGAAAAGATCCAGAGAAGGGATTTGCACCTAAGGTCTTCAGTGAGGAGGGGAAGTTGTAATGGGCCAAGAAACTGAAAGGAAGCTACTAGTCTTGAAACTGTAGAAGAGGCAGAACAACTAGTAGGCAAACACCGAATTGGACAATCTTGGATTGCCATAAGATGCAGGATCCAGGATGATTCAAGGCCACCAAAGCAGAATTCCTATGTTAGAGAGAGAAGGAAGCAGCAAGGGATCTGTCTACCTACCACTGATACCCAGCGAGAGGCAAGAATCCATTGGCGGGGGGGGAGGGGGGGCGGGCGGAAAGATCAATGTGTCATAGATGTGATAGATGTGATAAGTGAAAACCCTTGACTGGTTTTCTGGAGAATTTAGTAATATCCATACTTTTGGCTACAGCTTAGGATAGGCACACTGCCATATTGGCAGAGAGAAGCAGGGGGATAGTTAACCTTGAAGTAGTAGAGTAATTAAGCCATTAAGTGATTCACTGCATTCCATTCTCCATGGAAAGCAGATGCCAAAAGAGGGAGGGGAGCTGAAGTTTGCATGGTTTGGCTGAATCCCCCTGCGTTCCATTATGGCAGAAGCCAATGACTTTCTATCCCTGATATGCTACACATAAGGATTCACAAGAAAGACCTTATCTGCTATGATGGTCTGATCAAGTCCTGACAACTTTGAATACTTACCATCAGATGTAATTCGGCATTCAAATTTTATTTCATACTGTGCAGTGTGCAAATCTGTCAGTGAATTCAGAAGTGAAGTCTATTAATTAAATTTTGATTCAATGCCTAATAGCTTTCCCAAGCTGGTTGTCTCATGTGTAAAATTAAAATGCCTGTAACATCTAACAGACCAGTTAATCTTTATTTATTTATAACTACATAAAAAATAGTTTCCAAGTAGAAATTAATCCCATGAATATTTGCACTAAAGGCCTATACTATGCTCTAGAATCTTCTCCGAGCAGTGCTTTTAAACTTCAAATGCTTTTAACTTTTATTTTTGCTTTCAATTGTATTTTTATTGCTAAATAAAAATAGCCACAAGATGGAGACCAGGAGACATAATCCAGCTGAGTGCTCCCCCACCTTGTGTCTGTGTCTGTGTGTCTGTGTGTGTCTGTGTTTAGGGAAGTTCTTTCCCCAGGCTAAAAAATATATTCTTAGCTTTTTCTGATCCTACTTAGCATGCAGAGAAGTGAATCCTCTTTCTCACCAAAGGCTGCATAGATATCACACACACACACACACACACACACACACACACACAGCGGCTACAAATCACAATGGCTGATTACATTGCCCCCCTCCCTTTTGCAAGTCTTTTGCAAGTCCCTGATGGAGAGACAGATCTCCAAATCTGAGCAGATTAAAATAATAACTGAAAATCAGATGGATTGAGATACAGGATTTTGATAAAAGTGTTGGGGGCCAACACTATTAAGTATTTGCCATGCTGTTATTAATAGAAAGCGTGTTTATAGACAGCGTTGCTTTCGCAAGTATAGGGACCTGGTGACCTGCCAATGGGCCATTTGATCCCAAGGGGCTTGTAATGGAAGCCTTAGCCCAAACTTTCCATATGCTCCATTTTTATCCTGTTTGTAGGAAATCTCCACACACACAAACCCTTTGTTTACAGTAGTTATTGAAACCCAAGCCAGGGGAGGGAAAAATAGAAATTGGCAAAGGGCCATGTTTACAAGCTCTGTTAAGAATGTCGCTAAGGGAGCAATCCTATTCCTATTTATCTGAAGCAAGCCCCCTGACCTAAGCGGATCTCCTTTTAGAACAGCCATCCGTATGATTGCCATATTTCTGGATGGTTGCCTATGACTGAGCCACAGCTCCAAATCTCACCCATTTCCTGGTCCCTAAACTCTTTCGGTAGCTGGAATGAGAGCTCAGACAAAAAGATGGAGAACTGGAAAGGGGACAATTGTGCCATCCCATTTCCTAGAGTTCTAGCTCCAGCTCTGTATTAGCTCTTGCCCTGTTGTCCCATTCCATTGCAGCCTCCTGTTGTGGTACACACACCAGCCATTCCAAAATCTCTATCTAGGAATCGACAATCCGTCTCTGAGGTATTTATGCTGATTTCCATCTTTTGCACTCCCCCAAGCTAACATCTACTGCTTTTGCTATGGTTTCCAAAGTGACAATCCAAAGCACTCTGAGGGGCAACACTCAGCCTTTTCTATTCTTCAGAATTCGGGTGTGCACATGCAGGGTACATGCACCTTAGACCCCATCACAGAGGCAGAGTGTGTGTCAAGGAACTGCACGGCCAATGCAAAGAGAGCTGCTTGCACACAGGCTCTTTTGTCCAACAAGGAGATTTGCCAAAAGGAAACTGCCTGAAGGTTCCACAAGCATCCCAGGAATCTACAGCACACACAAGCTGATGGAAACATGGATATGGGAGGAACAAGAAGGATGCTTGGGATGGCTGCCTAGTGTATGATCATTTCTCAGACAGGCAGAAAAAAGGATCACACCATTTTACAGAATTCAGATCCAGGTTAGGTATAAATGTCTGTTCTCCAGGTTAGAAGCATGCAGCCTAGATGTAGCAATCTTTGGCACAAGGAGGAGGGACTTGTGGGTGAAGGGTGTTTCCCTGAGAGCTTCTATGTGTACCCAGGTATACATTGGCAAGACAATTCTGACTTTATCTGCTCTCTATATTAGGTGCAATGACAATAAACTAAACTAAACTAAACTAATCTCAGTGGTGAGCAGGATTCTCTGAAAGTTCCAAACCTCTCTCCCCATTTTCCAGTCTCTCCCTGCTCCACCCCCTACAATATTTTTCGACTTGCTCACTTTGCAGAGGGAGATCACTCAACATTTCCTTGTTCCCTAAAGTTCAGCATACCATAGCAGCAACGAACATCCTACTGGAAACAGTAAACAGAACAATTGGTTAGGGCAGTGTTTTCTCAATCTTTGCAACTTGAAGATGTGTGAATGTCAAGTAATAGAGCACACATTTTTTGAGCTTGGGTGATCATGGGTAGAGTAAGATCTTAAAGAAGTTAAAGAACTGTACACAGGTAAATCACAAGATGTATTTGTAGTATAATGTTCCGGGCATATCCAGGAAATTCTGTGCTAGGGGATGGAATATTTCACCATAACTGAGTGGCATGTGCCCAATTCCAAGGCAAATATTGTGCTGTGTAAGAAGGAAAACTGATGTATGGAATGGTCTGCGGAGGCCCAATGTGTCTGGAATGGCAATGAAAAAATAGGAAAAAAAGGCAGATCATAACTTGAATGGGATGATACATGGTGTTTTTTTCTTGGGCTGGGAATGGAATTTGGGATTTTTTTGCTTTAAAAAATTGGTGTGAAGACGTATTTGGAAGCCCTCCTTGTTGAATGCATTT
The DNA here is from genome assembly GCA_033807585.1 of Hydrophis major. Taxonomy (NCBI): domain Eukaryota; kingdom Metazoa; phylum Chordata; class Lepidosauria; order Squamata; family Elapidae; genus Hydrophis; species Hydrophis major. Next base: position 164,095,057 of record CM066329.1, read on the forward strand.
CTCATTTGAGACTGAAGAAAACATGTGCTTGCAGCTTTCAGCATCAAGAAAAAAGAATAGATTCCTTTAGTTGAAGAGGTTCAAGATGCTCACCCTTACCCTAGGATTAAGGTTTGTGTATATGTTGAAAAAAGAGTCCTTCCCTTGTCCTTTAGCTTTCTTATGTGCCTGAATTACATATTATTTTCTTTCCACAGGGCTTCTATATGCATTCCCTCTGTTGGCCCTGGTCCCCAGAGTCATCCAGAAGCTCATCTCCGAGAAAGCGGAGCTGATTCTAGTGGCACCCTACTGGCCCAGGAGCCCATGGTTTGCGGACCTCCGCAACCTATCGGTGGCCCCCCCTTGGAAAATTCCCCCGCACAGGATATCCCTTTCCCAGGGGCCCCTCCAACACCCGGATCCTCAGTGGCTCCAGTTAGCCGTTTGGAGGTTGAGTGGGAACGTCTAAGGAAGGAGAAGTTCTCTGACCAGGTTATTGATACCATTTTAGCCGCCAGACAACCAGAATATACAATGTCACTTGGCAGGGGTTCTGCAAGTGGTGCCATAGTCTCCAAGTCAACCCGCTCTCACCCTCCATCCCTCAAGTTTTGGCATTCCTCCAAGCGGGTCTGAGGAAAGGTCTTTCCCCGAGGCGTCAGGTCGCAGCCCTCTCAGCTGTCATTGTTTGCGACAACCTGGGTTCCCTTTCCCTCCATTCTCGCATTAGGGCATTTCTCAGAAGAGACTCTAACTTGTGTCCCCCAACCGTACATAGATACCCTACCTGGGACCTTAATAAGGTCCTGGTGTCCCTTACTAAACAACTCTTTGAGCCTCACTCTAGTTCCTAACATTCAAAGTCGTGTTCCTGATGGCCATTACTTAGGCTCGCCGAATATCAGAGATAGCAGCCTTGTCGGTGGGGAGGGACCTTTGCATCTTCCATGCCGATCGGGTGGTTCTCCGACCGGACCCTACTTCTTGCCAAGGTCAAATCAGCCTTCCATAGGGCACAGGAACTCGTACTTCCGAAGCTCTACCCCAATCCCTCGTGGGAAAGGGAGAAGCTTTGGCATACCCTGGATGTAAGACGGGCCCTCCGCATTTACATTAAGTGTACCCAGCCCTTCAGGAGGCCCAAATCCCTATTCCTTTCTTTCAGCCCAAATCATTAGGCCATAAGGTGTCCCCGTCAACCATTGGCTGCTGGATTAGAGCTACTATTTCCAAAGCGTACTTGTCCCAGGCTCTGCCGGTTCCCAGCGGAATAACAGCACACTCCACCAGAAGGGCAGTCACCTTGGCAGCTTGGGCCACCCAGGCTCCAATTGCGGATATTTGTCGGGCAGCCACCTGGGCATCCCCATCTCCCTTCATCAGGCACGATAAGATTGACATATTTGCCTCGGCGGAGACTTCGTTTGGTAGACGAGTTCTCCAGCGAGTCCTCAAAGAACCGCAGGGACTACAGAACCAGACGGAGTCCCTCCCGTAGGACAGCCAAGCTTTGGTATGTCCCACTCTCTGGATGATCCGACCGGCTCTCAGGAGAATGGGCGTTGGTCCTTACCTGACACGCCATTTCTCTGGAGCCGGGAGGATCATCCAGCCCCACCCTTTTATTTCACCGTCTGGTGGGGTCTTGTTTCAGCCAATGAACCTTTTAGCATAGTAAGATGAGAGCACGATCTTCTCTTCACTCTCGACTTTGCATAAACTGGGGAATGCAAGGAGCCATGTGATGGAGGGCGGAGCATTCCTCAGTAATTAAGCTCAGCCTTCAACGACGCAGACTGAGGCACCTCCCACTCTCTGGATGATCCTCCCGGCTCCAGAGAAATGGCGTGTCAGATAAGGACCAACGCCCATTTACCCAGAAAGACAGATATGCCAAGAATTGGACATTGAGAAGAATGTCAGTTATCTTTTTTTTTTTTGAAAAAAGATTTTATTAATTTTCTACAAACAAAACATTAAAACATTCAACTCTCGTATGTACATCCAGTGTGTCAGTTGGTTCATCATTTTTGTGCATTCATTCTGTAGTCCCAGTTACAATTATGTTACATAACAACTCATATTATCAATCCAAACTTATATATCCTAATATCACTAAAAAAAAAAGAAATTTTTGACTATACTTTTAATCATTCATGCTTTATGAGCTAACAATACTTTAACCAGATTCTTCAACAAATCATATAATCGTACCAAATCAATCCTAAAAAACCCTTTATAAATATAATATCAAAAAACAAAATAATAGTAAAATAGCAAAATAAAGATATTTCTTACTATCTAGCATTCTAAATATTCTATTATCGTATTTTATCATCTAGCCATTTATAAAAAAGACCCCAAATTTCATAAAATTGTTTATCCTCTTGCTCTCTAATTTCAAATGTCAATCTGCTCATCTCAGCACATTCCATAATTTCTTCCTGTAATGGTATTTTCTCATTCTTCCAATTTTTAGCAAATACAATCCTGACCGCTGTTAATACATTTACAATCAGGTATTTCAAATCTTTACTATATATATCAGGTAAAATTCCCAATAAGATCTCTGGTTTCAAGTCTATATGTTTCTTTGTCATATTTTCCAACCACATGCGAATTTTAGTCCAAAATTTTCTAGCATCCTCACAAGTCCACCACATATGGTAATACAAGCCGGGTATCTGATGACATTTCCAGCATTTTTCAGATTTGTTCTTAAATATTCTTGCTATTCTTGTCGGAGGAAAGTGCCACCTGTAAAACATCTTATACAAGTTTTCTTTATATGCTGTTGACATTGTCATTTTATAATTTTGAGACCACAATTTCTGCCATTTCTCTAGATCAATCCCATATCCAAAATTCTTCCCCCAAACAATCATAGTTTCTTTGACTTGTTCTTCCTCTAATTTAATTCCCAGTAAATAACCATATAATTTTTTAATCACCTTCCCATCAGTACCCATCAAGATCTTATCTAAATCAGTCTGCTTATCATAGAATCCCTCCGTTTTAAAATCTTCATCATACCTTGAATGTATTTGTGCATATGAAAACCAATTCATCCTTATACCTTGTTCCTCTAAGTTTTGGATCGATTTAAGTTCACCCTTTTCATCCAAAAGTTCCCCATATCTAACTGTTTGTTCCTTCTTGTAAATTATAGGATAGGAAAATGCTTCAATAGTCAATAACCAAACTGGAATTTTCAAATAACATTGTCTTTTTATCTTCTCCCAATTTAACCACAAAGACTCCCGTACATAATGTCTTCTAAAATAACCCTGTGTTTTAGTTCCCTTATACCATAAAAAAGCATGCCAGCCCAACAGCAAATCATGCCCTTCTAATGTCAACAACCTATGTTTTCTTAATGTTATCCATTCTTTGACCCACATCAAACTTGCAGCTTGATAATACAATTCCCAATTAGGCAGGCCAAAACCTCTTCTAATTCTAGCATCTTGCAAAAGCTTTAGCTTTATTCTCGCTTTTTTACCTTGCCATATAAACTTCAACATAATTTTATTTAAATCTTCAAAATAGTCTTTTCCAAGCCTAATTGGTATTGTTTGAAACAAAAATAAAATTCTAGGTGAAATATTCATCTTAATTGTTGAAATTCTCCCTATTAATGACAATTGCAAGTTTTCCCACTTCTTCAAATCTGTAGTTATTTGTTGTTTACGTTTAATATAATTATTCTCCTTTAATGTGCTACATCTTGTTGTCAAATATATCCCCAGATACTTAACCTTATTTGTAACTTGAATTTTCAAAAGATCTGCCAGTTCTTCTCTCTGTCTCAATAGCATGTTCTTTGTCAAAATCTTTGTTTTATCTTTATTTATTTTCAAACCAGCCACCTCTCCATATGTCTCTATACTTTCCAATAACTTTGGAGCTGTTTCTAGCGGGTCTTCCAGAATAAAAGCTAAATCATCAGCAAAAGCTTGTAGCTTAAATTCTTCCTTCTTAATTTTCATTCCTTTCATGCTTTTATCATCCCTAATATTTCTGTTCAACACTTCCAAGGTCAACACAAATATCAAAGGAGATAGGGGACATCCTTGTCTTGTGCCTTTCCTTATATTAATAAAATCTGTAAGTTCCCCCTCCATCATTACCCTTGCTGTCTGTTTATTATATATGGCTTCTATTGCTTCAATAAATTTTTTAGCAAAACCCATCTGCTCCAATAGTAATAACATAAATCTCCAGTTCACGTTGTCAAATGCCTTTTGAGCATCTAGGAATATCAAAGCCATTTGCTTTTCAGGATGAGCCTCATAGTATTCCAAAGTGTCCAAGATTACTCTCATATTGTCTCTAATTTGTCTCTTTGGCAGAAATCCATTTTGATCTGGGTGAATAAAATTATTTAAATATTTTTTATGAAGAATGTCAGTTATCTTGAGGATGCCTGATGAACCAATAAAAAGACTTTATATGGATGCTTTGTGGAGTTATCTATCTGCCTTTATACATTCAGTCAGTAATTACAGAGGACAGAATAGGAAGTCTAAATCTATGTTAAATAAAAATGGAATAGATTGCCATTTTGGTATTTTTAGGTATTGCTATGTTTGAATAAGCTGCAGATGTTTAACTTCTTAAAGATAAACATGAATCAAAAGTGTAACAGCAAATCTGAGCTAAGTACAAGTGTGAATATTTCCTAGTATATTAAAATCAGTCATAGATGATTATCTATTGTATTCATGAAGTAATAATTCATATTCAAGAATCAATGATCAGATAAAAGGTAATTAAACACTGAGAATTCAAAATATTCAGAGCTGTAACAATGAATCAAAATGCCTAACTTTAAAAAGTGCTTTTGTCTGGTAAACAGCAATGGGAATGACATTCCCTGGTAGGGCATCGACAGTGGAAGAAGACTTTCCCTTGTAAAGATTCTTACTTCTGGTTTAATTAAAGATTTTTGATCATTACTTCAAAGTTTACTAAAACATAAAGAATGGTTCCTGGAACTGGGTAGTCTAGTTTAATGAAAAGATGGACTGGGGTGACATGATAGCAGTGTTCCAGTATCTCAGGGGATGCCACAAAGAAGAGGGAGTCAAGCTATTCTCCAAAGCACCTGAGAGCAAGATAAGAATCAATGGATGGAAACTAATCAAGGAGAGAAGCAACCTAGAACTAAGGAGAAATTTCCTGACAGAACAATCAGTGGAACAACTTGCCTGCAGAAGTTGTGAATTGCTCCAACATTGGAAGTTTTAAAGAAGAGATTGGACAACCATTTGTCTGAAATGGTATAGGGTTTCTGGCCTGAGCAGGGGGTTGGACTAGAAGACCTCCAAGGTCCCTTTCCACTCCATTATTCTGTTTTGTTCTACTTGCTCTTTATCATAACCAATTTATGAAATTTATTGTTCTCACTGTCAGAAAGTTTCTCCTTATTTCCAGGCTGAATCTCTCCTTGTTTACTTTCCATCCATTATTCCTTGTCCGGCCTTTGGGTGCTTTGGAGAATAGCTTGACCTCTTCCTCCCTGTGGCAGCCCCTCAAATTTTGGAAGACTGTTATCATGTCTCCCCTGGTCCTTCTCTTTACTAGACTAGCCAAGCCCAGTTCCTGTAATTGTTCTTCATATGTTTTAGTCTCCAGTCTTGTAATCATCCTGGTTGCTCTTCTCTGTACTTTTTCTAGAGTCTCAACATTTTTTTTATAATTTGATGAAATCAAAGCTGTTGGGAAAGAAAGAGTACTTGACAGGATAAATTTAAGGCAAAAAAGTAGTGCTTGTGAAAGCTCAGGAAGGCCTTCCTATATCTCTGGCTATGGCTAGGCATATACTTCAGAGAATTACTTTGGAGGTAGCTCCTTAAACGGATGTGGGGTAATTCAATGAAATCAGAATAGCCGGAAAGAAATGTCTGAAAACAGAAGGTCAGGAAAATGGTATAAACCTTAGAGCTGTAGACAAAAAAGGAAGGTACACATTTATTTTAGCTTGAAATGCCTTTTGCAGCTTGCTTATCCAAAAGAGCGAGTGAGCGAGCGAAAGAGACATATTATGAAACAGAATCTCTTCAGAATTTAGAAACCATTTTGCTGCCATAGACATGGTACAAGGCCAGAGTCAATCCACTTCCATCAATCAGCAGTATCCAGGCATGGCAGCTGGGAGGAGCTGTCCAAACAAGTTGGTGCTGGATTTCTGCTGGGCTCTTCTTATCTTCTCAGGTGCATGTTATAATAGCCTCTTGTTTTCATTTCAAAGCTATAAGCAGTGTGAGCCAAGCTGAAAGATGCTAACATCGTGTTATTTTGTTTGCAATGCTGTGCAAGCAACTTTGCAAGTGTTGTGAAATGTTGATTTGGCATGTTTCAGAAAATTAGGCAACAGCTGCTGAGCTGAGCATAAATTATAAGCAGGAAGATTACAAAAGAAGGACACAACACTCAGAAGTCACCAAAGGTGACAAAAATATGCTCCTTTGTGTAAGTAAACTAATACATTTCCTTAGGCGTCATTAAGCACCGAGTCCTCAAGTGTTAAATAGTTATAAATCCATGTTTAAACCTGTCCCAAAGCTTCAGTAAAAAGTGACAGATTGGACTCACTTCACAGAATCATAGAATTGGGAGGGGCCATCAAGCAAGTCCCTTGCTCAAAGCAAGAATCTAAATTAAAGCCATCCAATGGCTGTGCAGCCTCTACTTGTGGTAGCCGGGGAGAAGACTTCGTTTACTTCTCTGGCTAACTGCCTCCCCTGTTAAACAACTCTTAAGTTAGGAAGATTTTTCTGACATCCAGTTGGATTCTCTTTTCCTGTAACTTAACTTAAAGCCATAATTCTATGACTTAAAAGTTATGGAATGACGGATCAGAGGTCTTTGATCTTCTTCGTGACACTCTTGTAGCTATTCAAAGAATGCTGTCATTATATGCAGCCTAACATTCATTTAACATAGAAGCTAAGTGCTGGCACAGCTTTTTGTGCTGTCGTGATGATTGGAAGCCAGATGAGTCTTTGGTTGAGAAAAGACTAAACCTAGCTCACAAAAGAACAACATTAAGATCCACTCCACCCAGGCCTCTGCTGGGCTCAGTTGAGGTCCTGAGGGCAGGCACTTTTGTCATTCTAATTCTAGTCTGCCCTTTACAAAGATATTAATGGATACCCATTTCTGGGTATATGGAAAAATAGGTCAACATGGGTGGATGCATGGGGAAAATTATATTTTGAGATGATCAAAGCTAGGAATAACCCCCAGGACTGTGCCAATTGTTCACCCGGGCAACTACTCTGTGTAGCCAATAAAATCTAAGTTTGTTTTCTTAAAGTTTTTTAAACATTTGTAGATAACGGAATATGTCTTTTATTTTTTTTCTGAGAAATTGTTGCAGGGAAATCGTTCTATATTTTATGGATGTGCGAAGGTTGTTTTTAAATTAGTTTATGATTCTCTTTCCTTAGTTTAGAGATTTATTAATCATATTACAATCAAACATGTTGGACAATAAAAGAGCTGCATACCTACCCAAGCCAATATAATGAAGAACAAAGCCATCCCGCTTGTGGTTAAAACAGCAAAGATCAATGGCCCATATTTCATAATTCCAAACGTGGGCAGGGAGAGGGAAATTATTGAAAGGCGCTTCTTCCCTTAGCATGTGAGGTGCATTTCATGAAACAGGGCCGCAAAGATAGACATATGGCTTCATAAAAAATGAAAGTTGATAAATTGAACCACAGTATGCAGGTAATTGTATTTCTCCCTCTAAGGAGTTGAGAGCAGAAAAATGCAGGTCTTCTCCTCTTCATAACTGTGTTTTGCAGTACCAGCCCTCATTTTTTCCAGTGCTATGTGCACTTAAGATTAAATCAGGTTCATTGGTATGAATTCAGCCTGACCTGACACTTGAGCATTCTCCCGAAAACTGCACAGAACATCTCACGGGCATAATTGCATTCTGATTCTTCCCAGTAATCTCAGGCATTTGATGTTCCCGGTTTCCAGAGCCTTTGAATCTACCTTAAGAGTCAGATCAGAGATTCGCTCTGCAAAAGGCAGCGTTGGCCTCCTTCCGTTTATTTTTTCTCCTTCCATGATGTTTTCCTTCTGCCTAATTTTTTTTTTTTTTTGCATGCCAGGAATGTTTGTGGCTACTCCTCACACTGGATTGCCTATACAGCGAGGTGCCCCATGAGAGTAAGGACCTTAATTCAACAGTTTGCATAGAAAGTGCTTCTCTGCTAGCGGAATATCTTGGCCAAACGCACATCGCCTCGGAATGCACTGGCTTTCTAATTTTATGAATGATTCTATTCATGCAGCCCCTCCTACCTTTCCCAAGTCCCACCCCTGGAATGTTTGGAAGTGCGCCACCGTTGCTATTGGCTGACAGGAGGTTCCCACTGGCCCTCTGCCCGGTAGGTGGGAGGGCCTGGGGAAAATATAAATACAGAAAGAAGGGAATAGCACTTGTAGGTACTGGAAGTAGCAGAAAAGGGGGTGTGCCAGGGTCCTGAGACCTTATAGAGGCAGAGCCTCAACGTTCAATTCTGTCTCACTGGGAGTTTGCTTCCCGGGTGTTTTTACTTCTCTCCTTCAGCAATAGTCGCCCTCTTCCTGGTCGCCTTTTCTCATCGAACAGGAATGAGAGCGGCTGCCCTGACCCTCCTAGCTTTCCTGCTGGGTTTCTCTCAGGTGAGTAGTCTTAGCTAGACTAGCCCGTTCTCCTCTGTTTCGACAAGTGAATGTGTGTGTGTGTGGGGGGGGGGTAAGAGTGCGACGTTATTGTCAATATGACAGGAAAAAAAATGACCAGCTGTCAAACAGCGAAAATCATAATGGGGTTGGATCAAATAGCAATAGCGCTTAGACTTGTACACCGCTTCACAGTGCTTTTCCAGCCCTCTCTAAAGAGGTTTACAGAGTCAGCATATGCCTCCGCCCCCCAACCATCTGGCTCCTCATTTTCACCCACCTCCGAAGGATGGAAATTCTCATGAAATCCCCAGTAGCAGCTTCTACCTTGCTTAGCCCCCAATGCTGACCTTCCCGGCCGGGGAATTTGACTTGACTCAGATCATTACCAGGTGACGGGTTTAGGTGCCCTTCCATTCGTGTTCCGGCTTCATCTGGCCACCGAATTCGGTTTGGCAGAATACCAGAAGGGCAGAGTTTGGAAGGGACCTTGGAGGTCTTTCTAGTACAAGGCAGGAAGCCCGACACCGTTTGACGTCCGAGCACTTATTCAGTAACAACACCCAAGAAGGGGACCGGGCCAAACTTCACCGCCTGCTTAAAAACCGGCCACTCCACGCCGGGGCCAGATCGGGAATAGCAGCACCCCGTCGAAGGTGCGCAAGCAGTTTCGTTTTCCGCCTCCGTCGATCCCCAGAGCTGCCGGTCGCATGGCCTCCGCTGCCTCGGCGGCCGGACGCTTTGATTTGTCTCCAGAACTGTAATCCCCGCATGGTCGACCGGATGGAGACCCCGGCGCGGTCGGTGGAGGGGGGTGGGGAAGAGAATGCCGGGACTGCGCGGCACGCAGCGCCCTCTAGGAAACGGCCTCGGTGTCGCCTTGAAAAGGAGGGTGAAGGTGGGAGCAACGGGTGGAAAAGCGAAAGCGTTCGCTCCCGAAAGAGCCAGGCGCAGGAAGGGGGGCTTCCTGGTCTTCTGAACCTGGGGGCTGCTGGGAGTTGGTTCGCGAGACGCCTTCCTCCCGGGTCTGTCGAAAGAACTGCCTTTCCCGGCCTCTCTCGCTCTTTTGCAGGTCGCGGGCCGCCGCTGCCCTTTCCCATGCCGCTGCGCGCAGCTTCCCCTTCGCTGCCCTCCCGGAGTCAGCTCGGTTTTCGACGACTGTGGCTGCTGCCAGGTGTGCGCCCGCCAGCTCAACGAGGACTGTGGCAAGCTGTCGCCCTGCGATCCTCATAAAGGCCTGGAGTGCAATTTTGGGGCCGACCCCTTAGCGAACCGGGGCATCTGTTGGGGTAAGTAAGCCTTTGCAAGCAACATGGCCTGGAGTTGGAGGAGCCGTTCCTCACCTGCTGCTTCTAGATGAGGTGGGTGACAGTTCCCTCCATTCCCGGCGATCAGGGACGGTGCCATGCTGGAAAGAGGGGTCTGGAAGTGGCCCTTGGAAGGACAGAAGGTTGGAGTTCCAGGCTGGACTTGTATGTCTAAAAATATACTGCTGAAATTGGAAAGAAGTATCCGTGGGTTATTTTTAGCGATTTTTTTTTAAGCTTTAAAACAATAGAGCAAGCTTTTATAATGGGATTTCTGCATGTTTGTCCTGTGTTAATAATTAAGAAATTGCAATGAAGTTTTAAGTGATTAATACAGTGTTCACCCCAGTGAACACTTCTAGGTGATTAAGCACTGAAAAATGCTTGACCTAGTGAATTAGTTACCCTCAGTTTCATAAGAAGCAGCATTTTATTATAGCAAGGAATGGTTCCAAATTCCTCTGTCTTAGAAATATGCCTTCATTCATTGCTTTGTGGCTGATTTGATTGGGCACAATCTTTGCAAGCCAAAAGTCCAAATACGCTAGACGACTGGTGGAAGGCTTAAAGCATCACTGCTCATCAATGTGTGCAGACACATTTGGCTGGATGGACCAATGGTTTAACAGAAGGCAGGTCTGTTTGTCCATATAAACCTGAGCTGGACTGATCTCCATGCCCAGTGATATCTTTTTAGAGATGTTAGGTGAGTTATTGGAAATAGGGAGATCATTCAGTGCTAATGAAGATAACTTGTGTAAGTGTGATGGAATGTGCACCTGGAGGAGCAGTGTGAGAGTTTTGGCAACAAAGAGCTTTCCCAGAAAGAAGCCCAGTTTAAGAGACTGCACGGTCCTGAGCTAGATGCGGAAAGGGAAAAGTGGTTCGGGATAATCACATCCCAGAATCTCTCAGGATACATCTATGAGATTAGAAAGTTACAGCTTTAGTTTGGCAAGAGTCTGTCCATTAGCATTGGACTTGATTGTATCTCAGTGTCTTGTCTCTGGGCTTGGACCGAACAGTGTTTCCAAAATACTGTGTCTTATCCCAGCTTCCTTTAGTTTACTGGTAGATAAGATCAATCTGTAGTACCTAGTAACTTCTATGCTCAATAGTAGAGTAGTACACAAAGAGATCGGGGCAGTGATATAAATCCAGAGATTTGAGAAAAGAGACATTTTTAATAACTATGCAGAAGTGAAAGTAGAAAGAATGCATGTAGAAAACCAGATTGCATAACCGAAGGAGGTTTGCTTCTTAGCAAGCAGAGCAGATGGATTATTTTATTATCATAGATAAGACTTCCAGGATGTACATACACGAGCATCAGACTTGCTTTAAAAACTGAGGCTTCCAGATGATCCAGCCATAGCTCCCTACACCCAGTGAACAAATGCACAGGAAATAAAATAAACCCTCTAAGCACATATAGGACAAGTAAAAAAGAAGACAACTTGTAGCAGAGCAAGAAGCTAAAGACTTCATTCCTTTTTATGCTAGAATTTTCACCAGACCCTCTAGCAGAAGGCCTCCAGCCCTTTCCCAAGCCACTGCAACCTGATCCCCGGCTGTGTGTGTTTTTCACATCCTGTTTTCACATGTCTATTTAAAGCTCAGAACACTCGCCTCTTGTTGACATGGCCCCTAAAATTTCTGCAGATAAATATTTTCCTCTGACTTCTAAAGGTGATAGCCAGTGACTTGGCTGTGTTTTCACTTCTGTATAATCTAACTCTGAGGTTTCGGGTACCACTCCCAGTTTCAACTGAAGTTGTATGTTAGCGCAGACCAGCGGGATGTGACCTTGAAGTGTTCTCAGTACCTCTTGGTTATTTTTCAGGTCTATTTGTGTGAACAGTGCTCCCTGGTGTCTATGAAGGTGAAATCCTAATTAGATGCAGGCTGGGAAATCTTTGTGCTGAAGTTCAGAATGATTTAAGACTTCTTTCTGCAGCTATTTCAAAGGATCCTATGTATGTTTGTTTGAAAATAGATTAATAAGAAATTACCTGGCTTAGGGGAGAAAAGGATCATGGATGGCATGATTAGTGATAGCTTGCCCAACACAGTACCTTGGTAATTCATGCAATTTGTAACTTCTGGCATGATTCTCTCTTATAAATGTGTATGTTATATATGATTACACCCTTAAACACACACCAACTAAATTGGAATGTCTTTTTTCTTCCCTTCCTCAGCAAAGCAAGAAGGTCGGACCTGCGAATACAACGGCCGTATCTACCAAAATGGAGAGAACTTCCAGCCTAGTTGCAAACATCAATGCACTTGCATTGATGGAGCAGTGGGTTGCCAGCCTCTTTGTCCACTGGAACTGCCTCTGGCTTCACTAGGCTGTTCCAGTCCCCGGCTCCTTAAAGTACCCGGTCAATGCTGCAAGAAATTTGTGTGCAGCAAAGGATCCAAGAAGTACAAAGGTGTCGCCTTTGAGTACAACTCAAATGGAGAGGCCAGTAACAATGAAATCATCTATGTGGGTAAAGGTGGACACTGGAAGAGCCTGCCAGGTGAGTGGACAGAAGACAGAAACACAGCAAAGTTGAGTTACTCAAGCCCCACCAGTGTTAGTGGTGTTAGGAACTTTATGTACTTTCCTTATTCAACTGAAAGAAATATTTCTCTTGGTAAAGTTGGGACAAAATCACAGGGAAAGAGGATTTTGCAATTTATAATTGCTTCAAAGATTTAGATGGGGCCACAAGGCCACAGAGTTGCATCGGTCAGGAGTATTCTTTTGAAGGAACAACTGCTGCAGAGCATCTAACCAGAATATCCACTAGTCATCATCTTTTTTAAGGCTGGAGTGTCTCTGCTGCTTCAGGACAAACATATTGTTCTTGAAGCCATTTGTAGGAATACTTTCTGTTATGATTAAGATAATGGAAATAAGACAGTAGGTCTTAATAAGGTTAGGTTTTCAGGGGCAGTACATGGAAAATCGCAGCAATATAATCTAAATGTGACCGGATATGAAGTCAATGGCCAAGGCAGCCTCCCAAATTTGTTTGTTAAATTTTCTGGTTGAGGTCAAGTCTTGCAATCCCTCTGCTCTCACTGCCTATGTGCAGTCTGTGCACTCTCAAAAAGCTTGTGCTTTGAGTGGATAGCATAGAATAAAAGTCTTTATTGGCTAAATGTGATTGGAATTTGTCTCCGGTGCAGAAGCTCTCGGTGTAGATGCAAGCAACAAGATGTGCAAAGGATAGAACGAGCTGACCTTAAAAATAGTTTTGTTTCAACAAGAGATTAAAAAGCTAACCCAGTGTTGGGAGGGGATCCTAAGTAAGATGGGAACACTAAACAAAAATAGGGGTAGGAATGGCAGTAGCCTGTTGCCCTTTTGGGATCTAAATCTGATGCTCTTCAGGGGGCCATGAAATGTGATACTTTATTTGCATTTTGCTTTGGTTTCCAGCTGCTATTTCTACTAAACATGACTGTGGGTGGTGAGGGTGAGGTCAGAAAGCATGGCATCCATATCAGTTTTTTTTCCACCTGATGTCCAGAGTGCAACTTTCTCAAGAACTCAGGGGATTGCAAGATAATTTTATGGGTTCGTTCTCACATCCTGCTAGCTGCAGCACAAAGATGGCTGATTGTTTTGGTGGGGCATATCCTAATGCAGGGGTATCTAACTCACGTCATCACGGCAGGGTCATGTGACGTATCGGGACTTTCCTCCCTTTGCTAAATCGGGTGTAGGCATGGCCAGCGCGTGATGCATCTGGCCCGCAGGCCAGGAATTTGACAGCCCTGTCCTAACAGCATTACTTCCTTCTCATCTCCAGCCTGTAACTCAGGCAATCCAGATCCATTGTTAGTTATTCCAGTTGGAAGGAGTGCAAAACTTATGTAATTGGTAGACATGCTTTGGAGTAGCACGGTCAGGGACATTGTCAGCTCAATTCCAATTGTCTCAGCAGGTCAGATATAGGAACAGCTCTCCCCATCAGTTGTTGGACGCTGGGCCTCCCTGAATATTGTGGTTTGGGCTACAACCTGGTCTATTTATCTTTACAATATCGGACTCCCAGGAGATTGATTTCCTGGGAGTTTGATTTAAGTTTGTCAGAAGCATGTAGCATATGATAAAAATTAGATGCTGATTTATCAGTGCAAAATTAGATGCTGATTTATCAGTGCAACACATGCATGTTCAGGATAGGTGACTGGTTTTCTTTCTGGAAAAACTAACCAGAAATCCCCCAGTCACTGTCCTGAAATCTACTTTGTGTTGAAAGTTGCATGAGGGCAACAGGAGCACTCCCCATTCATGTTGCTGAGTCATGGTGAAGATACCGTGTCAACTTGATTTCATTGAGGGATGCATCAGGGTTGTGTTTGATCTTGGGTGGTGGGGCCTGGGGGCAGAGGGGCATGGCCAGCTCGACATCACTCATTGAGGCTCCATTTTCAACTGTGATGGCCTCCTGAAGCCCTCTGCCAGTGAAATCAGAGGGTGCAGCCTCCCTGAATACCATTTTTGTTGGCAGAGGCACCATGGGCCGCTCCTTTGCTGTTTCCAGAGCGGGCCAGATCTAAGCACCCCACGGGCTGGTTCCGGCCTCAAGGCCTCCAGTTTGACACTCCTGCCATAGTTGGTGGGAGCAACACAATTTATGTCTTCTTCCCAGCAGAAGGAGAGCAGGGAAAAACAAAACAAAACATGGCTGTAAGTTTCACCCTGACTCTTGTTTAATTTTCCATGCAAAATAGAAATAAGAAATGTCCCCAGACATTCTTAACATTACAGGAGTGTGGAAGAGGAAGGCAGACATGAGATGGGCCTCACTGACCTGATCCATTGCTCGGTCACAGAAAAGTTGGTACCCAAACTCCAGAACTCAGATTTGTTTTGTTTCTTCCTCTTTCTTTGGTTTTCTATGCTATAACCATCTGATGCATGGTTTGCTTTGACCTCTTCATGAAATACCCAGTGAAGTAGCAGAACTGCCAGAGGCTCTTCTTGGTAGAAGAACTTCGCTGGACAAATCTGAGCATCTAAATAATTGCTCAATTTCCAAAAGTGCCCAGCCCTGAGCTACTCACCAGCAGTGCACCAAGGGCTGCCCACTACTGGTCCACCAACAGCATCTTGTTGTGTGCAGTCATCCCAGTTGCTGGGATGTTGTTTTGCTCATGTCTCCCTTGGGATCCCTATGATGGTGAAGTAATGAGATTTCTCTCTCTCTCCCCTCAGCATGGAGACCCTTCTTCCAGGATCAGGATACAAAGCAAGAGCGCAAATGCTTGGCCCAGACCACACACTGGTCTCCGTGCTCTAAGAGTTGTGGTTTTGGCATCTCTACCCGCATCAACAGCAATAATCCCCAATGCAAGCTGATCAAAGAAACCCGATTGTGTCAGGTCAGGCCCTGTGAGCAGCCTGATTTTTCAAAGCTAAAGGTGAGATGGCAGAACCAAAAGAAAAGGAGGGCTAGTGTTGGTTACTGCAGCCTTCCCTTTTGATCCTAGCCATAGATCATGCTGTGTGGAGTTGACAAGAGTTGCAGTCCAAATGGGGAAGAAGCCTTACAATTATAACCCAGTTTCTGGAAATCAGAATGTGTATATTAAGTACTGTATATACCGTGTTTCTCCAACAATACACCCCCCCTCCAATAGGAAGACCCAGCATTTTTCTAGGCATAAAATGAAATTAAGCCCCTCCCCCCAAATTTAGGCCTAGTTTAAAACATGCGAAATTGGGGTGGGAAGGTGGGGAGGAACTTGCCATTAGGAGTGCCCCGCAGGCAGCTATGCCTCACCATCAGCCGCTCCAAACGGCCAATCATGGTGGAGCACAGAGGGCTCCCTTACTCCCACCAAGCGCCTTTGCTGCAGACCCAGGTCAGCAGGTGGGCGGCATTGGCATGGATGTCCGGCAGCGTTTCAGCTGCTTCTCAGGCCTCTGTAGCTTCCACGGATCCCACCGGTGCTGGTACCTCTCTCGCCAGCGCAGTCTCCAACAACAGCGTCTGAGTCGCTCCCGCTTTTCCCCAGTCCCCATAACAACAGGAAAAAAAAAAACATTTTGAGGTACCTGGGAACACCGCGCGCTGCGTTTTGGTTTAATCCCGAGTGGCTGGGTGGGTGTGAGAAGAGCTGAGAGAGCGTCTCTGCTGCGCTTACCTTTGGTGCTCCAGCCTTGGGCTCTGCAAGTTTGCAAAAGTCCCAGTGCGCAGCCCGTTCTTGCATTCTAAGTGCCCAGGCCAAGCTGCAGCTGTCCCTCTCTCGCCAGCGCCGTCTCCAACAACAGCGGCAGCAGTGGCGGGAACCATGGAAGTTATAGAGGTGGCTCCCTCACCCAAGAAGCGGCTGAAACACTTCCACGGTTCCCGGGTCTTCAGCGCTTGGTGGGGGTAAGGGAGCCCTCTGCGTTCTACCATGATTGCCCGTTAGGAGTGGCTGGTAGCAAGGCATAGCTGCCGGCAAGGCACCCTCAGCGAGGGTGTGCGGAGGGGAGAAAGTAATTCACTCCCGAAAAGACGTCCTAGCTGTTTTTTCAGGGCTCCAAAAAAAAAATAAGATCCGGCCTTATTATATGAGAAATACGGTATTAATAAAAAAAATATGAGTTTCCTGCAGCCAGGTTCTGGGTAAGGAATGGGGTATCTAATAATTGAAGTCAGCATTCCCTAACTAATGCTGGTCTGTGGTTCTGACTTCAGACACCCTAATTAAATGGTCTGTAGTTTAATTTTCTCCAGGGATATTTGGGACAATATATCTAAGAGTTTTATTGGCCATGTTTGCAGGCAGTTTTAAATAAGTTGCTGCAGTGGGGAAAGCTGTACTAATTCATAGCAGTCTGGGCCTGAGAGAGGACTAGATGGGTAGCATTAAATGTTTTCCTTTCCCCCTTCTCCCCCCCCCTTTTTTTTTTAGAAAGGCAAGAAATGTCTGAGGATGCACAAAGTGCAAGAGCCCGTGAGATTCAGTCATGCTGGTTGCAAGAGCCCACGTCGTTACCAGCCCAGTTTCTGTGGGGCCTGCCTGGACGGCCGCTGCTGTGTACCTCTGCGCACTCGTACACTAAATGTACCCTTCCATTGTCCTGATGGGAGCAGTTTTACCAAGAAAGTCATGATGATCCATACTTGCCAGTGTGGGGCAGCTCACTGCCCGCTGCTGAGTGAAGCTGCCATGGGACCCCAGTATCAGCTGAATGGGGACATCCACCAATTCCTGGAATGACAGGGCATGCCAACCTGTCTACCGGTGATGGCTCTGATGGATTACTTTGGATCATCCAGGCCCTTCGCTCTCCTGCTTGATCCATGAAGCTAAGTCAGGCTGTAGTTGCTCTGCTTCCCTGAATGCAAATCTGGAAGATAAAATGGCATTTGGAAATGGCCTCACCCTTCGGTATTTGGAAAATGCATTGGGCTATGTTGGGAGTATGGCTATCCAGTGGGAACGGATCGAATGGCACTGATTTCAGTCTCTCTGCTCAGTCCAGCCAAGCTCAGGCTGGAACTGAGTCTCAAGCTACTATGGTAGTAGAAGATCAAAGACTTCTGATTTGATTTGATTTTTATTTCATGGCCCTCATGCTCAAAAGTTTGAGGAAGCGCAGCATTATGCACTATTGGTAGCTGCGGTGGGGTCTGTGGTTCAGGTTGCTAAATCCCAAACTGGGCAGTTTTGACATTTTCAAGATCCCAGAATTTGGGGGGGGGGGGAAGGAATATTTTAAGTTAGATAAGTATGAACTATAGTGGAATAAGCTGTCTCTCAAAACAGCCACAATTCTGAATAAGTTTGGGATCTGGCAATAAAACCTTAGAGCAATCTGATGAATAAGGAATGAAAAGGAGATGGGAAACAAAACTCAGATAACAAAAGTATGTATTCTCCCCCCCTCCCCCCAGCCTCCTGTGATTTTTCTGACCAACTGGCCAGAAAGAGATGCTGGTTGGGTCTTCCTCTCCCTTATCTCACCATTGTTTACTTCTGCTTCTTAGTTTGCTTCCTCCTTGTCCTTCAGTTTCAATGGGTTTGCTAGTTTGCCCATCTTTACATCCAAAGGCTACATTCCTGACTGCCCACAGTGCCCCCTAATGGCAAGATGTTTCCAGGAAGGAGACCCATGCAAGGATCCAGCAGGAAGGGAAATCCGTATACACTGTTCATTCATGGTCTACTTTCGATCTCCTCTAGTTTGCACTCTGTTAGGCTACTAGGCTGTTTGTTGCCAGTCTAGTTTTTAAGCTTCACATTCATTGGAGAGAGATCTCAAACAGGGGAAAAACAAAATTATTTTATGGTTTTAAAATGAGTTGAAATGGAGTTGAAAAAGTTCTATATGTGCAGCCACTTTAATATCTGGTTTAAAAAGCTTGTACAATGATGATAGTTGCACAAAGAATTTTGTGTTGGGCTGCAGCAGCAGAGATGTATAAAAAAGCAGCGTTTGAGATACTGTCCATTTTCCAATCAACGATTGAGCCAAAAAGCACTTAAAAAAATAAATAAATCCTATTCCCATTCTGGTCCTGGTGAACAACAAAAGGAAGGCTGAAAACAAACAAACAAACCAGGGCACAGTATTAGAAGGGACTTGAAACTTTTTGGAACAGTTAGGAAAACCTATATTTATACATGCAGCAAAGTACTCTCTGCTCTGAAGATTATTTTATTGATTTTTAAAAATCTTTATTTTGTTTTGCATAAAGAAAAGCTTCAATAATAGATTGGAGCGATGGCTATTTAGCTTCATAATGAAGCCTTCTGTGCATTACCTTCTAGATGCAAAGTTTTTATTCCTATGTTAATCATCGAGTTGCTACAGTGATAGTTCAGTGTTTCTCATTTTAGTCTTTTTTATGATCCTTCCTGCTTGATAGAAAGTTCTGTAGCAGAGAAACAGGATACGGCCCTTTCCAAATTAAACTCAAAATGGGCTTGATATAATGCTTCCAAAACAATCTTCTGCCAGAGACAGACAATGGAATGGATATATCTTGCAGACTTGGATTTGTCTTGATCACTTGTAGACATCTGATGTCCCCTAAATGTATTCCACCTTAATTACAAGTCAAAATGAATAGTGGCAAGAGATTGTGGAACCACCAATGGTTCTCAATCGGTGGAGACAAAGGTCTTCCAGGATGGGCTGTGTAAGGTGTATACATGAACATATATACACAGCCCAGATCTACTGAGATTACAAAACCTTGTGAAAATGTATTATTGCTGATTTTGATCTTTATTTTGGCCTTTTATTTTAAGATGAAAAACTAATTTTTATTTGGTTTAGGGATCCCACGAACTGTGTGTGTTGGGAGCAGAGGCCATATACTATGGTGAGTACAGGCATCACATGGCTGATCTGTGGCTTATGTGGCAGTCCTAAAAAAAAACAAACTTTCATTGTAGGGCTTCAAATTAAGGAAAAAGTAAGAGTCACTTGGAAGGTACCAGCATGTTTTTGATTCTTGGAACTATCAACTCTGAATCTGCAACTCTCTCAAAATGACTTTAGAGATGGTTATAGTAAAAGTAGCTGACTATTCTTGGGCTGTGGGGAATGAGCATTGCTATGCTACTTGCTTTGGAATTGTACTTTGGATTTTTTTCCCTCCCAAATCTGTAAGGGAACAGGCAGGACCTGGCCTTATTTGGAATGCTTCTGCTATTTTAAAATATATTTTATTCAAACTTATGCTGATCCTTTGTTTCAATGAAGATTATATGGCTATAGTTCTGTACATTGTCATGTCCACGAATGAAGGCAAATATAAGTGTCGCAGGATAATGCTGCAGGATCCAATCTGAGTCGGTCACCGGGACCAGAGTTTTAGTTTGCCAAGCTTTCGGACTCCTGCTGGAGTCCATCCATTGTCATGTCTCTCCCACTGCCCTTTGGTGGAAGATATACAACCCCTTAAAGAAGAAAATTGAGAGAAGTAAAATACTCAGAGGTGGTATCCAGCAGATTCTGACCAGTTCTGGAGAACCAGTAGCAGAAATTTTGAGTGGTTTGGAGAACTGGCAAAAACCACCTCTGACTGACCCCGCCCCCATCTATTCTCTGCCTCCTGAGTCCCAGCTGATCGGCTGGGTCTTCTTTTGTTGCTCTGCACAGGAGAACGGAGCTGGAAAGCAGGTGAGTGGGGTGGGTAGAGAATGGAGATTTTGCAGTATCTTTCCCCTGCCACGCCCACCAGAACTGGTAGTAATTTTTTTTTGAAAATTTCCATTGAAAATACTTCTGAATATCTGGAGCAGAGCAAGGGAATTCTTGATTCCTTCCAGATAAACCCCTGAGTCCCCCCTCATTTTACAGAAAACATCAACAGGTATTGAATAAATGAGCAATTTCCCCAGGATCTAGAAGCACAGCAGCAGAAGACAGAGGCATAATTGTTGAAACAATGCCCATTTGGAAAAACAAACAAACCTGCTGATGAGTATTGCCAAGTAAAGCATTCTTCCTGAGCTATAATATTCAAAGGCAATTTTGCATACTATTCAGCCAAACCCTGTGCAGAGTTTTGGAAATCAGATTTAAATGTGTTTGCTTCAGGGATGCAGGTTCAACAGAGTGTTTTTTTTTTTTTTAGATTAGCCCTCCATTTGTTGGACTCATTTTGCTACACTTCTTTAGGTAGGTTTTGCTGTGTACTTAGCAGAATGTAGACATGCACTTATACACATGTGCTGGTAAATTAGGCCCACAGACCCTATTTCTAAGGAAACAGTTATGAGCTGACATAGCTGGAGATTAGAAGGATCAATATTATTGGAGCACACCCCTACCCAACACTATTAATAACCTGTTTACAGTCTCCTATTGTATTACAATTACCAGTATTCTTTAAATCTTTTCCTAATTGTGGAAAAATAATTGGAAAAGACTAGGCTGGGGAAAATGTGGTCCACCAAATGTTGAATCAAGATCCTGTCAGTTCTAGTCAACATGATCAAAACATAGGAATGAGTTGAGGTTATAACCCAACATCTATTTTTAAAAGATTAATCACAGCAGGATTATTTTCTGGTAAAATCTAGAGAGATCAATGTTTCTTTTGTCCCTCATTGTTCATTTAGTATAATGATTAAACAGTTGGATGAAGATAGAGGTTGGATGAATAACATTATCTTCACCTCAAAGAGTTTCTGTGAAGATAATTTCAGAGCAACCCTATATACTAAATGCAAACCAACATGTGTAAACAGATAATGTTTACATGGGTAAATCACGAATTGTGATTTTAAAAACATATTTTTCTTTTATTTTCTTCTTGGATTATGAAGAGATTGGGAAAGATGGTATACACACACACACATATATAAACACTAAGGGAATTTAAAAAAAAACAATACAAATTTTGAGAGAAAAAATAATGAAAACAAGGAAAAATAATAAGGAAGTGAAAATGTGCAAAGAAAGAAATAGAGAAGACAAAGTTATAAAGAAGTTTCTGATTTTCTTAATAGCTGTTGCAAGTACCTTTATACCCTCTCTCTATGATTACAGCAGAATTTGCTTCTTTCTATAGTTTTATCTTTCCAATCATCAAATCCATAAATCACAACTTCATTTTTTCTTGTTTCAGCAAAAAGCCCATAAGTGGTTTCCAGTCACAAATATAGTTATTGAATTTTTCCTAGCTAGGCAACTAAATTTCTTGATCTCAAAAGTCTGTCATCCTCACCAGCCATTCCTGAACTGTGAATATTTCAGAGTCTTTCCATTTTTGTGCATATAATAATTTTGTAGCAGTGATTGTATGTAAAAGCAACCTTTTAACTTTTTTTCTAATTATCCATTAGTCCCAACGCGAAAAGTTCTGGTTTCAATTGAATAGCAGATTACCAAGGATTTTCAGTCTATGATCCAGGTACCCAAATACTATTCTTTGCTGAGTCCCTAATTATGATATTGTGTTTTGATTTCCATGATCATTCAGGAAAGACCTACAACTCTTAAGTATTCACTCTAGGACTGAGATCTGGTTAAGACTGCTAATAGAACTTGTGAAAATTATTTTTTGCTATCAAAACTATCTCAAGAATCACAAAGAGGAAATAAAACAAATGAAAAGCTTTCAGCAAAGTTTTCTCTGTTTTAGTAGGCAGCTTCACTTATCATAACACAGAGGCGCCAACTTTCTTTGTCCTGGCTTTGCATGCAGACAATTTACTTTCTTCCCATAACCAACTTCCCTTCTCCAATTACAATAGGAATTATAGCATAGAATACATCTGTTATATTATAGTAATTATACTATTATATTATAACCTGTTACAGTAATATAAATCCTGGGGCTTCACTTCCTGTGATATTGCTTCCTGTCCTGTAGAGGCAATATCTCAATGATTCTCTTCTTCCAATAGGCTGCAAGAGTTGACAGATTTTTAGGCAAGGTTGAAGGACGGTCAGATATAATAATGTTATATTTATATAATGTTTTGGACATTCTTCCAAACAATGAGATAATTTTAAGAAGCAATTTTGGAAGACATTTTCATTAATTCTTCTGTTTTGCCATGTCAACAAAAATAAATATTTTTATTTTTTACTAAATAGTATAAAATTATTAACAAATATTGATTTATATATAAATATATATATTTATAAAAGAAGATCAGGATATTTTCTAAGATAAACAATTAGGCAGCTATTGTAATGTTTAGGCTGGGCTGGATGAAACATTCAGTAATGGGGAAACATTCAGTTTAGCATGTCTTCCTGTAGGAAGTTGGCACCCACACCTCTCCTAGAAAATTGAAATATCCTAGGAAATATTAAAAAGGCAGAATATTTCCTCTAAAAAAAAAAATAGAAACTCAGAAGCAGAAATTCACCTCAGAAGTAGAAGCTCCTCCCCCACCTTTGTTAATGGGTGGGCCATTAAGGCCTGGGCCAGAATACTTTACATAACAAAGATCTCCAGGTAAAGCTATAGCAATTGCTCAAAAGCCCTTTTCAGTGCATCATCATCCAGCAAGGCTCAACCAAGCCTGGAGCTCAGGACAGCCTACAGAGTTGCCCCAGCATGGCCCCATGGAAGTCTGACAACCAATCAGAATATAAGCTCCAATTCAAATCCCAACAGGTTATAAAACCCAGCCACTCTCAGCATATCAGCCCTTTTTCTTGATCTCTTCCTTCACCTTGAAGCAGGTGATCATCCTTTTTACTCTGGAGCTCCAGGCCATGTGGTCCTGTCCACCATTAAACCTTCCAAACAGCCTCCATGTTTCCAGTGTCTTTTTCCCCACTTGGAACTGAACCCAGAAGGATATTTCTTCCAACATTCCTTTCTGCTACTTTAAAGAAAGAGAATCATCCTAAACTGCTGGGTTACAAAGATGTGTGGTTTCACTTTTTCTGCTCATATTTTGTCTTCTTTCTTGTGCAAATGTTTGCAATGGGGGGAAAACTACATCAAAAAGATATGTGAAAAATGAAACATAGGTAATGTAAGTAAAAATAATATTGGAACATTTGCAAAACAGTTGAATCTCATCCCTTTGATATAATGAACCTTAGATGTAATTCTTGAGATTCTTGTATTAAATCTCCTGATAAAATTCAAGTTCTGCTTTGAAAGCACACCTGAAATCAGTGAAAATGCCCTGTGAAGGCCACTGAGAGAACATGAATAATTCAGAAGTGAAAAATTCTATATAGGAGTAGTAAATGTAGGCTTGCCATTTTAGAATAGCAGTAGCAGGTTATTAGCAGTTTACCTTTGCCTTTAAACATGTAACAACAGGTGGCAGCCCTTAGCCAAATTTGACTATCTCAGAATAGCAGGGCTAGTTCCTGGATGAGAGGCTACCATGAATCTTGGCCAGAGACTAGACTTGGAAGCTGAAAATAAAATACTTGGAAGAAGGTATTGGTGAACCATTTCTGTCTCTTATTGCCAAGATCATTATATGGTCATTCATATTCACAAAGTCACCAAGATTTGAGTTTCAGTCAAAGGAGACTTTTTAGTTACAGACAAAATTTCTAGGCTAATTTTAAGTTATTACATTTGCTTCATTATGGGGTTCTAACTTGTGTGAATAAAAAAAAATACAGCAGGAGGGAAATAGAAGACAACACAACTCTCCTTCTAAATGACAGTGGCTTAGTCTTTGTACAGGAAGCTATTGACTTATGAAAATAATCAAGTACAGCTGTTCTTCCCAGATTCTTTCAGAGAACTATCAAAGCCTGAAAGCTGTTCAAAGCTTAAGCTGCCTTTCAGCTGGAGGGAATACTTGGTGTTTTATCAATTAAATGTATGCAATGCTATGTTGGAAGACTTAAAAGACCAGGTTAGAGAGACAAATGGATGCAGAGAATATCTATGTGGTTGCTAAGAGTCAACAACGACTTGATGGCAAATAACCAATCAAATGGTAACCAGGCAATGAACGACTTTTTCCTATATTATGAATGCAACATCATGATTGTAACGAAGCCCATAAAGCATACATCTGAAATTAACTGTTTATGTGAAATGCCTTTAGGGTGGGAGTTGTTTCGGACTCATCACTTTTCTTATGATGGAATTTTAAATGAGAGAATTAACTTAGATGAATATCTACTTTAAAAAGAGCCTAGTTTACGCGTGACGGTGACCGTGGATACAGATTCACCCAGGATCCCGTCTGGCCTATCAGATGAGCTCTTCGGCCGAGCCTCAACTCCCCTCTCCGGAAAAGTAGAGCCTCCCCACACAGCTCTGCCCCTTCAGGGAGGTGTGGGTTCCCCTCCCCTCCAAGTTTAATCCCTGAGGCCAGTTAATCTCGGGACTTGAGAAACAGGGACCCAAGTCGCCTGGGTTGCCTGATTCCTTGGGAAAGGAATCCTGTTCACACTCTCAGCCGCAGACCGCCGCGACGTCCCCGGGTGCATGAACCCCTATTTCCCCCGCGGTTAGGTCTTCACAGGTCGCCTCATAAGAACTGCGGCAGCGAAAGGGTTAATGGACTCCCTCGCTTCTCCCCTTCCCTACACACTCCCCCACCCCCGGCTGAATTGATCTATTAACCAGCTGCCACATTAGCTGGGATGGGGGTGGGGGGTGGGGCAAGCGGTACCATAACTGCCTCTTGCAGCCGGAGACAATCGATCAGCTCAGCCTCTTCGCGGGAATGACATCATCCCTTCCAAATACCAAGCGGCACTGCCATTGGCTGGCCAGGTAACTGAGCGAGGCATTGCTGCTCCCCCCCACCCCACCCCACCCCACCCCCCGCCCAATGTCTACTTTGCGGCGGTGGCGCTGTGCTCGTCCTTTCCACACACGCCCAGTGCGAGCGGCCGCCGGCTCCAGCAAGCGGCACCGACCGGCCTCTAATTCTAGAGTTGGCTCGCTCTTGGCGCTGCACGAACGGTTTAGCGCTGCTCCCCAGCGCACGGCAAGCGAGGTAAACAGCCGTCCACAGGGACTGGGCTGGGCTGGGGGGGGAACGGTGCCGAAGCTCCGGGGCTGGCGAGGCGGTTCCCGGTCGGGACCGAGGGAACTGCACGCGGGAGGGGGACGGGGCGGACACTGGATGACTCTACCCCCACCCCCCCACCCTCGGCTTGGCGCTTTCAGGGAGTCGCTTGTGGGGAAGCGGGGGACGGGTGGCGTGGCGGAGAGAACGAGGCGGTGGCCGCCGCGCGTCTCGCCTGCAGGTGCAGAGAGAGAGACAGAGCCGCGCCTTGTTTTGGGTGGGCTGTCGGCTTTGTTAAACGGAGCAGTTTTTGCACGGCTTCTTTTGCCTTCCGGCCGAAAGGAAAGTCAGGAAATGGATCCGGAGTCTTTTCTGGGCACGAACCCCCTCCTTCCTTTTGTGGCTGGGGGTGGGGGTGGGGGGGTCGTGGCGGGGGGGGGGGGTGACGGGAAGAAAAAAGAACCGCGTTTTAACCCCGTCAGTTTCCATGCCTGCCTTGGTTGCTGCCCTGCTGAACTTGAAAAAGATGCTTGTCTGTTTTGGCCACCTGCGTTTGTGTCTGGTTTGCTGGCTGGATTTGATCCGGGGTCAGTTTTAGGAACGGAATTCAGAAGAGAAGTGCTAAAAGGGGATTGGGGTCGGTGGAAGACACTTGGCGGAGAAATAAAAACGATGCATCTGACCGTCGGAACAGTCTCCATCTCTCGAGTCTCTACTGAGAGTATGGGGGGGGGGGTCAGAGGCGCGGTCGCCGGTCCATTTTCTTTGTTTAGGGAGGGGCTCTACGGTGGTAATGGGCGGCAGCCTCGCCCTATGCTGCTTTGTTGGGAAGAATAGTTGAGGGTTGTTTTTTTTTGTTCCTCTCCTTTTTATTGGGTAAATCTTTTTCCTTTTTTTTAAAAAAAAAAACCACATGTATTCCCCCTGTTAAAAAAAAAGCTGAACGAAATTATTTGCTCATTCATCACATCGTTAATCTTCACACGGGCTCTTGCAGCTTCCATTAAACAAAGGAGTTGTGCTCTTCTGGGAGAGAAATACCCTATATAAAGGCTCTTCTAGTCTTAAAATTACCCGTAGAGCTGGGGTTGTGTGAACAGTTTGTATTACAAATAAAAAATAGAGTCCCTGCTCTTCTGAGTTGAAGTAAGGGCTAATAGCTTACCATAACTAATGATGTGCTGAGTAGAATTGAAGCAAAATGAGGCTTTTAAATGAATTAGCAGTTCTTAAAATGATGTGAGCTGCTCTAAAGAAGAAGAAAAAACTTGATGGCTCAGATAAATGATGCTTTTTTGTGATAGACCTTTTAACTTCCCATTTTCCAGCTAGCACATCTAGAGGACACTGGGTTGGGAAAAGCTGCCCTAACTTTGTTAACCAAAGAAACAAAATGATTTTAAAAAAGCATTGATAAGGTCAAGAAAGATGGGTGATGGAAAAGAGGCAATGGTCAAAAAATCGATTTCAGATAGTGGTAGAAAAGAGAAAATGGTTTCCAATTGGAACTGTTGGCAACAGATGATGGGAAAGGTTATAAAACTTATTTCAAGAAGGTCATGTGAAGAAACACAGATATTGCAATTTATTGTTGACTTAAGTGTAAGAAAATGGTGTTGCAGAGAAAGAGATCTACTAAATGCATTCTGTTTGCACTGAACAATCCTTTTACTGGGTCTGTTTTGGCATCGGCTCCACCACTACCCTCAAAAAAAAATGCTTGGGAGTTGTTTCCACTGCAAGAACCAGACATTATTATAATAAATTATTTTATTTGTGCAAATAAAGTGTGGCAGGAAAAATGTTCCAAAGCACTCTAAGCCTTGGGTGAGCTTAGGATGGATTCTTGCAAAGAAAACCAAAAAGTATTTCCTTTGATTTATAAATGTTCAATAGCTCTAGTATCCATTAAACAGTAACATGGTCCAGGCCACATTGTCAATGTGTTCTACCTGGGACTGCCCTTGAAGAGCATATGGAAGCAGTCAAGTGGTGCAAAATGCAGTTGCACAGGTAGCAAATGGTTTCAGATATTCAACATATGTAACAGCCCTGCTGTTTGGGTAGCATTGGTTGCCAGTCTGCTTCCAGATGCAATTCAAGGTGTTGGTTATCACTTTTAAAGCCCTTCATGGATTGGGAATGGATTACCTAAAGCAGAGGTCTCCAAACTTGGCAACTTTGAGACTTGTGGACTTCAATTCCCATAAATCTCCAGCCAGCTATGCTGGGAGTTAAACTCCACGAGTCTTAAAGTTGCCAAGTTTGAAGACCTCTGACCTAAAGGTTCATCATCATCTTCTCCTAGTGGTTTCTTTCTGTCTAGCTCAGTCTGTTATAGTCCTGTCAGTCAAGGAATATCTGCTGGCAGAGACCAGGAGAGCTGCCTTCTCTGCTGCAGCACCATTCTCCCCTCTGAGATTAGGATAAGCCCATCTGTCCCTGCTGGTCTTGAAGCCCTGGCTATGTGCCAAGCTTGGGCCCTCCAGTGTAGTTTTTAATACCTTTTTTGTGGTGTACGCTGCCCAGTGTCTTGTTGAGACTATGTCTATGGAGATTCTCAGTCACCCAGGTCATAGTTGTCCCAAAGGTGCTTTTTTTTTTTTGAGAGGCAACTGGACTTTGTTTTTCCTTGAAGATTAGATTAGAGAACTTTATTATTATACTATTATTATTGTCATTGTACAAGCACAACGAAACCGTGGATACACCCTAGCAACTGTTCGCAATACAATAAAACCAAAGCACTTAAAAATGAAGATAGGAAAGATAAGAGTACCCACGTCTCCATTTGCAATTTGAGAGTGCAATATCTACGAATATACACAAAATATACATCCAACACTGACTGTAACGCTTAGCTGAGTATAATACACAAGAGATGGATTGTACTGTAATATGTTATTATATTAAAGATGTTTTGCTTCTCATTCAAGGAGCTTCTTCAATCCTGAAGTTGTTGAGACTATAGAAATAGGGTGGATATAGAAATCATACCTATCCTAGCCTTCCATGCGCCTCCACCAACACCATCACAACTTTTGGAAGTCTCTTGGATGTGAAACAAAACATTTTCTCCCTCAAAGGAGAAAAAAAAGTCCAGTTGTCTTTTGAAAAAGCACTTTTGAGAGAACTATGACCTGGATGACTTGAGGCTCTCCAGAGACTATAGAAATTAAGTAAAATGCCATCAATCATGAGGTCTCTGACCACAGTGATGTTTGTTTTCCTGCCTCTCTGTTCTCACCATGAATGTTAATAGGAACCTACAATTAACTTGTTCTCAGCTTATCTCTTTCCTACGGAAATTGTCTGTTAGCTCCCAGTTATCTCGCTCAGTAATGTGCAGAACAATCATGAGTGTCTCCTCCTCCTCCAGTTCCAGCTGCACATGGAACCATAACAACGTCCTCCCTTTTTATTCCCATGTATTCTATTATCTGTGTTACCCTTCACAACTCTAAGCTACAAGGGCCTCTCATTGCCCTTTCTGGATCAAATCTGTGAAAAGGTCATGGTTGAAGGATAGCTAAGCAAACTTATTTCAACAGCTGGGCAGAGGAGGGAATAAAATACATTTTTGATCAAGCAAGGGGGGTGGTATGCTATCTTGTGAGCCTGGTTTACGATGTGTATAAAAGGCTTTGATGTTCTCTTAACTCCTGCACATACATTCTGCACATGGAGGAGGCACTCCTGTGAATTTCCTTAAATTTCTGTCTTCTAACTACATAACTGGTTTCCTTCTGTCACTGGTACACTTGCCAGATGCCTTTTCACACAGCAGTTTCCTTCAGTCTTGGCAACATCCTTTCTCTGGAAGTAGCCAGGTTGGCTGGAAATCGTGGGAGGTGCATTCCCAAGACATCCACGCAGCATGAAGATCAGGAAGCCTTCTTTTCTTGTGTGCTACACTTACAGTTGCTATGAATGACCTCAAAATGCTTGTATAATGCAGGCTGACAAGACCATGAGGCTGATCACTCAGATGAGAATTGGGGAAAATAAAGAAAACCAGGGATGGTGTAGTTCTCCTATGGATAGTCCTAGACGTAATAAATGTTGCCCTTTGGTTACCAGGCTGAGTTTGGGTACTTGGTTTGGCATGAGAATTGCTAGATCACCTATTAGTGGTAGCAACCCTTTGTATATTTTTTGAAAAACATTTTACTATGGCCAGAGGATGAGCCAGAGAGATTCTGGTAAAACTAGACAACTTTATTCAACAGAATTTCCCATGAACTAGTAGAGAAGATGACAATGTGGCCTGGACCATGTTACTGTTTAATGGATACTAGAGCTACTGAACATTTATAAATCAAAGGAAATACTGAATGGCATATCACAAGGCTCTGTTTTAGGCATTGTGCTATTTAACATAATTATTATTTAGATGATTTAAAAATTGTATTATCTTTGCAGATGATATTAGACGGTAGCAAAGTCTTTGGAAGACAATTTCAAGACTGAATGGGTTCTTGCACAATGGAATACTGGGCAAAATCCACAAAATAAATTTCAGTAGAAACATATTTATTTAAATTTATTGGCTGTGCAACTCTAGTGGACTCTGGGCAACATACAATATTTAAAAATCATAAAAATGGGGAGAAATGTTAAAAGGCAGCTCAGGATAAAATATTCACAAAACAAAACCCACAAAACAAAAGAGGAGCCATTAACAATGAAAACTGTCAACCCCAGGCCTGGGACTAGAGCCAGATTTTTAAGGCTTTCTAGACTCCCAGGAGAGAGGGAACCATCCTTATCTCTTGGGGGGGGGAGGGGAGGAGAGGCAGGGATGGTTTTAGCGGCTGGGGGCTGTAAGTCCCACAAGATAACCACATTTAATGGAGGAGACCTGAGTGCACCTGCTCTGCTTCAGTGCACTGGGTGGGCAGAAACTATTGGAGATGAGTGTTGTCTCAGAGATCCAGGCGCTATGCCATACAACAGGAATGAAAGGTGTTCCACGTAGGTAGGAAAATTGGAGTATAGTGAAGGATGACAAGAGTATGTAGAAATATATCTGAATGCCAGTCATGCAGAATATGGAAAGGGTAAAGTTGCTTCAGAAAACATGGCATGAGAGAATGGTTTAAATTATATGGCAATAGATTTTGGTTGGTTATCAAGAAAAATTTCCTAAGCTGCTAAGAAAAGGAAGAGATTGCTTTGGGGGGGTTTCAGCAAGGGCTGGATAACCTTCCCTTGGGGGTATTGCAGTTATTGATTCATGCATTGGATGAAAGACTGCATGGGATAAGGGTGATCTCTTCCAACCCTGACCTTCTATGATTGTGTGATAACTGCAGCCTTGCTTATTATACCCTCAAACCAAATTAGATTAGAGACTACTAGTCCTGCTAAACCCTCACTTGGAGTGTTTTGTGTTGAAGGGAAAGATAGGATATAAATGTGGTGTATTATTGTCAGTTTTGCAGGGATGCCTCTGTTTGTGTATAAGTAGTTGTTGGCCCAAGTCGTGTACATGCATGTGCTGTTAGTGGTAGCCTAAATCTAATAGTTACTGGTTCTTGTTGTAGTTAGTGATGTTTCTGTCTTATTTCATCGGTAATAATTCACAAATTAGCAGAGATACTAAGGGCATAAAAATAAGATCAACACTAACCTAGGGAACTTGTGTGCCAGTTGTTAAATTTGTATGCCGACTCTCTCACAGATAAATATGCAGCAATGCTTTCTGTGGTAACAATAAGAGAGAAGAAAAGCACCCACTTCTCACTCAGAATCTCCTTTATGTCCTTCCATCACCAACATTGTAGAGTCTGGAAATGCAAAGCCTCCTGATTCAGAATGCTAACTGCTTTGCCTACTCCCCCACCTCCACACACTGGTGTTTGTATATAGTGCGGTATCTGCCATCCCGCATCTGATGGGCGGCTCATGATAGGGAGCGAAGGGAAGAGAAACAACAGGAAGCGAGGTTTCCTCTTGATGAGCGCGCCCCGAATGTCTTGGCACATGCTCTTTTATTGTGCTTTTTTACAAGAAAATGATTTAATCAAAGCTCAAGTCAAACATGGTAATCTCATCAGGATGTGCATGTTTACAAAGCTGCATACCGGACAGATTATTTACAATGTGGATAAGCTTATTAACAATCGTCTAGCTCCTTGTCCCTTGTACGTGCCTTGCAAAGGTCACTGAAGAGACAGAAGTTAATGATTACACGTGAATGATACAATGTTGCAAATGCATGAATGATACATAGTTGCAATGATACATAGTTGCAAACACATGAATGATACATAGTTACAACAATATAGGACTGCTGTGTCAATTTCTTTTTGCGATGTTCTTTTTATAGGCAGTAATACTTAGAGGAGAGCAGAAGTTTGAATATGTCTTAGATGAAAATGAATCAACAATGTGTATAGGAATCTAATTTCAGTCTTTTTAACTGAACTTTGACCTGGGTCCATTTGTTTTTTGTTTTTTGTTTTTGGAATGCAGCTCCTGGCAGCGTGCGGTCTGAATGAGATTGTTTACCCTGGCCACAGCAAGCTGAAAGTCTCTTTGCTCTGACGTGACCTCCATAGAAGGTGAGTTTTATGATACCCTAGCTATTGTTATTGTAGGTCCTTTCAGATATGACTATTGTTGTAAAAGTCTGTGACAATAAAGTAAGGATAGTATCAGTGAAAACAATTGTGTGTTTTGTCAGTACTGACTTCAATCCTTTTTGCATCCAGTATCATTGTCTACAATCAGTAAGAAGGCTAGTGTCTCTCTCTCTCTCTCTCTTCCTCCCTCTCTCCTTCCCTTCCTCTATTTACAAAGAGTCTTCTTGGGGTAGGTATGGTTTGGGTCACCTTGGTAGTTCTCTTTTTCAGGACCAAAGTGAAAACTGCAACCTGCCAAGCCATTCAGACACCTATTGCCCACCTGGAGCCTGTGAAGGTGAAGATGGATGACGGTGGCAGAGCTGTTAGAGGAACCTCAGTTCCACAGACCAGTGGGGGGGCAACTGCTAGGAAGAGTGTGCCAACTGCTTGTCCCCCTGCTGCCAAGCAAAAGGCCAGCAAGTCCCCCCAGCCAGCAAACAAGGTTCCCAACAAGAAGCAGCCAGCAGCCTCTGCAGCTGCTGCTCCTTCAGTTCCTAGTGGAGCTTCCAGAACACTTGGAAATGGAACTGCTTGGAAGGCCAACATGCAGCAGCCAAAGCAGCCGGCATCCAAGACTAGTAATGTTGACAACTTGTCTGCTAGAGCGACAATGAAAAAGGCAACAGGGGACAAGACAAGTGGGTTGAAGACTTCAGAAAAGAGAGCTACAGAGAAGGAAGTGCAGCAGAAACCTCCAAAGGTGACCACACAGCCCATAGGTATGCTTTGCCTGTTTCTTCAGCATGGAATAATTAATCCCGGATTTGGTTCATGCCTGCATTTTCAGCATATTTGAGGATGGGTTTTAGTCATGTTTTTCAAAGTGTACTAAGTGATCTAAACTACTGATTTTTTTTTTAATTCAGAAAAAAGCCTTGAGAGCCATCTAAATACTAGCTGTTGGGAAGAATGCAAGAACTATATGGATCTCTTTTCCTAAATCACTAGATACTAGGATGGCTTTTTATAACTTATAACCAGGCAGGGAAGTATTGCCACTATTAAATTGTGGCAGCTGTAAAGACTGGATTCTGAGGGTGCTGTATCTTCTGTATTTTCTCTAAAAGCAACGGGATACTGTTTAATCCTGAAAAAGAAACCTTCCCTTGTTCTACATTCACTCGAAAATCCTTGCATGCATTCATTGCAATGTGTCAATTAATCGTTAAACTGTTGCCTTTTTTTTCTCTTCCATCAGCATCAAAAGCACCTTCAACAAAGCCCAGCAGAGCTGAACAGACTAAAACTTCCAGGTATCCGTTTCAGATGTACCCGTCAAAGAGTTGGGATTTTAAATGTTCTGATTGAATGTGCTGATTTGCGCAGAAAGGCCAAGTTTTCGAGGTTCAAAGCAGAGTCTTGGTAGAGGGAATAGTTGTGAAATCATAGTGAGAGCAATTGTTGGTCCCTCAATATAACACATTCCTTCAG
Source organism: Hydrophis major (assembly GCA_033807585.1). NCBI lineage: Eukaryota > Metazoa > Chordata > Lepidosauria > Squamata > Elapidae > Hydrophis > Hydrophis major. The sequence goes on from CM066329.1 coordinate 164,128,508, forward strand.
ACAGATCAGGTTACATATATGGAAAGCATCTGCATGTGTCATATTAAAGCAGTCCTTATAGCAGATGAGTGTCATGTCTGTATCTAGTTAGAAGCCTGGATTTTTGCAGGGCTACTCCTGCACTCTGCCCATTGTAACACTGTCTCTCTGACATCATAGCAATGTGATATGACCCCAATTAAAAGCATTAGAAAGAGAGAACATCGTAAACAGTGCACAAGCGTATTTAGATCATTAATGTAGTAAGAGTAAATCGTACTAGCAGAATAGAGGGCTGCCAGCTTATTGTAGTTAAAGCCAAGAAATGCCTGTATAACAAGGTAAATAGCTTGTTTAGTATACAAGTGTACTGTACTATAGTATGTTATTGTATCGCTGATGCAGTTGCAAGTTTAATGAGGAGCACACATATAATCATTGATAAAACTATTGAATAAGCTGAATAAGCTCTTCCCCAAAGCAAGGGGTTCAGTTTGGTGGGATCTACTCTCCTGGGCCCAGGAGAGCTGGAACTGTTGTGTTCCTGGCCCGGAGTGCTGCTGATCTTTGCTAAGACTGATGTCTATTTATAATAAGTCCTCATTCCTTCTTGACTTAGTGGTGGACCAACAGGCATGTCTGGTCAATAACTATGATTGGTTAAGCAAAGGCAGCAATGCCACCCTATCTTAAATCTGCCTTGGTGGATTTTGGGGCCATGGTTGGACAGAAAAGCTGGTGTTGATCTGTCTTGAGACCTTAAACATAAATTGAGGTCACTGTGCCTCAAATAGTGAGTGGGGTGTGAATGCCTATGATTGGATTGATTACTAATGTACCAGCCACAGTGCTGCCACCAAAATCCTTTCCTGGATGTCTGGATTAGTTTACGGATTTGTTCTTAGGCTTATGATGGAGAGTTCCTTCACCTATCAGTGCTGAAGGACTTCAACTTCTGTGACCAGGAGGTCATGGCAATCGTGAGGTTATCCTAGGAAATTTTAGGCCCTATACATGCGGAAGGATAGATGGTAGCCCTTATTTTACGTCAAACCAGCTGTCCATATGTAGAGGGAATTTCTATTATCCCTTAGCCATGACTAGATCACATCCTGGTCCAAATGAAATTGACAGCCACCCTTTTGTATTATATTGCGGTCTTGTGGGACTCCTTTTGGCCTGTGACAATAAAGTGGATAGGATGCTTTCCAGGTGATAGCCTCTGCCACTTGGGGGCTGGATGCTTGTCTTTCCTGCATCTGTGAGTGACTGGGGAAGAAGTACTTATTTGAATCTAGGAGGTAGTCCACACTATTGGGGAGTGGGGTTTGAAAGAGGGCTGAGAAGGAGGGGCCAGGGTCAGGAGGCAAAATGTTTCAGGTAGGAAGACCAGGTTTCAGGAATGACAGCAGGTCCACATGTGAAGTTCCAATTCAACTGATTTATTGCTCATGCCTATGCATAGGAATCTACTCAACTAAAGATTAGCACTATTTTGGCACTACAGTAGATAAGAGTTAATGGAATTCAAGGGAGGTTGGATTTAATTTGTGGTACATAGAATCTGTAGGTTGATTTCTCTTTTGACTCCGCTCCCTTATTCTGCCACTCCTTCTCTTACACCAGTTTTTTGAAATAGTTTTTTCTAACCCTAGTTAGAATTCGATTAGCTCTCCCTAGAACAGCCTTCTACAAACAGGTTAAAATAAAGCTTTTTCATATAATGTTTGAGGATTGACACCTTTGATAGCTATGTTTATTTATATTTGTTTTTCTATTATAATATTTTTTACTTTGAAAGATTTAGTCATATATATGTATATCTGTGCACCACTATTAGATCTCTTATTTGGATTGAAGTGAGATATAAATGAAATAAATGGATAAACACTAACTTAGTGGTACATTTAGCCTCTTGGTCTCTAAAGCATAATAGTCATTCTGGTAAAGAAGTCACGTTTGGATTCCTTAGAGAAGCCCATCGATTACTAATTCAGCCTTCCTACAACTTGGTATCTTTCAGAAATGTTTTGATTGAAGGTTACAATTCTCAGTCAGTATGCAAAACTGGAGTGATAATTAACACATGTAAAGGGCATCAGGTTAAGAAAGGCTGGATTAAACGACGCCCTGAACCGTATTTGCAGTTGTGTTAGTAGTGCAGAAGTGAGAAATCTCAGTCCAATTTTAAATGCTAATCTTGGAGAATGCAGTTGGAAATAAAGATTTCTACTTGCTGCAAATTAAAGATAATTGAATATGTACTCCAATTATATTGCTGCAATCTCAAACATTTTTAGCCTCAGCAAAAATTGGAAGGAGGAGGTAATGGGTGAACAGTGGAGGAATAAAGGTAGGTTAGAATATATGTAGGGAATCTGAAATGACTCTGGTTCAGATACTGAAAATAATAATAGGAGGAAATGGCTCCGTGGCTATTTTGTGTTTTTTCTCCCCTGCCCCAGTTAATACCGGAAGATGCCATCCGATGCAAGAGGTAGGTAGGTGGCTAGAAGGGAGTACATTTTAAGCTGCTAACCAAAATGGAAACTTCCTGTCTGGTTCTTGATCTAATGGCTGAGATAATTGAAGGTGGTGGTGGTTTTTTTTTTTTTAAACTTGTAGTCCTTTTCTCTTTACTGCAAGTAATAAAACCTGGTACTTTTCAGGATAAACTTGGCTCATAGACTCTGAACTGACAAAAGCTTCGAGTGCCTTTGTGCTGAGGCAATAGATTTCTGAGACAATTGTGTGCCTTCTATGTTTTCTAAGGGCTTGGACAAAGTTTTCTGATGTGCATAATTGTTTGCTGTCTGTTTCAGGACTTGGTTGCCAGGAACAAAGAATTCAACTTCATCCTCCTTAAAGAGAACTGCTTCTAATGATAAGAATGTTGGCAAACATAAGCCAACATCACCACCTGCTGGTCAGGGCACATCAGCACATCAGCAGAAAAATACTCTGGCAACACAGAGAGGTACATAGCCTGTGGTCACAGCACAAATGCCCCATGTGCCGTACCAAAACCTGGATTTTGCAATGTCTCAATGGGAAAAGTCATACCTCCCAGAAATATTAGATAATACATGTAACTGGGAGTGATCAGGCTAATGTTTTTTTCCAATATTTATACAGTGATTTTAGTTTTCAAAACATAGAGCATTATTTTACAAGTCAAAGATCATAATTCTCTAAGATCAATCAGAATGATCTACATTGCAAATGGAGTATCAGAGGGCTACAAAGGGTAGCTTCATCACTAAGCACACCTAGTAAGTTCTTGGTGGGGTTCTTCCACCCCTTAGAGCAGGGGTCTCCAAACTTGGCAACTTTAAGACTTGTCGACTTCAACTCTGCTGGCTGAGGAATTCTGGGAGTTGAAGTCTACAAGTCTTAAAAGTTGTCAAGTTTGGAGACCTCTGTCTTAGAGAATTAGAACTATGTTTTCATTTCATCATTTACCCCTAATGCTTCCCAATGTTTTTTTTTTTAAACTTCAGCTTCCATAATTTCCAGGGGCTTTTGTCAGCACACAGCAGCTTTTGTTGGTGTGACTTCTGAGATTGTGCTGAATTCTAACTGCCATAACAATTGGCTAGCAGAACCACAGTGATTGGAATAGTTAATATTCCACATCTGGAGAAGTTAGGGAAGTCACACTAAGTGTTAACTACTTTAAAAATTGTAGCTTATTCCAAAACAGATTTGGGGCCTGCCGTGTACAAGGAATGAAAAATTACATCATTGGTAAGCCCATTGAGAAAGGGACAATGACCTCTGAAGCATGAACACTGTATTATTATTGTGAACAAATCCGTACCAAAATGGAAGATCATGTTCAATTGCCAGGAAATATGAAACCCTAGAGCAGAAGGACAGCTGTAGTTAGAAATAGGCCTTAGGCCGCTGGAGGGATTTCAGGTATTCTGCATAGATTATATGTTAGGCTTTTCGAGTCCAAACAAATATGTAAGATGTCTTTTCTTACTCCAGATGCCTCTAGAGCTGCCACAGTTTTAAAGGCCAAGGTTTCAAGCTCCAACCCTTCTGTGAAGGTGACACCTGCCTTAAAGCCTCCCAAACACTCAGCCTCCAAATCACAATCTGAGCAAAATCTCAGAGAGAGGAATGCACCTATGAACAGCAGGTTTGCAACAAAGAAATTTTCAGATCCCAGCAAGCCCCAAATTCAAGCCAAGGTGGCCGGTGGGAGTCTCCATCCAACCACTCTTCCGAGAGCCCTTGCTGCTGCTTCCAAAGCTCTGCCTCCTTCAGGCAAGAAGCTTCTGAAGAAAGATACGCTTTCCAGTCAAGAGCAGGTGTCACCCCAAAAGAAGCCTCAAGAGACAATTGCCAAGGACAGTGGCAAGAAAACCACCAAGGAAGCAGAGAGCGCTTCCAACAAGGATGCGAAGATTCTAGAAAAGCTGGAATCCGCAGCAGCTAAAGAAACTGTTGACCAGCCACTCTCCCAGGAGACTGCAGACTGTTGCATAACAGTAGTAGGGATGGAGCAGATGGAATCAGGAGATTCAGAAGAAGGCAGAACTGAACAGACAAACATTAACGCTTCAGAAGGGCTCCCTCCAGCATTCCTTGAAGCACCTTTGATCTGCCCTGGAGCACCAGGTATCAGTATATCCTCTGATAGTGAGATGCCTCACTTGACTACACTTGATGTCCTGGAGATACATTGCGAAAATGGAGACGAAACACACAATTTAGAGCCAGCGCTCCCTTATGAAACATCTCTTCCCATTCAGTTGGAACTCTCTCACCAAACTTCCCCAGAAGAAATCTTATGGCAGGAAGAAGGAGGCATGGCCTCTGAGCATCTCAGAAAACAAACCTCTCATTTGGATGCTCCAGTAGCTATTGAGGAGTCCCATTTCTTGCACAACCCTGACATGTCTTCTCTTGATGTATGTCGTATTTCAACTCCATCCCTTCCAACTGAGGATTCTCAGATTTTAATAAATGAGCTTGAGAGATCTCCTTCTTCCGAGTCCTTGACTTTAGATTCTGAATTGCTTGAAGAGACTCAAACTATAAAGCTAGTAGTTCTGCCAGAGCCACAGGAGGACCCCAGTCTTTCAGCAGAGCAGTCTCTCTCAGCTAGCCAGTTTGATCCTACCTTAAAAACTGTGACAGAGTCTCTAGCAGCAGGCCACAAGGACAGCACTGAATTGGAAATGGTGAACAAAATGTTGAATTTGTGTCAGAACTCAGAGGAAGAACTGCAAAAGGAAGTGGTATCTCTAGAGGTAGGAAATGAAAGATTGAAGAGCCCCCTAGATCTTGCAACTAAATATAGTGAGCGTGCACAGAAAGTAGTCACTTCTCAGCAGATGGAGGATGGGCCTTGTGCTCCCACTCATGCTGAAAATGAGCTAATGGAAGTTCTGCAAGTAGCAGATCATTTAATAATGGGAGCAGCTACTCAGTACCAAACCCGTCTCCCTGTGTTTGTAGCAGCAACCTCAATCCCTACACAATTGTCTGAAGAGCCTTTTGCAGGCTATGATGATCAGTCTAGCAGCTTAGACGAATATCCCACCATTGGAGAACTTGAGGATGATGCAGTCATTCCAGAAGAATGCATGAGTAACATGAAGCAGGAAGAGGCCAATCAATACGAAACTCCAGACTACTCAGTTCATCCTTCAGGGGAGCTCTCACCAAATAGTGGTACTGCTCAGCTGTCAGTGCACAAACCTCAGAGCTTGCCTTTGAAGAGCTTGGAGTTGTTACAAGAATATCCAATTGAGTTGACTGAAATGCCAGAGTTGCTGTTAAGTAGCACAGGGCTGAAAGCTCTCTCCCCAGAGAAGGGAGGCTCATCTTCCAAATCCAGCACCTTAAGTGGGCCTGATCTGGCAGGCAAGAGCAGCAGTGAAACTAGCACGCCTGAAGAGCTGCGGGAGTATGACAGTAGCTCTGGAGTTGAGTCCAAGTCAGATGAGAAACTCGAACAAACTTGTCATCAGCTCCTGAGTCCCTTAGAGGACCTCCCTGGGGAACTTGATCTCGGCATCCACATGGAAAAGGGAGATGATGAGGCAGAGACCCTGCCAGCAGATGAAGTCCTTGGAGATCCACCTACTGAGCCCACTGTATCCTCTGAGGAAGAAGCCGAACTGGATGCGGATCTTCTGAAGGAAGCAGGCTTTCCCAAAACGGTATGCCTCTTGACCTCTCCTCTCCCAGCCAAGTCACATTTGCCCCATTCGGTAGAGGAGTCTGATGAACCAGGTTCTGGGGATGCTGGCACAGAAACCCCAGCCTCGACCAACTCTGCAGCTTCATGTGATGTCTTTGGTGCCTTCCATCTCCACTCAACTGACAGCTGTGGCAAAAGCCCAGGCCTCTCTTCCCTGGACAGCGAAGAACACTCCACTGAGGGCACTAAGGAGACCTGCAGCAAGATCCCCATAGATTGGGAGCAACACTTGCACCTCACCCCAACTCCCTTGAATGCTGGAGGGCACGAAGAAGACACGTCACAGCCTTTCTCTGCTGCTCATAGTCTGACTGCAGGTAATGTATAGAAATCCTGCCCTGTCTGTGTTGGATGGGCCAACCTATGGTATGTTAATGTGCAATAGTATCCTGTAGGGAATGGAGATGGTTCCCTTCCTCCTTGTGTATCTGTTCCATCTGTGTCTCTAGCCAAATGGGCATTTTCTTGTTTTTGTGTGTCTTAAAATCTTTTCTCTCAACTTCTGACAGACTTCTTTTGGGAAAGTTGTGTATATTTTAGTGCTTTTCTTAGTGGTGGTGGTGGTAATGATGGTGGGAATAAACTTCTTAGCCTTTCAATATGTAAAATAAAGCATCACTTTGTCTATCTGATGTGGCCTGTATTGTTTTTCCAGAGAATCTGTCTTCTCCACCTACCAGTCCATACCACTTGCAGTTTTTAACTTGGAAAGAAGGGTGCCAAATAAATGTAGCTGTAATGGTTGGTTTCTGAAGCCCCACCAGGATGTTGTGGGTATAAGAAAGAAAATAACAAATAGCATCTAGAATGCAAACAGAAATTATGGGGTTTGCTCTCTATGAGCTGGACAAACTTGAGTGGCATATGCGAGAAGCAAACTTTATTTGGAATTTATGAATAAGTATCAGGAAAATTTGATCCATCAGAATTGCCTGAGGTCCTCATCCTGTTCTGCAGCCATGAGCTCCTAGGGGATGTCATCTTTAATTATCCTTTGGTAAAGGTGTCTTTTGCAATTTCTTCTTGTCATTGGATTTTGCATCTTTTTGGTGCATTGGGTTCCGAGAAATATAGAGAGCAGAGCAGGGACTAAACAGCACAATAGTGTTAAGAATTCCACAAAATGCTTGGACTGTTAGATGTTTTATGGGGCTCACAATTAATTTAATCCAAGTTGTCCGGCAGTCTGGACCTGCCTTTCCTCTGGAATCATGTGTGTTTCTGTGTTTAGGCAAATATCATAACCTTGGGTGGATTCATTAATATACTAAGCCAAAACCAAACATGCTATACTGAATTTTAAGATAACACAAACCCAGCCATAAAAAGCACATTCATTGTCTATACCCTAGAAATCAGGGCTTAGTGCATTGGCACTATGACTGCAATGGAGTGAATTTCTTGCAAATCTGAGAGGAATCTCCTTTTTTCTTCTTTAAAACCTAGCCTCTTTCCACTTTCCCTTTTCTTTTTTGTTCTTGTCTGTCACTTCCTTTCTGTCTGTTGTGACCACTACAAATCCTGAGGGCCATCCTTTCCAACCCAAGCTCCTTGCCCTATTTGTAGGTGACAATGGGGCTGGCTTGCCCTTCCCCTGGGATCCATGTCCATCAGAGATCCTCTCCACTATCTATGAAGTAGAAAGTGGTGCTGAAACACCTGGCCCAGATGAAGAGGATGGGAGCTGTTGCTTGCGTGCCGCCTCCCGAGAACAGGCTCTTCAGCTAGGAAACATCCAGGCTACAGTCGTACAGCAGCTAATCAGCCGGGCCCTGCTCTTCCCAACAGAAGCGCCCCCTGGGGCTATCAGTGGGAAGGGGGCCATGAACAGCAAAGCAGAGATTGGCAAATGGACAGAACTGATCTCCCCTTTGGAAGAATCTCGAGCCAGCATCACTTCTGTGACAAGCTTTTCCCCAGAGGACATGTCATCCCCACATGGGGACTGGACTGTGGTAGAGGTAGAATCTTTCCACTGATTATTTCCCCTCTCACAAGTTATATACATATATAAAAGGCATTTTTTTTGGGAGGGGAACCACTACTTTTCATCCAAGTGTATCTATTAAACGTCCAGGGTCAAGTATTAGCTGACTGGAGATATGGCTCTCCCCTTTGTCTTCAGCAGCTAATAGTGTGAATAGTTAAGCACTTCTGAATCATGATTACTTTTGTCCCACACTGTTTTAGGCCTTGGATTGTTTTTGGTTCAGCAGACTGACCAACCTTTTAAGTTTGGGACTTCCAGGGCATACACTAATTTCCAGAGGGTAAGGCCCATCTTTTGTTTAGTTGTAACGTGATTGTGCCAATTACTGATATCACTGTCAAATATGATAAAAATAAAGCTTCCCCTCCCACATACTTTGATAAACACTACAATGTTCTTCATTAATGAAAGCTATCAGTAACACAAGATGCTAGTGGCCCTGATTACTGACATCTCCTCATGGAAACCTATCAACATTTGGTTGCCAGGCTGCCAATATTTGATTATCATTATTTTTTGGTCACAGTAAACTTTCAAAACCAAATTTCCTAGAAAAGCTGTTTTACCATGAGAGGTATTTTTAAAAGGAAGTAGCATCTCAAAAGTTGTGCCCACACAACACACTTAAGATGAGAGCTAACAGATGAAGTTGTATATTATCAAACAGTCTGGATTTGCACAATATCTTTGGCACAAGGACATGGATTAATTCAAAAAGTAGCTTAAATGGGTTATTTGAATGTAGCCAGAGAAATTTACAAATGAGGACATCTTAAAAGTGTTTTTGAATAATTGGTGTATCTACTATTTAGAATGTGGTCACTCTATGCCTCTTGCTACTTCTATGAAGTGGACTACTCAGCAACATATGCAACCTATACAGTGGCTGGAAGAGACCTTAGACTCAAAGAGAGATGTGCTTTAGCATCCTAAACAAGACTTGGTAAGAAAAGGCTGCTAAATACTCAGTTTTGGACTTTTTTTTTCAAAGATGCAATTTGTAGACCACTTGAACTTCTATCTGAAGTGGAAAAGTTAGGGACATAGAAAACATAGAAAGTTAGAGGAAACAAAACAGGGACCAAATTTTGTTTTGATGCAACAGATTCTTAGACTTGTGCTAGCCCAAGCTTCATGCTTACGTAACAAGTAGCTAACTTCCTCCCCCCTGCACTTTTTTATTTTTTTCCCATAACCAGTGGTTATGCCTGGCCAAGTAGAGCTGTATGTGTGTCATCGTAAGGGGCTTTCCTGACTTGATTGTGGGCCAATGCAATGGTGGGATGAGAAACGTCTGGCACAACTCTTAAGTTGTGAATTACAATTCCAAGCAGCCTCTGTCAATTTGTGTAACTGTTCAATGTTGAGACATTTTTCAGTAGCATCTAGAGGATGGGTCTTCAAACTTGGCAAGTTTAAGACTTGTGGACTTCAACTCCCAGAATTCCTGAGCTAACATGACTGGAGGAGGAATTCTGGGAGTTGAAATCCACAAGTCTTAAAGCGGTCAAGTTTGAAGACCCCTGATCTAGAGAGTCATAGACTGGCAGTGAAACCATTGCTAGTTTTGCTCTGGCATTTGTTAGTAAGAGCAGCATGAAACTATACAGCAGCTACAGGGATGGTGTCCAGCAGCATGATTAGATAAATTGACTCCATCACACATCAATTGCTTAAGGGCTCCCTTTAGCCCTGCCATATTTTTGTTCCCACATTTGAGTCTACAATAAACTGCCTAAATTCAGAGCAGAGATCACTATCTAAAAGTTAAGCCCTTCTATAACCTACTGCCAGATAAACAATGTGAAAAAGCTTTTTCTAATTGCCAATTTTAAAAGAGGTACTGTACTCTAAGCTAATCTTGTTGCAATACTGCTTCTCTCCTGAAAACTGAATGTGAAATGTTTTTTAAAATGTTCATCTCAGTAACTCTGCCATCTTTCTATACCTGCTTTCTCAAATCACTTGAAGTTTAGTTCCATTAGTTAACATTGATATGGAGCCTTATTGTCTGTAACAAAATATTGATGTGTGCAACTTTTTTTTTGTTAATGTAGCAAAGTGTGATAAATTATAGATTTTTTAAAAAAATAAAATAAAAATAAAATTGAGGTTATTCTGATGTTCCTCTTTGAAAATTGCTTGGTTTTTAATAGAATGCAGTGCAAAATTGGTTACGTCTTTAATGGCCCAGGACCTCTGGAGTATGTTTACTTGACTAATTATTGAGAAGCCGCTCTGCAGATTAAAGTTCTGCTGCTGAATCAGAGCCTTTTTAAAAGATACAGGCCAGGGCTACTTTTGTGTGGAAAACAAATGGCTAAACTGTAATGGATGTAACTGTGCTTTAAATTTATAAAAATTCTAGGTAGGCTTGAAGAAGTTAATCTGAATTTTCAATGCTAGGTACTCATGATTGCATGAAAATGGAATTAGTCGTCTTCTGTGGTAGAAATCTCTCTAGCCCTTTTTCACTGAAGCTGCTGTACAATCATAACAAATGTCACTTGCAGAGCTAAAGTAGCTAATAGTTCCAATTCTTTAACTGGGATTAGTCCATGAACCAGAGTAAGGGAGAGTTTAAAATGTTATACCAAACACACTAAACTTGATATAGCATCTCCACTTTAGCCTGCTGATAGATGAGCATCTTGAACTGCAGGAGGAATGGACAGTAAAAGTAGTCCTTGACTTGTGACCTTTTGAAGTTACAACAGACTCCACCCAAAGATACAACCCAGTTCTGAAGTTTCAATGTCCTGCCACGTGGCCGCATTTCGATGCTTGACAACTTAACCCATCAGTTTTTAGCCTTCCGTATGTATAAATTGTAAAATAGATGATACTCATATGTAGTTTGCAAAACTTAAGTATTTTTGCATGTTCTGCTACTAATCCTGTGCTCTATTTCCAAAATGTATTCTTTAAAACAAGGGTCATCAATCTTTTGGACCTCAGGAACCACCAAACTCATAATTTTAAATCCCGTGGACCAGAGACCCTGGGAAAATCCCCCCAAAAGTCTGTAGGAAATTTCCCCACCCCATTTTCCTACCGATCAATCATTATTTGGGATCGCAGGATATTGTCTCCAGCTCTGTTCTGGGGGTGGGGAGAGAGAGAGAGAGACAGACAGACTGAGACTTTTGGCTTCATGCAAGGAAAGCAGCAGAAGTCTTTCTTTCTCTCCCCTAAACTCCACTAGAAATGAGTCTTTGTGAGACTTGTCATGCCCGTGTAGCCTCTTGGAGCAGGATGCCTTGCAGGGTCCAAAGACTCATTTCTGGCAGAGTTTGGGGAAGAGAAAGACTTTTGCTGCTTTCCTTGTGTGCAGCCAAAAGTAGTAGTGGAAAGAAGCAACCCAGGTGTGTGGGGCAAGTTCCTCTCCTCTGCCCTCTTCCCCCTCCCCTCTTGTTCACAATGCAAGCAACGCAAGCTTTCCTGCAGGCCATGTGGGCAGCGCAACCTTGTGTTCCTGCATAGCCTGGATTAATTGCTTTGGTTGGTGCTTTGGGGGTGACATTTCTCTGCGGACCACCACAATTTTCTAGTGGAACACCAGTGGTCCCTGGCCTACTGGTTGGCAACCACTGCTTGAAAGCATGTAATATACTATGCATGCTTACTACATAGCCTTTTAGTCAATTGATATTCTCAGGGAAAGGCTCTCCATAGCAAAATAGGAAGTTGTATCATGTTTCCTTATTCCCTGCTTTTTTCTCACTAAAATCAAGATTGAGCACTGTTAATTCTGAGCTGAGATACTCAGAAAGTTCAGTTCAGAAAGATTACATCTCTAGTCTGTGAATTACAAGTCAGTGAATCCTCTTATGTAAGGTACAAAGAATTGTATAACCAAAAAGTTTATTCCACTCCACCAAGGGGTCATTATTACCCAAGGTACTGTTTGAACACTAGAAGGCAATTTTTCAAGATGGCTGCAAACACAACCTTACACCTGAAGCTGATCTCCTATAAAAGCTTAACAGGCATATAAAACGAGTTGACAGCTCAAAGGACCAATTTGAGAAATGAATTATATGTCTGAAGTGGAGTTGACCTTTGGAGGCACAGCAAAGGTATTATTGGAAATCTTTGCAAGAGATGGCATCAGCCCTATTATATTCCATACTGAAAAATAAGAGAAATGAAAAGGAACATTAAAAGTTCTTGGTTATATTGTAGTTCTGCCCAAATCAGCATCCTATTTTTGCAGGCAAATGCTCCAACATAATTTCCCACCTCGCCCCCAACATCCAATAATGAGAAATGTTCTGCTTCCAAGTTGGAAATTCTTTTAAAGTTATCATGGGGCTAACAAGGGAGAGTCCTAGTCTCTAAAGTTGGCATGTTTTAGGAAAGGAAAATCCACCAATTCATTGTACCACATGGTAAAGTAGCTCTGAACAGCATAGTCTGTGCATCATTACAATTAGATGCCCCCAAATAATTTGGGAAGGAAATGCCCATTTTTCCCATGCCACAGAGAATTAACAATTTTTGTCCTTCTCCAATTAAAAGTTGCAATGTTTTCACCTTTCCAATAGAAAAAAAAAGATAACTCTTTGATCAAGTTGGCTGCTTAACTGTTTTTGTAATAAGGCATAGCATGGTGCAGGGACATCTCATAGAACCTTCAAATCAATTACTATATATCCAGAATATTTTTGCTGAAATAAAAAGTAAATACACCATTATATTAATTGGGATAACTTCTACTAGTTCTGCATTTATACACAATGTGCATCAGCACCTGAATTTCTCTAGATACCCATAATTAACATCTAGCACTTTTTTTAAATGCCAGAAAGTGATTTTTCTTTAAAGATGGGTTTCTTAGGTGGAACCAAAGATGGACATTTAATAGGAACACCCAGATGAATAAGAGAGAAAACTAAGACTAGATCCATGTCCACCTATATAGGAATAAATTATACTAAACCTGAGATTATTTGGGGGGGGGGGCGCAGATAGATGGTCCCAAGGCAATTCCAGCCCTTGTTATTTGCACATGGAATACTTACTCAGAAATTGATCTTAAGCACAGGTTGCAGTTTGTTAGGTTCATGTTCCTAAAGAGCCACATCCACTTTTGTGTAGGAAAGTGAGCTTAGAAGGCATTGTGGCTTCACTACGAGTACTCACATTCAACCAAGGTAGCCAGGATTCACATATCAAAGATGACCACCATCCAACCACCACTCCTCAAATACCTCTTTCAGCATTACCCTGAAATCAAAATAGTTTGGATGCAATTATGCTGACCTGAGACTTAGCCAATGCCAGTGAAGTAACCTTCGTACATCTTTGAGTAGATGAACTCAAATTTAAAATTTTCTGCTAATGATTACTATGCCTTCTAAAGGTGCTATAATAAAGATTTGCATACATTGTAAAGTAGCCTCTGAAAAAAAGTGGATGAAATGAGTGAAAAAAAATCAGTGTGCCCAACTCAAAATTCAGTAACAAATCTTTGGTCAAACCTATTTCATATTTTTCGAAGTTTTTTACATTATGATCTGGGCACATGATGAAACTAAAATCATAATGCATATGTAAGATTAAGAGTATCTTGGCAACGTTTCGGCGAGGTCCCACTTGCCATCCTCAGGCTGGTGCTTTCGGCTTTGTGCCACACTACTTGCACTGGCACAAAGCCAAAAGCACCAGCCTGAGGATGGCGAGTGGGACCTCGCCGAAACGTCGCCAAGATACTTACACAGGAAAAGACCCGAACACACCTAGACCTACACACACACACACATATAATGAATTGTCATCAGCGTATGATAATCACAAGTATTACATACTAGTCTTATGTCTGAGGAAAAAAATCATGTATCAACACAAAGCTGCTACCAGCTTTTTAATCTTTCATTGCAAAAGTATATGCCTTAAGCTGCTCCTTAAATGTTTAAGATACACCAGTACATCTCATTTCATTTTGGCCTCACTGGTGTGTGTGTATAACATATACATATATTTTTAGTTACCTATTACAGTTATCTTTCATTTTGTCTGGAATGAGTAAGAGTGAACCAAGAGCTCCATATCTATTACCAAAAGGAGTGAGCAAGATCAAAAGCCATTCCAGCTGCTGCTGGATCAGCCACTGTTTCCTACGCTGCATTGTGTATTATTGCTTGCACATAGCAAGTTTCTAATAGACAAAATACAAGGGGTTAAGACTTGTTAGAACTTAAAAATTTTAGTTTTTTTATTCCCAGCTCTAGACAAAAAAAAATAGGGCCTAGTGCAATAGAGAGCAATGTGTAGCCAGTATGTAAGCCCCTGAGGCACTTCTGTGCTAAAACATCAAGAACCTCTATTATCAAGGTTCAAAGTATAATTTTCTAGCCTTCGTGGGTCAAAGGAAAATGTTGAGAACATAAAATTCAGTGTGCTCATATCTGCATTCTTCCTTTTAAGCAAATTGAAGTTTCCTTCTATCTTTGCAGTTATGTAGTTTTCTGTTCCTAATGCACAACTAAACAGAGTAGATATAAATTTCTCTCTCTCTCAGTAAGATCCCCTTTACACTTCTAATTTATATCAGTTGAAGTGATCTGTCATGATTCTCCAATGAGGAGTTTTGGAAATGATGTTCTGTACACAGTCTAAGATCCTATTCTAAAGAGTTGTCCGCATCCTCTATAAAGTTCCCATTGTTTTTAATGCAAAGCTGAAACTGACTTGCAATTGTGAAACAGATGTTTCCTAGCCAATATTAAGGACGTATCTTCAAAACCACTGAGAATCTGAAATGTTGTATAAGGTGCCCACCAGAATGCCTCCATCACCTGATGTTTACAAGTTTACCAAGAATAATTCTTAATATTGTACAGTGTCCTCTTGGCATTGCAATCTTTTAGGACTTAGCCTGCTTAAACAGGAAGAGGCTAATCCTACAGACAGGAAAACCATCACCTGGATTTTTGATAGGAAAAAAAAATATGGTTCTGGCCAATTCCATTCTCTATTCTTTTCTATGCCCCTAAAGCATTAATATTAGTGGTATGGTCTACTATAGTCCTTATATAAGAACACACTGCTAATGAAAATACATACACACGCACGCACATAGTTATAACTCTCTGCCCACCAGAAAGAGCCCATCTATAAATCCTACATTTATTTTAGACTTTTTGGTGATTATGTAAAGGTTACCGCGCTTTTATCCCACGGATTACAATACTGAAAATTAAGGTGGAACCCTTAAAGTCTATTCCCATCTATGGATTAGACAGAAGATAATCTACTCCCACTTGCTTTCTTCTTTCCAAAACTTGATTACCAGATGACACTTCTCCCTAGAGCAGAACCCAAAATCTGGAGCCCTCTTGCACACTTTTGCCCTTTAAACATACAGTCATTTCAGCTGTTCCATTACCCTACATACAGGGCTAAGGTATGTGGGAATACTAATTCTTTTTTTTTCCAGTTTAAATATTTGTATTTTTAAAAAATGGGGAAGAAAAAAATAATAAAAAGCAACTGACTCTGGGCAACAATCATGAAAATTGGAAGAAAAGGCTACCTGAACAGAAAAGAGAATAAAAAGCTATTTGATTAAAACCTCCCGGTGCCTCCAGCAAACTCTTTCTTGCCAATCACCGAAAGGAAGGAGGAGCAATCAGGGCTATCAAATGCTACTGTTGGGGAGAGGGAAGGGAGAAGCCATTTGGATGCTGAAGCATAAATTATTTCAGCTCAGATGAAGATTGGGAAGAGGAGGAAAACCATATTGCCTCATCTTTCCCCCCAAACAGACAATGCACTATGGTGAGTAGAAAGCTTGGGGCCGGGTTAGATAGGCAAGATGAGAGAAGAAAGTGAGCTTTTAGCCCTCTGAGCCCAGTCTTTTGGATCACCAGATAACCCGGGATAGGGATGCCACGGAAGCTGGGTCATCATTTCTGCCTCCCTCCTCTCACCAGATATGGTCCAAGCCCTTCCCCTTCCCCACAACGGTGGTCTTGTTTTCACTGAGGCAAAGGAAGGCTGAAATGGCTGAGACAGTAGCGTTGACAGAGTCCCTGTTCTCTCCCTCCCCCTCACTGGCTTGGCCCGTTCTCCTCAGCCCATGAAGGAGTCGCCCTCGTCTTCTTCAAAGTGGCACTGCTGGAGGACCTTGATGTGATACTCGTAGATCTTGAGGGCCGGTCCCAGGCGAATAGAGAGGCCAGTGAGCACATCAGTGCGCTGCATCAGCAGCAGAGATTTCCCATCAATCTCCTAGGGACGGGGAGGGGGGAACACAAAAACAGAACATCATGAGATTAGGGCACCAGCAGCCTGCTAGGAAGAGGTTTCTTCCTTTCTACAAAGCAGGAAAAGAGTCTCAAGTCTAGTTGGATAAAACAACACTGAGGCATCCATTCATCCATGTGCTACATATATACATCTCTCTCACCAGTCTGTGAGCTGAGAAGAGCCATTACAAAATCACCATTTGTCTCTGTAAGACATCTAGTCCATTACTCTGCATAGCACAGGGATTTACTAAAGAAAACGTGTTCTAGAAACAGATATGACTGCAACTAATCTCTCTGCAATATTGGCCTTTTTTAAATTAAGATTTTTATATCACTTTTATTAATCTTTCTTTCGTGACCACACTTGGGACCAGCACCTCCTTCCTCAAACAAAGCAGTCGCTAAGCAAAACTATGACTCTGCTTATGATCTTACCGTATTTCAACCTTCCTTTGCTTTACAGATCTGCAAAGATTGTCAGTGAAATCTTAGTTGCTTTTATCTGTCGTAACTGTAAACGGTTGCTACATGAAAATAATACCTGTATTTACATTTACATTTTATTTACTTGCTAATTTTGAACATATTTATAATAAAACAAAAAACAACCAACCCAACTGCATTGGCTTGGCCAATCCACCATTAGGAAAGTAAGGCAGGTGACAAGGGCCCAATACACTCCCCCCAGCTGCTTGTCAGTGCTTGCCACTCTATTCCTACCCTCTTAAAGTTACCAGGCACCCCAGGTGTGCTGGCAGATTTTGCCAGTGTGGAAGTATAATTCAGTAATTAGGTCTACTGGCTTGTCAAACCGGAACTCAGATGTGCATCTATGATTCCTAGGCATCAAAATGGTTTAATTGCCCAACACCTAAATGTGAGACGGAAAAAAGATCTAAAAAAAGATTTAAAATCTAAGCTTTAAGAAAGCACAAAGCTTTTTTCAAGTCTTTATTGTACAAAACTGAAATTTGTATTTTTAAAGAAGCCAACTAAAGGCTATCTAACGAAGAGGCCACAGTAAAGAATTAGGGAGCATGACTGCAGGTGGTTGAAATTGTCAAGAACCGCAAAAGAAGGGTGGGGGGAATCTTTCTGAAAACATGTTTTGATGAGAGGCACCAAAATCTTGTTACAGTCTGAACTAAAAAAAAAACTAGTCCTGAACAGGAGGACCACAAATGTCAAATGACATCCAGTGAGGGGCTGCTTTCTCATCTCAGTTTTACCATGTTTTAAAGGGAGGGTTTTTTTTAATGAAACATAAGACAATATATTGTTACTGAGATAAACCAGTGATCACACAGTATATAATTACTTTTAGCAGGTTGTTCTCTTGAAATACTGAAGCTGGAATGGCATTGAGAATCACAAGAGTAAGAAACAGGCAGAGATACTATATGAAAGAAAGCCATATAATAACTGAAGTTTGGATGCACCTTTACCCAGATTTTTAAAGCAATTGCCCCAGTCAAATGGGACCTAAACTCCCGAGTTCCAGCACCTTTTCCATCAAAATAAAGAGGCCAATACTTTTAGGGCCCATTTCATAAGCACATTAGCTGAAATATAATCCTCCAATTCCTTTTCTTGGGATCCCCAGGGTCTCACCTGCTCCTGAAAGGCCGAAGCTTGCTCAGCAAACCCAGCTCCTGTGAAATAATCCACAACGTCACTGACAGTCCATTCCACGGGGTCAGAAGGCTTTTCTTTCACTGAACTGGAGGGGGGTACAGGAGAAAGTAAAATTGAGATCAGAGGCCTTGCACTGCTTCTTCTCCAAACCAGGGATTCCTCATCAGCTCCAGATCAGGGATATTATATTGTTCATGCGTGCTTATGCGTGTGCACTCACACTGCACTGAAAAAATTAATCACAAGTGAATTGTATAGCATCTTTCTGTAGAAGTTTAAGTCTGCCTTAAAGCATCTACTGCAGACGTAGAAAAATGCACCAATTGAATACACATGCTTACAATTACACTGCTATGATTATTACTTAAAGTAAAAACTAAGAAAGTTAAATACCACAGATGAGAAAATTGTAAGAGTATTACAAAACTGACATGGCCTTAAAAACTTTGGGAATATAAAAAGTTATTGGCCTGGAGCTGAAAGCAGGTGTTAGACAATTCTCTCTCCGGTCAATGTTCTGCAAGTGGGAATGAGTGAAGACACCCTCTTTGATCACAACTTGTCATTTTACATTACTGCTACCTAAAGGAGGCAATGTGAAGTTAAGTATACATGAGCCAGAATGGCCAAATACTCTGATTCTTAGCTCTAATGATATCTAAAAGGTAATGCATAAAGTATTTGGCACAGTATAGGTGCATTACAATTGTTAACATCCAGTCATGCTTGGTAAGTTTGCAGTGGGAGTTTGCATTAAATGCTGTTTCTGAACAGCAAGCAAAGCCAGTCCAGTCCATAGAGGTCAACAAAACAAACAGGCCAGGGCAAAGAGAACTGAAGCCAGGCTAGTCATGAGTCTCCTCCAACAACTGAAAGCAACCACCACATCAAGAATTCTAGTATGGTATGACAAGGATAACAAGCAAAACAACCCCTATGTGGCTATTTCAACCCCACATTTTGCAATCTGAAAGGAAGAAGAGGCTCACTTCCTCTAGCAATCATCACAGAGACAGTAGCCAAAGAGCCCTTATAACCTTTCTCCTCTTCAGACCATCTTCTTCTCATACAAGTTTCCTATGAGATATTAGATCCTTGGTGTTGTTGCCATTAGAACCGGTCAATGTGTGGTGGCAGTGACCATTATAAAAGTAGAGCAAGTGAGATATGATCAAGCTCCCTGAGATATCTTCAATCTACATTAATTGCTTAAAACGCTGCTCTAGACTCTAAAAACAAGTGATAGTAGCAAAAGACAGGTTCAAATGTATCCACTTTTTCTTTATCATAAATAAACCAGGTATAATTGAAGAACAATCTCTGCACAAAACTTACACGCAACTGAATGGTCTCCCATCTGCCTGGATGCCAGGTCTCCCAGGAGATGAGGGCACAGAGGGATCAGCCCCTGCAACAGCTGGTGACACTGGAGAAAAGGCAGAGAAACAAACGGGTAGGTCTTGTTCTGTATCAGTATAACTGGAATTGGACTGAACTGTGTTTGGGGTCCTTTAAAAGCAATGAAAAATGTGATTATCGAAAGAATATTTTAATTTCCAAGATAGCCAATGCCACTAACCATATTCTTGCCTTTTACTTGCCCCAGTTCTAGTTCCAACCTACTCTAGAATGCCAGTTAATTCTTAAAACTGAATGAGTCTCCATATTTATTGCAGATCTACACATATACGCTGACATACAATGCAAGCATACATTAAATTATCATCCAATCCATATCAGAATTATTAGCGCTTAAATGACCCCCAATCTCAGATCTTTTGCCTTACTATCTACTAGGTTTCCCAGAAAAGCCAAGTTTAGCCAACTATTTCCCCATCTTCTTCCTGCCTAACCCATACCTGCTCTGTCTGGTTGCTGATAGACACTGCCATCTTTCTTGCTGCCTCCCAGATGGTGACAGGCACTTTCTCCAGGCCAAGAGGCCTTTGTGTGACATTGCTCATTTCCTTCATGCTGAGAATGCTCCAATCCTTTGTTCAAAGATGTTTCCTCTAGGGAGTGCAGGTCTCTGGGGATGGCACTGCTGGGTGGGATCTCTTTCCCACCATGCTTGCTGTCCTTACAGTTACCATTCACCTGGCCTGTCCCAGGTCTACTGTAGTTGCTGGCCTCAAAATCTTGTGCCACCTCTGAGCCTTCAGACATAGTGGAGACTTCATCCTCTTCTTCGTCTTCGTCTTCTTCACCTTTGATCTCCTCCCCTGCCTTCTATTAGTATCACAGAGAATAAATAAGAACAGCAAACACACTTTAAGTTGGCATTCTTATGACATATTGGGATGATAGAATATAATCTATCGTGAAGGCAAGTACAGTCACACATGGAAGCAAGCACAACTACTTTTGATACATATCACTGCATTGTTAGTTACTTTGGATAAGACATCTCATACCCCAAACCCAGGCAGTTTCTGAGCCATTTTGTTTCACTTGTATATACCCAGATATCTCCGAGGGCAATTGATGCAATCAGACTAAGTGGTGCTGGGATGGGAAACTTCTGAAATGTTTCCACTGCTCTAGCAATGTGCTTAAAAGCTCCTTGAAGCAGGAAGAGGAAACTTTTTATCCAGGGAGAATTTTGTACTGCTAAACCACTGCCGCTTCCACCTGCAGCTTTTATGAAAATCTGTGATCATTCTCATCTATTAAAGAATTGCAAAAAGAACAAAAGAATAAAAAAGGGGCAGGATTCCCACCCCCCACAAATGCTAATACCTCCTTGGTCATTTCAACTGAACTGGATAACATTTCTGAGGTGATTATTTCCCAATCCACACTGCATGAGCTTTTCCTCCCCCCCTCAGCTTACCCATACTCAAGCGCCTTCCATCACCACTGCTCTCACCACCTCTTGACTTTATTGGAGGTTACCAAATTCTTTAGGTCAAGCACAAACTGACTCTTTGTTCTGTGTTTAGATGGAGCCTGGTACCACTGGAGTGGGGGTAGAAGGGGGCGCTCTTCTGGGCCCAATGTACACCACTGGCAGTTAAACTAACCTTATGGAAGAAGGATCACACACCCACACAGGTGAGCTGAGAAAGAACCCTCCTATGTTGGAAGAGCGTCGTCCGCCCGCCCGCCCCCCCTCCCTCCCCTGAGAATCGACCTTGAAGTTCTCTGGGCGCCAAAAACCAACCCAGACTCTGTTTTCCTAACCTTGCAGAAATACTTCGGAAACGTACGAGGGAATATTGCCCCGTTTAAAACCACGCACCAATCCTAGCGCCCCCTCCAGTGCGACACGATTTGATTGGGTGCTGCCCTCAACTCTTCCTTCCAGACACACGCACACCTGCCCGAGAGCCCACCGACAACATCTGGGGGTTGGGCACCGCCCGCCCGCCCCCAAACTGGCGGCTTTCTGGCGCCCCTCCCCTCCCCCCCAACATTCGGGCACCCCCCCCCCCTGCGCGCGCACTCTAATCGGTCCGTTTCCTTCTTGGAGAGCCTCACCTGTTCTCAGCCGGTGCGTCCCCTTCGCCCCAAGCCAGACACAGCCGCCGCCGCCACCCGCTGTTGCCAACCCATCCCCCCCAGAGCGCGCCCCGGCGTCTCCTCACCTTGTTCCTGTATGGTCTGGCGTTGGGGGCCCGGGCCTGCGCGCCTCTCTCCGCCCTGGGCAAAGCGACGCTGTTGCTGCTGCTGCCGCCGCCGCCGCCGCCGCCACCCAAGCGGGTTCTTTCCAGCCTCTCCTCCTGAAGCAGCTCCTGTGTTCGGCCTCGAGTCACTCGTGGGGCGACCCTGACGTTGCGCCCAGTCTCTCGCTGATCAGTGGGGGAGGATTCCTCCTGGGCGGCGGGCGGCGGCGGTCGCTCCCGTCCGGTCCGACGAGGCGGTGGCGGTGGCGGCGGCGGCGGCGGCGCGACTGGTTCTGCGCGAGGCGCAGCACGCTGGGAGGACCGGGGCGTCGCGGTGGCGGCGGGAGCGCTGGGCGGGGAAGTGCGGGCCGGGCGCTGCGGGGCCGCCGGACTGGCGGCGGGCGCTCCACCTCGGCGGGGAGGCTGGACCCGTGCAGCGTTGCGGTACGAGATGCTTCCCTTGTAGCTGACTCGGAGCACGGCGCGTTGCTGGATGAGCTTTTCTAGCTCGGCGCGGGTGCGCTCCGGCTCCGGGCCGTGCCGCCGGCGCACCATGCGGCAGATGCGCTCCAGGTCCGGGCGCGCCTTGCGAGAGCGCAACGAGTCGATGGTGTCTAAGATCCACTCTTGGTAGCGGGGCGCCTCCTGGCCCGGGGGCGGCGGCGGGGGGCCGGCCATGGTGTTGCCGCCTCCCCCGGGGCTTTGCTGCCCCCGTGCGCCGCTCCGCCTTGGCCTCAGCCCTTGTCAGCACGGCGCGAACTGGACCCTCCACCCGGCAGGCGCTGCTGCTTGCTGGAAGCGGCGGCGCGCGGGCTGGTCCGGGCAGCGCGAGCTCCTCCCTCCCCTTCCCCCAGCCGCACGCGCCGCCGCCTCCAACACCGCCCGAGCGGGACCCGCAGCCGCTTAAGGAGGCGCTGTTGCCTCCCGTAGTCTCCCTACACTTGGCGACTTAAGGTGGAGCAGGAGAATTCTCGGGCTTCCTTAGCGGCCGCACGGAGGGAAAAGGCGCTCTCAGGCCGCCTCCGTCAAAAGTCAGTCCCAATCCTACGGGAGAGGTCCAAGTCCGCCTCTATTTATAGCAGCGGGAGTTTGCACCGTGTCTTTCAGCGGGCAAGTCGACGGGAAGTTTTCCTCCTAGCCGTTATTCTGCAGTGCTTTGCTTTCTCGTCCCACGCCCTTCTTCATTAGTCCAAATAACAGATCACAAATCTATCCCCCGCCTCCTCCACAGCGAACCGATTCGGCAGCCCTGATGTCGTCTTACTGTCATAGTTACTTCCTATTTCACGGAAGTTTCTCTTCTGTGATGCCCAAACGAGTCCACCGCTGGATGTAATGAGATTTAATTTGGAGTAAATGCCGTAGACAAAGAATATACTTAGAAGTCTGAACAGTTGACGCGGGGAACTGCCTATCCTTTACTGAAAGATCTGCTGCCTTAAGTTTGCCTTTTCCCCTCTGGTGAACGTGGCCTTCATTTTCTAGATCTGAACCATATTTTCTATCTTTGCATTCTGATTACTCTTCCTTAGGACTAAGGCCTAGATGCCCGATATGAAGAGGAACAAAATAAAAGCAGCGATTTGTTTCTGATTACAAATATGATCACAAAAATAAGGTGTCTGTAAAAATATGGATTTTACTGTAGTGCTGAATTTCATATCCTCCTAACTTCTTGAAAAATATGTGCCCACCCATTACCCATTGTTGATTTAACCATGGCTTACTGAATTAACAGTTACTGAAGTATAAACTAACCATACTGGTTGGGAATCCTATAGCAAATTAAGGTAAAATATGGTTGGCTAGTTTGTGATTCAGTGTAGTGTGTGGACACAAAGAGTAGAGGTTTAGTGTATCACAGAAGTGAAACTATATATAAAGACTTTATAGCTGCTGCATTTGCAGATATACATCTGTTACACCACCTTCAAATAAGGATTCTATACATAATTGGTGACATAAACAAAATCAAGATATTGAGAAATTTGAATTAATATTTTCATATTAGCCACAGAGTTGAATACTCAATCATTTGGCATATCAGGTTGGATACACAAGAGCAATTGAGACTTTCATGTATTAACTCTGTATTCAGTCTATACTTCTTTGTAGCTAGCAATTTTCCTCCCAGAGATTTGTCAGAAGTAGAATTGCTGTTTCTTCTCATCAAATTATATAGTATCTAACACCAATCAAGTTATGTTAGCAGTTGGGGGGAGAGAAGGGGGAAGGGAAAATTCACAAGTATCTCTTCTTAGAATTTTAAGTACAATTAAAAGACTACAGTATATAAAAACTGATATTCCAACTCAGTTGTTCAAACTTCACATGATATAGGTGGTTCATCTTCACTTCAGCACATCAAGAATTGCTCACAAACTGAATATAAAAATTTAGGGTCATTACTTAGATTCAGGGTTGGGCTAAAGCTCCAGCACTGAACTAGAGTTTGCTGGCAACTTTCTAATATGACCAAGATTTAGCAACCAGGTAAAAACTGGAAAAATTGGAATTTGGTCAGAATTGCAGATCCAAAGCTCCACCAGCCTACAGTAAATTAAAATAATGCCACACAGATAGTCTTTGTTTAGCAACTGTCTCATTTAGCGACCATTCACTTACAGTAATAACAAAAAAGCGTTGTTGAATATTATAAATAGTCACGGTTTCACTCAGCAAACACTCTGCTTAACAACCGAGTTTCCAGTCTGAATTGTGGTTATTAAAGAACTACCTATAATGAAACATTTTATATTTATTTTCTGAATGTGTCTCACTTTATTATCAATAGATCATGACCAGCAAAAAATAAGATAATTAAAATAATTTGATTTCATGCCAGAAATAAGATATTTTGTGATACTTAATAATATAGAAGGTTCCTTTGCTGCATGATTATCACCAAATATATCCACTGCAGGATGAATGGCTTCTTCAGTAAAAATTATAGACCCACACAGAGCATGTCCAGTGCAGGTTGATATTTTTTTATTTTTATTTCCCAAGCTAGGGCTCTGAGACAATGATTAACCCAATGTCATCCTGCAATCTCTACTACTAGACTATTTTGGGTTAAGTTAAAAGGCAAATCCAAAGTTTGCTTTCTGAAATATGGATTCTGTGGTTCACTGTGAAGTTTCCAAAATAATTTTAATATAACTGCATTTATGCTACTAGAAGTTGAACTAAGTAGAGAGCCAGGATTTAGTGGTTATGAGGGCTTTGAGCAACAATAGTTACTTCCCCCTATGCACAGGAAAAGAAGATACATCCTTTCATAAGCTGATTCAATGGTAGGAAGTGATCAAGTGTGAACCTCCTTTCAGTCATTTTTTTTCTTTTCAAAGATTGAAATAAATACATGTTTATGTTTAAATGATCAAAATATCAACTGACATTAACAGCAGTTGTTCTGAAAGGGTGCTGTAGGATTTTTTTTCCTATTCTAGTACCAGCATTTCTAATCTTAAATTTTTCTTTAAACTTCAGATTCATACCTAAGTATTTATTAGCAGGAAATTTTCCAAATATAAAAAATTTCATATTCTTCTAATGTTCAAATTTTTTTAAACATAAATAAAAAAAATTGGAAGTCTTGTTTACAACACACACACACACACACAATTATAAAAGTTTTGACAATTGAAATGTTTTAATTTGGACATACCAGTTTCTTCGTTGCTGCCCCTGCCAGCTCATTTTACAAAATAGGAAAAAACACTCAAGTTCTCAAAATGAAATCTAGATATAATCTAGAAGATAATCAATAGCTCGGAAAAGCTGCTGGAATGCTGGCCAGTTTCTTAGTTTACAATGCTAGCGCCACCGCCTTTCTTTGTAATTTTTGATCTTTATCAAGAATAATACATCACCTTTTTCTTTTTGATCAATCATTGGACTAAAGGCATCATTCTCTAGTCTATCCTACACTGTAACCCAGCTCTAACAAGGTCTTCACAGCAACAGAATTAAGTGTTAGAAATTTCCAGACATAGGGCGGTGTTTTTGAACTTGGCACCAACAAAATGTGTTGGGATATAGCTCCCAAATTAACACAGTCAGTTTCCAAAATCTGTAAGTCATTAGGCTCAGAAAGGTTGGCATGTATCTGCTTCTGTTAAATTATTTTCGTGTATTTTTAAAATAATACAAAAGCTTGTCACGGTTCCAGAAGCAAAGCAGAATTCATTTTCCAGTGTGGGGAAACCAATTTCCTATTTTAATTTTTTTTTAATTAAGAAACTGAAGAATCCAGTAGCTATTATTTTCTCTGGTAACTCTTACTTGTATATAAACAACCAGCTTGTTGCATTTACTGGCTGAGGTACACTGAAAGAAGTGTACCTCAGCCAGTAAGTACACCTCATTCTGTCCCATTGAAAACAGTCGCCTCTAAATCAATGTGTAAAATTGAACTTACAGGTTATAATAATGCATATACCACATTACAAATTTCAATTATTTAGCATATACAATTTAGCCTTCAATGTGTTATGCTTTGTAATTTTATTATTGGGATAACTCAAGCAATGATAATGTTTTCTTTCCTGGAAAGAAGAGCTCTTCAAATATGATCAGAACTTTAAATGCAGATGTTCAAAGATCTTGTAATAGAGTTGTATTTCCAGTGATGATTGTGAATTTTCTTATAAACAGTTTTTACTACTAACCCATAGAAACTCAATTACTTTTGAAAGTGATTTCCATTTTGTCTGTCTAGTCTCAAGAGTTTGAATGGTCTTGTTTAGTATTTGAATACATTGCACAACAGCATCTTCTTAAGATGATGCCTGCCAGATGCATTAGACCGCCACTCTCAGGATATTATAGGAATAGTAGTCCAACATATTTAGAGGATATGGAGTTGGGGAAAGCTATCATAGAACATTATGTAACTAGATACATGCCTTTATTTGCTCTGTATAATTTTTTTAAAAAAATACAAACAGTGGAAGAGCTTTCCATGCACATTAACATGACAGTGTGTATGAAAGTCTAATATAGAAACTCAAGAATTTGACAATTCTGGGTTGCTCACATAAATTTTAGATAATTGACGTGTTGATTTCACAGTCATTTGAAAAATTGTCCCTTCCATTATCAATACTCTCCAGATTTAATTTAAAAGCTTCAAAATATAACGTATATTTGATTATAAAACAAATGCATTTGTTTTTCAAAAAGCTAATACTTTTCATTGAGTGACAACTTAAAACAGAGAGCATTCAATTCTCGTATCTTCAGTTATGTCAATCAGTTTTAAAGCTTTATACAAAGGGTAGGCTGTATCAATAGTTAACAAAAACTGTATCATGTGAATTCCTAAAAGTTCTATACCTTTTTATTTTATATTAGCTTTTACCAATGGCCATCATTACTGAAACTCCTTACTGCTGTTTCCCATCTTATACTAAATTTTAGGAATTAAACTTTATTTTTTTAAACAAAACTTTATTGGTAATAGTTTCAAATATGTTTACAACAAAGCACACTGTTAAAGAGGAAGTAGGGTTTGTTTTTTTTCTCAGTGAAACAAGTTTTGTTGGATTACACAGAAGTGGTTTTTGTTTCTTCCAAAATTGGGAGCAGATGGCTTTAAGTCTACCTCTCCCCAACTTCACAAAAATGGGATTAAGGAGCTTCTTGGTGGGAAGGGATGATGAGAAGTTGGAGTGGAGGTAAATAAAGCTTGTCTGATCCTAATAGCACTTCTGTGCAGATTACATCTATCAATCCAAAGATGCTTGCTCTGCTCTCCAGCCATGGAAGAACAGAAGAAACTTAAACTGTGAAATTAGAAAGAGTGTATCTGGAGTCAGGTAGGTGAAGACAGAATACAAGGAGGCATTACATTGGAAAGCTGAAGAGGGGTATCAGAAAAATTCAGGACAAAACAACAAGCTGCCTTCCCTCCACATCGTTTGAGTCCAACTCCAACTGCTTCTGTCTTTTCAGACAAAAGACTCTAAACAGATGCCACTTCGTAGTTCCAATCTCAACAACAGACCAAAACTGGTCACTCCCTTGTCTGCATGGCACAAGTGAATGGGTTTTGTCTATTTTGTTTTGTAAATCTCACCATCTTTATTATCAGGGTTAGGTTTGCCATCCTTCTCTTGTTATCTTAGCATAAAACCAGAGCAGGTGTCTAGAGATCTTAAGGACTGAAGTAATGGAGCGTCCACACCCACAGATCCATGTATCACCAACATTGAGGTTTGGGCTGGAATAGGAAGAATCATATCCAGCCAATGTGTCTTGCCAACATCTTTCACTATGTGTGTTTTTTATCCCCATTTTAATTGCTACTAAAGGGGACAAACCTCTTCAGACAGTGACAAATAGCTAGATTCTCATCTTTCACAAATCCTGCTTCCTTCTCATTCATTCAAATACTCCAGCAGTTACCTTATGCAGAAGAACTGATCTTGAGATACATTTTGGAGGGGGTGAGAGTAGCTGGGAAGCAAAAAGAATGGGTTTTGGAAATACACATTCAAACAGTGTTTCTTCCCATAGTATTCCTGCTCCAGCTGCAGCCAGTCATTGCCCCCCTTCTGCAAGTGTGAATATTATTACCTCTTTTTTCCCAAAAACTTCCCAAAGATATGAAATCAAGTGTAGAAAGAAAGAAAAGAAAAGAAACCACATATTCTTCATGCTAAAATCCAGCTGTTTTTACAGAATTAAAATTCCTGCTGAATTTCATTTAACTATGCTGGAAACAGCATATAAAAGCATTGCCCCCACCTAGACTGTTAAAACCTTTTTTAAGCCAGTCAACTATGTCTTTAAACTTTTTCTTTAAAGTTAATAAAATGAGCCTTGGAAAGGGATAGGGAAGGAAAGGGCAATTGATAAAAGGATAGGGTTGTCTCACAGTGGGAGGCGAGACAATTGGGTTGGAACCCATTTAATGCTGGTCTAAACACCAAAGTGCTGTTGTGGATGTGTTTACTTTCTGCCTTCCCAATTCCCTTCCCTTTTTTTTTCTTTTTTGCGATGCCCCATGAACCAAATCATTAGAGATGGTGATGAATTACAAAGTATTCCCTTTCCCTTAAAAATAAAAAGCCACCAAAAAAATCAGGGACTGTCCAATTAGGGTTTGTGTTATCGATTGGAGTCAATGTGAGCAGGAAGGGAATTTGTTTTAAAAACTGCCTGAGAATGGTTGGGAGCCACCTTATAGCTTGTAGTGGATGGTGGATGGATGACATTCAGACTACTGTCTTTTCCACAGCTTCAAATGATTTCCCCTTTTCTTCCTTCTGCCCAAACAGATCCAGGTGAACCCCAACACTCTCCCACCTCCCAAAATTAACAAATAGGCAAGGAACTCTGGCCCTTGAGGCTGATCAAATCCAGCCCTTTCTTTTCCTGGGCACACAAAGCAAAGGGGGCTGGCCCTAAAATTCTGCAAACTCTTTTACGCATTTTTCAGTGATAGACACCCGGATCTCCTCTTCCTCATAGTCATCAAAGTTACTTGTGTCGCCAGGTCCTTTGCACTTTGGTATAAAAGGAGCTTCCACCTGTGGAGGAGATAGCACAGTTAAGTATTATAATATGAAGACATGTCATCATGCATTTATAATCAGCTCATCAATTATAACATGAGGCATGAAATAAGGCTACCAGCTTGGTTATTAATCTAAGTAATTTCTCCCTCTTTAAACAGGAACATAAAGACATAGTGATGTTCACTACTAGAGGGAGAGAGGGAGGAGAGAAAATGCACCAGGTCAATTCTGTTGGCATGGTGAGTGGCAGATCCTCAACAACATGTTTTAACAACTTTTATACTCAGATGAATCCAATAAACACTAAACTAAATGTATAGATCCAACAAAAATGCTTACCTGTTTATAAAGTGGGGTTAAAAAGGCCCTGCTTCTCTATAGAAGAGAATAAAACACACAGCTGCTTAAAGCTATTTCTGCTTAGGCTAGCTCACTTCTAATATTAACACAGGACTGGATAAATTCACTTAACATAGTTCCTGCACACACACTCATTGATGTAAGGGACATGCTTTAAGGGTTTTTTTTTAACCAGGTAAGAGGTAAGAATTTTCCACAAACAAATGCATCATTACTCTGCTTCAGCTCAATTGGAGCTCTACCTAACTCCTTCCATGTCTGCTACTTAGCCATTCCTTCCCAAAATACAGGTTTATCAGCTGAGTCTCCCATTTCTTGTTTCTAATTTAAGAAAAGTTAAATTAAAAATTATCCAGAATTACCTGGTGTATATGCTTTATTTTAAGTAGCCACAATATGCCGATTAAGATACTGTGCTTGGTAAACTGTAGATTTGGGTTAATTTAATGTAAAAAAAAAACAATAAACCAAAATAGGCTACTATATCTTACTTAGAAAGCTCTGGTTAATACAAACTCTGGTCTAACACAATGTATAAACCAAGTCATTGTTTATAAATCAACCCAGCAAATCTGAGGAGGGTCAGAAGTGGAGGAGCAAATACAATAATCCATTTATTTGTATCTAAAATAATTCATCTTTTTTCATGATCTTGTTGTGTCTTATACCACATTCAGAACCTTCCAGCCCCATTTTATATCACTAGAATAACCAGTGATAATTGTTTGGCAAACAATTTTCAAAAGGGGGAACTTTGTCCCTGCTTCCATTATCCTCCTCTCCTTCAAATAATTCACTTCACATAAATAACCATACAACTCAGAGCAGTGATGGCAAATCTTTTGGGGTTGGGATGTCCAAAATTTGGAATATGGCCTAACTTGACTTTGCTAGCATATCATGTCTTCCCCCAAAGAAAAAGGAAACAATTCTCCATTTCTTTATTTTTTTGTATCCTATTTTTGTGATTTTTACAAATAACTCAAGGCAGTGAACATATCCAATACACTTTCCTCCTATTTTCCCCATAACCACAACCTTGTGAGGTGTGTTAGGCTAAAGAGTATGTGACTGGCCCAGCTAGCTTTCGTGACTAAGGTGGGACTAAAAGTCATGGTCCCCAGCTTCTAGCTTGGTTCCTTAGCCACTAGACCAAACTTAGCAAACAAACCATTTAGGTCATCCTGAACTGTGGCACTTGGCAATAGTACTGAGACGGGTTCTAAATAGAGGCTTGGGCTTTGACTTCAGACCTAGTGCCACTGCTGCCACTCAAAAAGGCCACCTCATGACATTCTCCAATGAAGGCAAATCTTTGGGAATAGCACAATTGTCCCGGCAGCCCAGTGCTTCCCAGGATTTGCCACATCTAATAAGGCGCTGTTCTTTGGACAGGCTTTGGGGCCTAATTGAGGCTGTTCTGGGTCCACGAAGCCTTCACTCTGAAGTGACTTCAGAGAATGGTCTTCTGCATTTCTGTGGTCTCCAAAAACCATATGAAAACATGCCTTGTCCTCATGTGATTTTTGGAGGCTCCAGAAGCAACACAAGACAAGAGTCTTCTCATGTGACTTCCAAAAGACCCGGAGGCCACACCAAAGCACAATTCATTCTCATACAGCTTCCACAGGCTCCAGAAATCACACAAAAGCATGTCCCATTTTACATGAGTTTTGGAGGCTCTGAAGGCCACACAAGAGCATAGTCCTCTCATAACATTTGCAGTCACTGAAAATCACAGAAGAACAGGGTATGCTTCCAAGAATACTATAGTTATCAGTGAATTCTGGTTGTCACACAAAACATTGCGGCCTATCACCTTTGACATGTGTGTCATAGGTTCACCATCATATGACAATAAGTAATTTAGCAGCATGCTTAAAATTTTCTACCAAATGATGAAGGACATAGTAACTACTTGATATAACATGATATAGAATTAACAACTTTGCACAATTAACTGACCTATTCCAAATCATGCACAATTAATGTAATTTACTGCAAATGCAAATTCACGAAAAGCTGATTCACATCCATATTTTCTAAACAAAACGATAATGATTTTGTTGTATTACCACATTTATAGCGGTAGTGCAAATTATATTATGAGTATTATAATACAAGCTGTATTATGAACTCTACTCCAAATCCCACAAATGTGTTCATTTTTCATTTTAAAAGATCAGCTACTTAAATCTCAGCATTAAGTCTCTAAAGTCCTAAACCTTGAAGATAAAAAGAGTCAGAAGTTTGGTCTCTACTCTCTCAGCATTGGCATCATGCCATTGACTTCCCTCTTTTGGCACTTTAGTGACTGACAAGTAGTCAAAATTGCACAGGCCTTGCTGGCAAAAGATTGCCTTCTAAGTCCTAAGTGACAATTTGTGGAGGAAATTAAACTCAGATATGAAGATGAACAGTCATTAATTGTTTAGCCCATTCCTGGCTTGCTTTCCCTCTTGCTCTTGTGCCTTGTCTCTCTGAGGACTGATCAGAGGCTTTATCAAAGCCAAGAAACCACAACCATTTGACATCACAATTTAGACAACTCAGAAAGCCGTAACTGTAAATAAGTAAAAATTTAAAGTTTGTAATTAAGGTTCGCTGGTCTAGGACAACCTTTACTTTTTGTGAAGTACTATGGAAGTACTATTGTGCTGTTGCTAACTCGGTGCCTTAAGAAACTGCTTGGTGCATCCCCTTTTGTATATATATGTGCAAATGGCAGCCTTAAGCCTAGTAGGCAATTGACATTAATATCTGATAATACTTTTTATTTGCTCTTTATTTTAAATAAGCCTGTTGGCTGTAGTTATTTACCTTCCGTTGGTAGATGGCAATCCAATCAGTGGTTGCAAACCACTTGTGATTCTTGATGTCGTTGACTCCATTTTTGAGGTTGCCAAAGCGTTTGGTGAGGTCTACCTGTAGCAGGTTACGCAACAGGTCCTTCAGATCTGAGCTGAAGTGGGATGGGAAGCGGACCTGGATTCAAGAAAACCAATATTTTTTTCTGTCTCCAGAAAGAAATCTCAAAGCTATAGAAACAGGGTAGGCAGTATGATGTCTCATATACTATAGCAATCTATTCCCAAATTTGTGTTCTCCAGAAATATTTAGAATGACTAGGATAGAGGAGAGCACTTATAGCTCAAGACATTAACTTTTGAAATTGGAACATTTACCACATAACTACAGTTCCACAAAGGTTTTCCAGTACATCTTGTATTTGAATTCCCAAGACCTTATTTTTACAAGAATTTCTGCCTCTTGGGAACTTGAAGATAGGAAAAGTACAGATGGTATAATAAGAATTACTGACACAAGAGAAGCAGGATTTTTTAAAAAACTAGCAAAAATATTCCTGCATGAAACTCTTACAGATTGCCAAACTACCTTACAAAGTAGAATTTAGTATTTAGCTTTCCCTCAGGGCAAGCAGAGGGCAGATTCTGTGTGATTTGCATTATTCCTGATTCCCAACTGACTGATAATAATAGTCTAACATTATACTACTGAAAAAAATAATTTATTTGCCTGGAACTATACAAGATCTGTTAAGTACTAATATTAAAAAACAGAAGAAAATAAATAGTTTGAATTTGGATCTTGGATTCCAGAAAAGTAAAACAAAATGAAGGAAAAGTAGATTGTTTATATCTGAGTTCGACCCATCTTTTCTCTTTTTCAAGTAAACAGACTTAACGGAGAAAGAGTTGCACCAAGGTTAGAAAGCTAAATGTCTGAAGTCAAATCTAATTTATGTAAATCATTAAGTATTTGCCTAATGCATGTAGCTGGAATATTTTAAAGAAATATCTGACATACTTGCAAAAGTTGGTTACTTGATTAATTTAACTTAATTTGCCCCTGCAATAAACTAAGGTGTCAAACTACTGTAAGCATCTGAGCAGAAAAGTTTTTTTTTCAATTGAGAGAATAACTTAACTCAAAATTCAACTGACTGGGATTGTGGTAAGGAACTGAGAAGAGAATGTTGACAAACAAGCGACTGAAAGATAAGAATGCTTTACATTATATGCACCACCTACTGCACATCTGCTTCAACAAAATATGTTTTTAAAAATTGAGAATATAAAATGCAATTCAGAGGAGATGACAGATAGGAGACTCTAAGATAAAAAATAAACTCTTTCACTAATTAAATTGAGCTGTTACAGTTCAAAAGTACAGCACAAAGTTCTGATATATTTTATATTAACCCAATCAGTTAAAAATAATATCACATGTCCAGCCACAATACTAATATTATTGGGAAAAAGAAATAAAAATATTTCTAAAATTTAGGACACTGCTTTGTTGAATGACACTGTAGGAACTTTTAACACTGCATGAATTTCAAATCAGAAGCAAATCCAGACAGTGGTCCACAGTAAATGAAACAATACACCTAATAAAACATTATTCTTGATTGTTTATCAATAAAGGTAAGTTTCCTTACAGTAAGAGTTGTGTGGAAAGGTTAAAACAGTTTACCTTTTGGCTTATATTCTGCCTCATATGGTAGCTGATATCAGAGGTAATATTTTTTAGAACAATGTACATAAGCAGGGCCCTTTGAAACTTTTTCAGGAAAGTGGTAAAGCAGGGAGAAGGCAAAAAAAAAGTTAGAGGCAGATGAATGAAAAGTTAGCATATGAATTTTGTTGGAAGTAGAGATGCCTTGGATTGGAGTTTCTTTTCTATTTAGTCCTTCCCAAATGAGATCCAGACAACTCATACCTTCATGGTTACAGTACAATAAGACTACCCTTTGCCTAGTTTTATTCTCTTAAACATTATGCAGAAAAAGAGGGGCCATGCAAATTTCCATACGTTTTGCTACTACAGTGAAGCCTGTGAGTAATGCCAAAAAGGTTAAATTCAAAATGTTGTCAAAAGAATAGTTTAAAGATGTTCACTTGCAATCTACAGAACTACAATTACTCTAGCATTTACTTGGCAGGGTAAAGTTATATCCAACTTTTAGTGAGCATTACAGGTTACTAATGTAATGGAGCCTGCCCATTCCATTCGTAACCTGAGGATTCATGGGAGTGAATCTTGTACCTTGAACAGGATCACTCCCTCCTTTTGCCCACACATTCGGTAATCGAATGCGTGGCTCATTAAGTGTACATGAGGTATTTCAGGGTGGGGAAGGCATGGGGGAGGCTAGTGATGGAACAGGCCACCTGTTTAAGACCACTCAACGCCTCCCGACCCATTGAAATACCCCAGGCTCCTCATGATTGCTTTCTTCCCTACCCAACCTGCCACGCCGGGTCACTTACCATGCAAAGATCTAGCAAGCAGTCTCGTCTCCAGCCTTTCAGCCACGTACGCCCCTCCAACATTCCATTCAGGCCTCTGGAGGCCTCCCCTGGCATGTTGTAGGCTGAAATGGAGCTTTGGAGGCCCAAGCGAAGCATCAGAGGGGTGTCCCTCTGGAGCTCCATTTCGGTCTGTAACATGCCAGGGCAGGCCTGTGGAGGCCCAAAGGAAGCTTCAGAGGGATGAATCTGCCCCTCCAGAGCTCCATTTCGGCCAGCAACATGCTGGGGGAAGCCTGTGGAGGAACGAATGGAGCTCCATTTCAGCCTGCAATGTGCCAGGGGAGGACTGCAGAGGCCCAAATGGAGCGTCAGATGGATGAATCCGCCCCTCCATCCATTTTGTCCTGTAACATGCCAGGGGAGGCCTGTGGAGGCCCAAATGGAGTGTCGGAGGGGCAGATCCACCCCTCGAAACCTACATTTTGACTGGCAATGTGCAGGATGAATATTACAGAGCCTCTGTGGTTGTTCATAAGGGCGAACAACTGCCATGCTGCAATATTTGTATTTTCAAGACTTGTTTGTAAACGCTCGAGAGTACTTATCATGTAATTTCGAACAATCGCTAAGGGAACACTCATAACCCGTGGATTACCTCAATAAATGTATATTTTTAAAAAAATAAATATTTAATGTGCACTCAAGATAAAGGTAAGACTCTAGTCCATGTAAAAAATGACCAATAATGTACATCAGGCAGGTGTAATATTTTGCATGCAGCAAATAAGGCATCTGCTGAAATATTACCTTCCCAGAGACAATTTTCTCATAGATCTGAATAGGCTGGTCTGCAAAAAATGGAGGATAGCCAGCTGCCATCTCATAGATGAGGACACCAAGAGCCCACCAATCCACTGCTTTGTTATAACCCTGCAACAGGAATAAAAACTCAGATCACAACCAGAAGAAGTATAATATTCAAAGAGCTGGGGGGCTCACCCAGCCCTCCCCCAATTTGACCAGGCACAGAAACACAACATACTATCCATGGACAATGCAGATCACTCACCTTACTCAAAATGATTTCAGGAGCCAAATATTCTGGAGTCCCGCAAAGGGTCCATGTTCGACCTTTCACACGTTTGGCAAAGCCAAAATCTGTGACCTGAAGGTAGAATCAAATAAAATTGAATTCTTTATTGGCCAAGTGTAGTTGGACACACAAGGAATTTGTCTTGGTGCAAATACTCTCAGTATACATAAAAGATACATTCGTCAAGAATCATAAAGTATAACACTTAATGATAGTCATAGGGTACAATAAGCAATCAAATCATAATAGGAAACAGTCAATATAAATCGTAAGGATACAAGCGACAAAGTTACCGTCATGCAGTCACAAGTGAGAGGAGATGGGTGATAAGGAGTGATGAGAAGATTAACAGTAATAGTCGTGCAGACTTTGTAATAGTTGAACCGTGTTGAATGATTTGCAGAGTGAGGTCAATTTTAAAAATGAGAATTGTCAACAATAACGGTGATGGGGTAGGAATGAACCTTAAACACAAATCCAACTTGGGTAAAGGGAATATTTAAGGCCAGAACAGGTAGATTAAGGAGATTTGTTTTGGAAAGATTTGTCTCTTAAGAACAATACTAAGATTTGTACTATTTTTCAAGATAAGAAAAAGGCTATACAGTATTATTCAGAGTACATTCAATTGGACAGTCTGTTTTGGGGCTATTTCTATTAATCAAACACAAATAATTGGAGGACATGCTTTTTGCCAGCAATTCCACTACATTTTTATACAAAATTGCTTATGCATAGCAATATTCATGTACTTATATAGTAGTTCCTGCTTGCTGACTATTTAGAGACTGATTGATATGACGACAATTGGGAAAAAATAACTTTACAGTCCATTTATAAGCTTTATAGTTGTCTCTATCAGCTGGAAAGACCAGGACCACATGTGAAGTTCTAATTAACCTGATTTATTACTACTCATGCCTATGTAGAGGAATCTACTCAATTAATGGTTAGCACTATTTTGGTGCTCGATAAGGGTCAACGGAATTCAGGAGGGGTTGGATTTAGTCCATTGTGGCTACATAGATTCTAGGCTGATTCCTCTTTTAATTCTGCCCCCCGGTTGTGCCACTCTTTCTCCTACATTCCCTCAGTCACATGATCATCATTATAATCGCTGCATGTCCTGTGCCTGACTTATGAGTTTTTTTTCTCTTCCCCTCTTGCGTGATTGGAGAGAAAGGGTTTTGAAGAAAGGGAGCTATTTCTCTTGAGATCTCTTTCTCTCCAATCTCTCTGTGAGGTGATGGTGTGAGAAAAAAGCAAATGATTTTTGTAGTAATCTCTTCTTTGCTTGAAATTTCCCTGCTTCCAGTGTGATCACATTGCTGTTGATATATAGAAGAGCAAACAGTTTACTTTCTTGCAATTTTGCAATCAAGCAGCAGGAAAAGGTCAGGCAAAGGAGACATTGCCTACAGAAATCACTTGCTTCCCCCCCCCCCATCCCCTTCACCAAACAAGGAGATTGGAGAAAAGGAGAGTACTCTAGCCCAGGGGTCCCCAACCACCAGGCCTGTACCGGGCTGCAAAGAAAATTTAAAAAAAATGGTGGCTTTCTTCGCCTTCGGTGAATGTTGCTGGGATCAGGGATCAAGGACACAAATGAAAGAAGGGGAGGGAGGAAGCAACCAAAGCCTGTCCTGCTCTCTGGCTCAGCGGCTTCGGTTTCCTCCCGCCTTGTTCCTCTCTCAGTCGCGCTCTCGCTCCTCCACCAGCCCAGGAAGAAACTGCTTCAAAGAAGCCAGCAGGGTGGCTTCCTGTCGCTGCAGCTCCTCCAAAGCACCCGTTCACCCCCACCCAGCCGCCCGTGGTTCAATCCAGTGCTCCGTTCTGCCTGCCTGCCTTCGTTTCTGATTGTTTCGGAGCAGCTTCGGCTGAGAATAATAACTCTTTTTATCAGCCGAAACTGCTCCGAAACAACCAGAAACAAAGGCAGACAGGCAGAACAGAGCACTGGATTGAACCACGGGCAGCTGGGTGGGGGTGAACAGGCGCTTCGGAGGAGCTGCGGCGACAGGAAAAGCCACGCTGCTGGCTTCTTTGAAGCAGTTTCTTCCTGGGCTGGTGGAGGAGCAAGAGAGCGACTGAGAGAGGAACGAGGCAGACACCTGAGGGAGGGAGGGAGACACCTGAGGGATGGGGCTGAGGAAG
Organism: Hydrophis major; assembly: GCA_033807585.1. Classification (NCBI taxonomy): domain Eukaryota; kingdom Metazoa; phylum Chordata; class Lepidosauria; order Squamata; family Elapidae; genus Hydrophis; species Hydrophis major. The sequence goes on from CM066329.1 coordinate 164,166,601, forward strand.
GTAGGGCCGAGAGCCGTGGGCCGCCGCCGCCCAGTGCTCAGTTTTGAAGGCGCTCCTCAGCCTGGCGCAGTTCCTGAATCTGCAGCTGAAACCCTCCGTTTTAAATGTCCCAATAGAAGAGAATATCTGTTGCTCAGGGTTGCAATGAGAGGCATTGGCGCTCCCTGAACTTGGTGGTTTGCTGGCAGACGTTTTATTACCTGACTAGGTAACAACATCAGATGTTACCTAGTCAGGTAATGAAATGTCTGCAAGCAAACCACCAAACTTGGACTCCCCCCCCCCCCACCCGGTCCTTGAAAAAGTGTTTTTGCTTGATACTGGTCCCTAGTACAAAAAAGGTTGGGGACCACTGCTCTAGCCTGTCCACAGTTGCCAGTCCCAGGTTGTGGCACCATTGCATTCCTTTCAATGCGTACAAGACAATAAGCACTTGAGCATTCCAAAGGACAGGGGATGGTTAGGAGGCAAACAAAAGCAAAAGGTGTAAAACTGAGCAGTCCTCTCTTTCTAGCCAGAAAGGATTCTTGCAGTCACATCATTTCCTACTTAGAAAGCCCTTCACTTAGCAGCAAGGTTATTTATCCCAATTGGGGTTATTTATTTATTTTTTTTAGAAAATGTATTGGCTGCCCAATACCCTGAGGTTCCTCAGGGTAACTCTGGGTGGCTTACAATCATAAAAAAATTAAAACTGTACAAAGTATAAGCAAAATATATATAAAATAAAACATACAGCAGCCCAATTAAACGATCGGGAGGGTTGGAGCAGGATGGCATCTGTTGTTAATCAGTCAATCCCCTCCACTGTGGTGTTATTAAGCAAGCACACTACCTAAAGCCTCAAATAATCAGAGGCAGGAGCTTAGTTCATGTATCATGCTGAGTCAGTTTATTTTATTATTTATTTATTTTGAGGACCCAGATTGTTGGGGGCAATATGCTGACTCTGTAAACTGTTTAGAGAGGGCTATAAAACACTGTGAAGCAGTATATAAGTCAAGTGTTATTGCTATTTTATTTTAGAAAATTTATATTGCCGCCTGCTCACACATGCCTATTTTGTTCAGTCATGGCCTGTGAATATCTAGTGGTCAAATTTGCACTTAATGTTCACTGTCCCAGACTATTGACATGGATAACAATTCTTAAGAGTGCTGAATGTGAGTGTGAAATTGATATGAAATAGTGCTACCTCAATATAGCCCTGCTGGTCAATGAGGAGATTTTCAGGCTTCAAGTCTCGGTAGATAAGATCTAGTGAGTGCAGGTACTCAAAAGTCAACACAATCTGAGCGGCATAGAACCGGGCATGAGGTTCACTGTAAAAAAACAACAGGAAAACAGGGAGAAATATTTTCATTACTTATTTCCAAATGTCAGTTAGCTTTCTTTCTACACCAGGGGTGTCAAACTTGATTTCATTGATGGCCACATCAGGGTTGTGTTTGACCTTGGGGGGCGGTGGCGGGGGAATGGCCGGGAGGGGCATGGCCAGCTTGACATCACTCATTGAGGCTCCATTTTCAGTCGTGATGGCCTCCTATAGCCTTCTGCCAGGAAAAACGGAGCGTGTGGAGACTGTGCGCAGCCCGCCCAGGCTCCATTTTTGGCCACAACAGCCTCCTCGTGCTCCATTTTTACTGGCAGAGGGCTGCAGGAGGCCATTGCAGCCAATAATGGAGCCTCGGTGTGCCATGCGTGCCTTCCCCGAGCCCAGTTTTTCCTGGCACAGGGCTGCAGGAGGCTGTCGTGGCTGAAAATAGAGCCTGAGAGGGCCACATGTGGCCCTCCTGAGCTCCGTTTTGCTGGCAGAGGCACCACGGGCTGGTCCTTCGATGTTTCTAGGGCTGCCCTATGGGCCAGATCTAAGCACCCTGGATCCAGTCCATGGACCTTGAGTTTGACACCCCTGTTCTACATTGTTTCCCAGGCACTAACAAGGAGCCAGATGTTCCTTTCCCCTTTTGGAATACAAACTTAACTTTTCCATCAACTGTCTTAGAAGAGCAGTTCTAAACGAAAGTTTTTGTCTTACTGACTTTGCCAATGTTATGCCCAAATCAATCAATATCATTTGATGAAAAGTGTTAAGCTCCAGTGACCCTACCAGGCTTGGCCATCTAGCCATAAAACAGTTTCTATCCTATCTTTTGACTTTCTCTCAAAATGTATAACTCTGTATCAGAGATTAGCAGGGTATGCCAAAAAAATCGTAGATTTTCCCCAGATATACTTAAGTACAAGATGAAAGAAACTGGAAAAATGATTATTGGGTTTGCTCCCTCCTTTAATACCTGGGAATCAAATATAAGAACTACAATACTCAGTTCCTTTGTTCCCACTAGCATAATTCCATCCCTGTAGGGAATACACCTACCTGAACCTGCCAATCCGTCGTAGGTGGGAGAACATCTCACCACCTGGGATGTATTCCATCACCATGTACAGATTTGTATTATCCTGCAATTGAATGCAGAAATAAACTAAGAGTGATAATAACAAGCAGCGCTTTGTTCCCCCCTTCACCTCTGATGATTCCAGATGCACAACTAATCAATTATTACAAAAAGACTGTTAGGGATAACATTGTTTTACCCTAACTGGTTTAGGTAAATAATAATATGTAATCATAGTTTATATGTTAAAGTGTCTGCAACTTTAACTATGGGAAAGTAATTAAGGGAGTGGTTGTGAAAGCACTTTAAAAGAAGCAAGACGACAACTTGCTCTCTCTCTGGCTTTGATGATCCCTGATTACTGCTTGGAATCAAGACTGCATTGCTCGAACGGGAGAGAAACAAAGGACTGATTTGTAAGTGAACTGACATAGGATATTCTACATGGACTTTGCTAACTGAATATCCCTGAATGGACTGACTAAATGATACATGACTATTGGACTGTTATTTTGACTATGCTATGAACTCATAATGGAATAAACTATATTTTTGATAGCACAAGCGTATCTGTTATTTTTACTGTATGTTAATAAACATACAAGCTCAGCTCACTCATTTATCTGTGTGCCTATCTGACTAACGCTGCACATTCTGTTTAGCTTGTCTCTCTAACCCTGGTTGGGGAAACCAGGCTTAACACTGGTTATGGGCCCAGACATAACACTGCTTATGGGCCCAGAGGCTGCAAAGTCAGTTTAACTAGGATAAAACAGATTTATGTAAAAGTGAGAGTTTGTGTTGTTATACATAACAGTAAACAGACAGCTGTGTTTTATTAATTATAGTTTTATATCCATATAAAGAAAACATGGCACAAGTCAATCTACAAAGTTTGTCCCTTATATCCAAGCTGGATGGAACAAACTATGTATCATGGTCTATGAAATGTAGTCTGCTTCTACGAAGAGAAGGTTTGTGGAACATAATTGAAAATCCACCAAACGTAGAAGAATGGGATGCAGAGGATGATGAAGAAAATAAACTAAAGATAGAAGAATTTATGCATAAAAATGAACACGCTATTTGCATAATTGCTTTAACCTTAACTGATCAGCAACTTGTTTATATCCACGGAGAGAAAACGGCTGTTGGGTGTTGGCAGAAGCTGAAGAGGATTTATGTTCGAGATAATGTTGGTGCACACATAAATCAAACACGGAAGCTTTTCAGTACGCATCTCCACACGAATGGTGATATGCTGAGTCATTTGAAAACTATGCAAAGCATTTTTCAAGAACTGCACGAGAAAGAGCTTATTTTCTCTGAACTACATCAAGTCTACATAATTCTATCTTCCCTTGATGAAAGTTATGACAACTACGTAACTTCCCTTGAAATATTGCCAAAGGAAAGCCTAACTTTAACTGATATAACTGGCAGATTGATTGAAGAGGCCAGAAGAAGGCTTGAAAGAAATGAATTAAGGAGGGAACAACCTCAAAAAGAAGATAATGAATCTCCTACTGCATACGCAATTAAAAAGTGTTTTAATTGTGGAGGAAGAGGACATTTGGCAAGATTTTGTAAAAAAACAAAATGCCAGAACGCTTGCCAGAATACTAAAAGTTATCAAAATAAAAATAAAAATTTAGAGTTAGCCATGTATACTAACGGAGCTGTAAAAAATAATTTATGGGTGGTTGACAGTGGAGCATCCCACTGTATAACAAATGATAACAAAAATTTTATTAAAATGTCCAAGAGTACACAGCAGATATCGTTAGCCAATGGCTGGAAACTGAAAGCTAAAGGTCAAGGTATAGCATATTGTTCTTTTATAAAAGAGAATGTAAAAATGTTATATGTACCACAACTTAAGTTTAATTTAATTTCAGTTAGAATTTTGGTTAAACTAGGATATGTAGTTACTTTTAAAGGAGATAACTGCATAATTGAGAAAGAAGATAAAAAAATTACTGCATCTTTAAGAGGTGAATTATATGTGTTAAATGATAATGGTTTAAAGGTGGCTAACATGGTTTATGAAAATAAGAAACCTCATGATGAATGTATTCACTTGTTACATCGAAGGCTAGGGCATTTAAATTTTAAAATGCTTAAGAAAACTGTTGAATTATCTAAGGGAATAAGTTTGAAACCTTGTAATAAGTATTTGCAATGTAATGCCTGTAATCAAAGTAAGAGCAGGGTCACACCGGCTAATAGAGTTGATGGATTTACTACCAAAGAGCCTTTAGAGGTAGTATTTGCAGATTTAATAGGTCCGAAAAAACCAAGTGTAGGAGGAGCTCGTTACATATTAAGTATAATGGACCACTATTCTAGATATGGGTTTTGCTATTTAATGAAGAGCAAAACTGAAACGTATCAAAATCTCTTTAATTGGATAAAATTTGCTGAAAGGAAAACTAAAAAGAAATTAGTAACTCTTATAACAGATAATGGTACGGAATTTACAAATAATAAATTCTAGAACAGACTAAGAATGTTAGGTATACAACATAAAAAGTCTGCACCATATAGGCCACAACATAATGCCTTTATAGAGAGAAGAGGCCAAACATTACAATCAATGGCACGTACTATGATGTCTGATTCAGGATTACCTGACAATTTATGGGGAGAAGCAATAATGTGTGGTTATCATATATTAAATAATGTTGTTAATTCAACAACAGGTGAATTACCAATCACACTGTGGCATGGTACAAAACCTGATTTAAGTTACATGCACACATTTGGAGCACCAGCATGGGTGCATATCCCTACACAACTTAGACACAAAGGACAGCATAGAGCTAAAAGATTATATTTTGTAGGATATACATCTAATCATAGATCTTATAGATTCTGGGAACCAGGTACATCTAGAGTTTACACCAGTGCTAGTGCAAAATTCCTAGAACATGTAGGATGGAATAGATTAGAGCAAGATTTAAATAATGAAGTAATTATTGAACCCTACAAAAGGCAGAAAGATCAGACTAGTTATAAGAAGAGTCCAATTAAAGAAGAAGTCCAAGAAGAGCAAATAGGATCAGAACAAGAGGAAACAGTTGATCAGGAAGAGTTAGATAATCAAGAAGAGTTAATAAATGAAAGTCCACCTGTAAGTCCTGGAATACCTAGACGTACTACACGTGTAACTAGACCACCTGATAGGTATCAAGCAAGTATAGTTTGCCAAGTAACTAAAGTTCCAACTAGTGTAGATGAACTTAGGATGTATCCTGCTAAGGATCAGGAGAATTGGCAAAAGGCAATGGAAAAGGAACTAAATTCATTAAAGGTAATGAAAGTTTATGAAGATGCTAAATTACCTCCAGGAGAAAAATCCATTGGGTGCAAATGGATATTTAAAGTAAAAACTGGAAATGATGGGATTGTTACCCATAAGGCTAGGTTAGTAGCTCAAGGATTTAATCAAACTGCATCTGATTACGATGAAGTTTTTGCACCAAGTCTTAAAGCAACATCTTTAAGAGCAGCATTAGTGTGGGCAGCTAAGAAAAACTATGTCATTAACCATTTAGATGTAGAAACTGCTTATCTGCATGCACCATTGCAGCACACTATATATTTAAGAAAACCAGTAGGTATAAAAGACAATAAAGTAAATAGTAATGATTGTTGGAAACTCAAAAAGAGTCTTTACGGGTTGAAACAATCTGGGTTTGAATGGAACCAATATATTGTGAAAGAGTTAAAACAATATAGGTTTTAAATCTGGTTTAGCAGATCCATGTGTGTTTAAAAGAGAAAATAATGGAACGGTGTCATTATTGTTATTATTTACAGATGATATTGCTTTGATAACTAAGACTAATAATGAAGCTAATGAGATTATATCATTATTAGCCAAAAAGATAAAATTAAAGCATTTAGGTGAAATTAAAAAGTATCTAGGATTGACAATTAACAAAACAAAAAATGGTTTTAAGATATCTCAAGAAGATAAAATTTGCCAATTAATTACAACATTTAAAATGGAACTTTGTAAACCGGCAAAGACTCCAATGAGTCAGGAAGTTTGCCAAACTGATGATCAAAGTCCCAAATTTGATAAGTCCATATGTCAATCTTTGATTGGAAGCTTATCATATATAAGCAATTGGTCTAGGCCTGATATAGCTTATAGTGTTAATCAGCTGGCACGTTTTAATTCAGATCCACATTAATGTCATTGGCAATCATTAAAGAGAATTTTAAGATATCTTAAAGGAACAATGAACCATGCATTGTATATAGAACCAAAGGGTGATTTGAGTCTTAGTGCCTATGCAGATGCAAGTTTTGCAACTGATATAAACACTAGAAAATCAACATCTGGGATGGCTATATTATTTGGTAAGACACTAATAGGGTGGAGGTCAATCAAACAACAGCATATTAGCTTGTCCACAATGGAAGCGGAATTTTCATGTCTGTCATTATTATGCACTGACTTGATTTTGTACAAACAGTTATTATTAGACATGGGTATAACTGTAAAAGATTCCATTAATGTGTACGAGGATAACCAAGCAGCTATAAAGTTAGCTACTAGTATTGCTGTTAAAACTAGATCAAAGCATACTGATTTAAGATACTTAAATGTTAGAGAATCTGTAAAGAATGGGCTAATTAAATTGGAATACTGCATGACGGAAGAAAACATTGCAGACCAATTTACAAAAGCTCAAGGAGTAATTAAGTTTAAAGAGAGTTGTAACAAATATGATTTAAAGATGTAAATAGTTATATTTATTATTATTTCCTAAAAGGGGAGAATGTTAGGGATAACATTGTTTTACCCTAACTGGTTTAGGTAAATAATAATATGTAATCATAGTTTATATGTTAAAAGTGTCTGCAACTTTAACTATGGGAAAGTAATTAAGGGAGTGGTTGTGAAAGCACTTTAAAAGAAGCAAGACGACAGCTTGCTCTCTCTCTGGCTTTGATGATCCCTGATTACTGCTTGGAATCAAGACTGCATTGCTCGAACGGGAGAGAAACAAAGGACTGATTTGTAAGTGAACTGACATAGGATATTCTACATGGACTTTGCTAACTGAATATCCCTGAATGGACTGACTAAATGATACATGACTATTGGACTGTTATTTTGACTATGCTATGAACTCATAATGGAATAAACTATATTTTTGATAGCACAAGCGTATCTGTTATTTTTACTGTATGTTAATAAACATACAAGCTTATCTCACTCATTTATCTGTGTGCCTATCTGAGTAACGCTGCACATTCTGTTTAGCTTGTCTCCCTAACCCTGGTTGGGGAAACCAGGCTTAACAAAGACAACCCACCTTTCTAAAGTAATGCAGTAATGTGCAGAAAGAGGAAGGAAGAATTTATTGTAAACAGAATTAATTATCTTGCAAACTGGTGCAAGCAATGAATCCAAGTATCTTGCTTTATAGTTACAAAGGAAATCCCCCCCTCCATTATTTTAACAACACCTATGGATCTAAGCTGGCTACAGAGCAAATTTTACTGCTTAGAATTTAATATCAATATGTTTTATCTCTTTTGTTATGGCTAATTTACTCGAGATATGACAACAAACAATTCAATCTTACAAATGTTCCAACTCAGGAAACATTCCAAGCTAACTTGCAGAGTACTCCAACCTTCATTTTGCTGTTGGAATAGCAAATTGTTCCAGAAATGGAACATTTTGCATTGTTTACTTTTCTCCAATCTTTATATGTTTAATTTTACTTTCCATCTATTCCCTTTGTGTATAAATGCATTTTTCCTGCCCCACCAGCAATGTCTACATTTGAAAATCTGGGAATACACACACATACACACACACACAAAACATTTCTTTTTTATTTAAGTTATATGGCCACACAATCCAAAAACAAGTCAGAGCAACTAACAAATAACTTAAAAAACAATAATAAAAACACATGGGAAAAACAGAAAAAAATTGGTAGAGGACACCAATCAATATAATACAGTGCCTTTAGAAATAGATTCATTCAACACTCTGGCCCGTCATGCACAGTTTTTCCACAACCTTAATAAAAGCCAATAGGGCTATCCAATTTTGGGAGATTGGGGGGGTGGGGCAACATGCTGTTCCAAAGGATAGGTACCATATCAAGAGAAAGCATTCTTCCTGGATTGCATTAGTTGCCATTGCTTGTTGGAACGCACCCAGATCATATCGATTTTGTTAGAAACTCAGTTCTATTTAAATAGTGTAAAGTGATGTGCATTATCCCCAAACCCAGTAAATTTTTCTTATACAGAAATTGGGTCTGAGTTGTATGCAACTAACAAAAAAACACTCTAGAGGTTGCAGATAAATGAAGGTCAACTAAGTCTGCGGCAGCTGTGAAAAATGCAAATTTTCCACTAGGAATCATTAGAAATGAGACTGAAAATAAAACTGTCAATAATTGGGATATTGCTAGGTGTCAAGCAGTAAACTTAATAAAAATAGCAATGTTATATTTTACAATTATAGCTGCTATGTTTAAAAAAGTGATATAACAGAGTTGGAATAAGTACAAATGAGGATAACTAAATGATCAGAGAATTCAAATATTTTCCCTTTGAAGGCTAGAATATTAGACATGTAAAATCAGACATGGCATGGACAAAGTGGACAGGCTTTCTTTTCCTCACATTCTCAAAACACTAGAGCCAGAGGTAATCTAACAAAGAAAGTGACTTTTTTATATCAATTATTCTGTGGAATTAAATATTATATGACATGATCATGACCACCAGGAACACAAATAAATAAATAGACAACAAATTGAATATGGACTATCAAATACCAATTGTAGGGTAACAATGGAGGAAGAGGGATATGTCACCCTCAATTGTCTACGTGACACCAGTGATATCTGGAGGCCATTATGAAAAACAGAATGTTGGATGAGAATAGACCTTGGCTTGATAACTATAGGTCGTCCTCACAACCATTTGTTCAGTGACCATTTGAAGTTTCAAAGGCACTGAAAAAGTGACCATTTTTCATTGCAGCATCGACATGGTTACATGATCAAAATTCAGATGATTGGCAGCTGACTTTTGTTTATAACAGTTGCGGTATCCCTGGGTCAGGTAATCACCTTGTACAACCTTCTGACAAGCAAAGTCAATGGGGAAGCCAGATTCACTTAACAAACAGGTTACTGAAGTAATTCAGTCAACAACTGAAGTTGGGAAGAAAGTTTGTAAAATAGGGCAAAATTCACTTATCTTGCTTAGGGATGAAAATTTTGGTCAGTTGTGGTTGTAAGTTGAAGACTACCTGCATTATATGTCTTTAATGCTACTGCATCCTTAAGAAGTAGCATAAGAACCCATTGATTACCACTTCTATTTCAGTTCTACACATTATTACACAGTTCAGTTATTCTCACCCACAATGGGACAAATTAAATATGGAGAGATATATTTTAATGTAAGACTTCAGTCCTAAATATTGCTGTTAGGAAGTCACTGCCATAAATTTAAAAGTGACTAATTACTAAATAAACAATTCTTTAGAATCAACTTTCAATCCTTATCTCTAGAGTCAACAGATCTTATATAATATAGAAGGCTTGTACATCATGTGTCTCACCAAGGAGTTTTGTGCAGACTGGAGGGTGTTTTTAACAAAGTAATATATTCACTATCACCCACTGCCCCAAAAGATGTACTGCCAAGCATCTCGAAGCATAATCACCACCTCCAGCACTGCCATTACTTCGTTAGCTACAGTGGTGGAATGCTGCTGGTTTAACATCCGGTTCGGTGAGCGTGCGCTTGCATGCAGCACTGAAAATGGAGCATTTAGAAGCTCAGCTGCTTACCTTCCAAGTCAGCAACAGTAAGTAGAACAGTGGGGGGTGGAGAAACAACTATGTCGCGCGGTGGAGATGAGCTACAAAGCAGGAAATAAAAAACAGGATAGGGCGGGGGCGGGGCCAACTGATCGTTGGAACCACTGTTCGTGTGAACCAGTCCGAACCAGCAACATCCCACCACTGGTTCGCTATGGAAAAGCAGATTGGCAGGAAGATATTCCTTTAGAGTTCATGGTGATTTTTAATTTATCAATGTGGCCCTTTCCTCTCTACAAGTTGTACAGTTCTGATACTGCATAAACTACGTACAACGTCTCATGCAAATTGAGTCATTTACACTGGTATTTTATTGTCAAAACTGCAATGCTTTGGGAAATAACTAGCACTGATCTCAACTGGGCATATTTTCAAACAAGTATTTAGCTCATAATCTTAGCTCAAGGTTCTGCAGAAGGTAGATCAGGATGTTTTGGTAAGCTTTTTGGTGATGTCCAATAGATAAAGATGACTTGTTGCTCCTAGATGTTTAACAACTCTCCTTCAATCATAAATTAAAATATTGGAATAAAATATAAAATGTTTGGACAAAAGAAGTGATTAACCCAGAGAGGATTTTTGTTTGGAAAGGCCATGAGTTGTTCCAGGACACATTCTTGGACTCATAAGTCTTTCATGTTAGATCTATTCTTCGGCATCCGGTGGACCTCAAGGTTTTTAGCAAAGCCCAGATTCAATATCAAGACAGGTTAGCCCATCTTATGTGATAAACATGGAGAATACTAGAAGGATTTTAAAACTCATGTTGTACTTTACAGCAAAGATAGGTTGAGCTTAATGGCTTTTTATAATCTGGTCTGACAGGTGGGTTAAGTAATAGAAACCCTTAGAGCAGACCTGTCAAGCTGGCAGCCCGCGGGCTGGATGCGTTACACACAGACTGGCTCTGCAAAGGCAAAAACATCACAACACGTCACGGTACATCACGTGACGCAATTGAATTTGACACCTGTGCCTTAGAGCATTTTGAATGGTCAAGCCTATAAAGTAGTATGATGTCATGTTATGCATCCTAAACCCATATGCTCACTATGGCAGTTTCATATTGGTCATTTCAATGTTTTTTCCCCCCTAGGCTGCCACTATGAAATCATCACTAAGACATTTTATACACATTTCAGAATGTTGCACATTCATTTCAGGGGCAGACTTATTTCCAGGATTGACACTTCAACATTGAATAACACTGTTATTTCCTTTCTGCTGCATGCAGAAAATTTATGATGAGTATAAGTTTTGCTAAATATTTGAATGTGTTTTAACTGCAAAGGACACTATGTGAAGATACTCACTCTGTTCATCTGCTCACTGCCTCTAGAAAGGAAAATTCTTCCTTGGAGCCAAATTTCTGATGACTTTAGAGCAACAAATGTTCAGAGAATTATGAATTCAGCAGGGGAGAGAGAATGGGCGTTGGTCCTTACCTGACACGCCATTTCTCTTCGAGCTGCTAGGATCATCCAGAGAGTGGGAGGTGCTTCAGTCTGTGTTGTTGAAGGCTGAGTTTAATTACTGAGGAACGCTCCGCCCTCCATCACGTGGCTCCCTTGCGTTCCCCAGTTTATGCGAAGTCGAGAGTGAAGAGAAGGTCGTACTCTCATCTTACTATACTTAAGGGTTCATTGGCCTAGCCAAGACCCCACCAGAAGGTGAAATAATAAGGGTGGGGCTGGATGATCCTCACGGCTCGAAGAGAAATGGCGTGTCAGGTAAGGACCATTCTCCTTAGAGCCGCTCGGATCATCCAGAGAGTGGGACATACCAAAGCTTGGCTGTCCTACGGGAGGGACTCCGTCTGGTTCGGGAATCTCCGCGGGCCCTTGAGGACTCGCTGAAGGACTCGTCTGCCAAACGAAGCCTCCGCCGAGGCAAATATATCAATCTTATAATGTCTAATGAAGGGAGACGGGGAGGCCCAGGTAGCCGCCCAACAAATATCAGTAATTGGAGCTTGGGTGGCCCAAGCCGCCGAGGTAGCTGCACTTCTGGTGGAGTGTGCTGTTATTTCTCTGGGTACCGGCAGAGCCTGAGACAAATAAGCTTTGGAAATAGTAGCTCTGATCCAGCCGTCGATGGTTGAAGGGGACACTTTGTGGCCCAATGTTTTGGGCTGAAAGGAAAGGAATAGGGATTTGGATCTCCTAAAGGGCTGGGTACGCTTAATGTAAAAGCGAAGGGCACGTCTCACGTCCAGGGTGTGCCAAAGCTTCTCCCTTTCCCGCGAGGGATTGGGGCACAAGTTCGGAAGCGTGAGTTCCTGTGCCCTGTGGAAGGCTGAGTTGACATTGGGCAAGAAGGTAGGGTCTGGCTGGAGAACCACCCAGTCGGCATGGAAGATGCAAAGGTCCTTCCTTACCGACAAGGCTACTATCTCCGATATTCGGCGAGCTGAAGTAATGGCCACCAGGAACACGACTTTGAATGTTAAAAACTGGAGGGTGGATTCCCTGAAAGGCTCAAAGGGGTGTTTAGTAAGGGACACAAGGACCTTATTGAGGTCCCAGGTAGGATATCGGTGAACGGTTGGGGGGCACAAGTTAGTGGCTCCTCTGAGGAATGCCCTAATGCGAGGGTAGAGGGAAAGGGAACCCAGATTGTCACAAGCAATGACAGTTGAGAGGGCTGCGACCTGACACCTCAAGGTGTTAGGGGAAAGTCCTTTACTCAGACCTTCTTGGAAGTATTCCAAAACTTGAGCGATGGAGGGTGAAAGCGGGTTGACCTGGAAATTATGGCACCACTTGCAGAAACTATTCCAAGTGGCATTGTATATTCAGGTTGTTGAGGGCCGCCTGGCGGCTAAAGTGGTATCAATAACCTGGTCAGAGAGCTTCTCCTTTCTTAGACGTTCCCGCTCAATCTCCAAACGGCTAACTGGAGCCACTGAGGATCCGGATGCTGGAGGGGCCCCTGAGAAAGGGAGATCCTGGGTTTCCGGTTTCGCTTGGCTTCGGGGCAGCAGGAATTCGCGACAGCTCGCGATTCCTGCTGTGCTAGCCGCCGAGGTACCCCCGATCCAGATGGGTCAGGGGGATATGGCTGCCCTGTAGGGACAGCTGAAGAGAGAGGGGAGTCGGACAGGGGGTTGGGGGTGTCGCAGACCCCCTCCTCCTCCGGAAAAACCCCTTTTTCCTAAGGCGGTGGAGCGGCGGTCAGCAATGGCCGCCACGAAGAAGCCAGCAACCGGGTAAGATTGCGCTGGAGGAAGTAAGAAGAGTGAAAGTGCTGTCTGAGCCGGGTCAAGTAACATCTTTCAAATTTGTTGGAACTGAGCTGTTTGAGTTGCTGGAGGATACATTGTATCCCTAAGAAGATCGAAAGCGGCGGAGAAGCTGTTAAAGGGAACTTTTTTTTTTCTTCACTCTCCCACCCCATGGAAACAGCAGATATGTTTGGACATATTGGACATTGAAAGTGAATTGTTTTGAGAGTTGAAGCTAAGGGACAAAAAGGTTTTTGGACATTGAAAAACTTAAGAAATTGGAAAACCCTTGTTGGAGGTATGGATTTCTGATTATTTAAAATTGATATTGCAAGTGGGAAGGGAGAGGAAAAAAAATTGGAGCAGAAGCTGAAAAAGGAGGAGATTGCCTAGAATCCCAAAGAAAGGTATATGGTAATTGGACCTCTTTGATTAAACATTAACCCCAGAAAGAGAAAGAGAAGAAGGAAGAAAAGTATTAATTTTTGGAATTTTTTTTTTTGAATTATTCTTGATTAAAAATATTTGTGGTTGTTTTGGGAAAAGTTTCTTTTTTCATAATGGCATCGCTTGTGGATGAACTAAAGACTGAATATCAAAAATATAAAAAAGAAGATACTTTGGGCACTTTGTTTCAATTCTTAAAAATGGCGTTATGTACTTATGAAAAGTTGACTACGCAGCAGAAGGACTGGGACAAAGAAGAAGAGGAAGAAGAAGCCATCTTTGATGAACAATGGGTTCTTTCCGGGGAGGAGGAGAAAAAGGATAAGAAAAAGGGGATTTTAAGAATTATAAAAACAACCAAAGAAGAGAAAAATGAGCGGAAAGGTGGAGGCAAGGTTAGAAAGCAAAGGAAAGGGAGTAAGAAAAGGGAGGAGGAAAGACAAAGGGGTAAAAAGGGCAAGGAGAAGAATAAGCAAGAGAGAAAGGGGGGGAGGAGAAGCCTCAATGGGGGGAAGCAAGATCTAAAGAAAAAAAGTTTATTCAGAGACAATGGGTGAATTTAATTTAGGATAAAAGAGGGATTCTGGAGGGTACATAAGATTGTGTTTTTTATATGTGTATTTAGAGTATAAAATTCATTGTGTAATTTTAGAATCTTTTAAACAGAATCTCAAGAAAAATTGTTATATGAAGTACTTTTAAGTTAGGATAATGAGTTATAGACGTTACTCCAATTGGTGTACAGGAGAAATATAATAAAAGAAAAAAGATGAATGGATAGTTGGAAATAGAACAGACAAAGAATATTATTGAAAATGATAATAAGATATGAAAGGATATATAAAGGTTTTGTTATGCTTTTTTTTTTTTTTTTTGGATGTTGTATATTGAAAAAAGGCAAAAAAAAATTTTATTAATAAGAAATAATTTGGATGAAAAGGAGAAGTTGGGATAAGATATGAAGTTAAATAGACAAAGTATTGATACTATAATTTGGAATTGTTATGTTCTATTGGTTTTCTTCTTTTATTATTTTTTCTTAGAAAAGAACTTATAAGCTGTTATGCCTTGTGCATTGTTTATATAAAATTGATAAAAATGGTTTATATATATATATATAAAAGAAAATGATGATAAGATATGGAAGGATATAAAGTGAATATGATGTTTGAATTTGTGTCTGTGTGAAGAGTTTCAACCCGGGATCAGACAACCTTCAGAAAAGATCTTTTAGTTTTGTTTGTGTTCTCTGTAAAATTAATAAAATTTGTTTTAAAAAAAAGAAAGGGAGATCCTGTTCGGGGGGATTTTCCAGGGAGGGGCCACCAATAGGTTGCGGAGGTCCGCAAACCATGGGCGTCTGGGTCAGTAGGGGGCCATCAGAATCAGTTCTGCCTTCTCGTAAATGAGCTTCTGGATGACTCTGGGGACTAGGGCTAATGGAGGGAATGCATATAGAAGCCCTGTGGGCCAGGGGCAACGGAGGGCGTTGTAATTCTTGGCCCCGTGGGAGGGGTACCTCAAGAAAAACCTTGGGAGTTGTGTGTTGAGGGGGGATGCGAAGAGGTCCACTGTCAGGAGACCGAACATCATGGTCACCTCCTTGAACAGCGATGGATGGATGCGCCACTCGGACTGGTCCACCGTGGCCCTGCTCAGCCAGTCTGCTTGGGTGTTTGGAGCCCCTGAGATGCGTTCGGCTTTGAGGGAGAGGAGATTGCGCTCCGCCCAATGGCAGAGGCGCTCAGCCTCTCTCATCAACCGTATGGACTGGGTACCCCATTGCCGGTTGACGTGAGCCTTGGCGGTGACTTTGTCCATGAGTATAAGGACATGCCACCCGTGTACCTGAGGGAGGAAGTTGCGCAGGGCCAGGTGGATGGCGTGGAGTTCCAACCAGTTTATACTGCATGCCCGTTCTACTGCGACCATCTGCCCTGTGTCGTGAGCGAGTGGATGTGAGTGCCCCATCCGGACAGGCTGGCATCTGTGGTGAGGGTGAGGCGTTGGGGCTCCTTGAAGCAATGGCCCTTGTTGATGGCGGGACTGGTCCACCAGAGGAGAGACGTGAGGACCCTTGGAGGCACCTTGACCGTGGCCTTTGAATTGCTTCTGCTGGACCTTTGGAATGGGAGCAGGAACCACTGTAGGGATCTGGTGTGTAAATGGGCCCAGGGAACAATGGAAATGCATGAGACCATTTACCTAGTAATTTAGACAATTCTAAGAGTGTTACCTTTCTTGATCGTCTGATATGTTTGACAGTTTCCTGGATGCTGAGGAATCTTTCCGAGGAAAGGAAGACCTTTCCTTGAACTGAGTCAATGACGGACTCCAAGTGGGTTATCTGGGTAGATGGTAACAATTGGCTTTTTTGCCAGTTTACTAGGAACCCATGGTCTTGGAGGGCAGAGAGAGTAGCTCTGGTATCCTTCTCTGCTTGGAGTCTGGAGTGAGACAGGATGAGGATGTCATCCAGGTAGCAGTGGAGATGAACCAGGAGGTTCTTGAGTGAGCCGCTAGAGCCGCGAGGACCTTAGTGAAGGTTCTCGGGGCAGAAGCCAACCCAAAGGGAAGGGCCACATATTGGAAGTGGGGTGGTTGTAACAGAACCTGAGGAATTTGGAATGGGAGGGCTGGATTGGTATGTGAAGATACGCTTCTGAAAGGTCTATAGAAGATAGCCAGTCCCCCTGCCTGATGCCCAGTAGAATGGACTGTAAGGTGTGCATCTTAAACCTGCGGTGGATCAGGTAACGGTTAAGTCTTTTTAGGTCTAGAATAGCCCTCCATCCACCTGAGGATTTGGGAACCACGAAAAGGTGGGAGTAAAAGCCTTGCCCCCATTGGGAGGTGGGACGGATTGGATAGCCTGTATGTTGAGGAGATGATGGATAGCGGAATCCATCAAGCTGCATTTGGTGGGATCCCTTGAGGAGGGGATGCCATAAAAAAGTCAGGGGGGCACGCTGGAATTCAAGAGCGAGACCGAATCTGATGGTGTCCTGGACCCAGACATCGGAAGTGGAGGAGTCCCATCGGTCAGCGAAATGCTTGAGAAGTCCGCCGATGGGAAGGGAAGGATGGGATCTATCTGGGGCACCAGAAGGGCTTCCCTCCTGAACCCCTGAAGGGATGCCTGTAGCTGCTGCCCTTCCTGTTCCTGTTGCCCAGATTGGCTCGATCCTGGGGTTGGAATGGCCAGAAGGAGGGGGGTCTCGGATACCTGGGTGGGAAGGGTGACTGGTAGAAAGGTCAGGAGGAACCTCTCCGAAATGGCTGAGGGGCTCTTGGCTCTGACCTCCGAAAAAGAGAAGGAAGAAATTTTTTCTTGCTTTGGGTTTTGGCTAGCAATGGCTCCAGGGCCGTGCCAAATAGTTTGTCCCCCTTGATGGGGGCAGTGGCCAAGTTAACCTTGTTTTTTACATCCACCTGCCAGTGTTTGAACCAGAACAGGAGGCGGGCTGTAACATGAGAGGTTATTGCTTGGGTGGAGAACTTAACCACGTGGTAGGTGGCGTCGGCCGAGAATACCGCCGCGGCCGTCAGTTTGGCAATGTTCTGATGTGCCCTTGTGTTGGGGGGGGGACATGCTGTTTTAGTTGGCGGAGCCACCGGATCAAAGACCTGGCGAAGAAGGAGGCAGCCGTGGCTGATCTAATGGCCCAAGCGTCGGCTTGGTGAGCCCGACGTAAGGCTAGTTCAGACTTCTTGTCCTCGGGTTTCAGAACCTCCAGGGGATCACTAGGGGAGGAGGAGGATGCTAAGCCAACGATGGGCTCATCTACCTCGAGGGTGTTAAGCAGGTTGCAGAAGCTTGAATCGAGGTTAAAGAACCTCTTGTCCTGGCTGGATGGGGCAGGAGGGGCCCTTGTAGAGTCCAACTGGTTTGAGACTAGGTCGTGAAAGATGGGTGGAGGGAGACTGTACAGACAGGCCAGATATGTTCTTGGCCTTAAATAGGAGCGATTTAAACATGTGTGGCTTGAACAACCCACAAAGGTGGGTTGATCGGGGGGTAAGATCCTCGGACATTCCCCTTCCATAGGGTCTATCTCCGATAGGGGCTAACTGTGGTATGTAGACCCCCATTCAAATTCCTCCTCCTCCCTGAACTGATCCAGGTCCTCTATGGCCTCCTCTAGTTCCCCTTCTGGGAGAGGGCTGTCCCTCTGTAAAGGTACCTGACCATGAGGAGGGTCCAATCTAGGCGACTTGTGTTCGGGCGCCTGACCATGAGGAGGGTCTGACTGATAGCGACTTGTGTTTGGGCGCCATCGGGAGGGGAACAGGCCTGGACATCTGTTGGAGACCCTCTGCAATCCCCTGGCGGATAGCCCGTTCCATCCATGCCCTCATTTGTGCAGGGATCTCGACTGTAGTGGGCTCCTCCTGGCGCAGACCAGTGGCCGTGGGCGTGAATGTAGCTTCGGGTGTCCATCTGGTCATTGGTCCGGAGACCTGATGCCTCTGGGATGAACTGTGCCTGGAGAGGGAAGAGCAATCTGGAGGAGGGGGGGTGTCTGGAGGTAGAGGGAATGGAGGATGGGAGGGCTGGAGGCACCGGTTGTGACTCTCTAGATCACCTGTCAAATTCTTTCTCCAATGCCTTATGGCGTCTTAGGGCATCTCTTTGAGAGGCCTTGGAAGTTTCCTTAGCCTGTCTGTGCAAGTGGTAGGACTTAGATCTGGCCTTCAAGGAAGGGCCTTTAGCGGAATTGTCATCTGCCATTTTAGAAGTAAGGACTGTATATAAAATTCTAAAGGTGGTTGGCTCGCCAAGGGTTCGACCTACAACAAAGGCCGGGTGTCCTTTCAGCTGGCCTGCGCCCCCTTTTGGAATTTAGATGTATAGAATCTATAATATTATTATTGTTATTATTATTAATATATATATATGCGTATCTGCGTATGAATAAATATATAACCCTATTAATATTGGTAATGTATTATTGTCATATATATATATATATAAAATATTTATTTTATTTTATTTTATTTTATTTTATTTTTTATTTTTATTAACAAATATCTAATTAGAGAACTGGCTCAGCGCTCCCAGGAGGGAGTGACCCCAGAGATTGTTATTAATAGAATCCAATTCGCCAAATGAATGCCTGAGGCTGGAAATAAGGGCTCTAGCAGCTAGAGCTCCCAGACAACAACCGGGAGGGATAGGCTGCTAATCCTTGCCCTGATCGCTGCTGCGGAAAGCCAACAAGTTTGCTAATTTTAGTTAAATTCACAGTACAGTACAGTAACAGCTCTCACAGGCTAGAAGGCCTGTGGATAGAACTAGCCCCTTCGCAACCGCAATGAGGCCGGGAAAATGGCACCCAAGAAGGCGGTGGCGCCCAAAATGGTGGCTGCCCACGATCTCCTTATTATCGGGCCGCTCAGAGCGAAACTAGGCCTCTCTGGCAAGTTTAGAGGCTGAAAGAGGCAGCTAGGAGAAATTCACCTCTTCCTGGGGCGATCGGCTTTCGCGGTGGGGGGGAACACCAGCTGTGCTTTTAGCAGTGCGATCGGATCAATCCGCAATGAGGGCGGCATAGAGAAGCGGCAGGAATAAGCCGAATTGAGGGGGGGGGGGTTAGCGCAGGAGCGCTGATAAAACTGCCCGCTCTTTATCTCCCCCGGGGGTGAGGAATGTGCTCCCCTTGCTACAGAGACATCCCAAATGCGCAGAGGCTAAGGAAGGAAAAAAACAATAATAAGTCAAACCTGAAATAATAAGGAAAGTCTTGAATCGGCCAAGGAGTAGGAAATAACACAGCCTATTCTCACGAAGGCTGAGCATAAACTGGGGAACGCAAGGGAGCCACATGATGGAGTGCAGAGCGTTCCTCAGTAATTAAGCTCAGCCTTCAACGGCGCAGACTGAAGCACCTCCCACTCTCTGGATGATCCGAGCGGCTCTAAGGAGAAAGACTGTTACTTGACATCACCTACCTTGAAAGAATACTCTAGCCTGACAAGGAATGGGAAGTTCACAGCCTGAAGAATGCGTTTTTCATTGAGGGTGTGCTCAATCTGCTTCAGTTTAACAACCTACAATACAGAAACAAGATCAAGTCAGGTACAACTTCCTCTTCAACCCTGCTTTGCAAAGAAATCATCATCAGCACGTCCAGACTTACTTTCTGCTTATCAAGGATTTTCATGGCAAAATAATTTCCAGAGTCCTTGTGTTTCACAAGCATCACCCTTCCGAAAGAGCCTGTACCCAGGGTCTTGAGCCGGTCGAAATGATCCAAACTGGATGTGTTCTGCAAAAAGGAGAAAGACGGAGAAATGGCTTCGTATAACAGGCTACAGCCAGTACATTTGGAGAGACAAAGCTTCAAGTTGTGGGATGATTAGGTTTTGTCTGATTGATAGCCCACTTCCTTTGCTATATTATAGGTGATTTCAAAGGCCTCCACCACTTCTATGTTCGGGCCAAGTGTTCAACTATTATTTTTATCTTATTATCAATCTCTTATGTAGGATTTGGAAGAGTTAGGCTTCTACCACTAGAGGGCACAAGATGTAAATCCTTTCAGTAGGCTAAGTGGGACAAACAGTACAAGCAAACTTAATCCACCAAGAATAGATTAATATATATTTTAGCTCTAGCCAACAACACTTATCAAATAGTAAAATAAGACCACCACAACCTGGAGTTTGTAGTCTAATAGCAAAATAAATCCCAATGCGCTAGTTAGGCAACCAGGCTAGATAGTGGAACAGAGAGAAAAGACTCTGAGGTTGAGAACTACATTTTGTTACTTAGAACATAGTCTGCGGGCAACTGAATATTTTTGAACAGTTTGTATCATTTGTCCACTCCTGGTACATGCAACCATCCTGATGAACACTGCTGATTCTTAGTGACAGGTAACTTCTACAAACTAAATTTATGGAAAATAATGTCCTTCAAAGAGAAAAAACATGTTATATATTTCAAGATTATTAACATACAAAACACTAAACAAAATCACAATTAAATCACAAGATCAGGAATCTGAACCATGGGTAAATTTTTAATTGTACAGATAGCCTCAATTATTTAATGTAGTACTCACTCCCATATAGGCCTTTATTTATTTAGGAAATTTATATGGCCCCCATCTCATATACACAACTCTGGGCAGCTAACAATTAAAGCAGAATAAAAACAATAAAAACAACCAGAATAAATAATAACAAAAATAGCATAAGACAGCAGCCAAAAACTCTCAGTCTAACCAGAAAACAGGCTCACTCCTAAACACTCAGCATAACCACAAAACATATTTATCACATCCCCAGGCTTAATAACAAAGCTGTGTTTTTAGTGACTTGTGAAAGGCCAGTAGAATAATTTCTGAGTGGGTGATGTTCCAAGGGATGAGTCTCAAAGGAGAAACAACACTTCTTCTGGGTCCCAACAGATGACTTTTTCTCAGGCATGGGACCCAGAATATGCCTCTCTTGCTAGATTTAACAGGATACAAATGCCCCAGTGGAGAGATGCTCCAGTAAGTAGCCTGGCCCCAAGTTAGGAAGGGTTTTTATAGGTAACCACCAGCAACCTGAAATGCATACTGGTATCCTTTCAACCGAACTGACTGATAGTGGTAGGATCATTATTTTTTCATATAGACGATAGTACATGTTGGATTATTCTGTTATGAAATAAATTAAACCATTTCCAAAATTTGGAAAAGTGGATTTTGTTTCCTTTGTGTATCAGTTGGGACCCATATAAGCTCTCATAAAGATAATGCAAAGATTCAAAATATCTGAAAGAAGATGAGTACCTTTTCATTAAACTATACATCTACAATCATGGCACTGGTTTTTCAGTGTGCCAGCATTCTATAAGGCAACATTAGAATTCTTGACAAACCTGTTTAAATGCAGTTTCAGTCCAATGGAAATTTAATAATGTGTGGTTCCCTCTACATACCCATTGTCATTTTAAAATTGGGCTGAAGAACAATTTTCATTTCATTATTCCTACAGACAAAAAAAAAAAAGAATTGACTATGAGAAATGCAAGGCACCACCATACCTGTGATGGATTCTCCCATTTCTTAAGGAATTCTTCTTTGGCTTTTGCAAGAAACTCTTTCACTGTAAGAAAGCAGAGGGGAAGAAACAATGTTGAAAAGGAAGAAAGATGCTTGAAGACCTCAACTGTTGAATAATATAAATCAAAGAGACTTCAGTGGGAAGCAAGAGTCTCTTTTTAACAAGGTCTCTCTCTCTCCTTTGAGTGGCATATTAATGAATACTAGATTCATTCAATAGACCAAAACGAGCCTCTTTTAACAAGTCTCACTTGTAAGGAGTTATTGTTTCCAAGACTGTAGAAAATAGCATACACAGATTTCTCCAGGATTCAGCTATTATACTCTGGATCAGAAATGATCAACAACTGATCTATGGCTGAACACATGATAAAGACTTACCTATTAAATCCATACTACTCTAAGAACCCCAAATCCAATCCAAATAATTGAAAAAGCTCCACTGTAATCAGCTCTGTTCTAGATTACAATTGCTGGTCTATAGGCCTGTCAGCATAATACTTAATGGGTTAAATTATACATGTAAAAATAAGGATGGCCATTAGAATGGCTGGAAAAAGCTACAGAAAACATTAATTCTTTGACATTGATTTTTGCAGCTCCAATGGTATGTCCTAATATTGGGAAGGCATCAGCATTTATTTATTTATTAGAAACTCCCCCAGAGATGCCACCAAGATGATAAATAAACCAAAGTACAGGTAGTCCTTTACTTACGAGCACAATTGAGCCCAAATTTATTGTTGCTAAGCGAGACATTTGTTAAATGTGAGTTTTGTCCCATATTACGACCTTCCTTGCCACAGTTGTTACACTGCAGTTGATAAGTTAGTAATCCAATTGTTAAGTGAATCTGGCTTTCCCATTGACTTTGCTTGTCAGAAGATTGCAAAAGGTGATCCGGCACCCAGGGATGCTTCAACTGTTATAAACAAAAGTCAGTTGCCAAGCATCTGAATTTTTATCTCATGACTATGGGGATGCTGCAATGGTCATAAGTGTGGAAAAATGGTCGTAAGTCACTTTTTCGGTGCCTTTGTAACTTTGAACGGTCACTAAACGAGGTAGGTCAAGGACTACCTGTACATTAA
The DNA here is from genome assembly GCA_033807585.1 of Hydrophis major. NCBI lineage: Eukaryota > Metazoa > Chordata > Lepidosauria > Squamata > Elapidae > Hydrophis > Hydrophis major. The sequence goes on from CM066329.1 coordinate 164,189,695, forward strand.
AATGCCATTTAAAACTACAAATAAACTTGTAAAAAAATTAGGATTGCCTTACTTGGTTTTCAAAATGCTGAGAGAACAAAAACCAATCTTATCTCTTCTTACATGTCCATGTTCCCCACATGCCACATAGAGTTTCAGGGATCCCAGCCATTTAATCAAGAGCAGGCAACTACTACAGTCTGAACAAATGAGGTTGAAAAACTTTGAGCTCTCACCAAGGTTTCAGAAAACAAGCGAATGAACAGGATTAAAAATGCAATGGTGAATCCATTAGCTATTTAAGACTAAAAAGCTTTTCTTATTTTTTTTCTCAGAATGGCAATTGCCAAATTCAAAACTTGGAATTTGATACAACTGCTTTTACAACTGGAAGTTTCATGAATACGTTCCTTCTTTAAGGAAATTTTCATGACAGACCCTATCATTTATTTTTTTTGAACTTGCAGTTATGGGGCATCTTCTAGAAATGAATTTCTCAGAAAAATCTGAGCATGCAGATTCTTCTGGAACTCATTCAATACTTCCAAACTGTTGAGAAAAATGGAAGTATTTGCAACTAAAATGTTCTTTTTAATCATTCATCAGTCACCACAAATTCATGGAAAACAGCAACTGCAGCAATATGTTTAAAGCAATAATTAGATATCATATCATGATGTGTTTGTTTGTGGAAATATACATTCTATCAAATTATAAGGCTACACAGGTGGGACTGATTGACATAGTTTAATTTTGAGAAAGCATACTCATAAAGAAAGATGAACTCCCAATAAAACAGAATCCTGGAAGATTCAGGACAGACAAAAGGAACATTTTATTTTTATACTGCACATAATTAAAGTTTGGAATCTGCTACCACAAGCTTGACTGGCTGCAAAAATGGTTTGGACCAATGGACAGAAGTCATGGGAAGCAATGACTATTAGCCTGGGACCGCTTCTGAAGGCCACATGTTGGAAGACTAGTGGGCTTCTTTGTGCAACTGGTTGGCCACTATGAGAACAGAAAGCTGGACTAGTTGAGTCAGAGATCTCATCCAGCAAACCATTGGTTATGCACTTATGTTTCTAAGGCAATGACTATAGTAGTTGGAATTCCAGAACCAGACAAGCTTTCTAAAAACCATTTGAGGGTATGATGGAGAGAGAAATCTTTCTTTCTAAATAGTAGGAATCCAAAAATCCCAGCCCCTTTTCTCTGCTTTAATTATACCACAGTAAAATAAACATAATTAATGTTGTTACTTTTATGTGCAAATCTGGAAGAGAAATAGAGCCCACAACCTAATTACTTAAATTATTTAAAACTACTACTTAAACAATTTGGGTTGTTTATAAGACAAATAATCATATCCTCGTTTTGTCCATTATGTAAGCTTTATATTGTTCTTGATTATAAAATGTTGGGTTTTGCCATGAAATAGTCAACGTTTATGGAGATCTGCCAACATAAGAAAAATAGGCTTTAGAAAGCAAAGGGTACAGCTCTAGGCTGTACAGCTTAAGCGATCAGGCAACTAACTCCTCATGTCAAAGTCTCCATCTGAGCAATGGCATCTTGCCAATGTTACAATTAGGAAATGGAAGACAAATTTTACCAGACAAAACTGAGTAGTACTGCTTGAATAGTAAGAGGTACAATCTATTTACGCTCACATTGCTGTATTAAGGAAGTCTCCAAACCATAGTTATTCTATATATATGAACTTAGAAGTTGAATCCTCAGGGGCCCTCTATTAGGGACAAACATATTATAGTTTACTTAAAATGGTCTGGAGCAGTAAAAAAAAGTCCTTCCCAGTTCTCTACTGGATACAGAAACATGGCCTGGAAGTACATTCCCAGAACCCTGACTCTCTTTTTTTCACCCACGTACATTTTCTCTTCACTTACTGAGAGAGATTTCTGCTGCCATTATTATTGCTAGAAAAAAGGGCTTTTCCTATATCAAAGGACTGCACTTTCTTCCAATATGAAACCCAGAAGGCAAAAAACAAAAAGCAAAACCTTAAAATACCTGCTTTTGCAAGATTTGCACCAAGCCATCTGGCTGCCTTAAAGAACAATGCTGCTGAGCACAATCAGTGATGTTTCCACCCTAGTCCTCCCAATTCCTTCACAATGCAGCAGAGGAGTTTTCCTGAGACGTGCAGACATTTAGCTGCAGTTCACAGCCTGTCTGGCCTACTTTTATCTTTTTTACTTATAGAGAGAGACACACTTTCCTCACAGTATTTTTTTCAGTTACAAAGAAAATGGGCGTTGGTTCTTACCTGGCACGCCATTTCTCTTGGAGCTGCGAGGATCATCCAGAGAGTGGGTGGTGCTTCAGTCTTCTGCTGTTGTAGGCTGAGCTAATTCTTGAGGAACGCTCCTCCTTCCGTCACGTGATTCCATTGGAGTGTTCCCCCAGTTTATGCGAAGACGAGAGGAAACAGGAATTCGTGCTCTCATCTGACTAGACTTAAAGGATCATTGGCCGAAACAAGACCCCACCAGACGGTGAAAGATAAGGGAGGGGCTGGATGATCCTCGCAGCTCCAAGAGAAATGGCGTGTCAGGTAAGAACCAACGCCCATTTTCCTTAAAGCTGCTCGGATCATCCAGAGAGTGGGACATACCAAAGCTGGGCCTGTCCTATGGGAGGGGCGCCGTCTGGTCTACCGTCCCCTCGGGTTCCCTGAGAACCCTCTGAAGAACCCTTCTGCTGAAGTAAGCCTCAGCTGAGGCATATCTGTCAATCCTGTAAAGCCGAATAAAGGGTGACGGGGAGGCCCACGTTGCTGCCTGGCAAATGTTGATTATTGGAGCCTGGGTAGCCCAGGCAGCTGATGTAGCTGCACTCCTAGTGGAGTGAGCTGTGATACCCCTGGGCACCTGGAGGGCCTGAGCCTGATATGCTTTGGCAATGGCCGCCCTTATCCAACGCCCTATAGTGGTTGGGGGTGCCTTGAGCCCCTGTGACTTTGGTTGGAAGGATACAAACAGGGCTTCGGACTTAGTACGTTTAATGTAAATCCGCAAGACACGTCTGACGTCCAGAGTGTGCCAAAGTCTCTCCCTTTCATGAGTTGGCCTGGGGCAAAAGTTGGGGAGGATAAGTTCTTGAGCCTTATGGAAGACCAAATTAATCTTGGGCAAGAAGGAAGGGTCAAGCCGAAGGACCACCCAGTCGGGGTGGAAGACGCAAAGGTCTTTCCTAACAGACAGTGCAGTGATCTCTGATATCCTACGGGCTGAAGTGATCGCTACCAGGAAAACTACTTTATAGGATAGGAACTGAAGCGAAACCTCTCTTAAGGGTTCGAAGGGTGGCTTTGTGAGGGAGGTAAGGACCCTGCTGAGGTCCCAGGTTGGATACCAGTGAAGGGCCAGAGGACGCAAATTTGTGGCCCCCTTCAGAAAGGCTCGAATACGGGGATGGTGAGAGAGGGAACTGCCTTCTCCACCGGAGATGACTGTAGACAAGGCAGCTACCTGATGTCTTAGCGTGATGGGGGACAGCCCCTTACTGAGACCCTCCTAGAGAAAGTCAAGCATTTGGGCAATGGAGGGGATAGTTGGGTCAATAAGAAGCCTGACGCACCATTTACGAAAAATGGTCCAGATGGTCTCGTAAATCCTTGTAGTTCAGGGTCACCTGGCTGCTAAAATGATATCGATGACTTTGTTAGAGAGGTTTTCCCTCCTCAAACGTTCCCGCTCAACTTCCAGATGGCTAGTTGAAGCCACTGGGGGTTCAGGTAGAGAAGGGGACCTTGGGACAGGGAGATTCTGTCTGCTGGGATCCTCCAGGGAGGGGCTACTGATAGGCTGTGGAGGTCCGCGAACCAAGGGCGACGGCGCCAATAAGGTGCTACCAGAATCAGTTCCGACCTCTCTTGAAGGACCTTCTGAAGGACTAAGGGCACCAGCGCCAGGGGAGGGAAGGCATAAGGCCATGGACACCGAAGAGCGTTGTGGCCCTCCACCCCTGGGGATGGGAATCTTGAAATGAACCTTGGAAGGTGGGAATTGTGAGGGGAGGCAAACAGGTCTACCACTGGTGGCCCGAAGATGGATGTCGCCTCCCTGAATAGAGCTAGGTGGAGGCGCCACTCTGACTGGTCTATGGTGGCCCTGCTCAACCAGTCTGCTCAGGTGTTGGAGGTGCCCAAGATGTGGTCTGCCCTGAGAGAAAGGAGGTGAGACTCCGCCTACTGACAGAGACACTTGGCCTCCCTCATTAGGCGGAATGATTGAGTGCCTCCCTGCTTGTTGATGTAGGCTTTGGCTGTGATGTTGTCGGTGAGGATGAGAACGTGGTGGCCGTGTACCTGGGGGAGGAAACTGCAGAGGGCCAGATGGACGGCGTGAAGCTCCAACCAGTTTATGTTGCATAGTTTCTCCATCACTGACCATGTGCCGTGTGCTGTAAGTGACTGGAGAGGAGCACCCCATCCGGACAGACTGGCGTTTGTGGTGACGGTGACTTTTGGGGGCTCCTTGAGGGGGCAGCCCTTGTTGATAGACGCCTTGCTTCACCAAAGGAGGGAGGTGAGCACTTTTGGTGAGACCTTGACCTTGCTCTTTGAGTTGCTTAATCCGGTTCTTTGGTATGGGAGCAGGAACCACTGGAGGAACCTGGAGTGGAAACAGGCCCAGGGAATAATGGAAAGGCAATATATATAATTTTACCCAGTAACTGGGATAGTTCCAGAAGGGAAACCCTCTTAAGGCGTCTGATACTTGTTACAGATTTTTGGATGCTGAGAATTCTCTCCTCAGATAGAAACACCTTTCCCTTCACAGTGTCGATCACCATCCCCAGGTGAGTTATCCTGGTGGAGGGGGATAATTGACTCTTCTTCCAATTGATGAGGAACCCGTGATCCTGGAGAGAGGATAGGGTAGTCTGGGTATCCCTCACTGCCTGTTTCCTGGAAGGGGAAAGGATGAGAATATCGTCCAAGTAGCAGTGGAGGCGCACTGGGAGGGTTCTGAGGTGTGCAGCTAAAGCGGCCAGGACCTTGGTGGAAGTTTTGGGTGCTGAGGCCAACCCGAATGGGAGAGCCACATATTGAAAGTGGAGGTTATTGTAGCAGAAACGGAGAAATTTGTAATGGGAGGGTTGGATTGGAATGTGTAAATATGCCTCAGAGAGGTCAATGGATGACAACCAATCTCCCTGCCTAACGCCCAGTAGGATAGACTGCAGCATATTCATTTTGAATTTGCGGTATACAAGATGGCGGTTAAGCCGCTTTAAATCCAAAATCGCTCTCCATCCCCCTGAGTGTTTGGGTACCACAAATAAGTGGGAGTAAAATCCCTGTCCTCTTTGAGACCGAGGAACGGGTTGAATGGCCTGTATATCAAGGAGGTGCTGAATTGCTGAGTCCATGAGGCTACGCTTGGTGTAGTCCTTGGAGAGGAGGCATGGCATGAAAAAATCGGGGGGGGGGGGGAGATTGAAATTGCAGGGCAAGGCTAAACCTGATGGTGTCCCTAATCCAGGCGTTGGAGGTTGAGGAGTCCCACTGGTTGGCGAAGGTCTTGAGACGCCCGCCAATGGGAATCAAATCTGGTGGCTTATCTGGAGCGCCTGAACGGCCTGTTGCCCACACCCCAAAAGGGCCTTTTGAAGCCACCGCCCCTTCTGTGCCTGTCAGAGGAGTCGGGCCTGTCCTGAGGCTGGCTTGAGCCTTTGGTACCTGGGAGGAAAGGGGGTTTGGAAATAGGGGCGAAAGGGAACTCTCCGAAAGGGCTGCAGGGATCTTGGCTCTGACTTGCGGGTGAGGGATGGAAGGAAGTTTTTCTTGTTCCTTCCTTCTACTAAAAAGGGATCCAGAGATGGTCCAAACAATTTGGTTCCCACGAGGGGAGCGGAAGCCAATTTAACCTTGTTCTTGAGGTCTGCCTGCCAGTGTTTGAGCCAGAGCAGACGGCGGGCAGAGACATGGGAGGAAATGGCACGGGTGGAAAATTTGACCGAGTGATAGGTAGCGTCGGCCGAGAAGTTGGCCGCGGCCGTAATCTTGGCTATTTCCTGATGGGCTCGGACATTGGAGGCTGGGACATGTTGCTTAAGCTGGTGAAGCCAGTGAATGGATGACTTGATGAAGAAGGAGGCGGCCATGGTCGATCTGATTGCCCAAGCATCTGACTGGTGGGCATGTCGTAAGGCCAGCTCCGATCATTTCTCCTCCGGTCTCAGGGCCTCTAGGGGGTCACTGAGGGAGGAGGAAGAGGCCAGGCCCACTATGGGCTCATCCACCTCTGGAGTACCCAATAGATTGGAAAGCTCTGGGTCTAAATTGAAGGATTTTTTATCATGAGCTGAGGGGGCAGAGGGAGCCGCCAAAGAAGCTAGTTGTTTGGACACTAGGTCAAGGAAGATGGGGGGGGGGTTGGTATGACCTCGGCTTCCACGACAGGCTGTTGAAAAATGGAATCCTCTGGACCTTCTGGAGTAAGAGGAGGGGGGTCAGAGGGGATCTGAGTCTTTAGACCCGAAATGTTTCTGGCCTTGAACAGAAGGGATTTGAATAGTTGGGGCTTAAAGAGCCCCACAAAGGCGGGTTGGTCCGGAGAGGCAGAGATGTCAGAGGATGAGGGTCATCCTCTGACATCTCTGCCTCTGATGGTTCTATGTCGTAAGGGGGTTCATTATATTGTAGGGACCCCAATTCAAAATCCTCCTCCTCCTCCTCTTCCTCCTCCTCCTCCCTGTAAGGATCTAGTTCCCCTACCACCTCCTCCTCCTCCCTCACTGAGGAGGAACTTTCCCCCTGATGGGGTACCTGATCCTGTGGCGGTTCCGATCCGAGTGGGAGTGATCTTACTGAGACTCGGATTCGGTGGTCAGCGGAGGTAGACCAGGCCTGCCCATCTGTTGGAGCCCTTCCGCAATCCCTTGGGGGATAGCCTGCTCCATCCAGGATCTCAGTTGCTCTGGAGCCACCTGAATGAGAGGCCGTGGGCGTGAAGGTAGCCTTTGGAGTTCGTCTGGCCAGTGTTCCAGGAGCCTGGTGACCCTGAGAGGGCGAGCTGTGCCTGGATAGGGAGGAATGGACTACAGGAGGGGGTTGAAAAGAGGTAGAAGGAGGTAGTATGGGAGGCACTGAGCCTACCTGCCTGGTGTTTATCGATCTCATTTTCCAGTGCCTTATGGCATCTTAAGACGTCCCTCTGGAAGGCTTTGGAGGGCTCCTTAGCCTACCTGCGCAGATAGTGAGTCTTTGATTTGGCCTTCAAGGAAGAGCCTGTGGAAGGATTGCCTTTTTTTGATAATTGAGTAAGAAAAAGGATCAATATGTGGCGGTTGGCACGCCTAGGGGTCGACATACAACAAGGCCGGGAGCCCTTGGAAATTTTTACGCCCCCCCCTTCTTATTTATATATTTATTTATTTATATTGTATGTGTATGTGTATATATATATATATATATATATGTATGTATATATGTATGTATATATGTATGTGTGTATATATATATATATATATATATATATATATATATATATATATATATATATATATATATATTTTCTTAAGTTTTCGCGGGTACTTACATGTCTGGCATTCAGCTTTGTTCGGGTATTTTCCCACGTGGTGCTTTTAAAGTTGTAGCAACGTTTCAGCAGAATCTCATCTGCCATCATCAGGCTTCTGTATGGTGTTTCTCTGTGAGTCAGACTTTTACAGTGGTTTCAGATTTAAATTTGGGGCAGCCTATTGCTGTGTCAGAATGGTTTTTTCTTCCTCCTGATTGGTTGAGAGTCTTGGTCTGTGTTTATTGGTCTTGGAGTTTGCTGTGTTTTGCTACTAGTATCTTCTGTCTGTTTTTTTTTTTTGGGGGGGGGGCTCTTTTTGTATCTTGTATCCTGTGCTGGGTGGTGGTGGGATTGGGCGTTGAGGTAGCGGTTAGTGTGTGTTTTCTTCTGGTATATGGTGTGTCCTAGTGTGCCATCAATGCCCAATCCCACCACCACCCAGCACAGATAAACTCCATGGCTAAAACACTAATTACTAGAACTAAACGCCTGGCAGACAAGACACACATTAAGACTGAACTATGCACCCTGACTAAAATATTGACAGCCAACGGCTTCCACAAAAGCAAAATCACCAACTTGATCCACAAAAGCACACTGAGACATAATAGAGACCCAGAAGATGAACAGACCCATGGAACAGCTGTCCTGCCCTACATAAGAGGCACTACAGACAAAATTAGTAAGATTCTATACAGACACCACATCAAGACTGCCTTCAAAACAGACAGAAAAATAGCAGCCATCCTCAGGAACCCCAAAGACAAAATTGACCTGGAAAACCAAGGCATATATGAAGTCCCCTGTGCATCATGCCCGGCCACATACATTGGACAGACCAATAGAAGAATAAGCACCCGCCTGGATGAACACAAAAATGCAGTCAAAAAGCTGGAACATACTTCCTCACTAGTCCAACACATGGAAGCCACAGGTCATAACATCAACTTCAATGGCACCAAAACCCTAGCCATCATAGAAAATCCCAGCCACAGAATCATCAGAGAAGCCATAGAGATTGAAAAAAGACCAGAAAGCATGAACAGAAGAGATGATTCCACCAGGCTGTCAATCATTTGGAAGCCTGCACTCACAAACAAAAAAATCTCCACACCACAAGCCAGGCAAACACCTGGGCACAAACAGATCCCCCCTGATACCTCCAGCTCAAACACACCCCAACCAGGCACCCAGATGAAACCCAGCTTCCTAACTAATGATAGCCGTCCATTTACCCGAAGCCAAGCTGCACTAAAGGCCTCCAATAAAGTAACACAATGTTGCCAGCCAATCAAGATACAAAAAGAGCCCCCCCAAAAAAAGAACAGACAGAAGATATTAGTAGCAGAACACAGCACACTCCAAGACCAATAAACACAGACCAAGACTCTCAACCAATCAGGAGGAAGAAAAAACCATTCTGACACAGCAATAGGCTGCCCCAAATTTAAATCTGAAACCACTGTAAAAGTCTGACTCAAGACAAACACCATACAGAAGCCTGATGATGGCAGATGAGATTCTGCTGAAACGTTGCTACAACTTTAAAAGCACCACGTGGGAAAATACCCGAACAAAGCTGAATGCCAGACATACATACATACATACATACATACATATATACATACATACATACATATATATATATATATATATATATATATATATATATTTATGAGATCTTCCTCTGTCTCTTAAATTTCTCTAGTCTTATTATTGTTATAAATGATTTTTTAGAAAACTCTCTGTCTGAAGGTGATTAGAGGAAGAAGAGGAAACTGGTCCAGACAACCAAGGAACGCCATGGGCCCCAAGGCAAAGGCTAACCAGATTGCCTTCTCAGGCAGAACTGGGCGGAAGTGGTGAGTCAAGCTGCGCCAGCTAGGGCAAGCCACGGAAGAAGCCAACAAGGGAGGCAGAGAAACTGGCCTCCAACGAAAGAACCAGGCAATATTACTGTTAATCGGAATCTGAGCAGGCCAACTAATCCTGCTGCCTGATTACGAGCGCGCTGCAGCGGTCAGGAGATATAAAAAACAAAATGGCGCCCGGCCACGAGGCGGCGCTTAAAATGGCATCCGCCTGCTATGTGGGCCTACAGGGCTCCAGCAGAGGCAAGAAACTACTCTCCAGGGCAATGCGAAGTCCCCAGGCGGAAGGCAAGCAAGGGAGAGTCCAGCAACCTTCGAATAGAGAAGAAAATGGCGTTCGGGTGGGGGGAGGGGAACAGAGCGAATCGATGCGAGATAAAACAAATGGAAAAAAAAACAGCAGAAGGCAATGAGTAAGGGATGGGGGGGGGTAGCCTGGAAGCTGGCTAGCCTTCCCCCTGGCCCCCCTGGGGCTAGGGACTCCCAGGGGAATTTAGAATCCCAAAACCAACTGCGCAGGGCTAAGAAGTAAGATAAATTAAATAAAACCTGATAGGAAGAGAATAACAATCCAAATACAGTTAGTCTTGAAACGGCCAAGAGAAGTGAAAAAACGCTGCCTACTCTGCGAGTCTGAGCATAAAACTGGGGGAACGCTCCAATGGAGTCACGTGACGGGAGGAGCGTTCCTCAAGAATTAGCTCAGCCTACAACAGCAAAAGACTGAAGCACCACCCACTCTCTAGATGATCCGGATCAGCTCTAAAAAGAAATCAGGTATTTTGTTCTCTTGTGCATGCTCTCTCTATGCTTAGGCTCCCTATGACATAAGACATAAGACATAAGAGTTTATTTGTCATTACACTCGCAAGCGGGTGCAACGAAATGAGGTGCTCTTCCACAAGTAAAAACTGGACAAACACCACTAAAAGAAAAAAATTAAATTAAATTTAAACTAAACAAAACCGACCATACAATGATCTCTATGCAATTTAAAAATGTAAAACCCCATTACTCTCATTCACTTCCACATAAATCTTATGACCCTGCATTCAAACTCAAAACTGCACTTGGATAAAAACTGTTCTTAAATCTGGTTGTCCTTGTTCTTAATACCCTAAATCTCCTTCTCGATGGTAATAGTTCAAAGAGCTGATGTCCCGGATGAGAGGAGTCATTCAATATATTAAGTATCTTCCTGAGCTTCCGGTTTCGCGTGGCTTCAGGGCAGCAGGAATTCGCGACAGCTCGCGATTCCTGCTGTGCTAGCCGTTGAGGTACCCCCGATCCAGATGGGTCAGGGGGATATGGCTGCCCTGTAGGGACAGCTGAAGAGAGAGGGGAGTCGGACAGGGAGGTGGGGGTGTCGCAGAACCCCTCCTTCTCCGGAAAAACCCCTTTTTCCCAAGGCGGTGGAGCGGCGGTCAGCAATGGCCGCCACGAAGAAGCCAGCAACCGGGTAAGATTGCGCTGGAGGAAATGTGAAGAGTGAAAGTTTTGTCTGAGCCAGGTCAAGTAACATCCTTTAAATTGCCTGGAACTGAGCTGTTTGAATTGCTGGAGGATACATTGTATCCCTAAGAAGAGCGAAAGCGGCGGAGAAGCTGTTAAAGGGAACTTTTGTTTTTTCTTCACTCTCCCACCCCATGGAAACAGCAGAAATGTTTGGATTTATTGGACATTGAAAGTGAATTGTTTTGAGAGTTGAAGCTAAGGGACAAAAGGATTCTTGGACATTGAAAAATTTAAGAGATTGGAAAACCCTTGTTGGAGGTATGGATTTCTGATTATTTAAAATTGACATTGCAAGTGGGAAGGGAGAGGAAAAAAAATTGGAGCAGAAGCTGAAAAAGGAGGAGATTGCCTAGAATCCCAAAGAAAGATATATGGTAATTGGACCTCTTTGATTAAACATTAACCCCAGAAAGAGAAAGAGAAGAAGGAAGAAAAGTATTAACTTTTGGAACTTTTTTTAAATTGTTTTTGATTAAAAATACTTGTGGTTGTTTTGGGAAAAGTTTCTCTTTTCATAATGGCATCGTTTGTGGATGAACTAAAGACTGAATATCAAAAATATAAAAAGGAAGATACTTTGGGTGCTTTGTTTCAATTCTTAGAAATGGCGTTATGTACTTATGAAAAGTTGATTACGCACCAGAAGGACTGGGACAAGGAAGAAGAGGAAGAAGAAGCCATCTTTGATGAACAATGGGTCCCTTCCGGAGAGGAGGAGAAAAAGGATAAGAAAAAGGGGATTTTAAGAATTATAAAAACAACCAAAAAAGAGAAAAATGAGCGAAAAGGTGGAGGCAAGGTTAGAAAGCAAAGGAAAAGGAGTAAGAAAAGGGAGGAGGAAAAACAAAGGGGTAAAAAGGGCAAGGAGAAGAATAAGCAAGAGAGAAAGGGGGGGAGGAGAAGCCTTAATGGGGGGAAGCAAGATCTAAAGAAAAAAAGTTTATTTAGAGACAATGGGTGAATTTAATTTAGGATAAAAGAGGGATTCTGGAGGGTACATAAGATTGTGTTTTTATATGTGTATTTAGAGTATAAAATTCATTATGTAATTTTAGAATCTTTTAAACAGAATCCCAAGAAAAATTGTTATACGAAGTACTTTTAAGTTAGGGTAATGAGTTATAGACGTTACTCCAATTGGTGTATAGGAGAAGTATAGTAAAAGAAAAAAGATGAATGGATAGTTGGAAATAGAACAGACAAAGAATGTTATTGAAAATGGTAATAAGATATGGAAGGATATACCGTATATACTCGAGTATAAGTCGACCCGAATATAAGCCGAGGCACCTAATTTAACCACAAAAAACTGGGAAAACTTATTGACTCGAGTATAAGTCGAGGGTGGGAAATGCAGCAGCTACTGGTAAATTTCAAAAATAAAAATAGATGCCAATAAAAACTTTCACTAGGACAGTTGAGAATAAGTTTGATGTTCACAATTTCCTCTTTGAAAGAGACCAGTAAATAGGGAAGAAGAAGATGAAGAAAAAGAAGTGTGTTTTTTCACACTTTTCACACTGAAGTGAACAAAAACTGAAAGCAGCTGGAGCTGAGGAAATGAAACTGAGTGGAGCGACCTCGGCTCGCGTTGCTTTTTCAGCCTAAAGCTCAGAAAAGCCTCCCCCTCCTCCTCCCCCTCCCCCTCCTCCCGAGTGGACTGAAAGCAGCTGGAGCTGAGGAAATGAAACTGAGTGGAGAGACCTCAGCTCGCGTTGCTTTTTCAGCCTAGAGCTCAGAAAAGCCTCCCCCTCCTCCCGAGTGGACTGAAAGCAGCTGGAGCTGAGGAAATGAAACTGAGTGGAGTGACCTCGGCTCGCGTTGCTTTTTCAGCCTAAAGCTCAGAAAAGCCTCCCCCTCCCCCTCCTCCCGAGTGGACTGAAAGCAGCTGGAGCTGAGGAAATGAAACTGAGTGGAGCGACCTCGGCTCGCGTTGCTTTTTCAGCCTAGAGCTCAGAAAAGCCTCCCCCTCCCATGCTTAAAAGTTGCAAAGGAAACACGGAAGCAGGGAAGCGGCTGCCCAGCTTCGGAGCTCCACACCATTTTTTTTTCAGAGGGGAATCTGACTCGAGTATAAGTCGAGGGCGGTTTTTTCAGCACAAAAAATGGGCTGAAAAACTCGACTTATACTCGAGTATATACGGTATAAAGGTTTTGTTATGGGTTTTTTTTTTGATTTTGTATATTGATAAAAGGCAATAAAATTTTAATTAATAAGAAATAATTTGGATGAAAAGGAGAAGTAGGGATAAGATATGAAGTTAAATAGATAAAGTATTGATACTATAATTTGGAATTGTTATGCTCTATTGGTTTTTTATTATTATTTTTTCCTAGAAAAGAATTTATAAGCTGTTATGCCTTGCATTGTTTTTATAAAATTGATAAAAATGGTTTTTATATATATATAAAAAAAAGAAAATGATAATAAGATATGGAAGGATATATGGGATGAATATGATGTTTGAATTTGTGTCTGTGTGAAGAGTTTTAACCCGGGATCAGACAACCTTCAGAAAAGATCTTTTAGTTTTGTTTATGTTTTGTGTTTTGTATGTTTGTGTATTGTGTCTTCTGTAAAATTAATAAAATTTGTTTAAAAAAAAAAAGAATCAATAAAACCTTGGAGGAATGTTAGATGAGAATAATTGTAAACAAGTCAGAAAGAAATGAATATGATGACTATAAAATGGATAAATATAGAAAAGAAATGAAATTGAATAAGAGTAAAGAGAAATAATGAGAAATTTGCTGAAAGATATTTATGTGTCCATATGGAAATGGGATAAATTAGAATTATGTTGTATAAAAATAATGTTTTATTTGACTTGTAAAAATTTATAATGTTAAGAGGTTTTATGTACTTAATGGTTAATGATGTGTTGTTTGTCTTTAAAATTAATAAAATTTGTTTCAAAAAAAAATATATTAAGTATCTTCCTCCTACATCTATTCCTATACAGTTCTTCCAAAGAGGGAAGTGAGCAGCCAATGATGTTTTGGGCCATCTTAATCACCCTCTGAATTGCCTTTTTCTCTGCCACTGTGCAGCTCAAGAACCATACACAGAGACAGTAGGATAATATACTCTCAATTGAACTCCGATAGAAAGTAGTCAATAGACTCTCAGCCAGTTGTTGTTTCCTAAGAATCCTTAGTAAATACAACCGTTGTTGTGCCTTCTTAATTAAAGCAGCGGTGTTTGCACTCCAGGTCAGGTTATTTGTAATGATGGTCCTGAGAAACTTACATTCAACCACCTGTTCCACACGAACTCCTTCTATATACAGTGGCTGAATGTCTGCTCTTTTTTTCCTATAGTCCACTATAACCTCCTTGGTCTTCTTGATATTAAATAGAAGATTATTATTTTTGCACCAACAGGATAGCTGTAATACCTCATCCCGATATGCAGATTCATCATCCCCAGAAATAAGTCCTACAAGCATAGTATCGTCTGCAAATTTCATTATCCTATTGTTGGGATGTTTATTTGTGCAATCAGATGAATAGATGGAGAACAAAAGTTGACTAAGGACACAACCTTGTGGAGTGCCAATGCTAAGTGTCTTGACAGTAGAAATATAGTCATTCAATTTAACTCTTTGTGGACGATTTGTTAAAAAGTCCAATATCCATAAGCAAATAGAATCTGGAAAATCTAGATCTTTAAGCTTAGCTATTAATCTGTGCGGCATGATGGTATTAAAAGCAGAACTAAAATCTGCGAACAACATTCTTACATAATTCCCCGGTGTTTCCAAATGGGATAAGGCCATGTGAAGCACAGTGATAATTGCATCCTCGGTTGATCTATTTTTTTGTAAGCAAACTGAAGCCCATCAAAAAAATCGGGAAGGCAGGAGATAATATAATTTCGAACTAGCTGCTCAAAGCACTTCATTAAGATAGAAGTTAGTGCCACCGGCCTATAGTCGCTCGGACCATTTGTGGGCAACTTTTTAGGCAGTGGAACTATGGTGGAAGCCTTGAGACAAACAGGAACCACACATTGTGTCAAGGATCGATTAAAAATTCCGGTCCATACCCCAGCTAACTGTTCAGCACAATCTTTTACCACCCAACCAGGAATTAAGTCGGGCCCAGCTGACTTTCTGGAATTAACCGCCTTCATTGTCTGCCTCACATCCTGCTCATTCACAATGAAGGGGAGGCTCTGCTGAGTAAATGATGGCAAAGGGACAGTTTCGGTTTGATGGATTTCAAATCGAGCAAAAAAGTTGTTCAACTCCTCAACCACCGCCGCACTACCATCCGTAGAGACCTTTTTTGCATTATAGTTCGTTAGTTGTTGAACCCCCTGCCAAACCTGCCTCATGTCATTACTGAGAATGACCCATCTGGATTAGCAGTTGCCTTTTCTACCTCAGGTCATTCACTTTTTTTATAACCAGAGCAGTGGTGGGATTCAATTTTTTTTTACTACTGGTTCTATGGTTGGTGGGTGTGGTGTGGTTTGGTGTGCATGGCAGGGGAAGGATACTGTAAAATCTCCATTCCCTCCCCACCCCACTAACCTGCTTTCCAGCTCCGTTCTCCTGTGCAAGGCAACAAAAAAAAGACTGAGCCAATCAGCTGGGACTTGGGAGGCAGAGAATGGAGTGGGGTGGGGCCAGTCAGAGGTGGAATTGGGTGTTGGTGCTTACCTGATATGCCCTTTCTCATCGAGCTTCGTAGAGCATCCAGAATGGGAGGTGCTCCAGTCTTCACTCTAACAGGCTGAGCTATAATTGAGGAACGCTCCTCCTCCTCCATGTGACTCCTCCACGCGTTCCCCAGTTTTACAAAGACGAGAAGATAACAACTATCCTCTCATGACTACAATTATACAATTCTCAACTATAAACTATATACATCATTGGCCGAAACAGGATTCCCCACCAGACGGACCAAATAGGGTGGGGCTGGATGCTCTACGCAGCTCGAAGAGAAAGGGCATATCAGGTAAGCACCAACGCCCATTCTCCGTAGAGCTGCTGCGAGCATCCAGAGTGGGACATACCAAAGCATGGCCTGTCCTACGGAAAGGACTCCGTCTGGTTTGGAATCACCTCTGGCTCTCTTGCCACTTGTTGAAGGACTCGCCTGCCAAAGGATGCCTCAGCTGAGGCGTAAACATTGATTTTATAGTGTCGTATAAAGGGGGACGGAGATGCCCAGGTGGCTGCTCGACAGATATCCTGAATCGACGCCTGGGTAGCCCAGGCTGCCAAGGTGGCTGCACTCCTTGTAGAGTGAACGGTAATCCCACTAGGAACAGGAAGAGCCTGAGCCAGATAGGCCTTGGATATGGTAGCTCTAATCCAGCGGCCAACGGTAGACAGGGATACCTTGCAACCCAGCATCTTCGGCTGAAAGGACAGGAACAACGACTCTGACTTCCTGATAGACTGTGTACGATAGATGTAAATACGAAGTGCCCTTCGCACATCGAGAGTGTGCCACTGCCTTTCCCTTTCTCGAGAAGGCTTGGGACAAAAATTAGGCAGAACCAGTTCCTGAGCTCTGTGAAATGCAGAGTTGATTTTAGGCATAAAGGCGGGGTCTGGTCTCAGAACCACCTGATCAGTATGGAAAACACATAAGTCCTTTCTCACGGATAGAGCTGCTATTTCAGATATCCTTCTCGCCGATGTTATCGCCACAAAGAACACCACTTTGAATGTGAGGAACTGAAGTGGCACCTGCCTGAGAGGCTCAAAGGGAAGTTTAGTTAATGGCAAAAGAACCTTATTAAGATCCCAGGTAAGGTATCTGTGAATCACTGGGGGGTGCAGATTGGAAGCCCCTCTAAGGAAAGCCCTTATGCGAGGGTGGTGGGAAAGTGAGCGAGAAGAACTGCCAGCGACTACCATTGACAAGGCTGCGACCTGTCTTCTCAGGGTGTTGGGGGAGAGACCTCTATCTAGCCCGTCTTGTAGGAAGGCCAGGATTTGTGCAATTGAAGGTGAGAGCGGATCAACGGACGTATGGCATCACCTACAAAAGATGTCCCAGACTGCATTATAAATGCGGGTAGTCGAAGGCCGCCTTGCTGCCAGGATGGTATTGATGACCTGGACCAACAGGCCCTCATCTTTTAGCCTTTCCCGCTCAACCTCCAGACGGCTAACTGAAGCCACTGTGGGTCTGGATGTTGAAGAGGTCCCTGGGACAGTGAGATCCTGTCTATGGGGATCCTCCATGGAGGGGCTACCGACAGATTGCGAAGATCCGCAAACCACGGTCTCCTGGGCCAATATGGGGCTATCAGGAGGACTTCCGTCCTTTCGAGTATCAGTTTCTGAATCACCTTGGGAATCAACGGGAGGGGGGGAAAGGCATACAGGAGCCTGGTGGGCCAGGGGCAGTGCAGGGCATCGTGGTTCTCTGCCCCGTTGGCAGGGTAACGTGAGAAGAATCTCGGTGTCTGGGCGTTGAGTGGAGATGCAAACAGGTCCACCAAAGCTGACCGAAAATCGCTGCTGCCTCCCTGAACAAAGAGGGGTGTAGGTGCCATTCCGATTGGTCCAGCATGGCCCTGTTCAGCCAGTCTGCCTGGACATTTGAGATCCCCAATATGTGTTCTGCCCTGATGGATAAGAGATGCACCTCTGCCCACAGACAGAACCGCTCGGCCTCCCTCATGAGGCGGATGGAATGAGTGCCCCCTTGACGGTTGATGTGGGCCTTGTTGTAGTGTTGTCTGTTAAAACCAGTATGTGGCGCCCTCGCACCTGAGGCAGGAAGGCGCGCAGGGCTAGGTATACTGTGTGAAGCTCCAGCCAGTTGATGCTGCAGCGCCACTTGGTCGCTGACCAAGTTCCCTGGGCTGAAAGTGACTGCATGTGGGCCTCCCCATCAGTCCGGAAAGGCTGGCGTCTGTCGTGAGAGTGACCCTTTGGGGCTCCTTGAAGAGATGACCTCTGTTGGTAGAGGGTCTTGTCCACCAGAGGAGGGAAGTGAGAACCCTTGGAGGAACCATCACCACAAGGCCTGAGTTGCTCCTTCCGGAACGTTGATAAAGCAGGAGGAACCACTGCAGGGATCTGGAATGTAAGTGAGCCCAGGGGATAATTGATATGCATGAAACTAACTTTCCAAGCAACTTGGATAAGTCCAGCAATGAGGCCTTTTTAGTCCGTCTAATAGTCCTGATAGCTTTTTGGATACTGCTGAACCTCTCGTGGGAAAGGAAGACCCTCCCTGCAATCAAATCAATCACAGCTCCTAAGTGAGCGGGTAGAAGTGTTAAGCTGACTCTTCTCCCAGTTTACAAGGAAGCCATGAGCCTGAAGCACCGAGAGGGTGGTCTTAGTGTCACTCTCGGCCTGATGTCGGGTAGGGGATAGAATAAGAATGTCATCAAGGTAGCAGTGAATGCGTATAGGGAAGTGCCTGAGGTGAGCCGCCAGAGCTGCCAACACCTTGGTGAAGGTCCTCGGGGCCGAGACGAGACCAAAGGGAAGGGCCACGTATTGGAAATGCTGATTGTTGTAGCAAAATCTCAAATATTTGGAACACGAGGGGCAAATGGGTATATGGAGATATGTCTCAGAGAGGTCAATGGATGTAAGCCAGTCTCCCTTCCTGGTGGCCCTGCAAGATTGACTGAAGTGTATGCATCTTGAACTTGTGATGGACGATATAGCGATTGAGCCTCTTCAGATCTAAAATGGGCCTCCAACCCCCGGAATGCTTAGGGACCAAGAAGAGGAGGGAATAGAACCCCCCTCCCCACTGTGAAGGTGGTACGGGCTGGATGGCCTTAATATCAGAAAGATGACTGATAGCAGCTGCCATGGGAGCCCGCTTAGTCGGGTCTCTGGAAAGGGGAGAAACCATGAAATTCTCCGGAGGAACAGACTGAAACTGGAGAGAGAGGCCAAACCTTACAGTGTCCCTAACCCAGGCATCCAAAGTGGATGAGTCCCACTGGTCGGCAAAATACTTAAGGCAACCGCCAATGGGATAAGAGGCTGAAAGTCTACCTGGGATGGCGGGGCGCCCTATTCCCTGCACCCCGGAAAGGCCTCCTGTAGCTGCTCCCGTTCTATTTCTGTCACCCGAGTCGCTCCGGTCCTGATAGGCCGACCGGAACGTCGGGGAACTCTGATACCTAGGGGTGAAGGATGGTTGGAAAGAGGTGCGAAATGAGCCCCTCCGAAAGGGCTGGGACCCTCTGGACTCTTGCCTTTGAAAAAGTGATGGGAGGAATTTCTTCTTATTCCAGCTCTCCATCAGCAACGGCTCCAGTGCCGGGCCAAACAATTTTCCCTCTGATATGGGAGCTGAGGCCAACTTAGTTTTATTCTTCACGTTGGCCTGCCAGTGCCTAAGCCAAAGTAACCTTTGGGCAGTAATGTGCGAGGAGATGGCCCTAGATGAGAATTTCACAGAATGAAAGGTGGCATCGGCCGCAAACTCTGCTGCAGCCGTGAATTTGGCAATGTCCTGATGGGCGCTGGTGTTTGACGGAGGGACATGCTGCTTCAATTGCCTGAGCCACCTGATGGAAGATCGAGTGAAAAATGACGCGGCTGTAGCCAACTGGATGGCCCAAGCACCTGACTGGTGTGCTCGCCGCAGCGCCATCTCTGCCCACTTATCCTCTGGCTTCAGCGCTTCCAGAGCATCAGTGGGATTGGATGATGATGCTAGTCTCACTATGGGGTTGTCTACCTCAGGAGTGTTTAGCATGGTAGAAAATTCCAGGTCAAGATTAAACAATCTCTTGTCCTGCCTGGAAGGAGAGGGAGGGGGGCCTGCAGAGGCCAATTGCCTTGCGACCAAGTCAGAAAAGATTGGGGGGGGGGGGTAGGAATAATCTTGGTTTCGACAACCGGCTGTCTGAATATCAAATCTTCCAGGGGCCCCGGGGTCGCTGGAGATGGTTCAGAGGGAGACTGGGAAGTCAGGCCCAAAACATTCTTTGCCTTGAATAGCAAGGACTTAAACAAATGAGGCTTAAATGGGTCTACAAATACTGGTTGGTCAGGAGAAATGCCCTCGTCCTCTGACATCTCCCCTTCCATGGGGTCTACCTCGAAAAAGGGTTCGGAATATTGTAGAGACCCCCTAACTGAACCTTCCTCTTCCCTGAAGGGTTCACAACCCATTTCTTCCTCTTCCTAGGCCTCCTCCCCTTCCGGGAAAGGGGCTTCCACTTGGGAAGGTACCTGACCGTGTTGTGATGCCGGCCTGGAGAGGGATCTTCCAGACATAGATTCGACCTCGGGGGCCATCATTTGGGAACCTGGTTTGGATAGCTGTTGGATACCCTCTGCTATTCCTTGACGGATGGCCAGTTGCATCCACTCTCTAATGCTGTCCGGAATGATGGTTGTGGGTGGGTCTTCTGGACATAGGCCCGCGGCGGTTGGTGTGATAATGATAATTTGTTTTTAACTTATTGTTGATTAATGCTTCACCAATAATAAAAAGAAGAAATTTAGAACTAAACTCTAACCATCCAATAGGCCAAATGAACGCAGAGGCCTGTACAAAAAAACAACAACAAGGAAAAAAGGCCTCCTGAGACAGTTCCCAACAAAAATGGGAAGTGCCTGCGCCTCTGAGCGAGCTGCGGAACAAAAAAACGGCCAACTATCACTTGAAAGGAAGGGAAACAGGGCGCAGAACCACACTACCCTTACAATTTAGGCTCCACACAGCCTGCCGGTCCCGCTATGGGCCTTTGTTAACTTCGCAGCACGATCGGAGCAATATAGCAAAAATTCAAAATGGCGGCTGGCCACGAGGCACACCCAAAATGGCCACCGGCCCTGGCGCGACTATCTCAGAGATGCACAAGCTCTCCAAAATAACAAACGACAAGCTGAAATCAGGAAAAAACACGAGGGCTGTGAGAAGAAGCTCTCTTTCTTCTAAGACGTTCGTGGGGGGAAGACGCAACATAGTGCTATCTGAAGCGCGAGCCAAAGCTGCTGCTTAGATGCAGCATGGCTTGCAAAAATGGCAGAGGAAATGGGAGGAGGGGTGGGGGTGGGGGCAAAGGGCTCCAATTCCCCCTATTTCCCCCCTTGAGGGGCGAAAAAACGCTCCTTCACTAAATTTGGGATGATACCAAAAGCGCAGGGAACAAGGAGAAAGGAGAGATCAAACCTGAATTTATAAGAGAAGAAAAAACCTGGATCGGCCAAGGAGTAAACGTTCAAGCTGCCTGTCTCGAGCGAGGCTGAGCTAAAACTGGGGAACGCGTGGAGGAGTCACGTGGAAGAGGAGGAGCATTCCTCAATTATAGCTCAGCCTGTTAGAGTGAAGACTGGAGCACCTCCCATTCTGGATGCTCGCAGCAGCTCTATGGAGAATTGCCGGTTCTCAAAATTTCCACTACTGGTTCTCCAGAACTGGTCAGAACCTGCTGAATACCACCTCTGAATCAGAGGGACCTGAGTTTATGGCAAAATATCACAAGCCTTAAGGCCAGACTTAACACTGGGTCTAATTTGACTCCCACCTTAGGCAGGCACTCATGCTGGCACAACATGAAACAACTTCCAATTAAACCCTCACATATATTCTCTTACTATCTTAGCAGGGGAAGAATTGAACCATTGTGAATCATAAGATTCAGCAGTATATAAATTATCAACGAGACTGTAAGCAGAGCAGTTGGACAGAGTAGGAAAGTTGGGAAGACAAACTCCTCACGATTGAGTTCAGTCCACAACGAAGTTCATGCTACTTGGTCACAAAAGTTCAGAAACATCATTGTATACAAATATATGTCTTCATAATAAAAATACAGATGAAATGCTTAAGAATAAGATATTCCCTTTTCCTCCATTATATATGAGCCAGGATTCTTAAAATTCAGATGGCCAACCAGGATAAAATAAAGACCCAGAAATTTGCTGTGAGCGACTGATCCCCTGCCGTTCATTTGTAATTTATTTTTTATTTTATTTTGGAACACAATCTTACCTTAAGACATTGATTGTGATCACATAACCCTCTTAAGCTGGCTCCTGAAAAATCCCTTTTCTTAGTTTGCCCATTTCATTGGATCACAGACCTAAAGAGGCTGACTTTGCAGAACTATCTATTCCTCACCCCACAACACAAAGAAAAACAAAGCAATGATCACACATAAGGTTAATAATAAGCAAGCTTCACACATTGTGAATGCAGTTATTCCTTAACTAATCTGGGGTAAGCATGTGGTATAAATCATGTCAAGGTTTATTTTCTATGGTCTATGGAACTATTCAATAACAGGGGGTTTCCTACACAATTCAGATATTATGCAATGTTCTCCCAGCTTTCATCTATGTTGTCACAGTCATTGTGGTGTAACAGACAGAGTTGAACTTGTCGATAGACTCTGGCAAGCAGAGATATAATCTGTTTGTTTACAATCTGTATGATTTACAGCTATTAATAGATTTACCTGCAATATACGATACTGTTTTGGGAAACAACTAGCCAAATTTCCTACAGTGAATCTCTTGAGTTCACTATCCATTGCATAAAACACTAATTAACTAAAATCTGTCTTGAATTTATTTGCTGTCATATTATTGTTCAGCCTCAAATGATAATGTTCTGAAACAGGAATGCTTACTCTCTATCTTCACAGGAATAATAAACGATCTTTAAGACTTTTTTTAAAGGCAGTTCCTACTAAAATGCACGATATGTCTTCTATATTTTCCAGTATCTATTCTTTACTTTTCCCTATACATCCTTTTAAAATATATATTTTGAAATTAGACTTGAAATTGCATGGTATTCTGAGGGTAAGCCGACTACCAACATATAGTGTTAGTTTCATTTGCAATCCCTTTCATAATCAGCCCATTATGTGGTTTGTCCTTTTCAGCAGCACAATGCGCTGACCTAGTTCTTCATCGTCGTAATGAGAAGAAGCGTTCAGGTAAGACAATGCTCCTTTTCTTTTCTTTTCTTTTCTTTTCTTTTCTTTTCTTTTCTTTTCTTTTCTTTTGTCCTATCAGAAAATACTATGCATTTGCTAAACTTTGAATCTCATTTACCATTAAGCAGCATGTGTGAATTATCCAGCTTGAAGATTGCTTTGCAGAAACATTCAAACAGGTTATCCTTGACTTATGACTGGTTGCTTAGTGATTGTTCAAGTATGTGAGGGACTCCCAAAAGGTATTTATGACCTGGATTCAAAGTTCGTAAGTCTGGCCCCTCTCCAAGTTATGTCATTACATTTTGGGTGCTCAGCCACATAGATCATTATTTACAGCATTCTGCTGCCAAGTGACAGTGATTTATGACAGTGATTTATGACCCCCAGAAAGCACATTTACATAGAGTTTCTGGCAAATGCTTACTGTGGCAATGGGTTCACTTACAACCACTATAAAATTTTTTATAAAATTGCATTGGTGACATGCGTGCCTTGACTTTTGACCGTTATGACATCTGACAGAAATTCCAGGCTCCACTACAGCAGGAAGTGGACCTGTACTCTTTTGTGACCTTTTTCCTAGATGTTTTAGAACCCCAGTAGTCTATGCTACAATACAGTATTATTCAACTATTTTTTTCTCCTTAATCTAAGATTCAATTCTAATTCCTTTTATTTCCCCAATTAATATTCTATGGTTTTATAATGTTTTTTTTAACACATCTGTTTTTAAAAAATTGTTTACTAAGTGATTGTTACCTTCTGTGTTAGCATCTTATAAATATTTTCTGAGCAGTGGAACACAGGCCTCACTTTCTATTACAAAGAGGGAGAGAGGGGGGAGGGAGGGAGGAGAGAGAGAGAGGGAGATATCCTAGAGAACACAGTTGTCATTGAAAAACATGTAACTCATCTGTTTAGATATTGTTTCAATAGAGAGCCCACATTCCTTAACAAGTTGTTATTAGACTAAAATGTCTACAATTCTCAGTTATGTTAAAATATCCATAAATCTAGAAGGGTCCATCTGTATGAAAGCCAGTGGTGACATCATATAAGAATCATGTAAGTCCTTATAAAACAAATTTTGCATTGTATTTCTAGCTGTAACAGATAACATTGCTGTGGCCCATCTTTATCAGAAGGATTGGGACTCACATATCTTGCTTTCTAACCTATCCCAAATAATCCCCCACTCTATTAAAGACAGGGTGATTGGGACCATTTCCAACTTGGAATGCAAGGTTTTGGATTCCTACAGGGATCAATCATTGCCAGTAACCCCATTACTTTATATGTGTGTATGTGTTAGTTTCACATAGTCTACTAATTCTAGGTGTGACTCCTCTCTTTGTTCCCCAAGAAAACAATGATTTGAATTTTGGAGGAGGTTAATGACAGTTTATCCCATATTGAATGTGCAAAGTCCAGTTGATGGACTCTCCCACCCATATTTAAAATATAGAAGCTTCTGGATAGTAGAAAGCAAAAAGGGTAACTTGATAGCATTTATATGCTTAATAAATAAATAAATATCACTGAAACTAGATATTTTAAAAACTAATTATAGAACAATACCAATACATTTTAACTATAAAAACAAATATGCAAATGAGTTGTAAATGCACTGGTGCTCTTAGAGGCAGAGTAATGCTCTCAGGGTCTTACCAGAGACTGAGATAATATGCCTATGGAAATAATATTTATTTGACCCCCAGAGGGCTCTTGTGCCTTTTCAGCTAACTGTTGTTATCACTATCCAGTGATGGGAGGGCCTGAATAGGATCTGCCAGCCATTTCAGACACCACACATTTTCAACCACTGCCAGAACTGCAAGCATTACAAAAGAATACCAGTACAACAAATGTTTCAGGAAAAGATTCAGCAAGCAAAAGAGCAGAACCATATAACATATGTCTCATTTTAACAAAGTTGCAAAGACTTTCCATAACACAATGTTCCCTTGCCCCAATGAAATTGGTGGCACTCCACAAATAAAGGAAGCAAACATCTATGGAGATTTGACCTCACCCCTTTCCTAAGAGTATTTGGTATTTTTTTAGCATTTATTTGATTTGTCAATCGCTTACAAGATACAGGTATAAGAATAAACATAGTTTTGAATACATGAGATAGATACTTATAAGAAAAATAAAAAGAAACAATAGGACAGGGACGGTAGGCACGATTGGTGCAATTACAGACCTCTTAGGAAAGGGATGAGGTCAATAGTAGGAAGTCTAAGGTTAAAGTTTTTGGGGTTTGGGGAAGAAACCACAGTATTCCAGACACTGACCACTTTGTTGCTGAAACCGTATTTTCTGCAGTCAAGTAACCTTGAGTTTGTATCTGTTGTGTGCTCTTGTATTGTTATGATTGAAGCTAAGTATTCATTTGCAGGTAGGACACTGCAATGTATGATTTTATATACTATATTTAGATCAGAACGGAGGCAGCATAGTTCTAGGTTTTCTAGGTCTAGAGTTTCAAGTCTGGTGGCATAAGGTATTCTACAAGGAGTAGAAGAGCGGATAACTCTCCTTGTGAAATATTTCTGGACATTTTCAATTGTGTTAATATTAGTTACATGATAGGGGTTCCACAATGATGAGCTGTACTCAAGTATAGGTCTAGCAAAACTTTTGTAGACCTATACTTGAGGACTGTAGGAGGCATGCATAAGCGTATCAACGTGCCTACCATCCCTGTCCTATTGTTTCTTTTTTATTTTTCTTATTTGTATCCATTTCATGTATTCAAAACTATGTTTATACTTATACCAATTATTTTGTTGACAAATCAAATAAATAAATAAGCCATCCAGGTTTTGGTTGTCCCAAAGGTGCTTTTTTTCAAGAAGCAATTGGACTTTCTGTTTTTTCTTTGAAGACATTTCGCTACTCATCCAAGAAGCTTCTTCAGCTCTCTTCTTCAGGTCTTCAAAGAAAAACCAGAAAGTCCAGTTGCCTCTTGAAAAAAGCACCTTTAGGACAAAGGAAACAAACCTATTTCTGTTGGTTTGGCAAGTCTCAACAAATCCACCATATAGATTAAACTAATCCTGTTTAATCTCACCAGAGCCTAATATAGTGATTTATCCAAATAAGCCTCAGGGATAGTAATAATAATCCTTCAAAGCCACTGCTATATCATGTATCTAAACATAATAACTAGTTCATATATGGATAGACAATGCAATCTTAAAGAAATACCAAGCAATAAAGCAGAACAATCACCTTTACTGCACTGATGACCACACAATCCTCTGAGTTCATGTTATTCCCCATGTGTATATATAATCTCTCACTGCACAGAAACTGTGATAATTAGATATATAATTTCAACCCTTCTTCTCTTTCCGTCAGCAAAAAAAAAAAAGCATAAGCTTTTCATCAAGACAGTATCTTGTTCAGCATGCAGCACTACTCCAAGAAAGCTGCTGAAGCTGGTAAATCACCAATAATTCACATGGAATCTGAATAGGATTTTCATGAACCTGTCCTATCAAAAGCATAATTTACAGACCTACCTCATTTTCCTGCATCTTAGTTTGGAAGAATGTCTTTGAGGAGTGAGGACCAACCTATCATACATTCATCCATTTATGAAATCTGCTGTCCATCTTGCTATAAGGCGACTCTGGGCTGCTTACAACATTAAAATACAATTATACACATGTGTATGTGAATGTTTATTAGTGTATACATACACTATACCTATAAAACCACATTAAAATTGCAATAAAATACAAGTTATAATTGAAGATGGGAAGGGAGCAATATATGGGGGGTGGGTGGGTGGGAACTGCTATTATATGTCAGTCAACCACCTCCAGTGTGATATTCCCCCACTGGGTCCTCAAGCCAACTGGCAGTCAGGTTTTTAGGTCTTGTGGAAAGTCCACTCCATAAAAACCACTCTATAAAGCCATAGTAAGACCATACCTAAAGTACTGCATCCAGTTTGGTCACCACACTATAAAAAAGATGTTGAGACTCTAGAAAAAGTACAGAGAAGAGCAACCAGGATGATTAGGGCACTGGAGGCTAAAACATACAATGAACAGTTGCAGGAACTGGGCATGGTTAGTCTAGTGAAGAGAAGGACCAGGGGACACATGATAGCAGTGTTCCAATACTTGAAGGGCTACCACAGAGAAGAGGGGGTCAAGCTATTTTCCAAAGCACCTGAAGGCCAGGCAAGGAATAATGGATGAAAACTGAACAAGGAGAGATTCAACTTGGAATAGCTTGCCTTCAGAAGTTGTGGGAGCTTCATCAATGGAAGCTTTCAAGAAGAGACTGGACTGCCATCTGTCAAAAATGGTGCAGGGTCTCTTGGGTGGAGGGTTGGACAAATGACCTACAAGTTCCCTTCCAACTCTGTATCTAAGTCAGGAGGGTGGGAGCCAATCTCACCTCAGGAGCAGCATGTTCCAAAGGGCAAGGGCCATGGCAGAGAAGATTCTTCTCTAGGACCCCACCAGTTGGAATTCCTTGATGGGACCCGTAGCATTCCTTCTCCACCAGCATGGGTGGGGCGGGCTTGTCCCATAGGGGTGAGACGGTTCCTCAAGAATCTGGACCCATACCATGCAAGGCTTTATAGATAATAACACCTTGAATTGCACCTGGAAGCAAACCAGCAGCCAGTGAAGCTATTGGAACAGTGGTTATAATGTCAGGCTCTTTAGGAACCTCAAAGACTGCCCAGAGTGCTGTGGTTTGCACTGGTTGAAGTTCCTGAATGCTCTCCAAGGGTAGCCTCATGTAGAATGGATTACAGTAGTCCAAGTGTAAAATGATTAGGAGTTCAATGTCTGGAAATTTATGTTCTTGCACTTAAGTTGTTGTACAGCTTAAAAGCTGTAATGTTCTAGATCTAGATAGCATACTGTATTTGCTTAAAAAAATAAAAAAACAAACCAGCAAATGAAATGAACCTTGCACTATTAATAAAAATCTTAGTGTTCTTTAGAAAAAATAAATTTGTAATAAAGAAGCAGCTGACATATGCTGTATATATCAAAGAAAACCAGCACCTCTTATTTTGTACACATATCCTGACAAATTATGGTATTTAAGTTCATCCTCTAGTTTAAGTTCATGTCTAGCCAACACAAAACTAGAATACCACTTATCTGCAATGAACCCCTAGAATAGATGCAACAGTACAATACAATGAATCTGGAAAAAAAGAATGTTGTTTTTATTTATACTGGTCTGTTGCCTATTTTTGAGATGTGAGTGTTCTTTATTCAATGTGGATTTATCAATTCAACTACATTCATTGAACACTTTGCTCATTCCACTTCAAAAGTAGGCTTCATTCCCAAGGAAGCTCTTACTGTATGACTACTTCTAAATTTCTGGCTGTTTTTCTTCTTCCGGTTTTTCCTGTCACCATCTGTTTCCTTTCAGTCCAGTCTAGAAACTATTTAGATAAAAAATCTAGGACAAAATATTGTAATAAATACCCATCTCAATGCTATTTTCTATTACTGAAGAATGCCACAGGCTAGTCCATGCTCATCATCTGGCAAATATGCAATTTGTACAATTCCCCAAGGGGGGAAAAACTGCAAAAAT
Organism: Hydrophis major; assembly: GCA_033807585.1. NCBI lineage: Eukaryota > Metazoa > Chordata > Lepidosauria > Squamata > Elapidae > Hydrophis > Hydrophis major. Next base: position 164,218,107 of record CM066329.1, read on the forward strand.
ACTGAAGTCAATTCTAGTAATTCAGCATTAAGTGGCATTATTCGATATTATTACTCAGAACAGAGATAGGAACTTAACATCACTTCTCTACTTTTGGCACCTGGAGGGTTAAATCAAGATATTATTCAGGACTGGGGAACATTTCCTCCAACAAGGTTTCCAAAACAACACCTATTGAAAGTAAACATTTTGACTAACAAGTCTCTTGAGGGGCAAATAATGGCAATGGTGTATAACTATTGTTTGATCTCAGAGGGGTATTTAAACAGCTAAAGAGCTTCAGCTCAAAGCAAGCAAAAGTCAGCCTTAGCATTTGCAAATATTTTTAGGATTTTTTTCTTCCATTCAACTGTGTCCAATTCAGAGACTGTCTAGACAAGTTCCTCATTTCATAATTTTTTTCAGTGTTTGAAATTCCAATCAAACTATGTTAAAAACAATTTCTATTTGCAGATTTCATTCTGGAAGTTGTAGATATTTTTAAAAAGTACCAAACAGTATAGAACTTACATTTTTCAATATCACTGATATCTCACTATTCCGGTCAAGGAACTAAAAGTAGCATACCTGATTCAATTCACCTATACAGAAAAAATGTACTGTACAGATAGTTTTGACTAAATATACAGTTAATATCATGGGTAAGAGTGTACAGATAGTTCTCAACTTATGACCACAATTGACCCCAAAATTTATGTTGCTAAGTGAGGCAGTTAAGTGAATTTTGCCACATCTTACAACCTTTAATGCCATAGTTGTTAAGTGAATTACTGCGGTGGTTAAGTTGTAACCCGGTTGTTAAGTGAATCTGACTTCCCCATTGACTTTGCTTGTCAGAAGGTTGCCAAAGGTGACCACATGACTCTGGGATCCTGTGACTTTCATAAGTATGAGTCAGTTGCCAAGATCTGAATTTTGATCACAGGACCATGGGGATGCTGCAATGGTCATAAGTGTGAAAAATGACCATAAGTCATTTATCAATGCTATTGTAACTTCAAATGGTCACTAAATGAAAGTCGAGGACTATCTGTATTTGAGTATGTCAGTCCTCATCAATGCTCTAACCAGTGCTAAAATACTGTAAAGCACATAGTGGCTTTATTTTTTAAATGAAACTGGTACAGGAAGTCTACATAAAAGAAGCTGGAATTGTTGAACATGAATTTGACCTTAGTCATTAGATTTTTGAACACAGGCCCAAGGGTTTAGAAGATAGTACCTAACAGTTTCCTCACTGCTGAATATACACAGATTACTTCACAGAACTGTTATTATGTTCCAAGGCCAGAAGATGCAACTTTCAGATAAACATAAGCAGATATTATTAGCAACATAAAAAAGCTTTCCTACAAACCAGGACAGAGATATTCATCACTAAAAACAAAATAGATGCAGTGCTAAATATAAATTAAAGATAGAAATATTAATACTAGAAAGAGACAGGAGTGATTTTTAATCCTTCTCATTCCACTATATTCCCAAATATGGTTTTTACCTACAACTATTATCTTTGGGGAATAGTACTCTATGCACCTGAAATAAGTAACAAATATTAGAACTTTAAAAAGCAGAACCTACTTCATTATCAAAAACAACTCCTTTTAAATGCAAAAACTCAATGCATTGATTATTATTGACACTATCTTCTTTAGGAAATAAAGGAGATAAAGTCAAGGATAAGTCCTACAAATGCAAAAATTTAAATAGCTCAACTATGTATGACAATATACCTGCTACAGGCAAAGAATGTAGATCCCTTTATTTCCAACAATCTCCTGTTCCAGATTCAGCATCATAAATAGGATTATAAGTACACATGCTGTTTTAGTGATCCTTGCTTTTCAGCATATTCTGCAAGAAGACGAACTGGTCTGTGCGGGGTGGGTGTGGGGGAGAGGGTGGGAGGTGGGACAGGGGGGAGAAGCAGAAGCCAATGCACTTTCATCCCATTATTCCTTACCATCCATTTGCTAGGGTTCAATCCCAGGATCCCATCAGGTGACCCTGCTGTTTTCAAAATCACCAGCATATAGTTCACATTGGGTTTTGGGAAGAGCTGACCTGATGGCTCATGAAGGACTTTGCTCTCGGAGGCAAAAGCAAACAGGGCCCTTGCCTCCAATGCAGTGGTTCTGCAAGCCAAACGGAGCACCTTGTCAGTTCAGACTAAGTACAGCAAAGGAGACCTGTTATCCCTTCCTTCTTTTCCTTTGACTGTACCAGTATGGACCTCAATGTAATAAAAGGGAGAAATCCACCGTCATGGTTGGAAAACCACATTGCAAAGGCCAGCTGGTCCCTTGAACTCCGTAGGTTCTTCCTGGGAGATACACCATGTTTCCTATTTCTATGGCTTCAGCTTGGAAAACAGAGATATAACGTGGCATCATGGTCTCAATGTAAACTTTAGACAGATCCACTGTGATTGCTGTACAATCATCTCCTCAATATCCCTCTTCCACGCAAGTTCCGAAAACAACGCTTCTGCAAGTGGAGCACAGTTAGTTATAAAAGAAGGCCGGCTGCCATTAAGCATATCTGCAGAGATGGTGGGAAAGGGAATTGCCTGATAACAATTCAAAGGGGAGAGTTTGTTGCCAGTCACAGGCACTTCATTCACTGGCCTATCACAATAGTTGTTATAAATCCTCCCACACTCCCTTCAGATTCGCCAAGCCAAGAGTAGTTGGCATTGTCAACATTCCTCGTTTTCAAGTAATGTAACATGCATCCCTTTGTATTCCCCAGAAACAGAGCAACTATAACAAAAGCACAAAGAGAAAGACAAGCTTCATGCTGGTGCTGGTCTTGTGCCCCCCCCCCAAATAAAATGAAAATAGCAAGAAATCTAGTTTAAAAACTCCTTAAATCTTTTTCTAATTTCCTATAGAAATTGTTCTGGAACCATCTTGCCTCTTTGGTTTTTGTTTTTATATAGCAAGCAAGGCCATTGCTCAGATAAGAAGCCTCTGACAATAAAAAATAAAAATAGAATCCTCCATAGAAGCAATACTATCAACTGACTTTAAACCTCATTTTGGGCAAAGAAAAAAAAAATAGCACAGACTTAAGATTAATGTCTGTAGGATCAATTCCTAATTCATAAGAAAATGCCAAGGAATAGGTACAGCAACTTTTTAAAACCTTCTTCAACAAAGGCCAACAGATTCAACAAGGCATGACAGATATGTCTTGACAGACAGAAGCAATTGCCAATTTACTACAAATTTCAATGCTTGCAACACTCACAGTCCAAGTTGGTAAAGCACTACTCAGATCTTATCATATGGTAGAAGTACAATGCAAATGCAGCTGAGTTATGGAAAAAAGCTTTAATTAGTTTCAATACATTTCTGACCACTGCTACAACCGCCTTCGGGAAAGGGAGTAATGGCCAGCTGGGGAGGAGAGATGCGGCTCTCCTCAACCCTACAGGCAGTCTCCCCCCTCTCAGCACCTCTACGGGGTGGCTTAGCCCCGAAACCAGCCGGCTTGGGGCGCTCCAGCTGTGAGCACGGATCAAAGCCTTGCAGAAACAAGGTTTCAGTCTGTCACCAAAGAAGCTCAAACTGGAAGTCCGTGGTCTTCTGATACCAATATCAACACCAAGCCCAGCATCAGCCGCTACTTTTTGTTCAATGTCAGTATCTTCAGGAGGACCTTCTTCCAACTACCCACTTATAGATGACAATATCAGTTTTCCAATATAGTTGTATTAGATGTATGCTTTGTCTAACTGTCCAAAGTACAGATAAGCCTTGATTAATGACCACTCATTCAGCAATGGCACTGAACAAGGGGTGCTTACAATTGGCCTTTTGGAGTCCCATTCATATTAGCATCCCCACAGTCATGTGACTGTGCTCCGGGTACTCATTCCCAATTCATGATTACGACATTGTGTTGTCAATTGGTTGCTATTTGTCAATTTCTTTGCTACCTTCCAATAAACAACCAATGGGGAATCTGGCAGGAGGCTGCAAGTGGTGACCATGTGATATCATCACTTAAAGATCTCCAGTAATTTGTTTAATGATGTCAACTGGGAGTGTGGGAATTGCCATCTTGCTTAATAACTGCATTGCTTAGCGATGGCAATTCCAGTACCACTTATGGTTTGAGGACTACCTGTAAAATTGTTACATCATGACACATCAGGATGAAGCCATATATTGGCCACCATTTGAGAAGTGGTATTGAAGTGTATTGGCTCATAATTATAGAGCAGAATTTGCATTACGTAGGTTTCTTGCTGGCCAAATAATCTTTCTTTGTGCCAACTGAATACAGATGTTCTGGGCAGCTGTGTGTTGTCATGATGGAAATTTTTGTTTCAAGGGTCTGACAGTCACTAATCTTTTTTTTTTTTTTTTTACAAACAACACAAAATGCATTCCTGTTTGGTAACCAAAAATCAAATTAGTTTGAATTTTTTTCAGTTTTGCTTTAAAGATTCTATTTTCTGTCCTGATCATTTTGAGAAAAAAAAAAGTCAGGTTTTCTTTTTGTCATGTTTTCTCCTATCAGCATTTTTTCCCATACACTAAATTTGATTGTCTAGTTTTTATAATTTTTAACAAAAAAACATTTGCTTTTATTTAGCTGCTCTTCTTCCTACTTTAGCCATCATAGGTCATGTTGTTAACAGTTCATAATCACTTTTTCTTAACTTGGTATAGTTTTACAGTCTCAAACATTTCTTTACTATTAGTCAGATTCTGATTTAAAAATAGCACACTCCAATTATTTTCTTTTTGAAGAATAAATTTGTTCAGAACAAATTTATGCTCCATTAAAGAGAATTTTCAACAGATAAATCATTTGTCTGAAATTGTATAGGGTTTCCTACCTAAGCACAGGGTTGGACTAGTCAGTAGAAGATCTCCAAGGTCCATTCCAACTCTGTATTCTATTCTATTCCTTTCTGCCCTAATGTTGTGTGTTCTTAATATTAATTAATAAGACTACTTTATCCCCAATGGGAAGAGATGTTAAATGACTGGGCACTATACAGTAGGAAGAATTTATTTCCTAGTTACTATTTCTAGTTTCACGAACAGAATGAAGGCCAGCCAGATTACCCTAACACACTACAATTTCCATAATTCATTCTGGCCCATCTAATTTGACTGAATGTTACTCAGAGCACAAGGACATTATGATCTGATTCCTATAATGCTGTTTATCTCTTATAATCCAAGTTAAATTCCTACTTCCTACTTAATATTGCAGAAATTTACTTAATTTTACTTCAGTGCTTATGCAGTTGTCACAGTTGTCTTTAAATATATTCTTTGATAGAAATCTCAAATTATCAAAACATTTCACTCATTTTGTAATTTATCTTTGTTCCAAGTAAATTCCATTTCTAGGACTTGCCAAGGAACAGTTGCAGCTTGGAAGGAACTGTATTTCAAGTTCCTCTCAATCAAGCAAACTAACATTTTTGTAGAATTTGACAATCATATAGTTGGAAAGGACTTAAGAAGTCACCAAGTCCAACCCCTTGTGTACTGCAGAGGTTTACTACACCTTGCCTCATAGATGACTAGCCAACCTTTCTCTTTTGTAAGGCCAGGAATAGGAGTTGCTCTTGTCCTAGCTGCTTGAACTGAGTCTATCTAAAAGGCTTATTAGCCTAGCTCCGCCCACTCTGGGTGGCTCCTCCCAGCTTTTGACTCAGTCCTCAGCCAGGACGGACGCAAGTCACTGCCCCTCCTGCCTTTGGGTTTTTCTCCCCCCAAAGACAACCTTACTCAAAAAAAAAAAAAAAGAAAAAAGCGTGAAACTTTTAAAAAACACGTGGCTCCGACTCTCAAAACTGTTCTTTGGAGCTGCACAACAGCTGAGATTGCTCTGGCAATCCAGAGCAGCCTGCAAGGGGCCAAGGGACGTTTTCAGGCCTCCGCGGCGAAGAGGAGGCCACAAATACCAGGTGACCATTCCTTGGAGCAGGAGGCTTTGGCCCGCACTGTCCTCAGCTGCGGGGCCATTTTAGAGCTTCACAGTGAAGAAGAAAGCCGCAGTTTCAGTGACTACCTCAGGAGCTACCCTTGCCTTCCAGGAAGAAGTGAAAGGCCAGGAATCCTCCTCCAGGGTTCCTCGGTGAAGCAGGCAGCCTTGTGGCTGAAAGTGGCCATTTTGAAGACCTCATGGCCAAAGGTGGCCATTTTGAAGACTTCCTGAGCCAGAGGTAGCCATTTTGAAGAGGCTTGGCTCCTCCACAGCAACTCCTGTGCCTGGGCCAGCACTAGGCCATTGGTCTCTCGTTGCTGCTAGGCCACAAGATAACCTAGGGTACTGTTTAAATGACCTAATTCTGGTGGGGGACAGGTCCCTATCCTGAAGTAGATCAGGGCCTTCAGACCTCAGGCCAGGCCTGGTCTATATTTAATAGCCCTATTAGGCCCCAAAGAGTGTGAGTCTCAGGAGGAAGTGTTAAAACATCCTGCTAAAGATTGCACAGGGCTGAAGAAGAGTGGTTGTTGGAGATAGGGGATCAGAAAGAAGATATCCCCTGAAATTGCTGAAAAATCCCTTTGTGTGCTCTCCTCCTTACATAGGACTACAAGTCCAGAGAAGGCCTTTCTGCTTTCAAGATGGCAGACACCCTAAAGACAACAGAGCCTCCAGAGTGGCTAGATCACATAGGGCAGCTCCTGCTACTTCAAGTAAGGGAAAGCAGCCAGCAAAAAAGGCCTCTAAAGCAGAGGAGAGGGATGCTTCCAGGTGCCATCAAGCCTTAGAGAATCATATTGCCTGCGGACTTCAATTAAATTCATGCTCATTTTATATAATTACTTATCTTATTAACCATTCTATATCTTCTATATAACTTCTCCCCGCTTTTCACTCTTCTTAATTCTATTTTATTTATTTCATCTTACTTTAAATCATTATACTTATATCTTTTGTCCATTCTTTTCCAATTATCCATTTATCACATTCTCTTTAATATGTATAAAAAAAGATTTCTCCTGAAATCACTGATCGAAGTATGATGCCTTTCTATCCCCTGAATTAACATTTAGCATAATATCTAGTTCCCAATCTGATTCTGCTAAGTACATTCTACCTATTAAATTTTAAGAAAAGAAAAGAAAAAGAAAAAAGAGAATAATAAATCTATAAAATAATTAAGTACATAATTACCATTCTACTTTTTTAGTATGTTTTAAATAATACATTTTAAACTAAAAGAATTAAAAAAGAATAAAAAAAAGTTATGATAACATTAAGAGAATAGCAGATTAAGCTCTATCATTAAATCTTATACATTTTACACATTCTCAATAATATTAAATGTTAAGATCTATCATTAAATCTTAAACATTGTAATATTTTGATTTATTAAATCTTGTAATATTCCAATTGTCTACTTCAAAAACAAATGCTACAATAATACATTTATAATAACATTAACACAGCCAATAAACTCTATATTTTAGACATTCCCTTTACTATTCTAGTTTTCTATTTCTAATACAAATACTACAATACTATCTTATGTACTTTTGCAGATCCTTTTTTTAAAAAATAAATTATACATTACCCTTTGTCCCTAAAGAAAAATTTCTTTTTCCCATCTTGTTTTATACCTTTGTGGCTTTTTCTCCCCTTTTCCCTGCCGCCACTGAAGCCTGGCAAACCGGAAGTCTCTATTTTTCAGTGGCTTCTGAAGCTTCAGAGAGACGGTCCTGGGATTGAGAGGTTCTACCTTCAGCAAGGGGTTCCTTGATTCAGGAACACATTTCTCCTTCTGCTTCGGCCTATGCTCCAGCAGTTGCTACTGAGCATTCCTTGGTTGGTGAACCAGACAATATTTCAAGAATCATTGAGCATTCCATTGTTAGAAGTTATGAATGAAGTTATGTTAAAAAAGATAATACCTAAAACATGGTCAGAGGCTTACATTACACTTATACCGAAGGAAGAGACTGACCCATTGCAAATTAAGAATTATAGACCTATTTCCTTATTGAATGCAGACTATAAAATTTTTGCTTCAATCTTAGCAGAAAGACTTAAAAAATATTTAAATAATTTTATTCACCCAGATCAAAATGGATTTCTGCCAAAGAGACAAATTAGAGACAATATGAGAGTAATCTTGGATACTCTGGAATACTATGAGGCTCATCCTGAAAAACAAATGGCTTTGATATTCCTAGATGCTCAAAAAGCATTTGACAACGTGAACTGGAGATTCATGTTATTATTATTGGAGCAGATGGGTTTTGCTAAAAAATTTATTCAAGCAATAGAAGCCATATATAATAAACAGACAGCAAGGGTAATGATGGAGGGGGAACTTACAGATTTTATTAATATAAGGAAAGGCACAAGACAAGGATGCCCCCTATCTCCTTTGTTATTTGTGTTGACCTTGGAAGTGTTGAATAGAAATATTAGGGATGATAAAAACATAAAAGGTATGAAAATTAAGAAGGAAGAATTTAAGCTACAAGCTTTTGCTGATGATTTAGCTTTTATTTTGGAAGATCCGCTAGAAACAGCTCCAAAGTTATTGGAAAGGATAGAGGCATATGGAGAGGTGGCTGGTTTGAAAATAAATAAAGACAAAACAAAGATCTTGACAAAGAATATGCTATCGAGACAGAGAGAAGAACTGGCAGACCTTTTGAAAATTCAAGTTACAAATAAGGTTAAGTATCTGGGGATATATTTGACAACAAGATGTAGCACATTAAAGGAGAATAATTATATTAGACTTAAACAACAGAAAACTGCAGATTTGAAGAAGTGGGAAAACTTGCAATTGTCATTAATAGGGAGAATTTCAACAATTAAGATGAATATCCTACCTAGAATTTTATTTTTGTTTCAAACAATACCAATTAGGCTTGGAAAAGATTATTTTGAAGATTTAAATAAAACTATGTTGAAGTTTATATGGCAAGGTAAAAAAGCGAGAATAAAGTTAAAGCTTCTGCAAGATGCTAGAATTAGAGGAGGTTTTGGCCTGCCTAATTGGGAATTGTATTATCAAGCTGCAAGTTTGATGTGGGTGAAAGAATGGATAACATTAAGGAAACATAGGTTGTTGACATTAGAAGGGCATGACTTGCTGCTGGGCTGGCATGCTTTTTTATGGTATAAGGGAACTAAAACACAGGGTTATTTTCGAAGACATTATGTACGGGAGTCTTTGTGGTTGAATTGGGAGAAGATAAAAAGACAATGTTATTTGAAAATTCCAGTTTGGTTATCAAACATTGAAGCATTTTCCTATCCTATAATTTATAAGAAGGAACAAACAGTTAGATATGGGGAACTTTTAAATGAAAAGAGTGAACTTAAATCAATCCAAAACCTAGAGGAACAAGGTATAAAGATGAATTGGTTTTCATATGCACAAATACATTCAAGGTATGATGAAGATTCCAAAAAGGAGGGATTTTATGATAAACAGACTGATTTAGATAAGATTTTGATGGGTACTGATGAGAAGGTGATTAAAAAACTATATGGTTATTTACTGGGAATTAAATTGGAGGAAGAACAAGTTAAAGAAACTATGATTGTTTGGGGGAAGAATTTTGGACATGGGATTGATTTAGAGAAATGGCAGAAATTGTGGTCTCAAAATTATAAAATGACAATGTCAACAGCATATAAAGAAAATTTGTATAAGATGTTTTATAGGTGGCACTTTCCTCCGACAAGAATAGCAAGAATGTTCAAGAACAAATCTGAAAAATGTTGGAAATGTCATCAGATACCCGGCTCGTATTACCATATGTGGTGGACTTGTGAGGATGCTAGAAAATATTGGACTATAATTCACATGTGGTTGGAAAAAATGACAAAGAAACATATAGACTTGAAACCGGAGATCTTCTTATTGGGAATTTTACCTGATATGTATAGTAAAGATTTGAAATACCTGATTGTAAATGTATTAACAGCGGCTAGGATTGTATTTGCTAAAAATTGGAAAAATGAGAAAATACCATTACAGGAAGAAATTATTAAGAAAATATTGGAATGTGCTGAGATGAGCAGATTGACATTTGAAATTAGAGAGCAAGAGGATAAACAATTTTATGAAATTTGGGATCTTTTTTATAAATGGCTAGATGATAAAATACGACAATAGAATATTTAGAATGTTAGAATGTTTTGCTATTATTTTGTTATTTGACATTATATTTATAAAAGGTTTTTTAAGGATTGATATGATATGAGGATAGGATTTGTTATAGAATAAATTGGTTTAAGGTATTGTTAGCTCATAAAGCATGAATGATTAAAAATAGAGTCAAAAACTTCTTTTTTTTTTTAAGTGATATTGGGATATATAAGTTTGGATTGACAATATGAGTTGTTATGTAACATAATTGTAATTGAGACTACAGAACGAATGCACAAAAATGATGAACCAACTGACACACTTGATGTATATATGAGAGTTGATGTTTTTATGTTTTGTTTGTTTTGTTTGTCTGTAGAAAATTAATAAAATCTTTTTCAAAAAAAAAAGAAGGAGTGTGACATGTCAGAAAATGAAGGAATTACCCCTGACATTCCTGTGTTCACGGGCTTTTTAAGCATGCTTTATTCACTCCTTTGTTGTTCAAAGCTAGAAATACTGCCAATCTGAGGGACACAGATGATGAGGAAGCAGCTTGTCAGCTCCCATGGAGTCGGATGTCCTTTTCGATGAACCAGCAATAAGAAAGGAGGTGGTGCCATCTCCCAGGCTCTTTCTGAAAATCATTCAGAAACAGCTGGAGTCACCTGCCACAGGGCCTAATCCTTGCACTTGTGGTGCTGCAATGACTGTGGCCCGGGCTACACAAGCTTCAATTGAAGAAGTCTGCAAAGCAGCTACTTGGTCACCTCCATCTCCTTTCATTCACCACTGCTGTCTAGACGCCTTTGCTTCAGCAGATGTGGCATTTGGCAGAAGGATCCTGCAAAGAGTTGTCAAGAGCATGGAGGGCAGAACCAGTCTTAATCCCTCCTGAGGACAATCCAGCTTTGGTATGTCCCATTCCTGACCTGTCATAGCCTTACAAGGGAGAATGGGTGTTATCTTACCTGAACACCTGTTCTCCTTGTAGGCTAGACATGTCAGCCCCACCCTAATGGAACTGATCCTTCCAGTGGGCCAATGGGAGGGGAGGAACTGATAATGATGTCTTGTGATTTTTGTTTTTTTCTGAGGCAGTCCTGTCTGTCGTGATGACTTTGTAGAAATCTGGGAGGAGCTACCCAGCGTGGGCAGAGCTAAGCTAATAAGTCTTTTACAGATTCAGTCCAAGCAGCTAGGACAAGAGCAACTCCCATTCCTGACCTGTCTAGCCTACAAGGAGAACAGGTGTTCAGGTAAGACAACACCAATTTGAAACTTCAAATGAAGGACAAGAAATCACAGTACGCAATAATCTATTCCACAATATCTAGGATTCAATTCTGAATAGAAGCTATTATTACCATATGTCATATGACTTCTCAGACTGTATTTCTTTAGCAGCTCTAGGATACATTTTATAGTGGTGACAGTGTTGCTAAAAACTAATCCAGCAGTGATGAATTTCTATAATTTCTCCAGGACTTTAACATTTAGAAATTGTATTTTGAGCTCAAATATAAACAGTTTTCTTTTACTCAGATTTAATCAACCCATCTTATTACTTGTCTATGGAGATTCTCAGTCATGGTTGTCCCAAAGGTGCTTTTTTTCTCAAGAAGCAACTGGACTTTGAGGAGTTTCTTGGATGAGAAGCAAAACATCTTCAAATAAAAAAAACAGAAAGTCCAGTTGCCTCTTGAGGAAAAAAAAAACCTTTGGTTCATCTTATTACTTCTTCCACAATAGCAAAAGGGTTGTGTGAGTGCTTCTTTTTTCATCTCTTAAGAGTTGCCCAATTTTCTGTCCTTGCATTGTCCTTTTCACAATCTGCAATTCTTTTAGATACCATTACAGATAGGTTTGTAATGCTATGGGGCTAAGTGGCCAAATGCAAAAACCATGCTGGTTTCCTAATTTTGTAAACAGATTGTCAATTGCAAAAACCTTTGAGTCAAAGACTGAAGCAACTTTTTTTCCCCACTGTATGTGTTGAGCTGTGGTAAAAACATTGCTGTTACTTATCATAGTTCTGTAACTGTGAAGGCAGGATATGCAAATAATACATTTAAAAATATATATTACTTGCAATATGATTTTTTTTTAAAAAATATGTCACCCCTTGACTAGTTTTTTTGTTCAGATTGCCACCCCCAGGGAGCAAGGACTCATTTAAAATGTCCATTGTTCTTACGGTGGGATAATCTGGTATGAATACAACCTGCTCAAAATTATTCTGATGGAAATTTTTGAGTGGGGCTGTATTATTTCAAATTCAGAACAAAATGATTCTTTCATGCATTTACTGTTTTCAATATAAACATCACAACAAGGAAAGAAGCCAGGATGGGGTTTTATAAATATAGAAAAGCGCATGCTGGATTTGTTATTTTGTTCACATGGAGCTAGTGATTGGAAAATTTAATGTCTCTGCTATCATTGACAGATTACTCCGTGGTCAGTTTAAGATCAGTGGTGAGTATAAGACTTTACAGAAAATGGCTAAAATACTCGGCTCCAAACAGATAGGTTCAAATGGCTTCCCACTTTTGTTAGAGGTACTACTGTAATTCTAGCTAATCTATGAAATACAAAATTAACCCAGAAGATGAATCCATAATGTTTCTTAACAAAAAGCTTGAAAGTTTCTCTTGAAACTCTAATTTTCATACATCCTGCAATTCCAAAAGCTTTGACCACATTGCTTAAAATGTCTTCTTTGTTCCTTACAATGGCTTTCAATACTACCTATCATAGTATTCTTCTGAATTACTGGATGATTTGTTTGTATATTGTTTTACTGTTATTTCAATCATTTCTGCTAAGCTTTGTTCCAAGGATAATATTGGGAGGCTACAACACAAGGCCACTGATGTACAGTGTTTCATAATCTACAGTGTCTCATAATCATATGATTATTCATCAGAATAATCATGGTACTCAGCAATACTGCTCTTTACCATTTGATTTCAAAGATGTATTCTGAAATTCAGTAACAGATTAGATAGTCATCTAAAAATCTGAATGAAAGATTAAATTAAAAGAAATAGTTATGAAACTAGATCCAGGGATAGAGGGTTTATAGCTAAATTTATGCAACGGTCTCTGAAAAAAACAATTATGAGAGTGCTCCATGATCAGCGAAAACAATGGAACATATTTTCTTAGAAGTTGCATCTAGAGTCTAGACTTTGAGCATTTGGAAAATCTGTAACATGTTTTCCTAGGCTTTTAAATATTAATTTAATTTACAGTAGTATTTTTAACTGTTTCTGTTGTTCCCTAATTTTCTCTGTTGATCAAGAACTTATCACAGCAGAAAAGAAGGTATATTTCAAATAAATAAATGAGCAAATATTGTAATAAAAGTTTAACATTATTTTGAAAGAACTCAGCTCATGAACCAGCAACTGCACTTTTTGTTATAATTTTCCATGCTTGGTGCAAAACTAATATATTATGTAAGAGACTAATTAAATCCAGTATTTATAAACTTCAGCTGGTTCCATACCCAGTGACAAGTTCTCTAAAGCTGTTTTGTTTATGATAAAAGTCTGTCAAAACTGACTTCCAGTTTGTTTTCAAGTGCAAAGGGCATATAAAGAGAGGAAAATGCACAGAGAGAAACAATGCCATATAACACAGATGCAAACTGCAACAACTTCAACAAATTTGTTGTGTTAAAAAAAAAATCACTGAAATTTTGCCAGGACTAATTAATACTTGAATATGTACCACAGTGACATAATTTTGTCAATATGTTTGGAAGTTCATCTACAAGTGGAGAATATTGCATAGCAGGGCCAGTTTTCACCAGCAGGTTCAGCCCAAGAGCAGAAGAACCCCGGAATTTCATCAGATGACCAACAGACAGTTCTAGTCACTATTGGTAAGAAAGAATATTGAGCCTACCTTTAGAAAGAAGTTAGATCAGGGGTCTCCAACCTTGGCTCCTGGAAGCCTGGCGGACTTCAACTCCCAGAGTTCCACAGCCAGCTGGCTGTGGAATTCTGGGAGTTGAAGTCCGCCAGGCTTCCAGGAGCCAAGGTTGGAGACCCCTGATCTTCAAACAAACTACTGCTTAAAAATTGTAGACCTAGCTATGTACCATATCATTTCCCTGACTGCCTCTTTTTAAAAAGTCACTTTTTGACTTTTATAATAATAGTTTACATTGGAACTAACGAACTGTGTCATAAAAGGATCACCTAAACCAGTATGTCAAGTTTATCACAAAAAAGTCATTCATGGAAGCCAAACAGCCACTCTAAAGCTTAATTTTATGACCCTGTGAATCCAATAGAACACAGGAAGTAAAGCCTGAGAATAAAACTTGACACAATGCATTTGTTAGAAATACAATTAAAATTAGTATTTTCATTATTGCTTCAAGTTAAATGAATAAGATGGGTAATATCTGGTGATCATGCAATTCTGTTTTTTGCAGCTGAATAATTAAGGCATAATTTTCTTTCAGAGCCAGTGAAATAGTAAATGAATTAAAACTCCACTCTTTGAAAGTTACCTCTTAATCCCTTAAAAACAAGTAATCATATGTTTAACTTCCATGCATGCAGGTTTAAACAACATAGAACAACATAGAAAGTACCTGCTCACATTTCCCCCCACTTAACAGATCTCCAATAGAATAGAATACTTTATTGGCTAAGTGTGATTAGACGCACAAAGAATTTGTCTCTGTATTACTGCATTATCCTGTAAATTACCTGGGATTTTTTCCCCTTCCCATCTGAAGAGAACCGCTAAATTATAAAATGGCTGAAGAGAAAGGGAGGAGGGATTTACAATGGCTACATTCCCCCCCCCCCAAGTCAGATATTTTTCTAGCTTTCTCTTTGCTCTCCCATTTCCAAGCAAATGCATTTTTATTTAAACTGGACTTTTATCAAAATTTGTCTTTTTATTGCTCAACCTATATTATCTGTTTTATCCTCTGACTTTTTGACTAATGTTCTTTTTATATTGTAATTTTATGTACTTGTCATTTTCATTTCATTGCTAGTTAGCTTAAGCTTGTAAGCAGAATACAAAATGGGAATAAAAAGTATGAAAGTACATCAAAAACGTTTCAGAAGTAGTAGAACACAGCTTCCAAGATCTGCAAGTGGTGTCGCATACTGCCAAGAGGCTACCATATGAGGAAAAATTATGTATTGTAAAGATTGCTTCCAATATAATTTACTGGATTCCCTGCATGGATTGCCCCTGTGACTATGTAGGACATATAAGGAGGAAGCTAACCACCAGACTGCAAGAACACAAATGAGTGGTCAGATGACAAGACCTGAACCATTCAACTCACATTGCAATGAACAAGGACATATATTTAATATTGCAGCTATTAAGATTGTTGGATGAGCAAGTACAAAAACAGCCAGGGAAATGACTGAAGCCTGGAAAACGGGCCCCTCATCAGTCAACAGGAATTCTGATTTACTTATCAAATACTTAAGAAGGTGAGGGCTTAGAAGCAGAAGGAAGCAGCCAATGACTTAATAGCCAGCCATCAAACCCACAGTCAGCAACTAAAAATCCACACACAAGCAGGCACCATATACATACAACACACAGAGTAGCCCAAAGTACATACTTTACTAGAGAGATGTTCCCTGAGGATGGGCTCCAGCATGAGTTCGAAAGCTCGGAATACTAAACCTCTGGTACTGGTGACCGAACCAGATAGGATCCTGCAACATTATCCTGGGCATGTATATTTGCCTTCATTTGTAATAAAATGAACTTCAATTCTCAGAGCTCCCATTCAACTATTCTCCACGCATCTAGAAGTTGCCAATATTGGGAAAACAACACTAGCTTAAACATTGGAATATAAATTATATTACAAGTTAATAAGGAAACAGATCATACTTCACCATGATAACTTTTCATAAAATGGGTGTTGGTTCTTACCTGATACACCTCTTCTCGTGGAACTGCGTAGAGCATCCAGAGAGTGGGAGGTGCTTCAGTCTTCACTTCTCACAGGCTGAGCTGAAATTGAGGAACGCCCTCCTCCTCCACGTGACTCCTCCATGTGTTCCCCCCAGTTTTATCGAAGACAAGAGGACAAAAACAACCCTCTACTCTTAAGTACCAAACAACATGAACTACAATATTAGAAATCATTGGCCGAAACAGGTTTTTCCCCTTTACAGACGGACCAACAGGGTGGGGCTGGATGCTCTACGCAGTTCCACGAGAAGAGGCGTATCAGGTAAGAACCAACGCCCATTCTCCGTAGAACTGCTGCGAGCATCCAGAGAGTGGGACATACCAAAGCAAGTGTGTCCTACGGGTGGGAGTCCGTCTGGATTGGAACTTCCCCAGGATCTCTCATCACTTGCTGCAAAACTCGCCTGCCAAAAGATGCTTCAGCTGAGGCATAAACATCAATCTTATAATGTCTTATAAAGGCAGATGGGGAAGTCCAGGTGGCTGCCCGGCAAATATCAAGAATAGACGCCTGAGTAGCCCAGGCTGCCGAGGTAGCTGCACTTCTGGTGGAGTGAGCGGTAACCCCACTGGGAACTGGAATAGCTTGAATTAAATAGGCCTTGGATATGGTAGCCCTAATCCACCTGCCTACCGTGGACGGAGAAACCTTACAGCCTAGTGTCTTTGGCTGAAATGACAAAAATAGAGACTCTGCCTTCCTGATGGACTGCGTACGAGAAATGTAAATACGCAAAGCCCTTCGAACATCAAGGGTGTGCCACTGCCTCTCTTGCTCGCACAGAGGCTTCGGACAAAAATTAGGCAGGACCAACTCCTGCGCCCTGTGGAACGGTGAATTGATCTTCGGCATAAATGCTGGGTCTGGTCTCAGAATCACCCGCTCTGAATGAAAGATGCACAGATCTTTTCTCACAGATAGAGCTGCAATTTCAGATATCCTTCTAGCCGAAGTAATAGCCACCAGAAAAACTGTCTTAAATGTAAGAAATTGAAGTGATGCCTCTCTGAGAGGCTCAAAAGGAGATCTAGTCAAGGCCAGGAGAACTTTATTAAGGTCCCATGTCGGGTACCTGTGCACTACTGATGGGCGCAAATAAGAAGCCCCTTTAAGAAAAGCCTTGATTCGAGGATGGTGGGAAAGGGGACCGAAAGGACCGCCAGCAACCACCGTTGAGAGCGCCGTTACCTGCCTCCTTAAGGTGTTAGGTGATAAACCTCCATCTAGGCCATCTTGTAAAAAGGCCAGGATCTGTGCAACTGAAGGAGAGCGTAGGTCGATGAATGATTTGTGGCACCAGTTACAGAAACTTTTCCAGGTTGCATCATAAATGCGAGTGGTAGAAGGTCTTCTAGCTGCCAAAATGGTGTTAATGACCTGTGCTGATAAGCCTTCCTCAATCATCCTTTCCCACTCAACCTCCAAACGGCTAACTGTAGCCACTGTGGCTCTGGATGGAGCAGCGGGCCTTGCGACAGCGAAATCTGATCCAACGGAATCCTCCATGGCGGAGATACTGACAGATTGCGGAGGTCCGCAAACCACGGCATCCTGGGCCAATAAGGTGCCACCATGAGGGTCTCTGCTTTCTCGGCTATCAATTTTTGAATCACCCTGGGGATTAATGGAAGCAGAGGGAAGGCGTACAGTAGCCCGGGAGGCCACGGGCAACGCAAGGCATTGTGATTCTCTGCTCCTCTGGAGGGATAACGGGAGAAAAACCTCGGTGTTTGCGCGTTGAGCGGAGATTCAAAAAGGTCTACTAGGGGCTGACCGAACCTGGCTGCTGCTTCTCTGAACAGATATGGGTGCAGGTGCCACTCTGCTTGATCCAGTGTTGCCCTGCTGAGCCAGTCCGCTTGGACGTTGGAGGCCCCGGAGATGTGCTCCGCTCTGATGGATAAAAGGTGCACTTCTGCCCATCGACACAGTCGCTCGGCCTCTCTCATGAGAAGGATGGAATGGGTGCCCCCTTGCCGATTGATGTGGGCCTTGGTTGTAGGACCAGGACATGGCGCCCCCTTACTCGATGAAGGAATGCTCACAGAGCCAGGTACACTGCACGAAGCTCCAACCAGTTGATGCTCCGACTTTGCTCCGCATGAGTCCAAACTCCCTGTGCTGAGAGAGATTGTAGGTGGGCCCCCCATCCGGAAAGACTTGTGTCTGTCGTGAGAACAACCCTTTGAGGTTCCTGGAATAACTGACCTCTGTTGACAGATGGTTGCGTCCACCACAGGAGGGAAGCGAGAACTTTCGGCGGGACCTTCACTATAAACCTTGACGTGCTCCTTCCTGAATGCTGATACGACAAGAGGAACCATTGCAAAGATCTGGAATGCAAGCGAGCCCATGGAATAATGGAAATACAGGAAACTAGCTTCCCTAGCAGTTTGGATAAATTGAGCAACGATGCTTTCCCGGTCCGCCGGATATCCCTGATAGTGGTGCGGAGACTAATAAGTCTCTCCTGAGAGAGAAAGACCCTTCCTCAACAGAGTCAATCACAGCCCCTAGATGGGATATACTAGTGGAGGGGATAAGCTGACTCTTCTCCCAGTTCACTAAGAACCCGTGGGACTGAAGTACCGAGAGGGTAGCGCTAGTATCACTCTCGGCCTGATGTCGGGAAGGGGATACAACCAGGATATCGTCAAGGTAACAGTGGATCCGGATGGGAATTTGTCTAAGGTGAGCTGCAATAGCCGCCAACACCTTAGTGAAAGATCTCGGAGCTGAGGCTAGACCAAAGGGGAGGGTTACATACTGGAAATGCTGATTATTATAACAAAATCTGAGATATTTAGAATACGAGGAATGAATGGGAATATGGAGATAAGCCTTGGAAAGGTCAATTGACGTAAGCCAGTCCCCTTCTCTGATGCCCTGTAAAATCGACTGCAGAGTCTGCATTTTGAATTTATGGCGTACAATAAAACGATTTAACCTCTTAAGATCTAAAATGGGTCTCCATCCCCCGGAATGTTTAGGCACCAAGAATAAAAGTGAACAGAAACCCCGTCCCTGTTGGGATGGGGGTACAGGTTGAATAGCCCTAATATCAGAGAGATGTTTGATGGCAGAAGTCATAAGAGCCCGTTTAGTAGGATTCCTAGAAATGGGTGAAACCCTGAAATGTTCGGGGGGAGGAGTGAGAAACTGCAGGGTCAAGCCAAAGCACACTGAATTTGTAACCCAAGTATCAGAGGTGGATTCCTCCCACTTGTCGGCAAAATGCCTGAGGCGGCCGCCTATGGTAAGAAAACCTGCAATGCTACCTGGGCCGACAGGCCGCTCTACTCCCGGAACCCCTGAAGGGCCTTCTGTAGCTGCCCCCTCTCTTGCTTCTGCCTCCCGAGTCGCCCCGGTCCTGGTAGGACGGCCAGAATGAGGGGGAGCCCTGAAATCTAGGAGAGAATGATGACTGGAAGGAGGGACGAAAGGAGCCCCTCCGAAAGGACTGGGAACTCTTGGCTTCCTGCCTACGAAAAAGTGAAGGAAGAAACTTTTTCTTATTTCGGGTTTCCAGGAGCAATGGCTCCAGAGTGGGCCCGAATAATTTCCCTTTTACTATGGGGGCTGAAGCCAACTTAGACTTATTTTTAATATCAGCCTGCCAGTGACGAAGCCAAAGCAATCGTCTGGCAGAAACATGGGAAGAAATAGCTCGGGATGAGAACTTAACCAAATGAAAGGTAACGTCAGCTGCAAATTCCGCCACTGCCGTGATCTTTGCAATATCTTGATGGGTTCTGGTATCAGCTGGGGAAATGTGTTGCTTCAGCTGTCTGAGCCACCTGATGGAGGATTGGGTGAAAAAGGAAGCGGCCGTGGCCGACCAGATAGCCCAGGCATCAGCGGTGTGAGCCCGCCGGAGCGCCATCTCTGCTCGCTTATCCTCCGGCTTCAGTGCCTCCAGTGCATCGGTAGGATTGGAAGAGGAAGCAAGTCTTACAATCGGATCATCTACTTCCGGGGTGTCTAACATAGCTGAGAAATTCGGATCCAGGGTAAACAACCTCTTGTCCTGACTAGAAGGGGCCGGAGAAGGACCCACCGAGGCCAACTGCTTTGCCACCAGATCTGAGAAGATTGGGAGGGCCGGAATAATGTCTGCTGCCACTGTCAGCTGTCTGAAAACAAGGTCATCAGGACCTTCTGGACTTGATGGAGGGGTTTCAGAAGGAGGCTGAGAGGTCAGACCTGAAATGTTCTTTGCCTTAAATAGCAAGGACTTAAATAACTGGGGTTTAAGAAGACCCACAACAGCAGGTTGTTCAGGAGAAAGACCCTCATCTTCCGACATTTATCCCTCCATTAGGTCCCCCTCCAGAAAGGGTTCCGAATCCTGTAAGGAACCTCTATCAGAACCTTCGTACTCTCCGAACGGTTCAAGGCCCACTCCCTCTTCTTCTTAGTTATCCTCCCCCTCTGGGAATGGAACATCCATGTGAGGAGGTACCTGACCATGCTGTGACGCTGGTGCAGAAGGAGATCTCCTGGATAAAGACTCAGCCTTGGGAGTCCTCCCTCGGGAATCTGGTCTAGCGAGCTGCTGCATTCCTTCAGCTATACCTTGACGGATGGCAGACTGCATCCATTCCCTGATGTTCTCAGGTACAATGATTGGAGCAGGATCCTCAGAGCATAGGCCTGCAGCGGTCGGCGTAAAGGTTGCCTCTGGTACACGGGAGGGCTGGCGGCCTCGGGTGGAAGTACCGCCCCTAGAGGAAGAGGGTTGGCTCGGCAGGGGGGGGTAGAAGGAAAGGCGGGTGTTATAGAGTGAGACTCTTTAGCCCGCTTGCTAAATTCCCTTTCTAGGGCCTTTTGACGTCGTAAGGCATCTCTTTGAGAAGCACTGGAAGAATCCTTGTCCCTTTTGCGAAGGTAGTGCGTCTTAGACTTGGCCTTCAGAGAAGAGCCAGTAGGATTAGCCTCTGACATGATATTGAAAGAAAATGGCGGTTGGCACGCCGAGGAGTTCGGCCTACAAACATAAACCAGTTTTCCTAAAATTGGGTCACGTCCCCCTTTTTGAAAGAAATTTTATTCTAGAACTAGCTATTATCTATTCAAAAAAATCTCCTTTCTCTCTTTTTTTTTTTTGAACCTTATGCAATAAAAAAACAGAAAAAATTCTAGCAGCTAAATTAAAAACCTGAATATATACACTGGCAATTAAATACAAAAAAAGGGGGCAGGTTCAAGTAAGGAAAACCAAATAGACCCAAAAAGGTACAGCAAAAAAAAAATAACTTAATTCCAAATAGACCAAATGAACGCTGAGGCCAAGCAATTGTAAAAGGCAAGACAAGAAAAAAGGGGCCTCTATGGGCAGCCCCCCAACAACATGGAGAGTACGTGCCTGCACTTCTGAACTATTCTTCCAGTGCTGCGGGCCAAGGAAGAAAGCCAACAATATTAACTCTAAGAGAGACAACAGGGCACAGGGCCACAGTGCTCTCTCAGTAAAAACAAAGGCTCCATGTGGCCTGACGGTCCCGCTAAAGGGCCTACAAAAAACCTCGCAGCTCACTCTCAATCCAAAAAGAAAAAGGCCTTACTTGTTCAGAAAACAAAATGGCGCCGGCCACGAGGCGTGCCCAAAATGGCCGCCCGGCTCAGATCACATACCTCAGAAGCGCACCAGCCCACCGCAACTTCAAACGAGCGAAGGAAAGAGCTGGAAGAGGAAGCGCTGCCTCCTCTGAGGCATTCTAGGGGGGAAGACGCAATTGCGCTTTTAAAAATACAGCGCAGGGCCAAGCAGCTGAGCCCAGCATGCTTGGAACGGCAGAGGATAGATTAGAAGGGGGGGGGCAAAAGGCTCCAAACCCCTTACTTCCCTCCTGGGAGCGAAATCGCTCCACCAACTAAATTTGGGATCGTACTAGCCTTGCAGGGAGAGGAAAAAATGAAATCAAACCTGATCCAACTCTCAAGATCACCTGAAACGGCCAAGGAACGAGAAAAAGCTGCCTGCTTTTCGAAGGCTGAGCTAAAACTGGGGGGAACGCATGGAGGAGTCACGTGGAGGAGGAGGGCGTTCCTCAATTTCAGCTCAGCCTGTGAGAAGTGAAGACTGAAGCACCTCCCACTCTCTGGATGCTCGCAGCAGTTCTACGGAGAAGTGTTGTGTTAGTTGCTTCATGCAACTTTTCAATAATTTTAAATATATATGTACAACTTCTGTTTGTAGGGAAGAGACAAAAGAATATATAAAAATTCTTAATAATCAAGATAATATCAGCTTGGATGTCATGCATTCGACATCTGCACTGTACAACTAAAGAAAGATGTTCTAGTGATGATTAAAATGATGTGGAGAAAGAAACAAATATCCCAGCTAATGCTAGTTTGCAGTGACCAATAGAAGAAATCATTTTTACTTGGTATCAGAAATTCAACTACTCTTTAAATGTATGTCCTGACCCTACAGACACCTTTAATTGTCTTAGGTCACAAGACAGTATTATTTGAGGCATTATATCCTGCAATTATATCTATCCATCTCAATACATATGGCAGGAAAAGCATTCTCTACTTTTCATTAGACCAAGAGTCTCCAGTCCATGGACTGGCACCGGGCTGTGCCATGCCAGAAACCGGATTCATAAACAAGCGAAGCCCTATCTGTGGGATACAGGTAGCATGCAAAACTATGCCCCCTCTGGTCTGTGGAAAAACCTCTCTGCACGGAACCAGTCTTTGGTGCCCAAAAGATTGGGGGCTGCCATATAATGTCATCCGATGGGGCCCAGGAAGATATTTTTTTCTGGCATGATACCCATCTTTGGAACATCAACTCAACGGAAGATTGGATTGGACCCAACCTTGCTGTTTTTTTGTAAGGTCTTAAAAGATATGATTACATTAAAATGTATAGCATACTCTGCAATAGTTACATTGAATTGTTGGCTGTTTGTTTTCGACCTAGGCTGTCAATTATGTGTATATTGTTTTAACTGATATATGCTTTAAGGTGTTTTAACCGTTGTTTACCCATCCAGGAGTACATTAGAGATGGGCAGGCATACAAATTAATCAAGTAATTAATAAATAAATTTGAAGCTAGATTTCTAGAGTTCAAGATGTGCCAACAAATAAAGAAAACTTTTTCAAGCTCACTGATTGAATGGACATCTAAAAACCCAACATAATATTTCCACAAGGTTTATCAGAACCAGTCAGATATAGTATCACATTTTTCTCAAGAGAATAATAGACTCGAGGGAACTTACAGTAGATTTAAAAACAAAGAAGAAACAAAAAGTATAATACTTCTAAACTGCCGAATTGTTAATCAGCAATGAAATTGCACAACAATTTGTCAAACCTTAGCCATATAAAGGAACAATGAAGATAAAAATTGTCTCAGAAAGCACACAGAAATCACCTTTTTATCCATATCCCTAGATTCAGTAAGGTCTTATTCCTGGATCTTTTGCTTCATATGACCTCTTCCCTTTCTGAACCTGCTCTTGTACAACAGGCTCAAATGCAGGAAGGAGTAGGTAACAATGCCAAAAAGTTAAAGGATCAAGATATCTGGCATCAGATGTTTTACAAACTGTTCTACTAAATTAGTGGCAATTAAAAAAAACCTTATCATGACAATTTTGTTTAAAAATGTTGGAGCATCAAGGTTTGCATTCACTCTTTCCTACTTAAAAGAAGTCAATGAATAAAGCATAGGCATTGAAAAACCTGGTACCTAGTACCATCCCATCATCTGAGGCTCTTGTAGGAATCAAGACTGAGCCAATGAGATAAATGAAGTACAATTTCAAACAAAATTAAATAAAAATTGTAACTTAAGTCACGAATGATAAAGGAAACAATAAAAACACCATCAAGACTATGTCTATATGATGTTTCATCTGCCTTGAACTGAAATTGCTATATCAAAAATCAGAATAGGTACTCTGATTGAAACACAATTAAATGCTTACAACGCAGGTGAGACGAGGCCAAAGATTCAAGGTAGGAATCAATGCTTGAGATATTAAAGGGTAAAAAGAATTTGCTACTTAAAAATGGTTTGTCTGCCAATGAATGGAAAATAACCAGAAAACACGCATCATTCTCAGATACATATCATCACAAGCCGGAGGACATTATAGAATTGATAAATTCTGGGAGGAAGTAGAAATATGAAAAGCAAATATACTTTTTCACCCATATGCCCATTCTCCAAAGCATTACTATGACAGAGAAAATTTAAGTTAGAAACTGAATTCCATTTTTGTTTTCTTGTCATAGCAATGCTTATCACCTCTGCATGGAAACATGTATATGGGGCCTGTTTTCCATGTTCTATCTGGCAAGTTATTTATATATTTATCTGAATCACATTATCATATTTCATGCAGATTACACTTGAGTATTGAATCAATAAGTTAGGTTCTAGTAACAGGATAGCCAAATTTGAACAAACAAGTCCTGTGGATTTTAGAATAAAATGCTATACAACAATAAGCTCTAGTGTCATTAAGGAAACTACCTACCTGCCTATAAAAACTGGATAATTTGATATAGAGAATGAGGTTGTTCCATATTTAAAGCCAGGATGGCCTCCACAGTTGTGGTATCTATATTTATGGGTTGGACTGGGAGAGACCAGAGGCCTGTTTTAATGTTCTGCTCCACATTCAGACATGGATGCGTTTAACATGTCATTATTAAAGAGCAGCAACATCTCTAAAGCTTCCTTTGAGGAGCAGGGCTGTTGGAAACTGCATCAATTCACACTCCCTTGGAAATCAAGCTCAGTTTGTCAACTCACTTTGCTTATTCCAGGCAGCGGTATGCTCTGATTCAAAGACAGCCTCTCCAGAGCTTGGTGCTCCTGCATCACTCCATGGTCCCCAGTAAAAGATCCGCCCTGCAAGATTCTCCAGTTTCTGTAGTGCTGACATTTTACTCCTGTTGTTCTTGTTGGAGTCTTGACTATTTATTTCAGCTCCTTAGCTCATGTTTCTCTTAATTTTATCAGTAATTCTTGTCATTCCTGGTCTGCTCTCAGAGCAAACACAATCATGCAGCTCAGTCAGGATTTAGGAGAGCGCTCTCTTTGATCATTGGTATTTACCCACTGGTAGAGGCAAGCCGGGTGTTTTTCCTGTCCCAAAATGTGAAGTGGACACTAAAGGAAGCAACTGGAGAGCAGACACACTTCCAGCAAAGCTCTTTACATACCCCCTCAGCTGACTGATACAGACATTTGGCTTGAACTGATTGCTCTCAACTTCTAACCAGGACAGAATTTCCAACAAACCCACCTCCCTGGACAAAAGCACACGTGTCAGTTCAGCAACAGCTACATAGCTCTCCAGAGCAATCATCCATAAACATGCCAGATTTTCCCAACCCCCCACTATGCCCACAAAGGCTCCACGATAGTCCATTCCATATTGGAAGCTTGATCAGTTATACAGCTGGTTATAGAGGGAGAGCGGCAGACAGATTTGATTAATACACAAAAAGGGAGGCCTGCCAGATCGAGGGTAGCATAGGCCATGCAATAAGGCTTAAAATAGCTCAGAGATTCTTTCTATCTCATTTGCTCTCAGAGTTGAAGGCAGGGCAAATAACAATCTCATCAGGTAGGGAAGTCTATTTTTAAAAAATATATGTTAATTCTTTAACAGGAACTAGTTTCATAAACAGACATGTTTAAATAATAATAATAACAGCCCCAAACAAAGGACTGGTGCGACAGATGGGACAAAACCTGGTGCAGCCCATAAAATACAAGTACAAATTAAGAGACTGCCCTAGGTCATATTTCTTTGGGCGCTCTACATTCTAGAGATGGCAATTTGCTTTTCTAAATGCTAAATTTAAATGTAAACAGCTTAACTGCAGTAAGGGCTAACCACAACTTTTGGAATATCTAAGCAATTCCAAAGAACTTACAAGGAATTAAACATAAGTATGTATCTCTAATGCATGTATGTATCTCTGATCCAGAATGTGCCAACAACTAATCAAATATAAGCTGCTATTCTGTTTTTGAAATCAATCTGCTGCTTTGATCATATTCCGAAGCTTTAAAAACCATGCTTAAATAAAATCATCTATAAAAGAGAAGAATGGGTGGGAGAGGAAGGGAGAGAAAAAGTTAAGGTATAAGGCAGGTATCCCTTTCTAAAAAAACTGCTTACCAATAAGATTCAGATTAAAGATGATAATTAAATATGACGGAAGAAATCTGAAGACCAAACTGATTAAAGGGCCAGGAAAAAAGTCATTACTTTAGCACTCTGAAGTTACGTAAGATATAACTGACCAGCCGACCAAACAAATATATCCACAGAAAAAGTTGGGTCCAAAACTGGAAACTGAATTCAGAGTCATCTTCCCATATATTTTGAGGACTGTTGGGTTTAGAATCCATATTACCACCTCCAGATTACAGAGAGTTAACACACAGTTGATCCAGATTCAGGCTGCAAGATCAGGTCTTCCAATATTCATCTCCAACACAGATTTAGTTTGTAATAAAAAAAAAAAAACTGCATGGCAAAGCTGCACTTCTTGACAAGGATAGCATGCAGAATGGCAGAGTAATTTTGTTTTACTGTTTCAGAAAAAAACCCCAAAGGAACAGCTTTGAAGCAAGAAGTGGCTGGGCATGATGCCAACTTTGTTCAAAGAGTTTAAAGGAACAGACACCCAATTCTAGATCTTTACAAACAGACTTAATTTACAACTGCAAAAGGAAATTTTATACAGTACATCCCAATCATTTTACTACGGGGAATAGGCAAACTGCAGAACCAAGTCTCCCCAGCAATATCTACATAGCCGTAGGCCAAACTACAGATCACCCTAACAAATTCTGACAGGAGATAGATTGTTGCAAACTTTTGTTTATGGACTAGTGATTAGAATAACCAAGTAAGAGGATGAAAGAACATGACATGGCTAGAAAATACTTTAAAGTTATATGTGTTAGCAAGCAGTTTCTGGAAACCTTTGTGGCTTGTTTCAATATTAACAAATATACATATTTCAAAATATTACAAAAATCAATTAGGTTATATGGTAATAAAGAATGCTGATAAAATTATTACAGATAAAAAAACTGCAAAGCAAATTTAAGATACATGTAGAGAAATATGTAAAATAAGGGAATAACCAATTTCTTGGAATTTGATGTACATGCAGGAAGAGAATTCAAGTGTGTGGATAAACAACAGTAGATACAATTTCTTAGCTGAAAGAATTAGAAATCTTAATTGATTGCATTAAAACAAATGGATTCTCACTTCCAAAAAAGGGTTAAAATTGTACAGGTGAAGTTTCATTAGTTTTTTTAAAAAAATGATGTATATTCTTGGAAGGTAAATCTTTGGTGGATTCAGCACAAAAGCTCAAAGTATTTTTCTAATGATCATGCTGGAACGAATACATTGAGCTAGAACAGCAGAAAGCAAAGGTTGTATAAGTCAAGAAGTGGGACACAAGTAGGACAAACAGAATAATAATCCCTGAAAAGCTTTGCTTTCTCAGCAAGTCTCTGATTTCCCATGCTTCTAGAGGGTTGTTTTATTTTATCACTCCAGCTATGGACACACAAGAAGATTAGCAAGAATTTACCTAGAGAAAGATTACTTTCACTGGAACAACTATAATCAGTATTGGTACATGCACATGCTAATCTTAGACTCTCCCACAAAAATCCTATCAAGAAGGGAATTATGCCAAATATTTTCTAAATTTAGTAAAACTGTTGAAGAACACCACTAATTACTATTTAACACCACATAGTGTTACTTTCATATATACTGAGGAGGTAAGTATGGATATTATAAAATTTACAAAATACAAAGTTGTTTAAAGAATTGATTAAATTAATTAAAATTATGCGCTAACGTATACAAAATTCATCCTCAACTGTACAGCAGGCCTTTTCCTATGGATGGTACAGAAATTATAGTTGGAATTCTGGCAAGAGAGTATAATGTGCATTAAACTTACCTTCATGAATCTCAATATAGATTTTAAGAACAAAATACTTGCTACTGCAGAAATTTCTAAATTTCATAGGAATTAGTTTAGTTGGTAATACGTTATCAGAAAGAGTCAATTCTACATCAACTAAATTACCGGGTATTAACCCTACAGAACCTTATCTGTTGCTTGCTAGATGTTCAAGTTTAAACTCCCATAATTTCTCAACCTCTACAATCATGCAGGGTAGAAAGCTGTGGAAATTTATAACTGTAAAATTTATGTGCTGTAAAAACTCTTCATATGCCACAAAGTTGAGATTAATTTATCTAGGAGCATGGCATCCCAATGCACAATTATTGCATTTTAAAATTAAAAAAATAATCTTAAAGATTTTTCTCATTAATATAAATCTTCTAATTCAACCAATAATCAATAAAACATTTTAATTATATAAACTGGATATTAAATTCCTTCAAATTAGTTTTTTCTCTAAAACAAAACAATGATCTAGCAGAAAATGGCAAAAAGAATCAGCTTGGAATATTCTAAGAACATAATTGGATTAATTGCAGCCTCTTGTACTGTGGAAGTTACAAATGCAACACTGAAAAACATTATCAGAAAATAAGTAAATAAGGTAGTCCAGAAATTATAAATCACCATCATTAGAAGAAACAGAATAAATCATAAACATTAAATAAAAACCAAATAAACACGAGCATTAAATTACATTAAAAACAGCAGGGAAAGACAAGCCTTGCTGAGAGAAGACCTAGCCAACATTTTCCTTTCATTCATTAAGCATAATAGTAATTAGAATGACACAAATTGATACAGACAACTACCAAGAGTTATCTCACTGAAACTTTGCTGTTGCCTTCATCAGTGAAATGTGATGTAATATGCAAAGAGGATACATTTGGAAGCATGTCTTCCATACAGGTGAAACTCAAAAAATTAGAATATCATGCAAAAGTTCATTTATTTCAGTAATGCAACTTAAAGAGTGAAACTAATATATGAGATAGACTCATTACATGCAAAGCAAGATAGTTCAAGCCGTGATTTGTCATAATTGTGATGATTATGGCTTACAGCTCATGAAAACCCCAAATCCACAATCCACAAGGATTGTACATAGAACAATATCGGACCTCTGAAAAGTATAAGCATGCATATGTACTCAGTACTTGGTTTGGGCCCCTTTTGCATCAATTACTGCCTCAATGTGACGTGGCATGGAAGCTATCAGCCTGTGGCACTGCTGAGGTGTTATGGAAGACTAGGATGCTTCAAGTGGCCTTCAGCTCTTCTGCATTGTTCGATCTCATGTCTCTCATCTTTCTCTTGGCAATGCCCCATTGATTCTCTATGGGGTTCAGGTCAGGTGAGTTTGCTAGCCAATCAAGCACAGTAATCCCACGGTCATTGAACCAGGTTTTGATGCTTTTGGCAGTGTGGGCAGGTGCCAAGTCCTGCTGGAAAATGAAGTCAGCATCCCCATAAAGCTCGTCTGCGGAAGGAAGTATGAAGTGCTCCAAAATCTCCTAGTAGATGGCTGCATTGACCCTGGACTCAATGAAGCACAGTGGACCAACACCAGCAGATGACATGGCTCCCCAAATCAACACAGACTGTGGAAACTTCACACTGGACTTCAAGCATCTTGCAGTGTATGCCTCTCCATTCTTCCTCCAGACTCTGGGTCCTTGGTTTCCAACTGAGATGCAAAAGTTGCTCTCATCAGAAAAGAGGACTTTGGACCACTGAGCAACAGTCCAGTCCAGTTCTGTTTTTCTTTAGCCCAGGTAAGATGCTTCTGATGTTGTTTGTTGTTCAGGAGTGGCTTGACAAGAGGAATATGACATTTGAAGCCCCTGTCCAGGATTTGTCTGTGTGTGGTGGCTCTTGATGCACTGACTCCAGCCTCAGTCCACTCCTTGTGAAAGTCCCCAATACTTTTGAATGGCCTTTTCCTGACAATCCTCTCTAGGCTGTGGTCATCTCTGCTGCTTGTGCACCTTTATCTTCCACACTTTTCCCTTCCACATAACTTTCTATTAATGTGCTTTGATACAGCACTTTGGGAACATCCAACTTCCTTTGCAATTACCTTTTGAAGCTTTCCCTCCTTATGGGGGGGTGTCAATGATGGTTTTCTGCACAACTGTCATGTCAGCAGTCTTTCCCATGATTGTGCTTCCTACTGAACTAGACTGAGAGACCATTTAAAGGCTTTGCAGGTCTTATGGCTTTCTTAGCTGATTAGAGTGGGACACTTTTGAGCCTAGAATATTGACCCTTTTCACAATATTCTAATTTTCTGAGATTGTGGATTTGGGGTTTTCATGAGCTGTAAGCCATAATCATCTCAATTATGACACATCACGGCTTGAACTATCTTGCTTTGCATGTAATGAGTCTATCTCATATATTAGGTTCACCTGTTAAGTTACATTACTAAATAAATGAACTTTTGCACGATATTCTAATTTTTTGAGTTTCACCTGTATATCAAGTCATGAATATCCACATGTACCATTAACTGCAGAGATGGAAAATCAGCCACTTGTTTTTATATTTTATGCATGACAAATCTAAGTTTAAGAAAATATCTTTAAAGAAAATTTAAGAAGTACTTTTGAATTTGTTACTTACTAATGTCCAGTGATTGAATAAGACTGAAGTACAAAGCTATAAATGTCATCTTAATATACTATGATATTCCAAATAAAGGTTTCTGCACAGCATATCAAATTACTTTTAGAAACATATGAAGTCTTACTGGAAGCTTTAATAGTAGGATATATTTTTTTCAATTTAATTTTAAAAATGCTAACTTATATGTAAGCATTAGTCAAGTGTCTAAATGGTTTTATCAGCTTACAATATGACTTTAGCAAATAAATTAATTAGTAATGCAGTATTGCTTTAGAATTCAGGATTTGGTGAAAATACATGGAACTCCAATTCTAAACTAAAGCTTTAATTTTTTTTAAAGTTACCTAAAACAAAGTTAAGAATGATTACTTACCCTAAAACTTTTTAGAAATACTTATCCAAAGCATATATTTGCAATATCAAGTGCTGCAGTGATTCAACATAAAAGGAACCTGAGATGAAAATTTTCAAGTCGGAGTGCTTTGTCTTCTATTCAGTTGTTTAAATCTGATTTTTAAAGTCACTAGCGTACTAAAATTAAGGATAATCTAGCTTCAAAGATCTGATAATGAGAAGCATATTCAATGCTAGTCAGAACACCACAAACCAAAATATATATGGCACTTGGTTTACTGATATGCATTCCTTTAATGGTGTATTGTTCTATAAGAAGTAGCTTGCTGTAGTTTATCTGCTTTTCTATAAATATTTGGAACCATTATTATAATTTAGAACATACTGCACCTAACCATCACTGTTGCTTACCTGCAAACTTAAATAATAAATTTTGCATAGTTAATCCAGATTTCCAAATACATCAATAAACAGCTATATCCTTTCCTGAAATAGGTCTGTAAAGATTTTAGAACTTATCAGAATCTAAACAAGCTATTTACAGCATAAGGCAGAACAGCTCACAATAACAAAAATACATTTACAATTATTACAATAATTTGCAACGTAAGAAATCAGAAAACCTATGTTTTGTTTTTGTGGTATGTTTCTGTATGTTCTATCTTTTCTCTTTATGATTCTGAAGTATAGGAAGGAGCAGGAAACTATTATTTTTGCTGACTGAGAAGGAAGGGTTCAATTCCAAGCTGCACTAATCCAATTTGTAGCCTCACTCCACATTCAATGCCCGCATAGCTTTGTCAAGTTTACATATTAAACAAAACCATTATTTGTTCTTAAAAGTAAAATTCAGCCCGCCAGGCTGCAGTGCTAGCCAATAACTTACTTCCTGAACTTTCTGTTCCTTGTTTGCACTTTACCTTTTTTCTAAGAATATACTTGTAAGGTTATATTTTGGTCCTTGCAGTCACGTTAATCTATTTACTTTTCTCAGCATGAATATTTTCTAATATATCAGCATATTCGACATCTTTGGTATGAACATTTCACTAACTGTAAATATCTGAAGTCGCTCAATATTTAGTAGAAATTATTTTATTCTCTCAATGTTTCTACTGTGCTAATGATTGATGGTGAAAAATGTTTTTTATATATCCACAGAGGGAATCACCATTTTCTCTCTGTCTCCAATAACTATGTTAATATTAAGCAAAGAGCAACAACAAAAATAAATATATCCTCCAAAGCTTGTCTCATTAAAAGAGGAAAGAAGAGAGGGTTGAGTGAAGAGGGTGTCTGCAGGGAAAAGCAATCTTCAATAGAATAGTATGCTTGGAAATAATGTATAATATCTCCCTCTAGTGGCTGGACCATATAGAACAGGACTAAAGTATAGTACAGTTTGTAAGTATAGTAAAAGCAACATATCCTCCTACAAACCTATAACAAGTGTTTTAATCTTTTCATCAAAGATGCTGAATCAAGACTTGGGAGGAACACAGTTTGTATTTAATAGTGTTCTGGATAAATAACTAATTATATTTACTAATTAATTTCAAGCTTTTAATAAAGCTTAAATAGTATCTAATATAGCGTTATGTACAAATTGGATAATGTAGTGAAAGGACTATGTTTCACTCTTTCCATGTATTTGAAGTGGACCCGGAGACTGTTGGAAATTATGTGAAAGTCAATATGAATATTACATTTATAATTATTTCCTAGTTAGATGTGCTCAGGGTACCATATGTAGCACTGCTTTCTCATAATAACCCCATGAAGTAGGGTTCTCAGTCTCTATATCTTAAGAGGAATAACTAACCAAAAACCATCCAGTGAATTTCTATGACGAAGGGTAGATTTAAATCTAGGTCTCCCTAGTTGTAGTCTAATGCATTAACCATTTACACCGCATTGTCTTGCCAATCTTCTATATCAACATTCCTCAATCTTTTTGGCACCAAGGACCAGTTTCGTGGAAGAACATTTTTCCATGGACTGGGAGTGGTGGTGTTATTTTGGTTACACTTGCTTACCCACCACTCACCTCCACCTGTGTGACCCGCTTCCTAACAGGCCACAAACGGATACCAGTCTGTAATCCAGAAGTATTCTATACGAATACTGAAGTATACAAATTCTTCAACTGTTTAACATTCTGCAATACTTCCTCATATAGTTGTATTTATTCTAGCATTACACTGACAATTTCAAGATAACATACTTATACTGTTGAAAAATCCACATCAGTTATGCTATATATAAATATTCCTAAATTAGTTTATGACCTTAAGTTAAACAAGGTATTTTCGGTGGACCTTGGTGCCGGAAAACTTGCCTGTATAATATTTTTGGTACAATATATATCCGTATATACACTAAAAATAATCTGCACTGTATCACATTTGTATACAGAAAAAAATCAAGAGTTGTATAAGGCAGCTTTAATTCTTCTGGAAGTCATATACGTATTTTCATTTATTCCATCTACTTTTTAAGTGTGCTGGGTAGCTGAGGGGAGAGTGGGGGAGAGCTGTTTGTTTTGAACTCACATGAAAATATATTGAATAGAGATGATCCACAATAAAGGAAGCACTTCCCCAAAACTCACTGAAAGATAAAACATTTGTTTTAGGAAAGTAGCACCTTTTTTCCTCTTTGAATTGTTATTATCTTAAAGCCATTGCTTCTTAAATTAGGTAATTTCTGTTTCAGTATGCTAATACTGTAATTACAAACTACTCCTTTTTCCAGAGAAACTTGATTTAATATTACATATTTCTGAATAAAACTAAAATTTCAGTCTATTTCTTTACTGCAATATTTTTGCAATCACAATGGAACTGCTCCTGTATTCAATGTTCAAATATGAACATTATTAATTCTTGGTTTGCAGAAAGAAGATTCACAGAAAGTAGATCACTTCTATTGATAGATATCTGATAGCTTGCAGTAGCTCTGAAAGTTTATAATTTCAGCTGTTTTAACTACTTCAACAAAGTATCTTCCCGTCCAAATTTCTGAAATGAAACAATAGGGATGGCAGTGGAAACCAAATTGGTTTTTCGTGTGGAAAGATAATTCAGCAATCCAGTTGAACTTCTAGACTCAAAATTCTTTAATGTTAAGTCTTTTACACTAACTTTAGCTAGTGAATCTCAGGGTTATTAAAAACAAAGGCGATCCACAAAGTCATCTCTGGGCCTAATGAAGTCTCCAGAGCCATTAGCACTTGCCTCCCAATCTTCTGTACTGATATTATAAAAAAGGTGGGATTAAGATTTTGAATTTCTATGTTTGCTACCTTCTGCTTTCAGAAAGAATACCCAGAGAACAGTTCACTGCTGTAAAGTTTTAGTTCCTTAAACTGGTTGCTGCAAAACAGTAAACATCCCATATGTCCATTAAAGAATGTAAAGCTGAATTAGTAACATTTCCAACCTAGCACAAGAGCGAGGCCACAGAGGCCAACAAGATAAGAATACGATGACAAGATATAGTAAGCTGAACTGAGTGGCACTGTATAAATTAAGAGGCCAACCTTTTTTTTAAAAAAAACCCAATTCTGTGGAAACCCAAAGGCAGCCAGTTCCCAAAACTATTCTTCACCTTCCTAAACTCCTTTGCTGGGCCCAGATTAGATCCGCCTCATGGTAGTGTGGAAATTTCCAATCAAACCTCCCACCCAGAACATTACGATCACCATCACCCATTCCTAGATAATGCTATGATACAGTTTCTTTGGCCTCCTCACAAACATCAGGCCTACCCTCACATGACCAGGCAACCTGTTACTCCTCCTCACCTCCAGCATCCATCTTGCCAGCCTGGAATGTGGCTTCTCTGCACTTGCCTACGGCTCCCCAGAAGGGTCAATCCACACTAACTGCTTGCTAGGGTTCTTATGAAGCCAACTTCAGGAGTAAGGAGGGAAACTCAGAGAGAGGGCACACAAAATGAGATGGACCATATCCCCCCTGACGCCATATTTGTTTGCTTCACCAAATATTTCTAAGAAATCTAAGCTAAAATGCACTGACTTCTAGCTCTCATGTAGATTAGAAAGAAGAGTGTGACCCAACTCATCATACATGCCTACATAATATGCACTTTAACAGACTGTTTCTGTTTGGATGAGAAAATGGGATGGATTTCTTCATAATTAGAAGCACCTGTAATTGACTAGCATGTTAATTGTTTAATTTGGCCAGCTAAAGCAGGGATCCCCAACTGGCACCGGGCCACAGCTTGCCAGAAACCAGGCCGTGCAAACAAGTGCAGTTCTATCCGCAGAATGCAAGCAGCATTAGAAATCACACCCCGTCTGGTCCGTGGAAAATCTTCTCTCCTTGGAATCAGTCCTTGGTACCCAAAAGGTTGGGGGCCACTGACATTATAGCAATGTTTTTCAGCAATGTCAGGAATTTCAACTGCACAGAGAACAAATGCAGTGATTTAGGGAAACCAGTTTCAAATTTTCATGAAGATATATAAGCCAGATGTAACTCACATAATTATTGTAAAGATACATGGAAGCGCTATACACTAGGTCTTAAGTGCTTAAAGAAAAGGAGGAAGAGATGGCTTTAGCTAGCTTTGATAAACATTGGTTACCAAAATCCACTCTCAAATGTATTTGGATTCATTACCAGTTTTTATCCCAGCCCAAATGTTTTTTCACCCCTAATTTCAAAACTTGTCTCAATTTTTTGAAGATATATCACCTTCAGCATGTGAACTAACACTTCTGAGTTCACTTAAAAGAGTCATGTTAATGGTTTCATTATTTATTGTGACTTCTTTGGGACAAAATTTTGGAAGTTTTTTAATGAACTCTCCAGTTATTTGTTTAGAATCTTCATTTTTACATGTTTGAATTGGCATTGGAATATCCAAAGGTTACATTCTCTTTATTCTTGGTATTTTGATTTTGCATTTTGTCAATGTATAAATTCCTTTTAAAGCCCAACAATCCATAATAAGACACTTGAAAGTTGCCTCAATAGCAGCTAATAGCAGCATCGATTTTCATCTTAAATACTCACAATGATCCCATTATAAAGTTGATATTTCATGCTTTGATCAACATCTGTCATAACAATAGATTAGCTGAATTTGATAAATAAAACAAATTCACCAGCTGTGAGTGCTCTTTTTGTATTTGACACTTTCTCCACAAAGTGGCATACAATATACAGTATTGTCCACCTTTTTATTTGTGCAATCATCATGTGAGATGAGTATTATGAGATTGGAAACTGTCCTAACATGGAGGTGAACTTCATAGCACAAATCCTGTTCTAACACTAATAATACTGGCTCTGGTTTCCTCATATTTTAAGGAAATATTCCTTATTCCACATATAAAAGATCCTAAGAGGCTAAAAAAAGACAAACTCTGTGTTTTCTTCTGGCAAATTTTTTCAACCAACTTTCCACAAATATACAACTATTTAATCATCCTATTATAAATGAAGGAAGCACTTGATCTAATCCACATATGACCAGAACATTTCCCTCTCCTTTTAATGTAGGCCCATTTTTATTACTGCATGTCTAAAAGTTTGAAAAAGATGGGTACTCAGTACATTTCATTTAGATACTTCCCATCATTTAATAATTATGGTGAAAGGAATTAAGGCCATGTCTGATTCTATACAAAGCAACATTTGTCACACTCCGCAAGTCACAGCCTGCTCTTGATCTACCTGTTTTGGAAAATAAGAAAAAAGTGATGCTAAACCTATTGGTGAAAAGACTAAAGTATATTTATAAATGTTTGGTTCTAAAATGTTATTTAGCAGGAAATACATAAAATCAATCTCAATATTGTCTTAATTCTATACCAGTTAGTGAAATTATGCTGTATATCTCTATCTGTTAAAAATGTGTAGTTTATATTTTAGTGTTACATTTATTTGAAATAAAGTTTAATACTTTCAAATTTACTTTTAATAGCATATTGAAATTGCTGAGGATATTGCAATGATTTAATATTAAATGAGGATCTTCCCTGTTCAGGTTTTTCTTCCTTTTGGGTAAATATAGGAATAGTATCTTGAATTTTCTATTATATACAATATCTTAAAACTACATTTAAGCAATATCTGGAGAGCAACAACTTTTCACAACTAAGCATTTTGTTAATTGTTCCAGCAATTAAATAGGAATGGGAAAATGTTGATGTGAGCTACTTTGACAATATCTACAAACCTTTGGAAAGTGAAATCTAAGTATTATTTGAGAGGAGGAACATGGAACTTCCAGTAACAGCACCCACCTTAGTCAGCTAGTAGTGAGGCAAGAGAAGTCAAAAAGGGGATTTTCTGTTATACTACAAAAGGTCTGGCAGCAAGGAGAAAATATGAGTATAGTTTCAATCTCTTCCTATCAATTGGCACCTAGCATGACCAGTAATGGGCTGGAAGGAGGGCCCCTGAAAGGGAGAAGTAATGAGCACTATTTTTTTTTCAGATTCATCCTGGAGGATGATGTAGAATGAAACATTGGGCTTTCCTACGACATTCAAAAACTTTCCTTACCAAGAATTTGAACCTGGATCTCCACTGTGTCACAGATAGATAGTATCATAACTAGCTAGTATCAAATAAAAGACTGAGTTGATGAAAAACAGAAGGCAGTATTTGCCCTGTCTTGCAATCTTGTTTCTGGTACATATGAACCTATTCAGGAAACAGTTAAAATATGTAGCCCGATGTCATATTTGCAATATAACACAAAACAACATTGTGAGGAAAGACAGAAGGAGAAAGTTATTTTTGTATGCAACAAGAGATGCACTTACTTTCTGTAAGATATTGGTGCCTCTACTGCCCAGGCTCACTATGCTATGAGAGCACTAAGATCCACCAAATAGATTGAATATAAAGACAAGTAACCCAAGAAAAATATCCTTTAAAATTAAAATCAAATTTTCACCCCGCAGGATGTAAAGTCATGTTTAAAATCTGATCTCAGAAACTTGGAGAATAAAGCCTACTGAAGCTATAAAAATATATATTGTAAATTTTACTGCACTACCAACAGACCTAAAAAAACTACAAAAAATGAATGGCAGTTAAATTTGCATAATTTATAAGCACTTTGAAATATGCAACAAATATAATCTTTCAGGAACATTGGGTATGGGAAGAATTTACAATATATATAAATCAATCACAAATAATTTTTTCAAGCTGCATTTATTATTACCTGTATTAATATAACCACTTATGCCCTAAAGTTTAAGTGGTGCCAAACCTTAAGAAATGCTTCCCTAAGAAAGATTTTATTGCAACGCTCTTAGTCTTCAGATGGCAAATTAAAAGCTCTCTTGGGTGGTGGTTAGATGATTTAACTGCTGGTAAACTTGAATGTGAGCTATAGTTTTATATTTATTATCTGTTCATTTAATTCAATAATATTGATATTTATTTTTAACACAATGTTGTAGGATTTAACTTTCTAAACCCATTCTACATTGAACTGCAACTCCCATGAGTTGTTGAAAGCATAATCAAAGTTAATGCCAACTGGGAACAATAACAATTGACTAACAGTGATTTTGACAGATAACAGGTCTCATCCAGAATAAAATACACTTTTTACAGTGACTCAACATGCTAGCGATTTCATTTTGAAAAGCTACTATCAATTCAATCATAAAATGCACATTTTTCTGACCAATATATTTTGTTGATGAGATTGTCTGTGGTTGCTGTTTTATATTAGCAGGCAAAACTGCAGACATCTGGATGTTCCATTTAATTATAATAGTACTGAAAAAGTTTAAGCCCTGAAAAGCTTCAGGCACATCATCTATATTTAGCTGTTTAAAAGGCAAAAGATTATTAGTACAGATCCTTCCTGGATCAGATAGCACATCTGTAAGGAAGTTCTAAGGAACAAGAATGTAATTCTTTTTCCTTTACTCAAATTTATTGAGAGCAGAATTGGATGTACGAATCAATAAAGGAGCCTATTTTGTATTGCTGCAAATAAAACAGAAATCCAGACAGAGCAACATATGTATTTTCTTGTCTACCCCAGAACCTAATTCTTCCTTTGATTTTTAATTTTATACCAATAATGCTAAATTTTACATGTGATTCATAAACTATATTTTATTTAATTATATCTTGCCTTTTTCTTGCCTACCTAACAGTTTGAAAGCATGCAAATGTAAATAAATAGGTACCACTATGATGGGAAGTTAACAGCATTTGGTGCACCTTGGCTTATAGCCATACTGACCATATGTCCATGGAAATGTCTTTGGATGATATTGGCTCTTTTGGCTAAGAAACAGAGATGAGCGCTGTTCCCTAAAGTCAGACACAACTGGAGAAACTTTTACCTTTATCCTACCTTTATTTTTTCCAAATAACTCAAAGCAGTGAAAGTACCTAATGCGCCTTCATCCTATTTTCCCCATTTGTACAACTAGCTGTAAAAAATATACTTTTCAAATCCAAATTTTTTTCTTGGCATCCAATCTACTGAATAAAGTTCCATAGCATTGCAACATATAAAACAGTGAGAGCAACCTAACAAAATATGAAGCTCCTAAGTATTATTTGCTGTTTATGGAGTCCAGTTTAACCAGTTAATGATTACTGGTGCGGTTGCTTGCCATTTCAAATGGCAAACACACAAAAAGTAATACATGCTCTACTAGAGCTAACATATTAACAACCTCCTTAAAAAATAAACTGGTATCATCACATGTGTGTGACAATTCCTCTGCCTAGTCATTTTCTCTATATTGGGCATTAACTGGCATGTAATGTAGCTCTGAGAAAGCCAAAAGTTGTCCATTTATCATGCAGAAGTTTTGAAAAGGTCATATATTGCAAACTTCATGTAATAGCTTCTAAAGGATGTTATGTTCAAAATGTACAGATTTGATTGCATAGATTAGGAAATGTTTATTAGAATATGAAAACTAGGACATGTATGTACGTGTATACAAACACACACACTAAATTAAAAGATATTTAATCTAACAAGCATATTGGATTCAGTTACAATAATCCAAATACAGTTTAAATTAAAATGCCTACTTTGTTTCTCTAATTAATTTTTTTTGCAAATGAGCAGTGTAGTCACAATGGAAAAATTTTGTGCTTTTTTCTTAAATACACAAAATATCTGAGCTACTATCTATTCATATTCTACAATTCTACACAAAAATATTTTGTAGATCATTTTTCTATTAAAACATTTGAATTTCTGACCATATTCAAATTCAGAATTGAGCATAAATATATACTTTTCAAATTTAACTATAACTAATCATTGAACTTTATTTCTAGTAGATTTGTTATTTTGCTCTGGCAACAATTTTGCTTGAGGTTAATAAGGAAATATGAATCAGGATATTGATGTTTAAAATTTTTTAAAATATGAATTCAACTTGGTTTATGGCAGTGAAAAAGTGTTCAGTAGGGAAAAAGGAAACTATTGCATACATTCCAATTCTATAGCAATAAATAGTATAATTTTCTTAAAACAATGACTAAGGATAGTAAATGATCCATTGTTACTATGGAGATTTTCAGTCATCCAGGTCATGGTTGTTCCAAAGGTGCTTTTCCAAGAAGTACTGGACTTTCTGGTTTTTCTTTGAAGACATTTCACTTCTCATCCAAGAAGCTTCTTCAACTCTGTTCAGTTTAAGAAGTTTCTTGGATAAGAAGCAAAACCTCTTGAAAGAAAAAAACCAGAAAATCCAGTTGCCTCTTGAAAAAGTACCTTTGGGACTGGATTTGCGACCTACTATGTAGCTGTTCCTTGAACAAGGATTTGTTTCAGTCTCAGCACCATTAGGTAAATTGAGTAAGAAACTTTACTCCTAGACAAATAGCCAGATATGTGAACTCCACCTAAAATTCTGGGAAGAATTCTGAGATGATATACTCAAGCAAACACTGAGTCAACACCTGCTTGGGGTAGCAAGCAATAGGAAAAGCTATTATTATTCTGCATTAAGAGATATGTTTTAGTACTACCGGTAGTTTCCAAGCCCGTTCACTAAGTTCTGATCATCTTCTCATGTGAGGAGTGATGGACTCTTCTATCATACATTAACATCTAGAAGTTCCAATTGATCTTCTTGAGCTATTGATCTTCTGCAGCCTGGTTCTGAATGGCTCACAGCCCAGTAATGGGCTATAGCCTGGGGGTTGGAGACCCGTTCCAGAGTATATAGACTTCATGCAAAATTGGTTGTTATTCTTTCTCTTGTTCTTTCCAGATACTTTAAATCAGTATCTATTTCCAATCTGCTACAGTCCATGACAAACATGCAGTCCTGGACAGCAAGCAACACAGCCCCACAAGATATAAAAATGAAGTTTGCTATTTATATAAACTATATATTTCTTATGCAGCCCAAGGCAAATACTCTTCACTCAGTGCAGCCCAGGCAAACTAAAAGGTTGGATAACCATGCTTTAAATTAAACCTAGTTTTAAGGATATCAATTTAGTAATTGTACAGAAAATATCAGCTGTATTTATATTAAACACATTTTATTAATCTAATATGCTTTCAGATGAACAGCTCTTGGTGCTAACAGTTAAAATATATTCATCTGTTCATGCAGTATTAGCAAGCCACACTTTGTTTTATTAGGTTTGTGTCAATGTGTTGTGTGAAGTCAGCCAAGATGATTTGTAAACTATAACTGTGAGAACATTAGTAGTGAGAATGCAAACAGCTGTGGCTTATTCATATAATACAACTATGATTTAGCTATTCTGCCTTGTCTTCCTTAAATAACATTTTCCAGTCTGAAAGGAGACAGGAACACTGACAGAAAAACATAAGGTGAAAAGTAAAAAATGATTTTTGAACCACTGTAAAATTCCATGATTGAAGAGATAATTATGCAATGTAAGTTTCATTTGGAACATCCCAATAAAAACAAAAAGCCAAATTTGCATGCATAAAAAGTACACGTGCCACTAGCTTCTTAAAATAAAGATAAAAGGAGTCAATCAAAAGAAAAGGGGGGACAGAACAAATTTTTAAAAAGTCTTTGAGATCTGGTCATCATCCTGTGAATGTACTCTTGGCTAAAAGGTTCTGTCTTCTGCTTCTAATATAAAACTTACACGGAACTCTCTGCCTTCCATCTAGATAGGCTACACACATTGCTTGTTGTTGTTAATACTTCCATCTGAGGGCTATTTTCCTTCCTTCCTTTCTTCCTTCCTGACTGCCTGCTCAATTTGCAAATCCAGTTCTGCATCTTCCTTTAGGGGTGGGAGGAATACTTCTGTCTTTCCTGAATTAAGTAGCCTTCATTTGCGTTTTAACAGAGCCAGCTGTCTACAAACAGGAACCTCTCATATCTGCCAAGAAGCAACAGCAAAAAGTGTTAGCAAGAGTATGCAATGTATATCCTTATCAGACAAACCGAGCTAAGCAACCTGAATAAAACATTACACACAGATGTTTCTATCTTCTTGTCACTTTAGGGCAAGGTAATTAACAAAGGATAGCACAAAGGGCGTTAAGGGTTTTAGGTGCAGAAATATGACCAAAGGAAACGGGCATCGGGTTTCGGGAACATATGAGGAAAACAAAAGAAATAAATCGCTTAGCCTGGCTGTCCTTTCCCGCGAGCCAACCCGGGCGCAGGCAGAGACAGACAAAGCCTTCCGGGGAGAAAAGGGTTTGCTTTGAGCCGAGCAGCTCAAGAGCGGCTCCATGTGGGAAAGCTAATTCCAGCTGAATCCCAAAGGAACTGAAGGGACCAGGAAGCCGAAAAGCACCGAAGCCGGGAAGGTCGGCTTGCAAGGCTGAGTGAGCCAGGCAGGTAATTCCGGGAGCCCACGAATTCGATGCGAAGGCAGCGGCCACATACCCTTGGAAGAGCTTCGGGCAAAGGCCCTTAAAGGGGATTCGGTGGCAACTTAGGCTGTTCCCTCCTTGGCTGCTCTTCCCCGCAGCTGCCAGCCATGGAGAGCCACCCTCCCCTCTCTGCTTCTCCGCACCCCCCATTTCCTTCTCCGCTCTCCGAGCCCGATTTCCCGAGAAAGAGGTCCGAGGCATCGGGACCCCGCATCCCGCTTGGCAGTCACTGCCGGAACGGCTTCCCCGGTAGCTCCTACCTCGCCCAAAGCCGGCTTGCAGAAATCACTTACACCCTCCGCCCCCCCCGTCCCACTCACTCACCGCTCTCAATCTCGCCGCCTTTCTTGGCCGTGGCCGCGTTGCCCATGGCCAGGTGGGGCCGGGCTTGGGCTGGGCCCACGGGGAGGGGGCGTTCTCCCCGCACAGTCGGTCCAGGCTGCAAGAGGCTCCGGCTGGGCCCAGCCAGGCCCAATCCCCCCCCTCCCCGGCAGACCCGGTGTTGCCTCCGCCCACTCTCCCCCCCCCGCTTCCCCGGCAGCGGTAGCTGCGAGGGTACCGCCTCGACCTCGCATGCTTATTGGCTTCGCTCACCTTCGCTCACTGGTCTCGTCGGCATGGTCCAAGCTGTTATTGGCCCTCAGCTCGTGACGGGTTCCTCATATAACGGTCGCCTCCTTCCTGCGCAAACGTGCCGGGTTGAAGCATTTACGGCTCTACGATTGGCTAAGTGACGATGTAGAGACCCGCCCATTCTCTGGAGATCCGCCCGTTGGCTGGGCCGGGGAGATGAGGGTCTCAGCTGAGCGCTCAGGTTCTCGAGATTATCCGTGTTTCAAAGTATAAAGGGTGGAGCTCGGAATGTATTTTAGGAAGGCGCCGGGAGGGGGCGGAGCGTCTGCGCTCTAGATTCGGGACGCGTTTCGGGAAGGGACATTGAGCAGAAATAAATGCAGGGTTCCATTGCACCGCAGGGAAAAG
This sequence comes from Hydrophis major, assembly GCA_033807585.1. Taxonomy (NCBI): domain Eukaryota; kingdom Metazoa; phylum Chordata; class Lepidosauria; order Squamata; family Elapidae; genus Hydrophis; species Hydrophis major. Next base: position 164,261,996 of record CM066329.1, read on the forward strand.
GGATTGATTTTTTTTTTGTTGTTGCTTTAAGCTCTTCTCGTGTCCCCAATTGACCAGTACTGCACAGTACGGTCATTTTTTCAAATGGTGGTCAAAGCGATCGGCATTCGGAGCACAATTGATGTTCGGTTGAACCATGTGCTTTAAACTCGCCTTGTACTTATTAACGGCTAGCACGCTTCATTCGTGCAGTTAAGAGGACAGGGAAGGGATTTTTTGGGAACAGTCTTTGTACATCTGTGCTTTGTTTACTCATCCTATCTTGTACTTATGTTCTAAAAACCGGTCGGTAGTCGGTTTCCTTCGCCATAGCTGAAGAACTAGGTGTAGATCCTTGGGAAACAAGGAGTTAAAAGTAAATTCGGACATTTCTGCAGATTACAGCATTTTTTTAAAACAAAAAATCTCAGTAAAGTGGGAGGATTCTATGTTTATGTAAGGAGGCTTTCTTATGTATGTAATGCAATAGGTAAATTTTGCAGCACACCACTGGTTTGTGTTAGCATCTTCTTTACAGATGTAAAGATGATGGAGAGTTCTTGCTTTCACATTTCCACTGATCTGTGTTTGATTGTTAATTCTTGATTGGGCAACTGTGTATCATTATAAAAATAAATGAATTGGTCAAAAATCTGTCTTATGACACCTTAAACACTAATATATTTAATATTTATAATTGGATTGTTCTCATTGGCATCAAACTCATCCAATGTAGCTAAATGCAGACAAACTACGGAGTAATAAAAGAAAGTGTTTCTTTAAACAATACATAAAAGAGCCTCTGTGGCGCAGTGGTTAGAGTGCAATATTGCAAGCTGCCTACAGTTTGGCAGTTCAAATCCCACCAGGCTCAAGGCCTTCCATTCTTCCGAGGTGGGTAAAATGAGGACCCAAATTGTTGGGGGCAATATGCTGACACTTAGAAGGCTGTAAAGCGGTATATAAGTCTTAAGTGCTATTGCCATTGCTATAAAGAATTAAAACTTCCAGATGTAATTTAGGCTTTAAAAAAGGAACTATATTTAATGGAGAGAACTGTTGAAAGGCTGAGGCTTTAATAGCTACCTAATTTTACACAGAGTACTAAGTCCCATTTGTAAGAATACAGGTAGTCCTTGACTTATGACCACAATTGAGCCCAAAATTTATGTTGTTAAATGGCACATTTGTTAAGTGAATTTTGTCCCATATTATGATATTTCTTGCCCCAGTTAATTATTGAAGTTAAGTTAGTGACATTATTAAGTGAATATGGCTTTCCCATTGACTGCTTGTCAGAAGGTTGCAAAAAGTGATCATATGACCCTAGGACACTGCAACTGTCATAAATATGAACTAACTGCCAAGCGTCTGAATTCTGGTCACATGACCTCAGGGACACTACAATGGTAATTGAAAAAAGGTAATATGTCACTTTTATTAAAGCTGTTCTAACTTTGAATAGTCACTAAATGAACTGTTACAAGATGGGGACTATCTGTAGAACTATTCTTGTTGATTCATTAGCTATGGTGAAAATTAGCTCAAGATCTTATGGTCCTATGAGGACACATAAAAAGTTAATATTGCAACCAAAATTATAAATTTATGAAGTATCATGCAGAATATATGAGGATCAGACAGTATAATTTCTGTTCTCTAGTGGTCCCAAGAGAGGCAGAGGGATGCCATAGACAGCTATAAATATTCCCTGGAAGATAAAGATAAGCAAATGATTACAGAGCAAGAGTAAATACCATGTGTACATTTTATGGAAAATGCATCCAGGTTCAGATACTCTAGTTGCATTTGTTTTGTGTTATTTCCTGATTGATTTCTCCTCAGGTCTCATGTTTATTTCTGGAATGTTCTACAGAAGGTGGCCTTGTTTTTATTTGCCTCCTGCTTCTCCAAGAGAATGTCAGAAAGCAGCATGACAAATCTATGTTCACATGAAAAAGTTGTGTTGCAATAATGCACATATTTACTTAGGAGGGCCAGGGAGGTTAGTTCAGGAGAACATACTGTATATGAAATCTGGTAAAACAGATGCTTGAAGTTTATCACATTAGGTTCTTAGAATAGCTATGTAATGACATTTCTTCTTTCCTTCCAAAATCTTACTTTACTGCAAAGCTTTTTTGAACTTGTTTCCTTTATATATTATATATTTCAGCATATAACTATTGTACAGTTACTTCCCCTTTTATTATTTACTTTACCTTGAATTTTAGGTTTTGATCTTGTTGGAGCTTAGACCTGAGTTTTCATATTTTGTCTAGCAAAATATGCTACTGTCATATAAATAAGACATTTTACTGCTGATCTTACAAAATCTTAGTTGGTAAGCATACCCATTTGCTTTTATTTTTATACATAGTTTTGACAAAGAATGGAACGTATAGGGAATGTGCACTACCACTGATGTGCCATACTATTCAATGGGATTCAATCATAGTTGTGGTGGTTCACAATTCAATTATAAAGGTACTACTGTTCAAGTATGTGCTATTTGATAATTCAAAGTATGTCCTACCTTTTTATGTTAAGCTCTCAAGATATTATTCACAACTCAATAACTCAAGAATTCTGGGAGCCTGCCACATCCAATCATAGAATGCCACCATCAATACATGAACTCAATGTAAGTAGGATTTAACAGGCTACAGGGCATATTGACTATCTCTTTATATCTCTTGGCAGTATTCATTAAGGTGAGATGAACACTGATATGGCTTGACTATGGTGAAAAGGCACTTTTCCCTTTGTATAGCCTAGAAGTTCACTGCATCACAAAATGGAGACTTGGAAACAAAAAAAATCTACACAATGTTTTATCTCTTCTCTCATACCTGTCCTTAAAAATTTACTTGTTTCTGGTACCAGTATTACAACTGTATTTAATGCAGGATTAATATTTATAGCTGCATTAAAAACTCACTCTAGAATCTAGGGCTGTATGCCTACATAGCTGCTCAACAAATCAGGCATGCGAAGTGGGAAACCACATCATCAGGGTTAATTGGTCTTGTTTCTCTTGCTGTAACTTACTTTAACAGAGAGCATTCCTGGAAATTTATTGACTTAGTGCATGAGTTTACTATATTTTCCTTATCTACCAGCAGCCAAGCACTGCTAAAGAACAGTGTAAGTTTCCCAATTCCCCTCACAAGTGTTTTTCACTACCAGTTTGGGACTGGGCAGAGGAACAAGAGTAAGGTACACTGAAAATGATAACATCTTTAGCTTTCAAAGTGCAGAGATTTGTTTTTTTTAATTATTTTTTTGCTAGATAGGAATTTAAATAGAATACAAGTAATGGATACCAAAAGGAAAAAAAATTACAAGGATGCTATCTTTTTTTCAACAACAGTGGCTAATTAAGAAATTAGGCAGTAAATAATGGTTTATTTTAACTGGTGATTTATTAAAAAAGCCACTGAGATTGAGCTGATACATAATATTAAAGTGTTAAAAATAATACTGTAATTTATTGATTAGCCATTAGGCCACATTAGAATATAAAATAGAGAATAAAAGATCACATATACAAAATAGAGTACAAGGCATAATTAAAAAATGCAAATCGTATTTCTATGTCATCCCTGCAATTCACTCCTATCAGGTCCACATAGGCAATTCTCAGTTGTCTTGTTTTGTTCAGGAAAAGAACTGTATTATTTGTAAAATTGTTGGATTTACCCAATATTTTAGGCAGATGGTAGATGGATGGGCTTACAAATTGTAGGTTTTGAAGCTAAAAAAGGAAGAGTAGGAATTTCTATGGGGTAAAGAAATTCTACATGTTCCCTGATTTTTAGACCCTTATTAGAAATCCCTTACTTTACTTACCTCAACTAGAGAGGAAAAAATATATTACAAACTACACATATTGATTCAGACGTAAATCTTACCATCTTCTGTGGGCTTACCACCTAATTAATGTGCTGGGAATAGTAGTTTTGAGTTCATTTTTGATGTTTCTTAACAATTACTCATGCTGGTTCTTGACTTTCACTGCCTGATACTTAACTGCCCCTGAATAAGTAACACATTGTACTCCAGGGCTTTTCAACCAATCTATGATGAAGAACCGGTTTTTAAAATCATTTCCAACATATTGTGTACTGATATTTTTGTAAAATACAATAATATGAATTATTAGAAAAAAATGAAATAAAACTCCCCAATGACATATAATATACAAACCCGTCCAAATTGTACTTCAAGAAAATAACTTTTCAGAAATTTAAAGTGAGGTGTTAACAAGAGCTGGTAGAGCTGAATGCTATTTCATGAAGTTCGGGTGGGGGGGTGGGAATCGGATAAAACTGCCCTTGCTATTTCCTATTCTACCACCCTGAAATGACCAAGCTTAAGATGTGGATGTAAATGTGAGCTCTTCACCATGGCAGATGTTTCATGCGGTCAGGGTATGACTTTAGATGATGAGTCACGCCACAGGTGGTCTCAGTCATGTCATATGCTTTTAAGAGCTCACAAGGGAAAAGCTTTGGTAATGGGAGCCTGTGGAGAAAGGGTACTTTGCACACCACAGGAGAGCACTCCACATTTAAAAACCAACCTCTTTGGTGAAAGTGGTTGGGAGAAATATTAATCCTCTTCACTTGAAAAAGTGTGTGTTCACCTGCTCTACTAAAACCCCCACAGGTTAGCCTCACCAGGACTATAGCATGAAGGCCTAAATACTCTCCAGGAACAAGGTTATCTTGACCATGATATCCACATCTGTAAACCAGGGAAGGGAGAAGGAAAATTCTGTCAGCATCAATGGCCAAAGTAGTCTTCCTTGGCTTACCTTACATACATTTCATGTTAACACTGTGTACTGCTTGTGTGGTATAAACCAAAGTATAGTGACATACAGTATATTAGCTTCTAAGAGAAGGCTTGGTACAGTCCTCTCCCATTCCTGCAATGTCAGGAAGATGGAAAGTGTGGGTCTGATCAGGAAGGGAAAAATGGACTATCAGGGTTTCCCAAACTGCCAACACTAGTGCTTCACTTTCTCAAAATTGACCATTGATTGCTGTTGAAATGCAGACAGCTAACACAATTAGTTCTTAACTTGATGATGGTTCCCAAAATTAAGCTGTTGGTTTGAGCTCTGAGCTTTGCAATTTGATTGCAAATGTTGCACCATTCAAGGAGACATCATCAGTGCATTTTGAACGGACACACTGACAATGTCTTTTTGACATTGATGAAACATTTGCAACCAAATTGCCAAGCTTGGAGCTCAAACCAACAGCCTAACTACCGACCTGAGCTACTACTGCAATATTCAAACTCATTGTTCCCAAGATGATGTGCATCTCTCCAGAACCTGTAATTAACTATGATGCATTTACATAGGTGCCAATACGGCATCTGTCATAACACATTAAAAAACATGGCTCCCATTTCATTTCCCCTGCAATAGGATGCTTAAGCCACATGTACCACTGTATTCTCCTATAGTGTAGCTTAAAACACACTACATTGCTATGTTCTCTTATAAAACAGCACAGATGACTGCAATTATTGCCTTTTCCTCCATTTTCCTTTGCAGATTCAAATATAGATATTAGCCATTTTAGTGTTGCACTAAAATGGGAGCTAGCTATGTTGAATATATAGATGAATCTTTTAATCCCCTCCCTTTATCCAGGCTTCTACATTCATATAACCCAACATAGACATGCCAAAGATATGATATTAGATATCACATTATCACCCCTGACATTATTAAAATCATGGGATGCATGTTACATAAAAAAGGCTTAAAGTGTTGGACTTACTTGACCATAGAATTTATCAGCTGCCTTTGGGTCAATTGTTTTCAACCTAATACCTTCTCAGAATTGTTTTATTGCGAGATAAATGCAACGACGTATTTGCAGTAACAGCTTAACTAGAAACTTTTGTGTTTCCTCCCTCACCTCAGATTCCTAACAGATAGTTTCAAATATAGTTTGACCATTGAATATAGCAGCCAGATGGATTGCGTAATGTAAGCCATCTGGCCCTATCAGAAATTAGATTTTCCTGGCCAGGGTTGTTTCCTGAGGATGGAAACTGTCTCATTGTTACAGTGTGGGCATTGCATATGTTGACACAATGAGAGATGAGTTTGGGCTGTATCAAACTCATCCTGTCAGCATGGTCTTACTTACCTTTCCTCCATTTGCCTGATAGGGCATGTCTAGAGCAGTTGGCTTAGGACTTCGCATATGGACAACATGCATATCTTACTTCCCTGACTTGTTCTCGTGGGCTAACACACTACCCACACCCTAAGAAGACTGTCTCCATTGTCTCACAGGACAGACCCAGTAATACACATACAATTGTGGAAGTAGATACCTATGTTGACACTAATTCAACATAGCAGTCTGATTAGGCTTGAACTATAGTTTGGAATACCATTTTTATGAAGAATATAATGATAAAAAACTGTTGTAAAATATCTGAATCTTAGAATAGCACAAAGTTCTGGTCATTATTCCTCGCAGTTATTAATTATTACTGAGAAATTTTTGAGTTGAAATAATTTTGTTGACGCCAGCTTCAGTTTCAAATAGTGCAGACCTCCATTTCTTGTTAAAGTAAATACTGTGAGGAGTATTTGAACCTGCTTTTCTTTTATGGATTAAAAATTCAAGAATAAAATTAATTGCCAACATTCTTTTTTCTTTTTGCAAAATTAGAATTTCAAGATTAATTAGGAATTTCAGCAAAAATCAGAATGGCAAGAAAATAGTACAAACAGAGGACTCACCTGAGTCCTTGATCCATAAAAGATCTCACTCTAAGTGAATGTAACAAAATACAGTTAGCCAAGGGCATCGTTCATTTTTAAAGCCCCAGAATGATCTACTAAGCACCCCATCCTGATTGTGGTTTTTTAAAAAATTTAAATTATAAACAGAAATAGAAAACTAGCATATTGCAAAATCCCCACCTAAAGATGCCCAAAACATTCAGAGTGATTGCAGAGTTTTTTCTTCTGGTATGTGGATGTTTTGTGATTGGCTATATCCAGAGTAGCCCATAAGATACTTTTAGTATTTTAAATATGTCAATTGGCTAAGAAGTGTTGGGTTTCCTGGGAGTAACTGAGCCCTATTTCTATCGTATCTTTCAAAAAGCCTAAAACAGGAACATTGATAACAATGGCCCTGAAGGAATTGGCACCAATAGCGGCATTGAAGCAAGAAAGCCCTATTACATCACAGACATTTTCAATATAAAAAGAGGGTTGCTGTAAAACACTGTGCATACAGGAAACAAAGAGACAATTGACAGTTACATTTCTTGATGATCTGGGGCAAATAAGAACTATGGTACTTCTAAGTACCAAATGCTTGTAAAAGTATTGCACTGCTGCTACTTCTTGCTTAATAATAAAGTGGATGGGCTAATAAAAGTAGGTAATGGGAAGTAATTGTTTTGAGAAAACACTACAAGAAGACAAACAGAAAACAGTTGTAGCGGAAGAGTAGCAGAGTACCAATGGCAAACATTCAGATGCCAAGAGAGAATTCCGTATCTGTATTGAAAAGGAATTACAGGTAGTCCCTGACTTACAACCACAGCTGAATCCAAAATTTTTGTTGCTAAGTGAAATATTTGTTAAGTGAATTTTGCCTCATTTTATGGCTTTTTGTGCCACTGCAATTGTTAAGTTAGTAATAGTTGTTAAGTGAATCTGGCTTCTCCACTGACTTTGCTTGTAAGAAGGTTGCAAAAGATGGTCACATGACCTCCCCCCCCATAAATATGAGTTAGTTGCCAAGCATCTGAATTTTGATCACATGACTGCGGGAAAGCTGCAATGATTGTTAAGTGTGAAAGTCATTAGTCACTTTTTTCAGTGCTGTTGTAACTTTGAACAGTCACTGAATGGTTGCAAGTCGAGGACTACCTGTACTTTTGCCTAATGGCTAAAAGGCAGAACAACAGTCATAGATGCTGAGTAAAGATTTTGAATTCTTTCCTTTACTCAGACCACTGAAATCATGTAGGAATCATCTGTCAATAAAGTAGGAATCAGCAATGAGGTGTTTGCAGGCACCATAGTGCAATTATCTGCTTCAGATAGTGTCCACAGGATCCAGTCCTTAAATTAAAAATTTGAAGAAGTGGTTAAAATGGTTAAAATCATGTACTGCAACCTCAACTGTCATAATTTTACAATTTGCAGCTGAAATCTTGTAAGATTTGAGAAGATTTGCAGTTTTAGTTAACTTCCTTTTTAAAAAAATGCTTAATGCCCTTTCTAGGGATACCTCGAGCAGTTCCTTGGGCTATAGATTAGGATTTATGGCTTTGTGGTAGAGAAATTTAAAAAGATATGTGACAGTTTCAGAGTAGTTTACATTGTAAAGGGGAAGATGATCATGAGATGTCATCTAGATAGAAAAAAAATCAGAACTTTTAATTGGGCTCAGAAACCAATTAGAAATCATTTATCTAACAAACACTGTCATCTTTCTCCAGTCTTGAGTCTTTTCCTCTGTTAAGTTTGTGAGCCGAAGCAATATTATTGATTATGAAGAAGTATCACATAATCTGAAATACAATATGATGGTGAATATCCACTTATATGTCAGAGACAGCAGTAGAAGACATTTTCTTCACTTATTTGATCAAAGTTTTCATATTGGAATTTTGTGAACAGATTTTGATTAAAATAATATCAGGTACTTAAGATATATGCAAATGATTAAAGATCACAAAAGCTTTGGGACTCTGCCATCCAGATTCATCTTGTAGGGGAGATGAGAGGCATAAACTTTTAATTAATAAAATTTGATATCGCAAACTAAATAAAAACCAACCCTGACAGTCAAATATTAACTTTCCAAATTCTGTTACATCTTTTTAGAAACATTAATAATTTTATTAAACATTGCCTTATAGTTAAAAAGATTAAAATCAAATGCAAACTAAAAAATACTGCAGAAAACAAAAGTAGAAAAAATATCAGTAAATAAATGATTTTCCCCTCATCACAAATTTAAATTATTTTAGTAACTTAGCACTTCTGTTAACATACAACAAATGATCTCTTCTTCTCATATCTCATCTCTTATCTATGAACAAGTCCAGATCATCAAAAATCCATTAAGAATTATCAGAGATAACGTATCTATTTTAAAACTGAACAGATACATCTTATATATCATTTTACTTTTAATAAATAAATTTTTGATCTTTAATCATGTAAGAACATGATTTCTTTTCCTTTTTCTTTATCCCTTCTCACAAAATTTTCAAAGCTTTAACAAATTTCTTCTGTAAATCCAACGTGGGAAAATTATTCATGTCATTCTTTTGGTTTGTTTCTATATCCTTTTCAATTATTAAGACAATACCCAACTTTATGTGTTTATCCAGAGTATAGGTAGTCCTTGAGTTACGACCACAATTGAGCCCAAAATTTATGTTGCTAAGTGAAACATTTGTTAAGTGAGTTTGAACATTTTACGACTTTTCTTGCCACAGTTAAGTGAATCATTGCATTTAATAACCACATTATTTAGTTAATAATATGGTTGTTAAGTGAATTTGGATTCCCCATTGACTTTGCTTGGTTGCAAAAGCTGATCACATGACCCCCCAAGACACTGCAATCATCATAAATAACTACTTGCCAAGCATCTGAATTTTGGTCATGTGACTTGTGGATGCTGCAAGGTCATGTGAAAAATGGTCATTAAATCACTTTTTTCAGTGCCACTGTAACTTTGAACGGTCACTAAATGAACTGTTGTACTATCTGTAGTTCTTTTTCTATATTATTCCAGTACCCTGTCATTTTTTAAATGACAGATCATTTTATATCAGTCTCAGTTTTGTCCAGTATAACTTGTTCCTCTTCTGTAGTAACTTTTAAATGCAATCTACCTATTATGACAGACACTCTTAAAATTATATTCTAGGTCCATTGTACAAAAATATCCTCCAGTACTTTTAATATTAAAGGATTTTGTTCCATTCTTTATTAGTCAGATATTATTCTCCTTTAATTGTAACCTTGGTTTCTTCTGGTTTCTTCTAGTATTCTACCTTCAAAGTTCCATGCTTTTAAAAAGAATTTTTGAATAAAAGAAACCATTTCCCCAAAGGAATAATTATTAGAATTCCAAACTCATTTTTCAAATCCATCTAGACTTACATGTGTAACATTCTAAAATCAATATATTAATAATCCTTTTGTTATTTTTTAAAGTTCTTAAACTTGTGTTTAAAACTTCTTTTGCTAAGGATTGAAGAAAACTCATCCGATGCTATAAACATAGCAATTTTAAAGGTTCCTATTAGAAGAAAATCAATTTCCAAGAGTGATCAGAAAAGAAAGTACAAGTAGTCCTTGATTTATGATCACATAAATTTATGTTGCTAAGTGATTCTGGCCTCCCCCATTGACTTGCTTGTCAGAAAATCACAAAAGTTGATCTGGGATTCTGCATCTGCCAGAAACATGAGTCAGTTGGGGGGAGTTCCGGTTTGTCAGGCTTCGGCGGCGGCAGGAATTCGCGTTTGTGCGCGATCCCTGCCGCACTCGCTGCTGGAGTGCCTCCGATCCAATTGGATCTGGAGGCTATAGTTATCCTGTAAGGATTACTGAAGACAGGGGAGATCTGGACAGGGGTCTGGGGACATCGTAATCCCCTTCCCCAGCTGGCTAAACTCCCTTTTCCAAAGGCGGTGGAGCGGCGGTCAGCAATGGCTGCCACAAAGACCTCTCAGCTGGACAAGTTTTGTGCAGGAGGAAGTGGAGAAAGTGAAAGTCTTTGGCTGAACCGGGACAATAAGTAACATCTGAACACCCTGGAAATTTAGCTCTTTAAAGGATACATTGTTCCCAAGAAGATTGTAAAAAGCTGCGGATGAAAGTGAAAAGGGAAAGGTTTTTTCTGCTTCACTCTCCTTCCCTACTGAGATAGCAATGGAAGGGGACATTAAAGATTTCTGAACATTGATATTTTAAAATCAATTTTTTTTGCTATAAGTGGGAAGGGGAGGCAAATGATTTATATTAAAATTCTGCTGGAGGAGACTGCTTGGAATTTATAAGACCAGAGATTAAATTGTAATAAAGACTTATAAGAAATCATTTTGGAATTGTGTAATTGAACTCCACCCCAGGAAGAGAAAGTATTAAAAGAAGAAAGTGCTAAATGAAATAATTTGGGTTGATTTGGATTGCTTGATGACTTTGGAACCTTTGTAAACTATTTTTTGAAAGTCTAAAAACACTTGGGTTGTTTAAAAAAATAAAAATAAAACAATGGCATTATCTGTGGAAGAATTGAAAATGGAATTTAAAAAGCTAAAAGAAGAGGAACAAGAAGGCAAGGGCTCTTTTGGGTCTGTTTTCCACTTCTTAGAAATGGCGATTTCTACCTATCAGGAAATACAGCAATCAGAAAGTTGGGATGAAGAAGGAGAAGCCATCTTTAATGGACAAACTATTTTAATTGATGAAGAAAAGGGAAAAGGTGGAAAGAAAATGGAGAATTCAAGATTTAAAAAAACAACCGAAAGGGAAAAATAAGGTGAAAAATCAATATAATGTTAGAAAGCAACAGAAAAGAGAAATACAACAGAGGGGAGACTAAAAGGGTGGAGATTGAGAGATGGGGGGGTAAAAAGATTAGATTTGACAAGAAAGGAAGGGAAAAAGGAAAAAGAAGTTATAAAGGCTTAAAACAAGATGCTAAAAAACAGGGTTTTTTTTAAGAGATAAAGGGTAAAATACTATTTAAAGAGATTCTGCAAAAGTACACAAGATTGTATTGTAGTATTTGTTTTGAAATAGAGTTAGAAAACTGGAATATTATATGTGTTAATAGAATATTGTAGGGAATGTGTAAAATATCTAAGATTTAATAATACCTAATATCTTTGTGTAAAATATCTAAGATTTAATAATAGAGTCTGACTAATTAATTTGTTATGGAACATTGTTTTTATTATTTTATAAGCTTATTATATTTTTTTATTTTAAAATGTTATTTAGAATGTACTAAGCAGAATCAGAATGGAAATTATGTAGTATTTTAAGTGTTAAATTGGGGGAAAGATAGAAAGGCGTTATACTTCAACCACTGATTACAGGAAAAATTTTGTATTAAAGAGAAAAGATAAATAGACAATTGAAAAAGAACAGACAAAAGATACAAGTATAATTATTTAAATTGAGATGAAGTAAATAAAATAGAATTAAGAGAGTGAAAAGAGGGGAGAAGACATATAGAAAGTATAGAATGTTAAATAAGATTGAAATAGTATATAAACATGAATTTGATTTGTCTGTACAAAAAGATGTAACCCAGGGTTAAGCCGCTTTCTAAAAAGAAGTTTTATGTTTTCATGTTACATGTTTTGTTTGTTTATGTTTGCTTATTGAAAATTAAGATTGTTGGATGAGAACATATGAAATTGTAAATAAGATAGATGAAAGTAAGTTTAATGAATAAAATTGAATAGAAGTAAAGGGAAAAATAGTGAGAAATTAGAAAAAAAGTAATAAGATATGAAGTTGAATATATGAGGCATATTAAATTGTGTTTGTATGGAAATGGGATAATTTTGAACTATGCTGTACTTAAATAAGATGTTTTATTTGCTTTCTTAAAAGATGTTCTATGTTCTTACGTTTTATGTTTTGTTGGTTTGAATATTGTTTTTGAAAATTAATAATATTTGTTCTAAAAAAAGAAAAGAAACATGAGTCAGTTGCCAAGTGTCCAAATTTTGATCATGTGATGGGGATGCTGCAATGGTCATATGAAAAATGGTCCTAAGTCACTTTTCTTTCAATGTCATTGTAACTTTGCATGAATTGTTGTAAGTTGAGGACTACCTGTATGCAAAACCAGTATCCCTAAAGGCACCAACTGTGATTATGTGTAAAAATGGCTTTTTCTTATGTCTTAAAGCTCTAAATCCATTGGAGACTGCTGATTTGCATTCTCCTCAGGAGAAGCAACTTTCTGGAGCACTTGTGCGTGGTCTCAAGTCCTCTCCTTATCTGGAAAATAATTATAAAGAGCTGTTCTACTTGCCAGGTGCTCATTCTGCTTTTATTGGCTCGACTTCTAGCAGTTTCTTCGGTTTGCCTTTCCTTCTCCAGAAATCTGTTTACAATTGTTCCAGTGGTGGTATTCAATTTTTTTTACTACCGGTTTTATGGGTGTGTCTTGGTGGCGTGGCAGGGGAAGGATACTGCAAAATCTCTATTTCCACTCCACTCCAGGGGAAGGATACTGTAAAATCCCCATTCCACTAATCTGCTTTCCAGCTCCATTCTCCTGTGCAGGGCAACAAAAGACCCAGACGATCAGCTGACTTGGGAGGCAGTGAATTGATGGGGGCAGGGACAACCAGAGGTGGTAATTACCAGTTCTCCGAACTACTCAAAATTTCCGCTACAGTTCTCCACAACCTGTCAGAATTGGCTGAATACCACCTCTGTTCATTAATTTTTATCAATATTTAAACAAATTTAGATCAAGATTAGAGAAGCAAGATTATGATGCACTAGTGAGTGGACATTACAATCAACAACTGGAATCTAAAGAGGTATTTTAAATATAGCAAATGGGAAAATTTGACTTTTTTTCCTTTGGAATATAGAAAACAAATTAGTTCAACTTGCAGATTCCTCATACTGCTTGCTCTGAAGTAGCAGAAACATTCTGAATTCTGGACCATGTAAAAAGTGATATAACCTACCTTACAATTTGGAAGTTTTCTTTTTAAAATTATATCTGTAAATGTTAGCATTTTAGAAATTCAAATTTTATATATATCTGATGTTTTGGTATAATAAAGGTCTTTATTATAGGATAAAAAGAAAACTCCTTCTGTTGCTCAAGAGATTTATAAAATATATTGTAATGCCAGACAGTATCTAATAAGGAATAAAATATCCTGTTTTCTGCAGTGCTTATGCTATCTTATCCCTTGGGGAAAAGAACCTCCAGAATTAGATCCCAGCTATTGTATACACCATGGATGAAAAAATAATTGGCTTGTTTTTAGCATTGTGGGGCCACCCTATCATTATTGTAGCAGAATGGAAAATACTTACATAAAAATAAGAGAATTTTCCAGAAACCCCACAATCCTTTCCACTTCTATATTTTTATTCCTGATATACGATTGCTCTCCCATTATTACTTGTAGCTTGTTTCATTTGGAAACAGCTTAAAAAGAAAGTAACCTTGAAGATGATTAAAAGGTTTAATAAGAATCCTATCAAGAAATATTCTTATCTCAAGGGACTGAAAGCAAAACAGTTTGTTTGTTTGCTTATGTTATAAAAGCTGGAAACCATAATAGCTGCAGGAAGCATAAATCAGACATATTTACCCCCATTGTTTAATAGAAGGCAGGCTGAATTAAAAAAAAAAGTATTTCTTAAAGAAAATAAATTGAAAAACATTGTTGAAAGTTGGTTCTTAGTCATATATTTTAGTGAGGAATATAAATCAGTATTTCTATTAGGACTGCAATCGCTTACTTTCACATAAGAACTATCAGTAAAAAAAGATTGTGATAATTTTAGATGAATATCCAGCTTCTTGGATCTAAAGAAATTCTTCAATTATTTTTGAGGAGGCCAAACTAAGGAAGCAGTTCTGTCTTTCATAGAGAAGTCCTTGTTGTTGAAATATGGAATAACCTTTAAAATAATTATATTTAATGTTAATAGACTATTACTGAAATACACTGAAGCAAACCTAAGACACAGCAGTGCATAGCATAAGTGTTCTATAAAGGTAATAAGGCAGTATCTTTCAGTAATTAAGCAGTTTAGTTTCACTTAATAAATCAAGAGTACGCCCTTTCTGGCCATATTTGGTTAAAAAAAAAAAAAAAACGGATGGGTTTCCGGTTTCGCGTGGCTTCGGGGCAGCAGGAATTCGCGACAATTGGTTGGAACTGAGCTGTTTGAATTGCTGGAGGATACATTGTATCCCTAAGAAGATCGAAAGCGGCGGAGAAGCTGTTAAAGGGAACTTTTTTTTTTCTTTACTCTCCCACCCCATGGAAACAGCAGAAATGTTTGGACATATTGGACATTGAAAGTGAATTGTTTTGAGAGTTGAAGCTAAGGGACAAAAGGATTTTTGGACATTGAAAAACTTAAGAAATTGGAAAACCCTTGTTGGAAGTATGGATTTCTGATTATTTAAAATTGATATTGCAAGTGGGAAGGGAGAGGAAAAAAAATTGGAGCAGAAGCTGAAAAAGGAGGAGATTGCCTAGAATCCCAAAGAAAGGTATATGGTAATTGGACCTCTTTGATTAAACATTAACCCCAGAAAGAGAAAGAGAAGAAGGAAGAAAAGTATTAATTTTTGGAACTTTTTTTTTGAATTATTTTTGATTAAAAATATTTGTGGTTGTTTTGGGAAAAGTTTCTCTTTTCATAATGGCATCGCTTGTGGATGAACTAAAGACTGAATATCAAAAATATAAAAAGGAATATATTTTGGGCACTTTGTTTCAATTCTTAGAAATGGCGTTATGTACTTATGAAAAGTTGACTACGCAGCAGAAGGACTGGGACAAAGAAGAAGAGGAAGAAGAAGCCATCTTTGATGAACAATGGGTTCTTTCCGGGGAGGAGGAGAAAAAGGATAAGAAAAAGGGGATTTTAAGAATTATAAAAACAACCAAAGAAGAGAAAAATGAGCGGAAAGGTGGAGGCAAGGTTAGAAAGCAAAGGAAAAGGAGTAAGAAAAGGGAGGAGGAAAGACAAAGGGGTAAAAAGGGCAAGGAGAAGAATAAGCAAGAGAGAAAGGGGGGGAGGAGAAGCCTCAATGGGGGGAAGCAAGATCTAAAGAAAAAAAGTTTATTCAGAGACAATGGGTGAATTTAATTTAGGATAAAAGAGGGATTCTGGAGGGGACATAAGATTGTGTTTTTTATATGTGTATTTAGAGTATAAAATTCATTGTGTAATTTTAGAATCTTTTAAACAGAATCCCAAGAAAAATTGTTATATGAAGTACTTTTAAGTTAGGGTAATGAGTTATAGACGTTACTCCAATTGGTGTATAGGAGAAGTATAATAAAAGAAAAAAGATGAATGGATAGTTGGAAATAGAACAGACAAAGAATATTATTGAAAATGGTAATAAGATATGAAAGGATATATAAAGGTTTTGTTATGCTTTTTTTTTTTTTTTTTTGGATGTTGTATATTGAAAAAAGGCAAAAAAAATTTTTTTTAATTAATAAGAAATAATTTGGATGAAAAGGAGAAGTTGGGATAAGATATGAAATTAAATAGACAAAGTATTGATACTATAATTTGGGATTGTTATGTTCTATTGGTTTTCTTCTTTTATTATTTTTTCTTAGAAAAGAACTTATAAGCTGTTATGCCTTGTGCATTGTTTATATAAAATTGATAAAAATGGTTTATATATATAATATAAAAAAGAAAATGATAATAAGATATGGAAGGATATATAAAGTGAATATGATGTTTGAATTTGTGTCTGTGCGAAGAGTTTCAACCTGGGATCAGACAACCTTCAGAAAAGATCTTTTAGTTTTGTTTGTGTTCTGTAAAATCAATAAAATTTGTTTAAAAAAAAAAAAAAAAACCGGATGGAATTTTTGGTGGACAGCTTATAACAAAGTTGCCATAAGAAATGGGACATTGGAAAAGTGGCAAAAATGAAGCAAAACAGAAAAATAACACATTTATAGCATATAGCATATTTGTTCCATAGTAATAGCCTGTGACAGATAAATCTTAGAATCACCGGAGTTCAAAATAACATTCAAAATAAGATCAGACACTTCAAAGCTGAGGCTTATTCCACATTGAAGTACATTGGTTCGCATTTTCTACTTTATTTTTGTCAAAAAAAATTATGTGATTTTATTTTAAAAGATTTACATAGCACTAAATAAACTTACTAATTCCAAGTTTTTCCATTTCTATGTTTGACAATCTTTTTGTTTCAATTAAAACTCAGTATTTATATACTGAATTATGCTGATATTCTCAAATTATGGTCACAAAAAATAAAAGCATGTATTATATTTCGTACCTCTTGAGTTTAATTAAGGTTCATGTTCCAATTGATCTTAAGGGGGATATCTGATTTCAGCAACTTTTTCTTCTAGTACCTAGAACAGAAATCTTCATGGCATCTCAGTATTTTAATATAGATCTATCAAATTACCGGTAGGTATTTTATTCCTAGACCTCATGTCTGTTTCTTTTACATCTTTCTTTTGCTCCATTTTATTTACCGTATATACTCGAGTATAAGCCGAGTTTTTCAGCACATTTTTTGTGCTGAAAAAAACCCCCTCGGCTTATACTCGAGTCAGATTCCCCTCTGAAAAAAAAATGGTGTGGAGCTCCGAAGCTGGGCAGCCGCTTCCCTACTTCTGTGTTTCCTTTGCAACTTTTAAGCATGGGAGGGGGAGGCTTTTCTGAGCTCTAGGCTGAGAAAGCAATGCGAGCAGAGGTCGCTCCACTCAGTTTCATTTCCTCAGCTCCAGCTGCTTTCAGTCCACTCGGGAGGAGGGGGAGAGAGAGAGAGAGAGATATATCATAAGAACGGCTCTTGGTTTTTTCTTGCAAGGGAGAGAGTGACTCCTGCCTACCACTGTCATCATCATCATCTTTTGGGTTAGTGAATCAATCAAACCTTTCATGATAGTGAGATCGTTTCCCAAATTTCCCTTAAATCAGGGAAGAAATCAGAAACAAACCTTTGGGCTGAGAATAAGCTTGTTCCTATGATGCCATTTTTGTTCACTTCAGTGTGAAAAGTGTGAAAAAACACACTTCTTTTTCTTCATCTTCTTGTTCCCTATTTACTGGTCTCTTTCAAAGAGGAAATTGTGAACATCAAACTTATTCTCAACTGTCCTAGTGAAAGTTTTTATTGGCATCTATTTTTATTTTTGAAATTTACCAGTAGCTGCTGCATTTCCCACCCTCGACTTATACTCGAGTCAATAAGTTTTCCCAGTTTTTTTGTGGTTAAATTAGGTGCCTCGGCTTATATTCGGGTCGACTTATACTCGAGTATATACGGTAAATTTCATTTTATATTGCTACTTACATTTGCTTTCAATAATCATTATGTTAATAGTTTTATTATAAAATGCTTTTACTGTCCTTTTATAAAACAGACTATCTTATATCCAAAATATAATTTTGGATTAGTACTGACTGCAATTTGAACATAATATTCTGTTTTTAACAACTTCTGGGGATCTAGGAATCTTTGCCACAGAAAGTGAAATACCTCAGAGAGAAAACCTGTCCTCATTTAGCTGACTTAAATGAATACCACTTGACAACTAGCTAAGTCCCATATAGTAGGTTAGCTTTCCTCAGAATAATTGAAATATATTTCACTGCTCTAGTTTTGAAGCAACAAAACTGATAAGCATCAGTTTTAACTTTACTAAATATTAACTTATCAAAGAGGAGATACTCCATGTTTTATGCCACAAACACTATTATGTAAATCATATAGTTTTTGCACAATTTTTATTGAAAATCCTTTCCATAAAAGACTCCCGTGCAGAATATTTGTCATATATCAGGTAAATAGTCAAATACTAAAGAATGTAATCCCTGAAAGCAAGTAAGCCAGGTAAAAACCAAAAAACATAAAACTTGTCCTATCAAAAAGGAAACCACAACCTAAGAGGTACAAGGCACTTAATATAGTATAAGTGCCTGCATAACTCTTTGTACATCTTAGGATGGAGTTTCTTTTTGATAGGACAAGAATCTAATAATGACAAGTGTCTGTATAAACTGTAAATAGCATTTTAGAGTGCAGTAATTATAAGACCGCAGGTGAAGATGCATACAAAGATAGTTCAGCACTGGTCTATTCTTGCTACTCAGACAAGAGTCATTTTAAGGTTACTGGCAAATAGTTGTGGCATGCTAGAACACTCTCAAAAGCAGCATTATGACTTATATAACCAGCAGACTTTTCCTCTAAAACTATACTTTCTTAATCTTTGATGCAAGGCAAGTATCTTTGAAGCCAAGGAGAAAATGGCTATAAAATAGGAACAATCAAGTAACAGCTATGATATATCTGGTCATTTATTAAAAGCATGTCCTCAAGAGTCAGCTCTCTGTACTAACAACAAAAAAAGAGAAATTCAAATTGTCCAGAAATGAGAGTGCTTGCTGTGCCAACTTTTAGGAAATGGATGATCAGAATATTAAGCTAGTTCCCACTGTTCTGAGTCTTCAGGAATTATGGCATAAGATTTTTCTGTGTCAACTAGTGTTCATAAGAAGTCAGCACACGAGGATCCAATTTTTACTCAAGAAATAACATGACAAAATTACAGATCTATAATGGGGAAGACACATTTGTTATAAATCCAGATATGAAAAGAGCTCTGTTGTTTGTCTATACAGATGTAACAATTAGGACTCCCATTGCTCTACTGGCCATAAGAATCCATATATCTCTTCACAGATTTTTCAAATAATTCATTTAGTTGCAATTTTCTGCATCTTTAAATTCTTCTGCCTATTTTACATGCAGTCCATTGAATTTTCAGGTTGCAAGCCTACAGAAGGGATCAATCCTTTGATGTAGGCACAGTTAGAAGATAGGAAACCATCAGGCTCTGGCTCTACATTTTCAATATTGTCCATCTGATCTTTAGGACCATCCCAATTGATGTGGAAACGGGTGACTCGGGGATTGGAGGCCAGAATATTCCTCTGCAACTAGAAAAGCAGTAGAAAAATAATTAGCATTATGTAGAATAATATAATTATAAACGTGGGATCCCTGGTACTCTCTGAGCTTGGTGATTTTTTTCTTGTAGGCATTTCATTACCAAACTAGGTAATATTATCTGCTACTGTGCTGATTTGCTAATGAAACATCTTCAAGAAAGCCACCAAGCTTAGAGAGCACTAAGGACTTCCACAGAGCTACAAATATTCTCATATATTTATAAATAGAAATACTAATAGAAACTGATTATGAATAATTCGTACTACTCTACAGTATTTTATCCAAGTAACCTCTATGCAAGAGACCTGCATGTTTTGCACATTAATTCAATCCTCTGTTCTGAATGTTTTACTCCATCCCAACAAGTCAATTTGCTTTAAATGTTCTTGTCAGATATATCCTTTCCTCAATTAAATTACCAAGTTCCTTTACTTTAAGATGATCAGTAATACTTGATATTAACTTTGAGACTTAAATCTTAATATTCACCAAGCAAAATCATTTAATCACACACAAAATTATTTCCTATAGCTCAAAAAATACCAAAGTTCATTCTGTATCGTAAGGACTATAGATTTTTCTGCATCCTATTCAAGACATAGTGACTTGTCTAGGAATATAGTAAACTGATACTGAGCTGAAATCATTGTAACCACCTCTGACCCAATTCTGGGATCCTAATTTGTATAACAGCGTCTCTATTCACCAGTACTACATAACTGCTGATTTCAAGAATTACTGATGTTACACCTGCTATTTGGAGACTGCCTGCATTTTATTTTCTTCAAAACATGCTCTGTCTTAATAAAACCTACATACTATCAAACCTCTTATGTTTGTAACCTTTAACAGGGTGAAAAAGTGCATCATACAGCAAAACTCTTGTCAACAAGGATTCCTGAAATGTGCTAACTTAGAGGATAGTGATTTCTTACTTCCAAGGGAATGAAATTTGAGGAAATTGTGGCTGCTTCAGCATTGCTGCTGCTGCAATCATATAATCCTCATTTCTGTGACAGTTTCCAGCAACTTGGGCAATGCCTTACTTCCTCCATGCAGCAGCAGCCACTTTGCTGTCTGCTGGGAAGGCAAGGAAGGAGGAACAAAAGGAGCAAAGAGAAAGAAAGGAAGGAAGAGGGAGGGAGGAGAGAAAGGAAGGAGGAAAGGATGGAAGGAAGATTTCCAATGCTTACTGCCAGCTTCCCACAACGGGGAAGCCAACAAGCCGTTAGTCCAGCTGTGATCATTCTGTTTTTCTTTTAGATAAGGAAACCTCTCTGAAACTATATGATCCTCATTTACAAAGGTCCCAATACTCTGAAAATGTGGAAGGCTGGGAAGCTTGCAGGGCAAACGTCAATGGGGATGTGTCCATAGCTGATGGCAGGAGCATAGTAGAGAATTTGGTCTTAACAATTTCCTTTCTGGGAAGCTTGCAAATAGCTCAGGTAAGTCTCCCCAACTCCTGCAGACTCCACCAGTCCCTTTGCAGTTGCATTGCATCACTTAGCTTTGACCCATGGATCACGGATTGTCTAGTCCACTATACTTGTCTATACAGATATACAAATAACTATTATCATATAAAAGGGCCATTGTATAAGCAAAACAAATTATAATTTCCCACCTGACTCCTCATATTTCAGAAAATTATACCAGCCAATTTTCCTTCACCTAATTTCTAGGGAGTGGGTACTGTAATTTAGATAAGGGTTAAACTGAAAAAATACAATGGGTTTGTTCTTACTAGTGTCTCACCTGGGAAAAGTCTGGCTTGAGAGGTGGGTTCTCCCTTAATTCAGGATTTATATATTCATTATTCACATAATACCCAATGCGGATAAACTCCTGACAAAGATAGGTGCAAGTAATGAGTATTACTGTAACTCCCACAGCATCGCCTTCAGGGATTAGATCAGGCTTGGGACTATTTGCCTAAGGAAGAAATGGAAAACATATTGATCACATTTGTATCCTGCTCTTCTTCCAAAGAATATAAAGCATAAAGATTCTCCATTTTATTAACAGTAAGCCATACATTACCCCCCCAAAACCCAACAGCTCCTAGGTTGAAAGAAGATTTAAATCCATTTCTAAATGGATTTCAAATCAAATATTGTATTCAACACCTTTCACTGGATTTTAGCACAAAGGAAGCAAAACAGATCTCTGGTCTAATTTAGCACTGTCGACATTGCAGCAGTTTTCTATGGTATTAGATCAGAATCTTTTCCAGCTCTTATTCTGAGATATTGGATCTCAGAACTTCTCCATACAGAGCATGCACTGAATTGCTTAGCTATGATTGAATGAATATGTAATTTAAGACATATTCATTTAGAACAGGGACCCCCAACCCCTGCTGGTCTGTGAAGCCAGAAAGGTTGGGAGCTCTGATCTAGAAGAACATTAGTACTAGAAATATTAAAAAATTAATTTTCAAGTATTTGTAGATTTGTAGAATATTTTCATCTCACTTTTCTAATTAAAAAGCACTGCAAGTGATTAGACTTCTTTCTCTACTGATGCTGTGTCCCTCCTTTCTTTTTCCAAATTAAAAAAAAAATAGAACTTACTTCAAACACAAACATATGTCTCCCAGCTGGAACAGGTCCTACCAGTACAGAATCAAGAATTTGATCATATCTCTCACTTTCTGCAGATCCCACATAAATGATCTTCCATTCCAAATCTGAAAAATTAAAAAGGATATAATTGCAAGAATATAAATGCTGCAATACTAAATCACTGAGAGAAATACACTATCCTTCACTCTTGCAAAGCGAAAATATTGATACAAGTCACTGAATTAATACATTTGGGGATGTAATACATCTGTGCAAGAACAAGACTGATGTTGCTCTTATTGACTTCAGTAAGGCATTTGATAATTAACCTACCCATATTTTTCGCACTATAAGACACACTGGACCATAAGACGCACATTACCTTTAGAGGAGGGAAACAAGAAAAAAAAATCTGCCTCTGCCTTCCAGCATCCATCTGTATTCATCTAGCTAGTGTCCTTGCAGCGAACAGCCTGGTCAGCTTCAGCATATTATCACAGCCCCAGCACATGGCTCGTCAACGCTCCGCTCCGTTGCGCCCACCATTGGTTAACTGAACTGAGCTGCCACTGCCAGGGAACACTGGAGCCTTCGCTGCTGATTGGCAGTTGGATCGGCTTCCTGGAATACTGCCAATCAGCTGTTCTAGGCAGCAGAGATTGCCACTGCTGTCTATTGCCGCTGCCACCATTTGCCCAAACTATTTTCAGGAGCTGAGGCAAATGATAGGAGCTTACCCCATCCTGCAGCAGCAACTGGGTCTCGAACGCTAGCCTGCCAATTATCACACCAGCGTGTTAACCACACGAGCCATAATGGTCTTTCTCTTCAAAGTTGTTTACAAGTGAACTACATGGTATTAACTGATGCTGAACTACATGATATTAACTTCATAGTTATATATAAATAGAATCACATAAGAATATCAGCAATGCAAAACAGGGAATATTATCATGTTCCTTACTCTTTTTCTGTGGCACTTCCTAGGCTTCTTTACAAGACGAAAGTCAAACACTTAATAAGTCATGCTATAGCAAAAGACTGATTCCCAATTTCTTCTTCCAAAGAAGGCTATAACTGGATAAAGTGCTTTGTGTTTCTATGTAAGCAAAACAGTAGTATAAGTTAGAGGATGTCTTGTATTTTTTTGGGGGGGGAGGTAAAGAAAATAGCGACTCCTCAAAATCATTCTGAATCATAGCGTAAATGAAAATCCTATGAAATAATCAGTAGGAAGTAGAAGCCAAGAGGATCAAATTTAAATTTCTCAGTCCAAGATACAGAATTAGACTGATAGAAAAAGAGACATCATGCCCACGTGTCTTTCCTGATTCTATCTCTTGTAACAGATTGCAAATTTAGATTTAGGCCAGACAATCATCTTGATGTTACTAAGAAAACCACTACCAATTTGTTCTATATGCAGCAATGGATTTGTTAGTTCATTTTCCACTTGAAGCTAAGTAGTTAAGTAGACTTGCCCCTTTAAGAATTGTACATGCATCTATGACAGGAGGAATAAAAGAAAAAATAATAAATGCTAAACAGCAGTGGAATTAACTCACCCCAGAGTGTAATGTGCAGATGCATTTATTTGACAATTTAAAGTTGGGGGTGGGGGGTGAGTTGCCTTGCATGAATGGGCTAATACAACTGTCAAAAATCGTAGAATAGAATAGAGCATAAAGCTTTTAATGAGCTGATAGTAAAAGCTTTTGTAAGCTCTGTAAATTAATCCAACAGTAAACAGAATACTATTTCTGACTGATGAAATGATCTGAAAGCTTTTTGCACTAATAAGCCCCAAGCAACATTCAACTGAAATCTGAAAGAATTCATGATTATTACAGTACTCTGAAAGTCCATCTAGCCTACAAACAAAAACACACGGTTTATTATATTCTGAGGCCAGAAAAGCCCTCCGTTTTCCCTATGGCAGTACTGTAAGCTTTGTGTGAACATCCCCAGCACGAATGTTTATTAGGAATCCCGCCAGGTCAATACTTTTTCTTCCCTACCCCCATCAAATAGAGAAAAGGGTGTTGTTGTTTTGTTAACAGTATGGAAAACTTGCTATTAATTCTTGGAGGCAGAAGCATTTGAAATTATTTTTGTGAAGAGATTGGGCTAAAGTTATCAGACTACAATCACGATTCCTCCTCCTCCCACCAACAGTAGCCTTTAGTTTCAATCTAAACCCGCTTCTTTCCCAATAATTTAACGCTCCGCTTTTTGGTCCCCAAAGCCACTTTGTAAAAAAAAAAAAAGAAAAGGGAAAGACAGAGAGAGAGAGGCCTGGACAGCTGCGGAACGAGAGTATAGCCAGGGTCCATTTAGTAATTCATTCTTTTGGCCGAACAAGTTTTCCCGCTGTTTTACGCATCTCTGCTCCTAGAAACGCGGCCCGTTGGAGGGAGAGACTTCGCGTGCCGGTCCTAACCCAACGCCCGATACTCACCGTGGGGCAACGCCTCTCCGCACTCGAACTGCACCTGGAAGCGGAGCGGCTGGTCAAAAGGGCTGGGATTCTCGAGCAGCGAAACTCCCAAGACCGACACCCGCGCCATGACAGGCTGGCTGGCTTCTTTCCTGTTCTGTCCCGCCCCTTTCGTGCTCATTTTCCAAACCCGCTCCGCACGCCACCGGCTCAACGTCCCAGTTGCGCCACAGCCAATCCTCGCACTTCGCGCCTGAGCTAATCCGCCTCCCTCCTCCCACAGGAGCCACGCCCACCTTCCCCGCCGCCAATCGCCTTTCTCTTTCTGCTCCCGGCGGGAGCTCAGTCTAAAACAATCCGTCTTCGATTCGGTTTTCCCGCTCTCGGGGCTTAGGCCCGCGCGCAGCGGTCGGCCGCTGCCTCTGTTTTGAGCGCTCAAACGCTAGTAGCTAATTGGTGCTTTCAGTTCTGTGGTAAGGGGCCTAACCAAAGAGGATGTGAGCCCGCTGACTCGAAATTTCGCCTAGTGCACGGCCTTAATCCTTTGCTGTACTCTGGCCTAGAGTGAAGAGTCCTAGATGAAGGGACTCAAGCATTCATACACAGCTTTTGGAGCAAGACTTACCGGCCTTGCGGAGTCTGGAGGGTGGGTATTAGTGTGTGAGGACAAGCCGGGGAATAAAGTGAAAGCAAGCGGCCAAGTGCAAAAGAACACCATGCACGCCATGAGGTCCCGCCGCGCCGCCGCGCCCCCCCCCCCCGAAATAGATATCTCAGTCTTTATTCTCTTCCGCAGAATTTAGTTTTACAGCCATGAACTAAACTAAATTTTATCCCAAAGGTGCGTTTTCAAGAGGCAACTGGACTTTCTGGTTTTTCTTCGAAGACGTTTCGCTTCTCATCCAAGAAGCTTCTTCAGCTCTGACTGGCTGGTGGGGAATGGAAGGATTTATACTCCCTGCAGACATAGAGAGTTGTTGAGGTTTATCTATGTCCTCGGGGTCACCTGAGTGGTGCAAATTGGTGCGGAGCCACCTTGGAACTGTTGGAAGGACTGTGTTGTAGATTGGAGATAGATGATGTATCCCTCACCCTATATTGCTTGAGGGCTGTTCAGTTTTGACACAGATCCTTCCATTCCCCACCATTCAGTCAGAGCTGAAGAAGCTTCTTGGATGAGAAGTGAAACGTCTTCAAAGAAAAACCAGAAAGTCCAGTTGCCTCTTGAAAAAGCACCTTTGGGAAAACCATGACCTGGATGATTGAGAATCTCCATTTAGACAAACTAAATTTTAATTCATTGAAAACTAACGCCAGCAGGCACTGTAGCACTTACAATGAATCAATTGGCTTAAAATTAGAAAGATGGGCTAATGTGAAATAAGTGTGGGGAAGCCAAAAGGATTAGGTAAATCAAATTTGATTTCGAAACACAACATTGCAAGTAACAAAAAATTTTCTATTCAGTTCTGTTGCATTGGAGTGGGAAGTTTGAGGAATACAAAATACAGCTGAACAGCTAAAGGTTGTAACGCTGATGTGGATACTCCTTTGCTGTTAACTTATTTGAAGATGAAATGTGTATTTCAAAGAAGGTTAAAATTAATGCTAGGGATGGTGATGGGAAGAGCATTTGTTCCTTTTGTAAGGATTTCAGGATTTAAAATTAAACTGTAATAACCAAGCCAGTCAGACTCTTGTCCTATTGGGCCCTGTGCCTTAAGGAACAATTTCTTCAGAACTGAGAAGGATATAAATGGGATTGTGTGACTTTAATAAACTAGAAGAAGCAATTGATCATGACACTTGGATTATTTGTGTTACTCAAATGACAAAAGTCATTTGTTGCAGAGACTGGTGTCCAAAATCTTAGTGACAGAGCAACTGACTATCTAGGATATTTAGTGACAAAGTGGAGAAGCTGAGGTGCTGAAAGACAATCCATTTCATTTCCATCCAGTCAGCCTTCTAACTGAGGAGTCCTTGGTGCTCTCTGAACTTGCTTGTTTTCTTACAGACATTTCATTACCCAAACTAGGTAACATCATCAGTGCTACCCCTTATTTCAACCCTGAACTACAAATATTTTCCTTTATTGGAGCCGTCTAAGTATTTCAGTAAACTATACCAAGTATTTTAGCAAACTGAACAGCCTTGTATAGGGTTTTGGCTGAGAAGCAATCTAGTTCAATTTAGGACAATGTTAGGCCTAGTGCTGTACTATGGAGTACATTTAGTGCTATGCTATGGAGCAGAAACATTCTTAACATCCAAGAGATACACTGTATGTCCTTTAATTGACTGGAAAAGCAGCTTTTGATTCAATTCCTAGAGACAGCCTCTGGGCACAATTGATCTCCTCATTTACTGATAGAAAGTTTAACTTCTGATCATAAAATATAATGATTTTTTTAAAATGCAAATTAGATGTGCACCAATCCCCTCTCAAAAGGGAGTAAATCAAAGCTACACACTTTTTCCCATTTATTCAATTTTATATCTGTTTTATGATCTGAAAAAGTGAATTCCAGCTTCCAGTACTGTATATGGATGCTGGGGCTATCTTCTCTGCAACAAGCCACCAAGCTCTAGCTTTATTGTGGGTGGAAAAAAATGTTAATTATTCCAAAACAAAGGTTTAGCCAAAAGCCAGACTAGTCATACCTGCTGTTGGGAAATAAATAAAATTTATATGGAATAAGCTAAGATCTTCAAATACCTGAGAATTATTTTTTAATCCCTTGCTTCCTCAAGGGAACACACTAATTTGCTACTAGCAAGCCCCATAAGGTTGCTAATTTATTTTAAATTTTGCTGGCAGCAGAGGTAGTAATTATGTCTTTACCACTATACAGCAACTGTAAAACTAGCATAATGAACTTCCTGCTTTCCTGCCTGTGTCACAATTTTGTACTTTCCAGGATTTAAGTTTTGCAAAACTTCAATTCAAAATTTTAAGAACTATACTTCCACCTCCTTACCAGAAGTGCTGAAATGGGCTGGTTTTTCAGCCTCCAAAGGCTGCAGAGGCTTTCCTTGAGCCCCCTGGAGGGTGAAAACGGCCACCTCTGGGCTTCAGAGGCCCTCTGGAGGCTGAAAATGGGCATTTCCAGTATTTCTGGAAGGCTCGTTTTTCCCTTGAGCCTCTGGGAGGGTGAAAACTGCCTCAAACAGGCCAAAAATCAGCTGGGAGGCACGCACATGCACAGTGCAGGTACGTTTGGCTGGGGCTCGCGTGCCCACACAAATGGCTCTGCATGCCTGCACAAATGGCTCTGCGTGCCACCTGTGGCACACATAGAGGTTCGTCATCACAGCTTTAGCACAGAGCATTAATTTAGATGATATTGCAGCAAAAGCTGCTGCTCTTTCTGTTTTTTTATTTTCTTCTTTCCACTTTTCTACTATTGAACTTTAGGCTTTTTCTTCTCTGATCTGCCTCTTGTCAGGAATAATTTGTTCTACTTCTTTTACCTTCATGTTCTTGAATCTGTACTTACTATCTGGAAACAATTGTTGGCTTCCCTCTCTGATAGTCTTTGGTAGGCTCCCTCCATGCAGCCCATTGTGGCTAGTTATTTCTTTATCATCTTGCTTGTCCACTCCCATGGTCATGTAGGCAAAGAGGGACAAAGAGTAGGGTTGCACTACAAATTTTGAAATTTTGTTGTGTCCCTGATCCAATTCTGTTTGCTCAGCAAGTTGCTAACAGTTGTGGGTATATGCAAAATTTAATCCACATCCAGCCTTAACAGCTTTCAGATGTATGAACCATTCCAAAATTTACAAATTTATTTCATGGACTTGTCACCTTGCAAGGAATATTACTACTTAATGAATGTAATATGTACATTTTCAAAATGCCCTGAAGCCTTTCTTACCTCAAAGATTAATATAACAGCATTAGCAAATTATTTACTAAAAAGGTTGTTCCAATATTTGATAGTCATTCCATATAATTAATGACAGTGGTCCATATTTTATGGGTTAACTTTTTTCAGTGCATATCTAATGCTTTGAATACTGAGCAGTTCTATACCCTTTACCATCAGGATCTAGTGAGGAGGTAAAATGATTTAATGGATGGTTGAAAACCCTTCTAGCCAAATTCCATGTTGAATTGGAGGTAATTTGAGTGGATGGGCGACCACGTGCCATTCTATATCCATACCATAACCAGAAATCCGATTTGACCTATTTTAAGATTTCGTTTGAGAGACCTCTGCTAATAGATGGACTCATCCTATTGCTTATATCTCTGCACTTTGCAGTGATGGATTGTTAAGAAACTAATCTGCAGACCTTTTTCAGCCTTCCAGAAGTGCAAAGAAGCCCAGTTGGTACTTTTCAATAATCATTCAATCTGAGGATTAGATCCTCCTCAACAGGATCTACAAGGATAAGACTTATCTGGAATCAAGTAGGGAAAGTCCATATCTTGTCCTATTTACCACTGAGACTGCAATAAAAGTGCAAAGGAGAGAAGCCTAGTAACATGGTACCCAGGTGACAAAGACAACAGTGCCAGTGGAAGAGGAGCACCACAATTTTGATACCAATAGTTCAACTCCAGAAGAAGTGACCCAGGCACTAGGGGAAAAGAAAATCAAGCATGGATCAGAGAACCATGTGAAAAATGCAGCATTATATATAGATTTTTCTGTCCATACACACTTATTCATAAAGTTTCTAAGTAATCACAATTATTATCTATACTAATCTTATATATCACAGACTATTTACTGTTTATTGCTATTTTAAGTGTATTGTTCATTGCATTGATATAATATACTACTTGTATGTATGTATGTAAGTATGTCATGGTTCCAGGACTGACTAAGATCTGGTCCCACTGGGCGTTGTGCCTACAGATTCATCAATGCAGCCCCTTCCTTCATCAATACTGATATCTCTTCAGGTCTTTGCTCAGCCAGCACTGATACCTTTTTGACCAAAATGGTGCCAAGAAATGGGAAATCATCCCAGCCTTATGGAATCCTATGCCCCTTCTGAATAAGTGGCAAACTGCCAATACTTCAGGCAAAATTAGTATATCATTATTGCAACTACTGAACAAGAAAAGTTTTAGCTGTGCAGGCTCAATGGCTGAGGATTTAAGCCATGCATTGAATTCCTTCCATTGCTTGAAGCATCTTTGGCATCTGACTTTGCACTTCATTTTTTCTTGCTCCCGACTCTTGTTTTATTTTTGACCTTAACCTGACTTAAGTCTCTGGCTTTTCCCTCAATACCTTCAAGATAGTACATGTTTTTGGATTATTAACTGTCTGATCTAGTTTTGTTTACTTCTTAGCCTACCAGTAAGTTGTCATGCACATGCACACTGTTCATTCTCTTTTCCTGACTTTGTTGTGTTTTTGTCTGCTTCTGCTTTCCTTTACATGTGCTCCCTCGGGCGTCTGCCTTGCCCTCTTGCTATGCTTCTCCATCGTCCCAAACAAGGGTTACCTTTAATTCCTGTATTTCCCCACAGTAAAGTCTTATTTGCTCTTTTAAAAACCAAAGATACTTCTTGACGTTTCCTTAAATGCTATTATGATAGTCTGTCAATATTCCCATCCCCTTAGTAATGGTCCCAATTGTTTTTTTTCACCCCACATATGTACTGTGTTTTCTCTCCCAACTTACCTTTGTAGTAAACAAAGTCAACCTACTAGCACCATCCACTGTCCAGGTAATCCTGTGGGTCATGATCCCTTTTGTAATTAATCACAAGGTCATGGCATCAAGTCACATCACTTCTGGCAAATAGAAGGAGAAGAAATGGAAGCAGTGACAGATTTTATTTTCTCGGACTCCAAGATTACTGCAGCCATAAAATTAAAAGCTACTTGCTCTTGGGAAAAAAGTGATGACAAACCTAGCAGCATAGTAAAAAACAGAGACACTAACTTGCAACAAAAGTCTGTGTATCAACGCTATGGTTTTCCCAGTAGTAATTTATGGCCGTGAGAGTTGGACCATAAGGAAGGCTGAGTGCTGAAGAATTGATGCTTTTGAACTGGTGCTGGAGAAGATTCTTGAGAGTCAAGGCGGCCAAATCAGTCAATCCTAAAGAAAATCAAGCCTGGCTGTTCTTTGGAATCACAGATTATGAAGCTGACGCTCAAAATACTTTGGCCACATGATAAGAAGAGGGGACTCAATGGAAAGATCCTGATGTTGGGAAAGATTGAGTGCAAACGGAGAAGGGGATGACTGAGGATGAGATGGTTAGATAATGTCATTGGCGCAATGGGCATAAATTTGGGCAAGCTTTGGAAGAAAGTGGAGAACAATTGGGCCTGATGTGTTATGGTCCATGAAGTCACAAAGAATTGGACATGACATAGTGACTGAACAACAATAACATGGAAGTTTAATTAGAAATGTCTTCTTGATGACTTATTTAACCCATCTTTCATAAATGTGATAAAAGTTATAGGAAACTAAACTTTTCTCACTAGTCACTCAATTTTTGAATGATGCAATGCCACTGAAGAGAAGGAATACTTGTTCTGTTGGGATTTGTAGGCACATCTCTTGCATCTCTGGGAGCATTCTGGATTTGTGAATTTTGGCCTGAATCATTTTTATTTTCATTTGGATTGGTATTTGCACTTTGGCAAACTGTAGTCTGTGTGGTGTACATTATCAATCTTTAGAATGGACGACTGTCTTGTATTGTTCTACATTCCACTTCAGATCATTTCAAATCCATTTCTAGGAGAAGCCAGCCCATATTGGTTTGCCTTCAGAGTATTATTCTCTTGGATGGAAGAACAGGAATTAGAATATACTATTCAGAACATGTTTAAAGAATTTGAGCTGTTTGCCAATACTATTGGCAAACAATATTACTTTGGCCTTACAAGATGATGAAAATTCAGTAGCTCTAGGGGTTCTTCAAAATAGATTAGCCTTGGACCATATCCTAGCAACTCAAAGTAAAGTTTTTGTTTACTTAAATTGAACATGCTGTGCCTATGACTATCTTTCAGACATCTTTGAAACAGATGGTTTTATTCTAGCTAATATTTCACAGTATGTGTACTAACTAACTTTTCATGGCTGTCCCTGGTGTCAGCTCTACCATCTCTTAATTGATTTAACAACTGATAGTTGCTTCAATAACTTTTTGTTTGTGGAATTATTTTGCTCTTTTGTTGACTACCATATTGTTGCTCATTGTGGACTCCCTTTCTTCCACCACTTGTGATATCACTTTTAGATGTTAGATTGGTCTAAATATGAACCAAAACCAAAAGGAAACAAGAAACTAAAAAGGGAATTGCAAGGGATGAAAAGAATCAGACTCCTGGCAGCTATTATGGAGAACTCTGTGTTTTGTCTAACTTTTTCACAAGGAAGCTATGAAGGTACTTCCTCATTCTAAGAGAAAAGATATTCTGGGCAGGATGCAAGAAAAGGGTGGCTGAGGTTTAGTAAAGTGCAGCTTCTATGATCAAGCGGGTCAGCATGTGTTATAAGTTACATTTTGATTGGTTACAAATCAAAATAAAGATGGTGTCTGTTCTGTCCCCTCATTAGCATTCTTGAGATCCCCGCGCTTTGATTGGCCAAAGCGCGGGGCACTCTGATTGGCTAGGCGAGCCGCGCCGATTGGCTCGCTAAGAATCTCCCGTGATTGGTCCATTCGGATTGCGGGAGATTCAAAGCGGTGCCATTGGCCGCGGCCGCTGCGGCTTGGAAATAAAAAGCCGCGAGTTTTGCCTTAAGCCCCAGTTCGGTTCCAACTCAATAAAAGAGCTTGATACTAAGTCACCGACTCCTGGCATCATTTCCGACGACACGACACTGGCGACGAAGGTGGGATTCTGATCCTGAACTGAAGCACGTGTCCGACGGAAGCCAGACGAAACTCCACGATGGCAAACATCGCGCCTCCCGCACCCTTCAACCCCGCCAGCGAGGACTGGGAATCGTACTCCGACAGATTGTGCATGTTCCTCGAATGCAGCGACCTGAAGGACGCCACCGGCCCAAAGAAGCGAGCCGTCTTCCTGACCCACTGCAGGACCGCAGTGTTTAAGATGGCCAAAGCGCTTGCCAAACCCGCCGACGTGACCACGATGGACTGGGACGACCTCGAGCCAATACTCTGGCGACACTACGCTCCAGCCGTGCCCATCCTCATCTGATGACACGAGTTCTACCGTCGGGACCAATGGTCGGGTGAGAGTTTCAGCGACTTCGTCGCGGAACTACAGCACATAGGGGGGCTGTGCGAATTCGACAACATGAACGAAGCCCTGCGAGACCGAATCGTGCTCGGCCTTTGGGACCCCGTCCTCCAGAGTCGGCTGATGGCCAAGGGCAACATCACCCTCGCAGATACCCTCACCGAAGCCACAGCCGCCGAAGCTACCCGAAAATCCGCCGACCGCATGCGCAGACCAAACGCCGGGGACCGCAGCGGGAACAACCACCCTGCAAGGTCGACCGAGGCCCAACCCGAGATGACCACCCACCAGGGCGACGTCCACTCAGCATCGGGCACTTCCGACGAGGAGGAGGAAATCCACCGTCTCCAGGCAGGCCGCGACCCATGGAACCGGCGGGGTCGTAAGTCGAGGACCACCTGTGCCGGTTGTGGAGGTGACCACCCCAGGTCCGAATGCCGGTTCTTCGATTCAATCTGCTGGCATTGCGACAAGAAGGGACACATCGCCCGCGTCTGCCGTCTCAAAAAGAACCGCAGCCCTACACGATGGGACCAGAGCGAACGGAGACGAGAGAGCACACCACCCCGGACCAGAGATCGCCCCGCTGACAACAGATGGGACCAGAACGGACGATCCCTACGAGGCGGCGAGACCCGGCGAAGAGAGGAGACCCATCAGACGGTCACCATCGGCCACGCCACAACCAACGACGCTCGGAAGGTCTACCTGGAGGTAGGCATCGAAGGCGAGCCATGTAAAATGGAGGTGGACTCCGGGTCCTACCTCTCCATGGTAGCATGGCAAGAAATAAAATGCTTGGTGCCTACCATCCAGAGAAAGGCCTAGACAACCAGAGACTAATCGTGAAAGACTATCAGGGAAACCGCATCCCTGTAGTCGGAACTGGACAGTTCAAGGTAACCTACAAAGGGCGCACCGAAAGGCTTCCCCTGACCATCGTCGATCGCGACTGCCCAAGCCTACTGGGACTGCAATGGTTCGCACCGCTCGGCATCGCAGTCATGGGCATCGACCACATCGCCGATGACAACTGGGAGCAACAACTAGCCCGGGAATTCCAAGAGGTGTTAGACGGAAACCTAGACAAGTACTGAGGGCCCCCTATATCATTCAGCCTAGACCCAAACATCCCCCCAAAACCAAGGCGGGTGCCATTCGCGCTTAAACCCAAGATTGACAAGCAAATTGACAAGCTCATCAAGCAAGGGGTCCTACAACCCATAGACCACGCCCGGTGGGAGACCCCCATAGTCACCCCGATCAAGCCTGATGGGTCGGTGAGAATCTGTGGGGACTATAAGGACACCCTAAATGGCGCCTTGCAGCAAAGCGCTTACCCCGTCCCAGTAGTGCAACACCTACTACATTCACTGGGAGGGGGCAACGTTTTCGCTAAACTCGACCTCGCCCAGTCATACCAACAATTGCCGGTCGATGAGGAAACGGCAGAAGCGCAAACCATAGTCACCCACCGGGGAGCCTTTAAATGCAACCGGCTCCAATTCGGAGTCAGCGTGGCGCCTGAAATATTCCAAAGCCTAATGGAAAGGCTGTTACAAGGCATCAAGGGGGTGGTACCTTACTTCGACGATGTCTTAGTGTCGGCAACCAACCAAGCCGAACTAGAGAGTCGCCTAAGGGAGGTCCTAACCAAATTCAAAGAGACCGGGCTCAAAGTAAAGAGGGAAAAATGCCAATTATACACCGAACGGGTTGAATTCCTAGGATATCTCCTAGACCGTCACGGCATTCACCCCACCAACCAAAACATCAAAACCATCAAAGAAGCCCCCACACCCAAGTCGAAGACAGAACTGCAGGCGTTTCTGGGGCTGCTTAACTTTTATAATGTCTTCCTGCCCAAAAGGCGACGGCGGCGGAGCTTTTGCATAGGCTTTTGGACAAGGCGGCGACCTGGACTTGGGGGAAACGCGAGGAAGCCGCCTTCAAGAAAACAAAGGACCTCCTCACTTCGGATGCCGTCCTTATCCAGTACAACGAGACCCTACCACTGGCCGTCACATGTGACGCATCACCCTTCGGCGTCGGCGCTGTCCTCAGCCACACTCTCCCCGACGGAAAAGAAGCACCCATCGCGTTCTTTTCAAGGACCCTCACC
This sequence comes from Hydrophis major, assembly GCA_033807585.1. Taxonomy (NCBI): domain Eukaryota; kingdom Metazoa; phylum Chordata; class Lepidosauria; order Squamata; family Elapidae; genus Hydrophis; species Hydrophis major. Next base: position 164,297,086 of record CM066329.1, read on the forward strand.
AAACCGGAGCAGAACTACAGCCAGCTGGACAAAGAGGCTCTGGCTATCGTCGCCGCAGTAAAAAAGATTTCACAAGTACCCTTACGGCCGGACATTTACCATCATCACCGACCACAAACCGCTGCTGGGAATCCTTGCAGGGAACAGGGCCACCCCGAACATTCTGTCTCCCCGAATGACAAGGTGGTCCAAGTTCCTGGCTGCCTACAATTACGGACTCACACACAGACCGGGTAAGACTATCTCCCATGCGGACGCCTTAAGCCGCTCACCGTTATCGGAACCTGACACCGACCCAGCACCCACGACGACCACCCTCAGTATAGAGACTCTACCCAATCTACCCATAACCGCGTCAGACATTGCCTGAGAAACTAATAAAGACAAACGTCTGGCGCAGGTGTTGCATTGGGTAGAGAAAGGGTGGCTGGAAAGGGACAACGACGAGTCCGTCAGGACATTCCGGAACCGGCAAACGGAACTCTCGTTACTAAAAGGGTGCATACTATGGGGGGATAGGGTGGTCATCCCGGAAAAACTACAAGGGAAGGTTTTGGAACTGTTACACGAGGGGCACCCTGGCATCGTTAGGGCAAAAGTCCTGGCCAGAAGTTACGCTTGGTGGCCAGGGATGGACAAACAGATCGAGGCCTGGGTAGCAAGGTGTCAACAATGCCAGGAAACTAGGCCAAGCCCACCCACAGCACCCGTCCTAGAGTGGGAAACCCCCAGGGGACCTTGGTCTAGGATCCACATAGATTTCGCCGGGCCCACAAAAGGACACACTTTCCTAATAACCGTAGACACTTACTCCAACTGGCTGGAGGTAAGCAACATGAGAACAACCACCACGGAGGCCGTGACCAAAGAACTCGGCAAACTTTTTGCAACACACAGCCTCCCAGACATCCTCATTTCTGACAACGGGCCCCAATTCACCTCGCTAGAATTCGAAAAATTCCTAGCGGAAAGGGGCATCCGACACGCGCTGACAGCACCGGTGCATCCGGCGGCGAACGGTAGGGCGGAACGGATGGTTCAATTCACAAAGAAAAACCATCCGGAAAATAGACCACGGGGAGATCCAGGACAAAATTAATAAATTACTTTTCATCCAACACATTACCCCAAATACCACAACAAATAAAAGCCCAGCCGAACTGCTAATGGGGAAGAAAATAAGTCCCCACTCGATAGATTACACCCCACGTACAACCCAGAGAAACCCCCAGACTCAACCAGCAAACACCGAACCTTCGCACCAGGCGATGCCATCTACGCGAAAAACCTAACGGGAGACCCATTATGGGTACCGGACGTCATAACACAACTAACAGGCCCACACTCGTACCGGCTACAAACAACCGACGGACGAGCATGGAAACGCCACATCGACCAGTTAAGATCGAGGACGACCACCCAAGAGACCACCGACGCGCAACCAAGCAAAACCAACCCCCACAACACAAACCAAGAGGGGAGGGAATACCCAGGGGGCCAAAACCGAGAAGGAATAAACCAGCCATACTCACCTGGAAGCAGCCAGCACGAAACCTCACCAGAAAGAGACAGCCAGGCCAGCTCAACCAACCCGGGAAGACCGAGTGGGAGCGGCGAAACCCGCAGCTCAACCAACCCAGGAAGCCCAGGAGGGAGCTGCGGAGAGCGGCCCGGCTCGACTGACCAGGCGGCTCCCACGACGGCGTCCAGAGAAGCAGAGACCCCGACCGAACCGGCCGGGATCCAACCTACGACTGACCTGCGCAGGTCCAGTAGGCTGAGACGGAGCCCCGCCTACCTACGGGACTACGCAACGTAAGGACTGAACCAAGAGGGGAGGGGTGTTCTGTCCCCTCATTAGCATTCTTGAGATCCCCGCGCTTTGATTGGCCAAAGTGCAGGGCACTCTGATTGGCTAGGCGAGCCGCGCCGATTGGCTTGCTAAGAATCTCCCGCGATTAGTCCATTCGGATCGCGGGAGATTCAAAGCGGTGCCATTGGCCGCGGCCGCCACGGCTTGGAAATAAAAAGCCGCGAGTTTTGCCTTTAGCCCCAGTTCGGTTCCTAACTCAATAAAAGAGCTTGATACTAAGTCACCGACTCCTGGCATCATTTCCGACGACACGACAGTGTCCCTTTCTTTATTCAGGACTTTCATGAAGGGAATATTTTCTTAACTCATTTTCCTGTGCTAAGAAAATAAAAGTTATCATACATCATTTGGTCTAGTTCATTAGCTCTTAAGGTCAGACAGATCCAGTCTAGCTCCCAATTCCTGCTCAGGGCTAGGAGCAATCCTGTGATGCCTGAGGTTAGCAAAGCAGCCAAATAAATAAGGTAACACTTCGTAACAATCTTAAGGCTATGATGTGGGTGATCTGCTTTTTTAAAAAATCCATCAATCCATAACTTTCCATTTTCCAGGAAAGATAACTTATTCTCAAAAGATGCTTGCACACACAGGAGCTCAGGTTCATTTTCTTGAAAAATATTTTCTATAGATTATACTTTTCCCAGCATGCATAAACTTTGGTTTGAAGAATGCTGTGTCTCCTGCTTCAGGTAGAGGCACTCTCTGCTGCCACTTAAGAAGTCAGAGAATGTGAGAGCTAAAATCATGTGAATGTTACATGTGAGATTTGTGTTTTAAAAAAGATGTTAGTGTTCAGGTTGTTCAAATTTCTATATTTCAAATTCTGAGTGGAGAGAAAGTGGGTGTCTCATTGCATGTCAGTGAATAACTTTACTAACAGCATCATGGCTTAACCGAATCAGTTTTCCCACAATTGTATAACACAACAAATAACAAATAGATTTTGCATGATAGACTTAAGTATAGTTGTTCTTGGTGTTAAAAAAGTGCATAATTTATTTACTCTGTTTATCAATTATCTCCTGTGGAAATATATCCAGTTTTTTGCTTTAGATCAGGGGTGTCAAACTCAAGGTCCACGGTGTCTCTGCCAACGAAAATGGACATCTGTTTTTGCTGGCAGAGGGTTGCAGGAGGCTGTTGCAGCCGAAAATGGAGCTCAGGAGCCCGTTTTCACTGGCAGAGCGCTTGGGCCACTACAGGTACCCCTGACATGAGTGACATTGAGCAGGCCACATCCACCCTGGCTACACCCACTTCAGTCCCCTGAGGTCAAACACAACCCTGATGCAGCCCTCAATGAAATGGAGTTTGGCACCCTTGTTTTAGATATACTCTAATTTGGAATAACATTGGGATTAATTTAAAGAGAAATCTGTAAAAGCATACTAAATGCATGGGCCTTAGCATATTTAATATGTTATTAGCATAACATATTAGCATATCTTGAGAATATGTTGTCCTTGGTATGTTAAATATGGGGATATTTATTTTATTTTAAAGTAACAATGCAACAATTCTACATAGATTTCCATATGCTTTACTTCAAATTTGAAATTTGTCCTAAGAAAAACAGCAGTTCTGTTTCAGAAGTCACTGGACCACAATATAATTTGAGATTTTTTAAAATAGCAATTTGACGTCTTTAAGAACCCAATCAATGTTTGTGTAGTCCATTAGGAAACTCATCTCTTCTACATTGTTGTGTTTTTGCATATGTACATGTTGTATGATCAACTAAATTCTGTTTTGCTGAGCAATCTAGAAGCAGGAGAATTTATAAGTAAAAGACTATAGATGAAATCAAGGCCTTCATGCTACCTGATTTGTTTTGTTTTGGTTAAATGTGAACTATAAATCTGGCTATTGTAATTTGGAAAGTACAGATTGTGATTTAATACTACCTGTGAGCTTCCAGCTGATACAGATAAACAAGCCATGGATTAACATGATCGACAAATCCAATCACTATTGTAAACTAAATGACAGAAGTTCAAGGTTGATCTTAAGTCCAGCAAGTATAGTATATATGTTGACTCAGCCTTCCATCCTTCTGAGGTCAGTAAAATCAGGACCCAGATTGCTGGAGGCAATAAACCGCTTAGGGCTGTAAAGCTCTGCGAAGCTGTATATAAGTCTAAGTGCTATTGCTATATGTTTACATGAGATAGATAGATAGATAGATAGATAGATAGATAGATAGATAGATAGATAGATAGATAGATAGAATGGGTGCACACTTATGTGCAGGCTGAATTGTTCAGTACCAAGTTTGCTTCATGGACATTGGCTGAATTTCATCCTACACTCTCTGTTCTTAGTGTGACAGCATGAAAGTGCTAAATTGAAGGGTTTTCACAAATTTCAATCCAGTCCTGATTCTGGTTACTCACAAATACATCTAACTGATTTCATTTAGTTTTATTTGTGGGTATTTTGAATTCCTACTTGTTACCAGCCATTCCCTGGCTCCACAGTGAGTTAGCACGTGTGCCATCTCAGCTGTCAAACTTGTCAGAGGCAATATTTCTCATGAGTCTGGCTCCTATTCTCTGCCTGTCTGCAGTGTCATTCATGTCAGTTACATGGTCTCACCAGCAGAGAGCAGAAGGAGTACTTGCCTTGCTACAGTATTTGTGGAGACAGAATATGGGCTGGGACTCAGCTAGGGCAGGATACTGGAAAGGTTTACAGAGGGTTCCATCTGGTTTTCATACATTTTTAACATATGCCAGATGGAATATTTAGACAGACATATGTAATATAGGCAATACACGAACTAACCTTGCTTCTGTATACCTCTGTTAATGTTTTCAGCTACCTATATATTCATGCCCACAGGCACTGGCATGCAAATATGCTTCCCATATGCACATTTACATCCTCCTGTGGTGTGTTCCTATTATGTTAATAGTTGAGATAATCTTGCTTATCTTTAGAGAAACCTTGAGATTCCTCTGTAGTGTTTGTGGTAGCAGATAATTGTTATATTATTTATACAACCCCCACCTGTACCAATTGTTGCCTGGAGAGCTTAACATAAAAATTCAACTTAATAAAATAGACTAAGGCTACGTTAGAAATCTATTTTTAAGGTAATTTAAATAAAAGAAACAGTATGCAACAAGGCATATGGTTCAAAACCTTGCAGCCTTGCAAAGCTGCTTGTGGCTAAAAGCCGTCTAAAAGAGACACACTGCAGCTCTATAATATTTGTGAGTAAGTGGTTAGATAGCAAATGTGCAGACCAATTAACATCTCACAACAAATAAGATGGTAATGTGTGAAGAAGCTTCTTGGACATTCATGCATCATGCATTTTCCCACATTCCCAATATCATACAACCATGTAATACATTCCCATCACAACATTAGCAGTACACAACACATACCTAACACATCAAACATATTTCCTAAGGGCTAAAACTGCAGTAAGGCATAGAACCTAATTTTAAGGAAGCCAGCTGAAATAGATACTAAATTGTGGGTCTGCTTATTATACTAAGCCAAAGTGAAGGCATCTCGCAACCCCTGGGCCACAGGTTATCACAGCATCCTTTGTGTTACTCTGAGGATCCCTAAGGTGAGAGTTTAAGAGGGCAAAATTAACATCTCAGTCCCAGGATTTAAGGCACCCATTAAAATAATCTCAAGCTTCAAGAGCCTTTGCCTCTTTTGATATTTTAAGAGGCAAAATGCGTTCCTTTTGCTTTTGTAGCCCTTAGCAAACAATTCGCCCTCCCCCCCCCCATGGTTAATCCTTAGTGTGGTTTATTTAGCTTTGATTTAGATCCAACCAATTGTAACTCACCAAAATATGCCCATCTAGCTTTCATATGGAGCAAAAAAAAAAAAGGGTGTGGGCAAAGAAGGGAAATAATAGCAAGAATGAAAATGAGATAGCATAAAGGATATGAATGAGGTAAAAGACCTAAACTGCCAGCATGACACAGAAGCCATGCTTTGTTTCTTATTCACAGCTGCCTTAGATTTTTGGAAGAATGATGATAGCAGTCAGTGAATTATTATATATTTTGGAAGAGAGAGGGCCCTTCCATAGCTATTTGATTTTAAATGCAAATTTAAAATAACATTCTTGCCAAAAATCTGAAACACCCCCCCCCCCCAAATGTTCAACACCAATATTCTGCAAAATAAGAAGTGGTAGAATACGCATGGCATAGAAATATCTATTGTAGTATTGCTTCAGGGATTCAAGTGCTCCGGAGTTATGAGAAAAATATATCTGTTAACTTTGGAGATAATTAGTTTCATTACCATGCTTGAATTGATTTGCAATATAGGGCCTGTAAAATGAAAAATTGAAATCCACAGCACTGTTCTTCTGTGACTGCAGCCCATTCTTGCACTGCTGCAGAAATGCACTCTTACACATACAAACAGGTTTCTCCATACCTTGAGGGCTGCTCCGATCTGTAGTATAATTAACTCTGACATAATTGGAATGTTTTTAATGTTAGTAATAGTTTGGAATAGTTTCAGTTTTTAACCATTTTTCAGACATTCATGGCAGAGGGAAAAATCATTCACAAAGAGCCTGCAATGGCGCTAATTGGCAGAGCTAATTCAGGGCACTAGAAGCACCATGCTGAGCTGGATTAATAGCTTACCTAGGGCAAAATTCTGTTACCAAGTGTCCAACTAGGTAACTCTTAAGAAGTTCATAAGCCATGACCTAGGCACAGTAGTGTCCTCCAAGTTTATAGCAAACAGAATGATAACTGGCTTGTGATGCTGTATAAAAGAGGAGTTGTGTCAACATTTCCATTCCAAGGTATTGTTGGTTGAATATTTTAGAGTAATTTTCCCACAAATGAAGCAATAAATCTATTAACACATGGGAATCTAAGTATATGATGTACAAGTATGAGAAACATAGGGCCCTTTTCTTGTTTTTAAAGTCTTCTTAGAACTATGGTAGCAAATATTAGCTAATTAGCACCATTGCAGGCTCTTCGTTAATGATTTTTTCTCTCCACCATGAATGTCTGAAAAATGATTCAAAACTGACATGACACAGAGCTATTAAGCAATGAAACAGTTTACTCTTTGAAGTCATGGTATTCCATTGTTGGAAGATTTTGACAAAAGACTGGACAGACATTTGTCTGGGATGGTATGAGGATTAGTGCACTAAACTGGGTGTTGGACTAGAAGACTTCCAAGGTTTCTTCCAATGCTATGATTCTATAATTCTCAAAATGTACCCAATTGCCAAATATTTGGGGATTTCTGATCTTACTTATGACTAATCTTCAATATTTACTGTTTACTGGCCAGAATTTTTACAATTCTGAAGAAGATATTTGAAGAACAGCTTGCCTTCCAGAATTGTAGGTGTTCCATCGCTGGAGGTTTTAAAAGAAAATATTAGATACCCATTTGTCCTGGATGGACTCCTGTCTTGGGCAGCAGGTTGGACTAGATCTCAAAGGTTTCTTTCAGCCCGATGATTCTATGAATTAGGGAAGAATGTACAGCATGAGTAATTGCTTCAATGCCTGCATCACTTAAAAGAGATCCTGAAGAGAAAATAAAGGATAAATTTGCAAATATGGAAGAAAAGATGAACAAAGACCTGGAAAAAATCTGTAATCCAGATCAGTGGAATGTTAACCAAATCATAGAAAAAGAGAAATTGTAGAGAATAATACAAAAAGAAAATAATAATACAAAAAGAAAACAAGAAAAATAAAGGAATATCTATCCTTTATAAATGTGGCATTATTGAAATTAAGAGAGAAAGAATTTTGTTTTAAGATTAAGAACAGTTTCAGAAGAACCTGGTGAAGATATTATAGAAAGAGTCATAGAATTCCTAACATTTTGGGAATGGAATGAAGAACATTTGAATGCAAAAGTAAATAAACTTACAGACTTAATACAAGAGAAAGAAGACAAGAGACCAGGTTCCACAATACACTTCAATAGAATATTAAAGATAAGTAACTCAGAAATAATTGTGCTCAAAGAAGTACTTGCTAGAGTTTTGTGCAAGAGAAACAAATATACTTTTTGACAAATAAACTTAAAACAAAAGGATACAATTTTGTTGGAATAAACTGGAAGAAGTAATCCTAACTTTTAATCAAAAAAGATATCAACTCAGTCCAAAAGATGAGAGATGTTTATAAAGGCTCAAAGAGGAGATTGACAAAGCAAAATTATATCAAAAAGAGAAAACAATACAACAAATATAGCAAGCTGCCTAGAGTATCTCGGTGAGATGGGCATAGAAAGAAGACAAAGAAAGCACTACAACATTAGGCACTACTGGCATAAACTTTTCTAAATTTATAAACACAGATTTTACATGTCTAATGTGTACGTATAAATGCTACCCCTCTTAAAAAATTAAAGCAAAATGTGATTTGTCTACAAAAAAAGCATATGTTAAAAAAATATAAATACTTGATTTAAAAAATATTGGACAAGAATCTGTATCAACAGGGACTACCAAGAAAAATGGAGTTATTTTGTATATAAACCCACAGTTACAACCAAAACTGATAATGAACAATGACTATAGCATATATGTAAGGGTTGAAATTAATTGGAATGAAACTAAAATTATGATATAGGGAATGTATGCTCCAAATGACAATAAAGTCATGTTTTCAAGGGACTTCTGGAAAAATTGATAGAATTCTCCTATGAAAATTGGTGTTTAGGGGAGATTAGAATGGAGTGATGTGCCCATAAAAAGGAATCTCTGTTCCTATGTAAGGAACAGATACATTAATGGAAAAATTAAAGGAATTTGATGTGTTGCTAGACTTAAAATTAATAAGGAGAAAACAAAGATGTTAATAAAAAAACAGGATGGAATTGATTGCAAAAACAGGTTTTTCAGATTGAGAAAAAATATGTAGGTGGTATTATGACTAATACCAGTTTTATGTTATTTCAAAATAATTATGTTCAGGTATTTGTTTTATTTTTTTATTTGTATCCTTTCTTTATTATTTTTACAAATAATTTAAGATGGTGAACATATTGACACATTTCTCATGTCCTATTTTCCTCACAACACTAACCCTGTGAAGTGAGCTGGACTAAGAGAAAGACCCAGTTGGCTTTCATGGGGACTTTAATTCAATTTTCTGTTTTCTAGCCTGGTGCCCTAACCCACTAGATCAAGCTACTCTTTCCATAAGGTACCATATGAAATTTAAAAAGATGCATTAAAATGGAAAAAGTTGCAATTATCATTGTTTGGAAATATTCCTGTGGTAAAAATGAATGTATTACCTAGAGAGATGTTTTATTTCAAACAATATCTGTTTTTGAAAAATGATGCATCTTTTAGTCAAAGGCAAAATCCAAAAATCAGGCAAAGCAGGCAGGCAGATTGAGTTGCTGACAGAATCACAGATTCATTTAGAAATCTATCTATCTGCCATTGGCTAACTCAGTCTGTCACATCAAATTTGCTAGCAAGCAAACTCACAAAATTAATTCATAACACACCTTGTATGTAAATATTGAATTTTTTATTAAAAAAGAGCAACTTTTACCCAAAATCAGGCAAAGCAGGCAGGAAGATTGAGTTGCTCACAGAATCACAGATTCATTCAGTGATCTATCTGCCATCGGCTAGCTCAGTCTCTCAAATTTGCTTGCCGTGAGTCTGCACTAAATAATAGAACTTTCAGTCCTAAGGGAGGTTCAGCTGTGCTTAAAAGCAGAGCCGAAGATCTAAAGACTAGCTAGAAATAAGAAATCCAACTGTTTCCTGCTTCCTAGCTAATCTAAATATTCCGCCACAGCAGAACACCTGATGGTTGGAAAAAGGAAAAATAGCAATTTAGCAGGCAAGTTTGAGTGGGCAGGGAGGGTTCCCGCAGGCCATGTGGGCAGCACAGCCTTGTGCTTCTGTGCAGCCTGGATTAATTGCTTTGGAGGGTGCTCTGGGGGTGAGATTTCTCTGCGGCCCACCAAAATTTTTTCATGGCCCACCGGGTGGCGACTGCTGGTCTATACCAAATAACACTTGATTATTCAACAGCAGTCTTTTGTAATTGACTGGTGGTGATTTTGTCAATGCTGTTGGTATTTAAGTGGCACACCAGATATTTTGGAATTATACCCAAGGCACCAATTACGATTGGTACTATTTTTGTTTTATTTTGCCACAATCATTCTATTTTTATTTGCAGGTTTTTATATTTCATTATTTTCTCCAGTTCTTTGTTTTCTCTTCTGCTCTTACCAGGTACTGCAGTGTCCACTTTCCAGACTTTTTTTTTTTGTCTTTCTTATCAACAGTTGTTAAATTTGGAATATTAGGTAGCAAGTGCTTGTCTATTTGAATTCAAAAGTCCCGAGCACTTTAGTCTCTTCATTTTCTATTACTTTCTCTGTTTTATGGTCTTGCTTCTGGCTTGCAGGCAAATGGTATTTCTTGCAAATCTTCCAATGAATCATTTTATTTATTTTTTATTTATTTGATTTGTCAATCACTTAGAAGATAATAGATATAAGTATAAACATGAGTAAGAATGCAGGAAATAATAAGTATAAACATGAGTAAGAATACAGGTACAAATAAATGGGGACAATAGGACAGGGACAGTAGGCATGATGGTGCACTTATGCACATCCCTTACAGATCTCTTAGGACTGGGATGAGGTCAATAGTGGTTAGTTTGAGGTTAAAGGAGTGGGGGTTAGAGGATGTAACAACAGAGTCAGGTAGTGCATTCCAGGCATTGACCACTCTGTTGCTGAAGTCATACTTTCTGCAATCAAGTTTGAAGCAGTTTACAACAAGTTTGTATCTGTTGTGTGCTCTTGTATTGTTGTGGTTGAAGCTGAAGTCGTCATTGATTGGTAGGACATTGTAGCAGATAATTTTGTGTGCTATGCTTAAGTCTAACCGTAGGTGGCGTAGTTCAAGGTTGTCCAAGCCCAAAATCTCAAGCCTGGTGATATAGGGTATTCTGCTATGAGCAGAGGAGTGTAGTACTCTTCTCTTGAAATACTTCTGGACTTGCTCAATTGTATTAATGTCTGATATGCAGTGCGGATTCCAGACTGATGAGCTGCATTTGAGTATTGGTCTGGCAAAAGTTTTGTATGCTCTAGTTAGCAATTCGATATTTCTGGAGGAGAAGCTTCGTAAGATTAGATTTACAACTCTTAATGCCTTTCTGGCAATGCTGTTACAGTGAGCTCTGGCACTTAGGTCATTTGATATGAGAACTCCAAGGTGCTTGACAAAGTGAGGCTCATCAACGAGGTCATATCCGCCTAGTTTGCATTTGGTGTACTGATTTTTTTTTACTAATGTGTAATGTGTCATTGCTGCTACTTTGTCATGCTGTTGTTTCTAGCCAGTCTGTGATCTTTTTGCAGCAATTAACCAAGTGGTTCACTGTTTCTTCACCTTCTTTACAGAAGTAGTATTTGCTGTCTGTTGCTGTCTTCTCAATTCTAGCTTTATATTCGTGTGCTCTTAAGACTTGGTCTTGTGCAGCCAGAATTAGCCCCTCTGTCTCTTTTTTCAACTTTCCTGCTCTTAGCCATTGCCAGGTCTTGTTGTCTGCTTTGCCTGCCATCGTTATTATTTATTATCTAAGCTACCAGCAAGACAACTGCTTATGGATGAGTTAGCACGTAATAATTATATCCATTCTTCTGCTTACAGGTCATATTTTCTGACAAGTTATGTCTGTTACCTACTGCTGGATTCTGCCCTAGCCTCTCACATTCCTGAGGCTATACATTTTCTACAGGAACTTCAGGCAGTGTATCAGTTCCTTGGCAAACAGCTGGATCTTGTCTTTTGCCTGCAACTTCATCTAGTATGAAAATAAACCCAATTTTCCACCTTGTATTTCTGATTCTTGAATCCCTTCCATGCCGCTTGTATTCTCCCATCTTGTTTTCCAGTCTCAGTTGAGGGAGGGAAAATATGATGTGGAATATATATTGGATTCCTGATGCAGAAAGAACAAATTGGAACACTTGATCTGCTTGAAGAATACACAGAAAGATCCAAGGAAGTAGAGAAAATATTCATGTTGTGTCTTCGGAAATGATGCCAGGAGTCGGTGACTTTGTTTCAAGCTCTTTTATTGATGTGGGAACCGAACTGGCTCTATAGGAAAATTTCGCGGCTTTTATTCCTTTAGCCGCGGCGGCCGCGGCCAATGGCACCACTTTGAATCTCTCGCGATTCGAATAGACCAATCGCGGGAGATTCCTAGCGAGCCAATCAGCGCGGCTCGCCTAGCTAATCAGAGTGCCCCGCGCTTTGGCCAATCAAAGCGCGGGGATCTCAAGAATGTTAATGAGGGGACAGAACACCCCTCCCCTCTTGGTTTAGTCCTTACGTTGCGTAGTCCCGAAGGTAGGCGGGGCTCCGTCTTAGCCAACTGGACCTGCGCAACTCAGTCGTGGGTTGGATCCCGACCGGTTCGGTCAGGGTCTCTGCTTCTCCGGATGCCGTCGTGGGAACCGGCTGGTCGGTCAGGCCAGGCCGCTCTCCGTAGCTCTCTCCTGGGCTTCCCGGGTTGGTTGAGCTGCGGGTTTTGCCACTCCCACTCAGTCTCCCTGGGTGGGTCGAGCTGGCCTGGCTGTCTCTTCCTGGCGAGGGGTCGTGCTGGCTGCTATCCGGTAAGTATGGTTGGTTTATTCTTCTTTGGTTTTGGTCCCCTGGGTATTCCCTCCCCCCTTGGTTTGTGTTGTGGGGGTTGGTTTTGCCTGCTTGTGCGTCGGTGGTCTCTTGGGTGGTCGTCCTCGATCTTAATTGGTCGATGTGGCGTTTCCATGCTCGTCCGTTTGCTGTTTGTAGCCGGTACGAGTGTGGGCCTGTTATTTGTGTGATGACGGCCGGTACCCATAACGGGTCTCCCGTCAGGTTTCTTGCATACACGGGGTCGCCTGGTGCGAAGGTTCGGTGTTTGCTGGTTGAGTCTGGGGGCTTCTCTGGGTTATACGTGGGGTGTAATCTGTCGAGTGGGGACCTTAATTTCCTCCCCATTAACAGTTTGGCTGGGCTCTTATTCGTTGTGGTATTTGGGGTTATGTGTTGGGTGAAGAGTAATTTTCCAGATGGTTTTCTTTGTGAATTGCACCATCCGTTCCGCCCTACCGTTCGCCGCCGGATGCGCCGGTGCTGTCAGCGCGTGTCGGATGCCCCTTTCCGCTAGGAATTTTTCGAATTCTAGTGAGGTGAATTGGGGCCCATTGTTGGAAACAATGACGTCTGGGAGGCCGTGCGTTGCAAAGAGTTTGACGAGTTCCTTGATCACGGCCTCGGTGGTTGTTGTTCTCATGTTGCTTACCTCCAGCCAGTTGGAGTAAGCGTCTACTGTTATCAGGAAGGTGTGTCCTTTTGTGGGCCCGGCGAAGTCTATGTGGATTCTAGACCAAGGTCCCCTTGGGGTTTCCCACTCTAGGATGGGTGCTGTGGGTGGGCTTGGCCTAGTTTCCTGGCATCATTGACACCTTGCTACCCATGTCTCAATCTGTTTGTCCATCCCTGGCCACCAAGCGTAACTTCTGGCCAGGGCTTTAGTCCTAACGATGCCAGGGTGCCCCTCGTGTAATAGTTCCAGAACCTTCCCTTGTAGTTTTTCTGGAATGACCACCCTATCCCCCCATAGTATGCACCCTTTTAATAACGAGAGTTCCGTTTGCTGGCTCTGGAATGTCTTGACGGACTCGTCGTTGTCCCTTTCCGGCCACCCTTTCTCTACCCAATGCAACACCCGCGCCAGACGTTTGTTTTTATTAGTTTCTCGGGCAATGTCTGACGCGGTTATGGGTAGGTTGGGTAGAGTCTCTATACTGAGGGTGGTCGTCGTGGGTGCTGGGTCGGTGTCAGGTTCCAGTAGCGGCGAGCGGCTTAAGGCGTCTGCATGGAAGATCGTCTTACCCGGTCTGTGTATGAGTCCGTAGTTGTAGGCTGCCAGGAACTCGGACCACCTTGTCATTCGGGGAGACAGAATGTTCGGGGTGGCCCGGTTCCCTGCAAGGATTCCCAGCAGCAGCTTGTGGTCGGTTATGATGGTAAATGTCCGGCCGTAGAGATACTCGTGAAATCTTTTTACTGCGGCGACGATAGCTAGAGCCTCTTTGTCCAGCTGGCTGTAGTTCCGCTCCGGTTTGGTGAGGGTCCTTGAAAAGAACGCGATGGGTGCTTCTTTTCCGTCGGGGAGGGTATGGCTGAGGACAGCGCCGACGCCGAAGGGTGATGCATCGCATGTGACGGCCAGAGGTAGGGTCTCGTTGTACTGTATAAAGACAGCATCCGAAGTGAGGAGGTCCTTTGTTCTCTGGAAGGCGGCTTCCTCGCGTTTCCCCCCAAGTCCAGGTCGCCGCCTTGTCCAGGAGCCTATGCAAAGGCTCCGCCGCCGTCGCCTTTTGGGGCAGGAAAACATTGTAAAAGTTAAGTTGCCCCAGGAATGCCTGTAGCTCCATCTTCGACTTGGGTGTGGGGGCTTCTTTGATGGCCTTGATTTTTTGGTTTGTGGGGTGAATGCCCTGACGGTCTAGGAGATATCCTAGGAATTCAACCCGTTCCGTGTATAATTGGCATTTCTCCCTCTTTACCTTGAGCCCGGTTTCTTTGAATTTGGTTAGGACCTCCCTTAGGCGACCCTCTAGTTTGGCTTGGTTGGTTGCCGACACTAAGACGTCGTCAAAGTAAGGTACCACCCCCTTGATGCCTTGTAATAGCCTTTCCATTAGGCTTTGGAATATTCCAGGCGCCACGCTGACTCCGAATTGGAGCTGGTTGCATTTATATGCTCCCTGGTGGGTGACTATGGTTTGCGCTTCTGCTGTTTCCTCGTCGACTGGCAACTGTTGGTATGCCTGGGCGAGGTCGAGTTTGGCGAAAACCTTGCCCCCTCCCAGTGAATGCAGTAGGTGTTGCACTACTGGGACGGGGTAGGCGCTTTGTTGCAACGCACCCTTTAGGGTGGCCTTATAGTCCCCACAGATTCTCACCGACCCATCGGGCTTGATCGGGGTGACTATGGGGGTCTCCCACCGGGCGTGGTCTATTGGCTGTAGGACCCCTTGCTTGACGAGCTTGTCAATTTGCTCGTCTATCTTGGGTTTAAGTGCGAATGGCACCCGCCTTGGTTTCAGGCGTTTTGGGGGGACATTTGGGTCTAGGCTGAATGATATAAGGGGCCCTCGGTACTTGCCTAGGTTTCCGTCGAAGACCTCTTGGAATTCCCGGGCTAGTTGTTGCTCCCAGCTGTTGTCGGTGATGTGGTCGATTCCCATGACTGCGATGCCGAGCGGGGCGAACCATTGCAGTCCCAGTAGGCTTGGGCAGTCGCGATCGACAATTGTCAGGGGAAGCCTTTCGGTGCGCCCTTTGTATGTTACGTTGAACTGTCCGGTTCCGACTACCGGGATGCGGTTTCCCTGGTATTCTTTCACGATTAGTCTCTGGCTGTCTAGGCCTTTCCTTTGGATGGTAGGCACCAAGCGCTTTATTTCTTGCCATGCTATCATGGAGAGGTAGGACCCGGAGTCCACCTCCGTTTTGCATGGCTCGCCTTCAATGCCTACCTCCATGTAGACCTTCCAGGCGTCATTGGTCGTGGCGTGGCCGATGGTGACCATCTGATGGGTCTCCTCTCTTCGCCGGGTCTCGCCGCCTCGTAGGGATTGTCCGTTCCGGTCCCATCTGTTGTCAGAGGGGCGATCTCTGGTCCGGGGTGGTGTGCTCTCTCGCCTCCGTTCGCTCTGGTCCCATCGTGGCGGGCTGCGGTTCTTTTTGAGGCGGCAGACGCGGGCGATGTGTCCCTTCTTGTCACAATGCCGGCAGATCGACTCAAAAAACCGGCATTCGGACCTGGGGTGGTCGCCTCCGCAACCGGCACAGTTGGTCCTCGACTTACGACCCCGCCAGTTCCATGGGTCGCGGCCTGCCTGGAGGTGATGAATTTCCTCCTCCTCGTCGGAAGTGCCCGATGCCGAGTGGAAGTCACCCTGGTGGGTGGTCATCTCGGGTTGGGCCTCGGCCGACCTTGCAGGGTGGTTGTTCCCGCTGCGGTCCCCAGCGTTCGGTCGGCGCATGCGGTCGGCAGATGTTTGGGTCGCTTCGGCGGCTGCGGCTTCGGTGAGGGTGTCTGCAAGGGTGATGTTGCCCTTGGCCATCAGCCGATTCTGGAGGATGGGGTCCCACAGGCTGAGCACGATTCGGTCTCGCAGGGCGTCGTTCAGGTTGTCAAATTCACACAGCCCCCCTAGGCGCCGTAGTTCGGCGACGAAGTCGCTGAAACTCTCACCCGACCGCTGGTCCCGACGGTAGAACTTATGGCGTCAGATTAGGATTGGTACCTCTGGAGCGTAGTGCCGCCGAAGTGTTGGCTCGAGGACGTCCCAGTCCATCGCGGTCACGTCGGCAGGTTTGGCAAGTGCCTTGGCCATCTTAAATACCTCGGTCCCGCAGTGGGTCAGGAAGATGGCTCGTTTCATGTGGCCGGTGGCGTCCTTCAGGTCGCTGGACTCGAGGAACATGCGGAATCGATTGGAGTACGATTCCCAGTCCTCGCTGGCGGGATTGAAGGGTGCAGGGGGTGCGATTTTCGCCATCGTGGAGATTCGTCTGGCTTCCGTCGGACACGTGCTTCGGTTCAGGATCTGGATCCCACCTTCGTCGCCAGTGTTGTGTCTTCGGAAATGATGCCAGGAGTTGGTGACTTTGTTTCAAGCTCTTTTATTGATGTGGGAACCGAACTGGTTCTATAGGAAAATTTCGCGGCTTTCATTCCTTAAGCCGCGGCGGCCGCGGCCAATGGCACCGCTTTGAATCTCCCGCGATTCGAATAGACCAATCGCGGAAGATTCCTTGCGAGCCAATCGGTGCGGCTCGCCTAGCCAATCAGAGTGCCCTGCGCTTTGGCCAATCAAAGCGCGGGGATCTCAAGAATGCTAATGAGGGGACAGAATAATTCATGCCCCCACTTGCTTTGCATGTTCCATTTGCAAAACCTGTCTTATTCCTAGGTCTCGGGGCATTTTTTATTGCGGTTAGTTTTTTTTCGGTGGGGTGGATTCCCTGTCTGTCGAGAAGGTATCCCAGGAACTCCGTACAAAGTTGACACTTGTCCCTTTTTACATTCAGGCCAGCGTCTTTAAATTTCTGAAGAACTTTTCTGAGTCGTTGTACTAATAACTCTTTAGTGGGGGCAGCTATTAGGACGTTGTCAAAATAAGGCACGACGCCTTTTATGCCTTGTAATAGTCTCTCCATCAAACTTTGAAAAATGCCAGGCGCCATGCTTACTCCGAATTGGAGTCTATTGCACTTGAAGGCGCCTCTATGTGTAACTATTGTCTGGGCTTCTGCAGTTGTCGTGTCTACAGGTAGTTGCTGGTACGCCTGAGCTAAATCCAATTTCGCAAATATTTTTCCGCCACCCAGCGAGTGAAGAAGGTGTTGGACCACCGGTACTGGGTAAGTGCTCTGTTGAAGAGCATGATTTAGGGTGGCCCGGTAATCCCCACAAATTCTTAATGACCCATCTGGCTTCATGGGCGTTATTATCGGAGTTTCCCAGCGGGCATGGTCAATTGGTTCCAATACGCCCTGGGCTATTAGTTTATCTCGCTGCTCGTCGATCTTCGGTTTTAAGGCAAAAGGTACCCGACGAGTCTTAAGCCATATGGGAGCTACATCGGGGCTGAGATTAAATGATATAGGGGTCCCCTTGTACTTGCCTAATGTTCCTGTGAACACATCCTGGAATTCATGGATGAGAGCCTCTTCCCAGTCATTGCTTCTGGTTTGGTGTATGCCGGCTAGTTTAATCCCAAGTGCGGTGAACCACTGTAACCCTAACAAGCTGGGTCGGTCATGATTGATGACAGTCAGGGGAAGCGTCGCGGTGTGGTCCTTGAAAGATACTTGGACATGGCTGGAATCGACAACTGGAATTCTGTTTCCCTGGTAGTCTTTTAGGATGACTCGTTGAGTGCTGAGGTCCTGGCGGAAGATGGTAGGGATCAGCTGTTTCAGGGTTTTCCAGGATACCATCGATAGGGATGATCCCGAATCGACTTCCATCACGCACGGTCGTTTCTCGATAGTAACCCTCACTCGGCTCTTTCTTGCATCGAATGATGAAGCATGGCCAATAATAATGGTTTGGTGGGCCTCTTCTCATCTCGTTGAAGAGGCAGGTACTTGATTTCTGTAGTAGTAGTGGTTGTTCCATTGGTGGTTCAGACGGTCCCGGTTCTCAGGAGGTTTGCCTATCTCCCGACGGAGGTTGTTCTCCTTTTGGTTGGGACTGGACTCTCATCTGCTTCTGCAGACCTTCGCGATGTGGCCTCTTTTTCCACATGTATGGCAGAGTGCGTCGAGGAATTTGCATTCCGATCGCGGTTGGTTTGCCCCACAACCAGCACATTGGCGCAGATGTCTCTGGTTCCTTTGCTCTCGTTCCGAGCAGAGCCGGTTGACCTCCTCTTCCTCACTGTCTGAGGATGACTCGAGGTCTTCGTGGTGGGTAGTGATAGCGTGCTTCTCAGTGGTCAGTTGGCGAAGTTGGCGAGTTGGCGAAGCGGTGCATTCGCTCGGCGCATTCGAGCGGCTGACTTCCTGGTTGCTTCTGCAGCAGTAGCGTTGGCGATGACATCTGTAAGGCTGATGTCGCCTTTCACCATCAGTTTACTCTGCATGTGCGGTGCATTTAATCCCAGAACTATGCGGTCTCTTAGGGCTTCCTCTAAGTTTGCAAAACCACAAAGGCCTCCTAGGTTCCGGAGGTCGGCTACGAAATTTCCAATGCTCTCGTCCTTCCGTTGGTCCCTCTGATAAAATTCGTGTCTTTGTATCAGTGTAGGTACGGCGGGTGCGTAATGGGCCTGGAGGATTGGGACGAGGGTATCCCAATCCATGGTCTTCACTTCCGCCGGTTTTGCCAGTGCTTTAGCCATTTTGAAAACGGCGGGGCCACAATGAGTCAGGAATACCGCTTGTTTCTTGCCAGGCATAGCATCTTTTAAATTGTTGGTCTCCAGGAACATCTGGAAGCGATCTATATACGAGTCCCTGTCTTTGGTTGCTGGGTCGAATGGAGCGGGTGGTATGGCACCGCTGGTCATCTTGCTGTTTGTTGCGTGCACTCTTTCGCCATCTGCTCTGTCTTTTTCGATGCGTACTTAGTCAGCTCTATCGTCTCCGCATCCCATCCTTGTCACCAGTGTTAAGTCCTGAGCATGGCCGCAAGGAACGGAGACGAGACATCGAACGGTGACTTCAACTCTTTATTGCAAAATAAGAACAAAGCAACTACTTGGGCAGCAGCAGCTCTTTTATAGAGCTGGCTGCTGTCAAAACAACCAATGAATCGAGTTTACCGCTTTTACAAGCGTCCAATCAGAGGGGCCCGTTAACAGCCAATCAGACTGGCCAAAAAAGAGCAATCATGACTCGCTATTCGCGGGCCAATGAGAAGTGCAGGATTACAAGCCTGCTGTAAAGTAAAGCTGTTTAGGGTTGTACTGCTGCGTTGGCTTAGTCCATAACAGAAAGCATTACAGGAAAATTCATAGCAGTTTAATGAGGGACTGAGAGCGAAGTTACATGTGACATGCACTCAAACAGTTCTTTCTCCAGAATTTCTTTTTTTAAAAGAAATAATAAACTCTCCAATACAAATGTCATTTCTGTCATAAGCTCAGTAGATTCAAGCTAGCTACCTCTTCTCAGTTTCAAATAATATAAAGCTCCTAATAACATCTTACTTCACACAGTTTTCACAATCACTACTGAATGACCAAACATAGAAGCTTTCTAAGCCACAGAGAATACTGTTTATGAGGAGCAGCTGTAGTATTTTCGGAAAGTGATGTAGACAATCCTGTTCAAATACAGTGTGTAGAATTCAGATTTGTTGGAATTGCTTTGCTTTTCAACCTGACTCCCAAGATATAGTAATTGTGGTCATTGCAAAATAGTTCTATAGGCATAGTGAATAGGCACAAAATTAAGAAACAGAGTACCTCTGAGCATATACATGCTCATCCGAAAGATAGTTTTCAGGGTTTGTTAGGGTTACAGTGGTTCGCTCCACTTGGGATTGAACTAGCCGGCATACACCAAACCAGAAGCGACGACTGGGAAGAGGCCCTCATCCAGGAATTCCAGGACGTGTTCACGGGAATATTAGGCAAGTACAAGGGGACCCCTATATCATTTAATCTCAGCCCTGATGTAGCTCCCATTCGGCTTAAGCCTCATCGGGTACCTTTTGCCCTCAAGCTGAAGATCGACGAGCAGCTTGATAAACTGTTAGCCCAGGGCATGTTGGAACCGATTGACCATGCCCGCTGGGAAACTCCAAAAGTAACGCCCATGAGGCCAGATGGTTCGTTAAGAATTTGTGGGGATTACCGGGCCACCCTAAATCATGCTCTTCAACAGAGCACTTACCCAGTACCGGTGGTCCAACACCTTCTTCACTCGCTGGGTGGCGGAAAAATATTTGCGAAATTGGATTTAGCTCAGGCGTACCAGCAACTACCTGTAGACACGATAACTGCAGAAGCCCAGACAATAGTTACACATAGAGGCGCCTTCAAGTGCAATAGACTCAAATTCGGAGTAAGCGTGGCGCCTGGCATTTTCCAAAGTTTGATGGAGAGACCATTACAAGGCATAAAAGGCATCGTGCCTTATTTTGACGACGTCTTAATAGCTGCTCCCACTAAAGAGTTATTAGTACAACAACTTAGAAAGGTTCTTCAGAAATTTAAAGACACTGGCCTGAATGTAAAAAGGGACAAGTGTCAACTTTGTACGGAGAGAGTGGAGTTCCTGGGATACCTTCTCGACAGACAGGGAGTCCACCCCACCGAAAAAAAAACTAACTGCAATCAAAAACGCCCCGAGACCTAGGAATAAGACAGACCTCCAAGCCTTCCTGGGACTCATTAACTTTTATAACATCTTCTTGCCCCAGAAGGCAACCATAGCCGAGCCCCTACATAGACTTCTCGACAAAAAGGCTTCCTGGGTCTGGGGATGGCGTGAAGAACGGGCATTCCAACAAGTAAAAAACCTCTTAACCTCCGATGCTGTATTGATGCAATACAACGAGACTCTACCCTTAACGGTTACCTGTGACGCCTCACCATTCAGAGTGGGAGCCATTTTAAGCCATGTCCTACCAAATGGGAATGAGGCACCTATTGCGTTCTTTTCGAGAACCTTGTCTAACACTGAAAGGAACTATACTCAACTTGATAAAGAGGCTCTCGCTATTGTATCCGCAATCAAACGTTTTCATGAATATGTGTATGGGAGACCCTTTGCCATAATTACAGACCACAAGCCGGTACTTGGTATTTTGGCGGGAAACAAACCAACTCTCCATATCTTAACACCAAGAATGACACGTTGGTCGGAATTTTTAGCTGCCTATGTTTACCGATTGCAACACCGCCCGAGGAAAACAATTACCCACGCTGACGCTTTGAGCCGCTCTCCACTACCAGACGTCATAGAGGACCCAGCTCCAACCTTAGCCGTATTGCAAATCGAAACCCTTAAATCGCCGCCGCTTGTTAGGGATAACATTGTTTACCCTAACTGGTTTAGATAAAATAATAAATATGTTATCATGGTTTGTTAGTTAAAGTGTCTGCAACTTTAACTGTAGGACTGTAATTAAGGGAGTGGTTGTGAAAGCACCATAAAAGAAGCAAGGAACGTCAGTTTGCTCTCTCTGGCTTTGATGATCCCTAATTACTGGATGAAGACTGCGTTTTTCCTTACTCGAACGGGAGAGAGAAAGGACTGATTTGTAAGTGAACTGACATAGGATATTCTACATGGACTTTGCTAATTGAATATCTTTGAATGGACTGACTAAAATGATAAATGACTAATGGACTGTTATTTTTTTTTTTGAAAGAAAATTTTATTAATTTTCTACAAATAGACAAGACAAACAAAACATTAAAACATACACCTCTCATATTTACATACAGTGTGTCAGTTGGTTCATCATTTTTGTGCATTCATTTTGTAGTCCCAGTTACAATTATGTTACATAACAACTCATATTATCAATCCAAACTTATATATCCTATAATCACTAAAAAAAAATAATAATTTTTTTTTGACTATACTTTTAATCATTCATGCTTTATGAGCTAACAATACTTTAACCAAATTATTCAACTAATCATATTATCATACCAAATCAATCCTAGAAAAAAAAAACCTTTATAAATATAATATCAATTAACAAAGTAATAGCAAAATAACAAGATAAAGATATTTCTTACTATCTAAAATATTCTATTATCGTATTTTATCATCTAGCCATTTATAAAAAAGATCCCAAATTTCATAGAATTGTTTATCCTCTTGCTCTCTGATTTCAAATGTCAATCTACTCATTTCAGCACATTCCAATATTTTCTTAATAATTTCTTCCTGTAATGATATTTTCTCATTCTTCCAGTTTTTAGCAAATACAATCCTGGCCGCTGTTAATACATTTACAATCAGATATTTCAAATCTTTACTATATATATCAGGTAAAATTCCCAATAAAAAAATCTCTGGTTTCAAGTCTATATGTTTCTTTGTCATTTTTTCCAACCACATGCGAATTATAGTCCAATATTTTCTAGCATCCTCACAAGTCCACCACATATGGTAATACGAGCTGGGTATCTGATGACATTTCCAGCATTTTTCAGATTTATTCTTGAACATTCTTGCTATTCTTGTCGGAGGAAAGTGCCACCTGTAAAACATCTTATACAA
The DNA here is from genome assembly GCA_033807585.1 of Hydrophis major. Lineage (NCBI taxonomy): Eukaryota > Metazoa > Chordata > Lepidosauria > Squamata > Elapidae > Hydrophis > Hydrophis major. Next base: position 164,319,738 of record CM066329.1, read on the forward strand.
ATTTTCTTTATATGCTGTTGACATTGTCATTTTATAATTTTGAGACCACAATTTCTGCCATTTCTCTAAATCAATCCCATATCCAAAATTCTTCCCCCAAACAATCATAGTTTCTTTGACTTGTTCTTCCTCTAATTTCATTCCCAGTAAATAACCATATAATTTTTTAATCACTTTCTCATCATAACCATCAAGATCTTATCTAAATCAGTCTGCTTATCATAAAATCCCTCCGTTTTAGAATCTTCATCATACCTTGAATGTATTTGTGCATATGAAAACCAATTCATCCTTATACCTTGTTCCTCTAAGTTTTGGATCGATTTAAGTTCACCCTTTTCATCCAAAAGTTCCCCATATCTAACTGTTTGTTCCTTCTTGTAGATTATAGGATAGGAAAATGCTTCAATGGTCGATAACCAAACTGAAATTTTCAAATAACATTGTCTTTTTATCTTCTCCCAATTTAACCACAAAGACTCCCGTACATAATGTCTTCTAAAATAACCCTGTGTTTTAGTTCCCTTATACCATAAAAAAGCATGCCAACCCAACAGCAAATCATGCCCTTCTAATGTTTCCTTAATGTTATCCATTCTTTGACCCACATCAAACTTGCAGCTTGATAATACAATTCCCAATTAGGCAAGCCAAAATCTCCTCTAATTCTAGCATCTTGCAAAAGCTTTAGCTTTATTCTTGCTTTTTTACCTTGCCATATAAACTTCAACAAGATTTTATTTAAATCTTCAAAATAGTCTTTTCCAAGCCTAATTGGTATTGTTTGAAACAAAAATAAAATTCTAGGTAAAATATTCATCTTAATTGTTGAAATTCTCCCTATTAATGACAATTGCAAGTTTTCCCACTTCTTCAAATCTGTAGTTATCTGTTGTTTAAGTTTAATATAATTATTCTCCTTTAATGTGCTACATCTTGTTGTCAAATATATTCCCAGATACTTAACCTTATTTGTAACTTGAATTTTCAAAAGATCTGCCAGTTCTTCTCTCTGTCTCAATAGCATATTCTTTGTCAAAATCTTTGTTTTATCTTTATTTATTTTCAAACCAGCCACCTCTCCATAAGTCTCTATCTTTTCCAATAACTTTGGAGCTGTTTCTAGCGGGTCTTCCAAAATAAAAGCTAAATCATCAGCAAAAGCTTGTAGCTTGAATTCTTCCTTCTTAATTTTCATTCCTTTTATGCTTTTATCATCCCTAATATTTCTATTCAACACTTCCAAGGTCAACACAAATAGCAAAGGAGATAGGGGGCATCCTTGTCTTGTACCTTTCCTTATATTAATAAAATCTGTAAGTTCCCCCTCCATCATTACCCTTGCTGTCTGTTTATTATATATGGCTTCTATTGCTTGAGTAAATTTTTTAGCAAAACCCATCTGCTCCAATAATAATAACATAAATCTCCAGTTCACGTTGTCAAATGCTTTTTGAGCATCTAGGAATATCAAAGCCATTTGCTTTTCAGGATGAGCCTCATAGTATTCCAAAGTGTCCAAGATTACTCTCATATTGTCTCTAATTTGTCTCTTTGGCAGAAATCCATTTTGATCTGGGTGAATAAAATTATTTAGAAATTTTTTAAGTCTTTCTGCTAAGATTGAAGCAAAGATTTTATAGTCTGCGTTCAATAAAGAGATAGGTCTATAATTCTTAATTTGCAGTGGGTCAGTCTCTTCCTTCGGTATAAGTGTAATGTAAGCCTCTGACCATGTTTTAGGTATCATCTTTTTTAACATAACTTCATTCATAACTTCTAACAATTGGATGCTCAATGATTCTTGAAATGTTTTATAGAATTCTGCTGGAAGCCCATCTGGACCCGGTGCTTTCCCATTATTTTGTCTCTTAAATGCTTCATTTAGTTCCATCATTGTTATATTGCTTTCTAGCATTTCTTCAGTCTCTTTAGGTATCTTTGGTAAATTAGCTTCCTGTAAATACTGTTTGACTTTTTCTTCATCAATATTCTCTTGTTTATATAATTGCCCATAAAAATCTCAAATAATTTCTTTTTTCTCCTTATTCCCATAACAAACTTGGCCTTGTTCATCTATTAACTTCAATATTTTTCTTGATTCCTTCTCTTTTCTCAATTTATATGCTAGCCATCTACCTGGTTTATTTGCATCTTCAAAATAATTCTGTTTAGAGTTTCTGATTTTCTGTGCCAGTTCTTCTTTCTCTATTAATTCCATTTTATGTTTAATTACATCCAGCTTCAATTTAATATCCTTTTTCTGTGGCATTTTCTGTAATTCTTTTTCAAGAATTTTGTACTCATCTTCCAAGGCCTTAAAAGCTTGCCTTTTCCTAATATTCTTTTTTCTTGTATAATCTATTATCAAACCTCTGGCATATGCCTTCATTGTATCCCACACATTTTGCGTTGAAGTATCTTCTTTTTTATTTTCTCTGAAGAAAAAAGCCAATTCCTTCTCCATCCATTGTATAAAATCTTTCTCCTTTAAAATAGTATTGTTTAATGTCCATCTCGATCTTTTTTTTTGTCCCTTCCATTTAATTGTCATTGGGCTATGATCTGCCCAAGTACTTGTTTCAATATTTGTTTCTTTAATATTGGATATTAATTCTGTTGAGATCCAAATCATATCTAATCTGGACCATGATAAATGTCTATTTGAGTAAAAAGTATATTGTTTAGCTTTAACATTTCTTTCTCTCCAAATATCTTTTAAAGTTAATTCATCTGTCATTTTAAAAAAAGACCTTGGGAGAGCCTTTCTATTTTGCTTTGTTGTTGTTGCTATATAGTCCAATTTATTGTCCACAATTCATTGTAATCAGTTTTCTTTCTTCCATGATTATGCTTTATATTTAGGTCTAACAGCTCTCGTGGATCTCACTTCACGCTGTTCTTTATTGTCCACCTGTCCACTTACAGCTCCTTTCTCTTTTTCAGTCTCCAGTTGTTCCTCTTGAAACTCAATTAATGAGACCTCTTTCTCTGCCTCCTCTCTTCTTCTTCCAAAAAATTCTGCATGGAAAAATTCTGCTTTTTCAATTGAATCAATTCTATGTCTCTGCTCTTGCCACGTGAACATTAATCCTTCTGGAATCAGCCATCTATAATTCACTTCGTTTTCCAGTCGCATTTTGGTCAGAAATCGATATTCTCCTCTCATCTCTCTCACTCTTCTGGGTATTTGTTTTAAAACCACAATCTCTTTACCTTTGTATTTCAATGTTTTCTCTCTTACCACTTGTAATATTTGTGTTTTAATGGATTTTTTGGTAAATCTAATATGGACTTCCTTGGGTAATTTATTCCTCATCGCATATCTTGTATAAACTCGATATACCTCATCTATTCCATCCATCATCTTTTCCTCTGTAATTTCCAAAGCATCTGCCAAAATTTCTATCATTAACGCTACCAAGTTTTCTCCTTTTTCCTCTTCTATATTTTGAAATCTAAGGTAAAATTCTGACCTTTCCATCTCCCACCTCAGCATCCCACCTTTTTCTTGTTCAACCGCTGTTAATCTACTATCAATATTTCCAATCTTCTTCTCTCTTTGTTTTCCTTCTTCCTCAATGTTTTGAAATCTCTCCTCATACTTAACCATCATTTGTTTGATGTTTTCCACTTTTTCATCAGTCTTCTCTATTCTTTGTTCAATATTTTCTGTTCTTTGTTCAATGATGTCTGATTTTGTCTTAAGATCTTGGATTCCTTGCATAATCATCTGTAAAGTTACTCTTTCTTGTTCCTTATCTTGCTTCAACATTGTCTGGATTAAGCGTTGTCCTCCAGCTGGTGGGGAAGCAGAGGTAGAAGCAGAAATGCCAGTTGATATTGGTTTCCTGCTCATTTCAATGCTTCCAAGGCTTCGAATTCTTCTTAACTTTTAATCCAACTGATAAAGCAGCCAATTATAATCCAAAATGGAAAACTCCAATGGTAAAAAACACGAAACCAAGGAAGAAACAGCAAAAAAGGAAGAAGAAAGATCTTCAGGTTCTTCTAGACCCTAATCCAATTACGAAATAGTCCACCATAAAAAAAGAAAAAAAATAGAAAGAAGAAAAACAAATCCAAAAATAATAATATTGATTAAGAGCAAAAAAAAAGAAAAACAAAAAGTTCCCAGATTCTTCACACCTTAATCCAGTTGAAAAGTCTCAATAATAATAATAAAAAAGAAACAACAACAAAGTGGTCCAAGAACATAGATAGGAAAAGCAAAAAAGTTCCAATAAAAAAGAAAAGAAAAATAAAGAAAAGAAAAAAACCCTGAGGCTTTCCCTTTAAAAAAAATAACAAACAAAAATAAAAATATTACTAGAATTGAAATTTTTTTTTAAAAAAAAGGCTAGCGTGTGGGGTATAAGAAAGCACACTGCACTTTATTTATTTATCCAAGGCTCTTGTTATGACTCTCTTCTCCAGCAGCTTCAAAGCCAAACCTCAAGTGTTCTTGATAACAGTCCAGGAAAGCACCTGCAATAATATTTTGCTGTGCTCTCCCTCTATCTTATCACGTTAAAATGTCCTTGAGAAGAGGTCTTTTTGCAATTCTCTCCCATTCAAATAAAATACATTCAAGCCTCTAGTTGGCAGTGTTACAAAGTTTCTTAATGCTCTTCCTCCCCCCCAGCCGAAAAAAAGGAATAATATATACAGAAAAAAAAAAAAGAAAAAATAGCCAAAGGGAGCCTCTATCCTAAAGAAAGTTAAAAAATCAAAGGGAGCATAAAAATATATATAAGAGAAAATTCAATCCAGTTACCTACAAAGTCACAGTAAAATCTTTCCCAAAAAAATAAAGAAAAGAAAAAAAACCCCAAGCCTCAATTTGACATCACTTTAAAAAACGCCGCTCAGACAATTTCAGTCAAAAAAAAAAAAAAATCTCATAGCTTTCTTCTTTATTCCGGATGAACTTTCCAACCTCAGCGAATTTACAACACAAAAGAGTTTTTCTCACCCAGCCGACACACTTTTACTCCAATCACTTTCTTTCCGGAGCTGTCCCGACTTCAGCAGCTATGGAGGCTGCCTCTCCGCCGCCAGCGAAAGGGCTTCTTCCGGATCAAACCAGAGATTTTGCGATATCTCTGGGATCCTGGAACAGTGCCCTTCACAATCACCGTCTCTACGGGACGGTTTAGGTCCGTTAGGACCGACCAGGGGCGAAAATATCGGCTGCGATCTCAGAGCCCTGAGATCGCAGCTGTATCGCCGAAACGAAGCTCCGCCTTCTCCCTCTAATGGACTGTTATTTTGACTATGCTATAAACTCGAAATGGAATAAACTATATTTTTGATAGCACAAGCGTATCTGTTATTTTTACTGTAAGTTAACAAACATACAAGCTTATCTCACTCATTTATCTGTGTGCCTATCTGACTAATGCTGCACATTCTGTTTAGCTTGTCTCCTTAACCCTGGTTGGGGAACACAGGCTTAACACTGGTTATGGGCCCAGAGGCTGCAAAGTCAGTTTAACTAGGATAAAACAGATTTATGTAAAAGTGAGAGTTTGTGTTGTTATACATTACAATAAACAGACAGCTGTGTTTTATTAATTATAGTTTTATATCCATATATAGAAAACATGGCACAAGTCAATCTACAAAGTTTGTCCCTTATATCCAAGCTGGATGGAACAAACTACGTATTATGGTCTATGAAATGTAGTCTACTTCTACGAAGAGAAGGTCTGTGGAACATAATTGAAAACCCACCAAACGTAGAGGAATGGGATCCAGAGATTGAGGAAGATAGACAAAAGATAGAAGAATTTATGCAGAAGAATGAACAAGCTATTTGCATAATAGGACTAACATTGTCTGACCAGCAACTTGTTCATATCCACAGAGAGCAAATGGCTGTTGGGTGTTGGCAGAAACTGAAGAGGATTTATGTCCGAGATAACATTGGTGCTCACATAAATCTAACATGGAAGCTTTTCAGGACGCATCTCCAGACGAATGGTGATATGCTTAGTCATTTGAATTCTATAAAAAGCATTTTTCAAGAACTGCACAATAAAGAGCTTATTTTCTCTGAACTACACCAAGACTACATAATTCTATCATCACTAGATGTAAGTTATGATAACTACGTCACTTCCCTTGAAATTTTGCCTAAGGAAAGTTTAACTTTAATTGATATAACTGGCAGATTGATTGAAGAGGCAAGAAGAAGACTTGAAAGAGATCAGTTAAGGAGGGAGCAACCTCAAAAAGAAGATAATGAATCTCCTACTGCATACGCAATTAAAAAGTGTTTTAATTGTGGAGGAAGAGGACATGTGGCAAGATTTTGTAAAAAAGCAAAATGCCAGAACGCTGGCCAGAATACTAAAAATAGCCAAAAGATAAATAAAAATTTAGAGTTAGCCATGTATATTAACGGAGCTGTGAAAAATAATTTATGGGTGGTTGACAGTGGAGCATCCCACTGTATAACAAATGATAACAAAAATTTTATTAAAATGTCCAAGAGTACACAGCAGATATCGTTAGCCAATGGCTGGAAACTGAAAGCTAAAGGTCAAGGTATAGCATATTGTTCTTTTATAAAAGAGAATGTAGAAATGTTATATGTACCACAACTTAAGTTTAATTTAATTTCAGTTAGAATTTTGGTTAAACTAGGATATGTAGTTACCTTTAAAGGAGATAACTGCATAATTGAAAAAGAAGATAAAAAAATTACTGAATCTTTAAGAGGTGAATTATATGTGTTAAATGATGATGGTTTAGAGGTGGCTAACACAATTTATGATAATAAGAAACCTCATGATGAATGTATTCACTTGTTACACTGACGGCTAGGGTATTTAAATTTTAAAATGCTTAAGAGAACTGTTCAATTATCTAAAGGAATAAGTTTGAAACCTTGTAATAAGTATTTGCAATGTTATGCTTGCAATCAAAGCAGGGTCATACCGGCAAATAGAGTTGATGGATTTACCAGCAAAGAGCCTTTAGAAGTAGTATTTGCCGATTTAATAGGTCCGAAAAAACCAAGTGTAGGAGGAGCTCGATACATACTAAATATAATGGACCACTATTCTAGATATGGGTTTTGCTATTTAATGAAGAGCAAAACTGAAACGTATCTAAATCTATTTAATTGGATTAAATTTGCAGAAAGGAAAACTAAAAAGAAATTAGTAACTCTTATAACAGATAATGGTGCGGAATTTACAAATAATAAATTCTAGAATAGACTTAAAATGTTAGGTATTCAACATAAAAAGTCTGCACCATATAGGCCACAACATAATGCCTTTATGGAGAGACGAGGCCAAACACTGCAGTCAATGGCACGTACGATGTTGTCTGATTCAGGATTACCTGACAATTTATGGGGAGAAGCAATAATGTGTGGTAATCATATATTAAATAATGTTGTTAATTCAACAACAGGTGAATTACCATTCACACTGTGGCATGGTACAAAACCTGATTTAAGTTACATGCACACATTTGGAGCATCAGCATGAGTGCATATCCCTACGCAACTCAGACACAAAGGACAACATACAGCTAAAAGATTATTTTTTGTAGGATATAAATCTAATCATAGATCTTATAGATTCTGGGAACCAGGTACATCTAGAGTTTACACTAGTGCCAGTGCTAAATTCCTAGAACATGTAGGATGGAATAGATTAGAGCAAGATTTAAATAATGAAGTTATTATTGAACACTACAAAAGGCAGAAAGATCAGACTAGTTATAAAAAGAGTCCAATTAAAGAAGAAGTCCATGAAGAACAAATAGGACCAGAACAAGAGGAAACAGTTGATCAGGAAGAGTTAGATAATCAAGAACAGTTAATAAATGAAAGTCCACCTGTAAGTCCTGGAATAGCTAGACGTACTACACGTGTAACTAAACCACCTGATAGGTATCAAGCAAGTATAGTTTGCCAAGTAACTAAAGTTCCAACTAGTATAGATGAACTTAGGATGTATCCTGCTAAGGATCAGAAGAATTGGCAAAAGGCAATGGAAAAAGAACTAAATTCATTAAAGGTAATGAAAGTATATGAAGATGCCAAATTACCTCCAGGAGAAAAATCCATTGGGTGCAAATGGATATTTAAAGTAAAAACTGGAAATGATGGGACTGTTACCCATAAGGCTAGGTTAGTAGCTCAAGGATTTAATCAAACTGCATCTGATTATGATGAAGTTTTCGCACCAAGTCTTAAAGCAACATCTTTGAGAGCAGCTTTAGTGTGGGCAGCTAAGAAAAACTATGTCATTAACCATTTAGATGTAGAAACTGCTTATTTGTATGCACCATTGCAGCACACTATATATTTGAAAAAGCCAGTTATTATAAAAGACAATAAATTAAATAGTAATGATTGTTGGAAACTAAAAAGAAGTCTTTATGGATTGAAACAATCTGGCTATCAATGGAACCAATATATTGTGAAAGAATTAAACAATATAGGTTTTAAATCTGGTTTAGCAGATCCATGTGTGTTTAAAAGAGAAAATAATGGAACGGTGTCATTATTGTTATTATTTACAGATGATATTGCTTTGATAACTAAGATTAATAATGAAGTAATGAGATTATATCATTATTAGTTAAAAAGATAAAATTAAAGCATTTAGGTGAAATTAAAAAGTATCTAGGATTGACAATTAACAAAACAAAAAATGGATTTAAGATATCGCAAGAAGATAAAATTTGCCAATTAATTAAAACGTATAAAATGGAACTTTGTAAAATGGCAAAGACTCCAATGAGTCAGGATGTTTGCCAAACTGATGCGCAAAGTCCCAAATTTGATAAGTCCATATATCAATCTTTGATTGGTAGCTTATCATATATAAGCAATTGGTCAAGGCCAGATATAGCTTATAGTGTTAATCAACTGGCACGTTTTAATTCAGATCCACATCAATGTCATTGGTAATCATTAAAAAGAATTTTAAGATATCTTAAAGGAACAATGAACCATGCATTGTATACAGAACCAAAGGGTGATTTGAGTCTTAGTGCCTATGCAGATGCAAGTTTTGCAATTGACATAAACACTAGAAAATTAACATCTGGGATGGCTATATTATTTGGTAATACACTAATAGGATGAAGGTCAATCAGACAACAGCATATTAGCTTGTCCACGATGGAAGCGGAATTTTCATGTCTGTCATTATTATGCACTGACTTAATTTTGTACAAACAGTTACTATTAGACATGGGAATAACTGTTAAAAATTCCATTATTGTGTACGAGGACAACCAGGCAGCCATAAAGTTAGCTACTAATATAGCTGTAAAAACTAGATCAAAGCATACTGATTTAAGATACTTGAATGTTAGAGAATCTGTAAAAAATGGGCTAATTAAATTGGAATACTGCATGACAGAAGAAAACATTGCAGACCAATTTACAAAAGCTCAAGGAGTAATTAAGTTTAAAGAGAGTTGTAACAAATATGATTTAAAGATGTAAATAGTTATTAGTTATATTATTATGATTACCTAAAAGGGGAAAATGTTAGGGATAACATTGTTTACCCTAACTGGTTTAGGTAAAATAATAAATATGTTATCATGGTTTGTTCGTTAAAGTGTCTGCAACTTTAACTGCAGGACTGTAATTAAGGGAGTGGTTGTGAAAGCACCATAAAAGAAGCAAGGAACGTCAGCTTGCTCTCTCTGGCTTTGATGATCCCTAATTACTGGATGAAGACTGCGTTTTTCCTTACTCGAACGGGAGAGAGAAAGGACTGATTTGTAAGTGAACTGACATAGGATATTCTACATGGACTTTGCTAATTGAATATCTTTGAATGGACTGACTAAAATGATACATGACTAATGGACTGTTATTTTGACTATGCTATAAACTCGAAATGGAATAAACTATATTTTTGATAGCACAAGCGTATCTGTTATTTTTACTGTAAGTTAACAAACATACAAGCTTATCTCACTCATTTATCTGTGTGCCTATCTGACTAACGCTGCACATTCTGTTTAGCTTGTCTCCTTAACCCTGGTTGGGGAACACAGGCTTAACACCACTGACCGCTCGAGACATCGCCTCAGAAACAAAAAAGGATCCTGTTTTGGCACTAGTCCTCAGCTGGGTGGAACGGGGTTGGCCAGTCAACGCACCCAACGACACTTTCAAGCCATTCAGAAATCGACAGACAGAACTATTCCCCCAAAAGGGCTGCATCTTGTGGGGAGACAGAATTGTAATCCCGGAGAACATGCAACATAAGGTATTAAAAATGTTGCACGATGGACATCCAGGCATCATGCGGATGAAGGCATTGGCCAGGAGTTACGCATGGTGGCCTGGGTTAGACAAACAGATAGAGACCTGGGTAGCAAAATGCAGCAAATGCCAGGAGACTCGCTCTAATCCTCCAAAAACTTCCCCAACTCAGTGGGAAACGCCTCGAAGTCCTTGGTCCCGTATCCACATCAATTTTGCGGGACCCACAAGAGGACACACTTTCCTCCTAACAGTGGATGCATATTCTAACTGGCTCGAGGTCCACAAGATGAAAAGCACCACCACAGAGGCAGTCACTAAAAAACTGAATAAGCTATTCGCTACCCACGGATTGCCGGATGTCCTGGTCTCCGATAATGGCCCCCAATTCACTGCTCTGCCATTCGAACAGTACCTGGCAGATCGGGGCATCCGCCATGCCTTAACATCACCAGTCCACCCTGCGGCCAACGGTAGGGCTGAGCGAATGGTTCAATTTGTAAAAATGACTTTGCACAAAATGGACCACGGCGACATTGACGATAAAATAACCCGCATGCTTCTCCTCCAACACATAACCCCAAACAGCACCACGAACAGAACCCAGCTGAACTCCTGATTGGCCAGAAACTTCGCTCGCATCTCGATAGCCTCCACCCAAATTACACGCCTGAACAACCCCCAGGATCCAGCAGCAAGTGTCGGGCATTCCAGGCAGGTGACCCCGTGTTTGCGAAAAACTTCTCGGGTGACCCATTGTGGGTCCCCGCTACCATAACGCAACTTATGGGACCCCGATCCTATTGCCTACAAACAGCAGATGGTAAGATGTGGAAGCACCACATAGACCAACTCCTTTCCAGACTAGCACCTAGTCCTATCTCAGTCCCTGAATCTCTAACTGGGGGGGAAGGAACATCGAGGAGGCCGAAAAAGAAATAACAGATGACTTAACAACCGAAACCCAGCAGGGGATACTCACTGCCAGAAGGAGAACTGAGCCAGGGAGTGGCCTCGCCGCTTGACAGCACCGCGATGGCAGCAGATCCGGGGAACCCAGAAGACAGCACTGGTGGAAGCGGGGAGAACATCCCGGAGCCATTCGAAGGAGCGGCGGGACCGTTTTCACCATCCAGCCCAGCTGACAGCCCAACGGAACCAGAGCCAGGACAGAAACTGATGGAACAGCGCAGGTCAGGCAGACAGGTGAAGCGACCTGCCTATTTACAAGAGTACGTCACCCCACCCCTCAGACAGAACCTAGGGGGGAGGGGTGTTGTGGACTAAGCCAATGCAGCAGTAACAACCCTAAATAGCTTACTTTACAGCAGGCTTGTAATCCTGCACTTCTCATTGGCCTGCGAATAGCGAGTCATGATTGGTTGTTTCTGGCCAGTATGATTGGCTGTTAACGGGCCTCTCTGATTGGACGCTTTTGAGAGCAGTAAACTTAAATCATTGGTTGTTTTGACAGCAGCCAGCTCTATAAAAGAGCTGCTGCTGCCCAAGTATTTGCTCTGTTCTTATTTCACAATAAGGAGTTGAAGTCACCATTCGATGTCTCGTCTCCGTTCCTTGCGCCCATGCTCAGGACTTAACAACTTCTACATTTGGAGCACTGCCACTGCATTTGGAGCTGCCGCTTCCATGTTTGGAGCACTGCCGCTGCTTGAAGCTGCCACTGCGTTTGGAGCACCGCTGCATTTGGAGCTGCTGCTTCCATGTTTGGAGCACCGCCGCTGCTCCAAACGGCGGCAGTGCTCCAAATGCAGTGGCAGCTCCAAATGCAGAAGTGGCAGCTCCAAATGCAGTGGTGGCATGGCCAGAAGGGAAAGCAACAGTGGCGGGTGCCGAAGGTCTCAGGTCTGCAGCAAAGGTATTTGGCGGGAGTAGGGAGCTCTCTGCACTCTGCCATGATCACACGTTAGGAGCGGCTGGTGATGAGGCTGTCTGCAGGGTGCTCTAGATGAGGATGCAAGGGGGGGAATTAAATCACCCCCGAAAAGATGACCTAGGCATTTTTTCGGGGCTCAAAAAAATGTAAGACCCGGCCTTATTTTATGAGCAACACGGTAGTTCCAGAACAGGGATGGAAATCCCAAAGATCTACTACTGCAAATAGTAATAGATGTATTAATAGGTCCAGGTTTACCTTCTGACCACACCTGCCTTGACTTACTGAATTCTAGCTTGACCCTTCAGACATTCCAATCATATACCTGCTTGGCTCATGGCCATTACGTCATCCTTTGTTGATGAAAAAAAACAGGCTGAATATTTGAAAATGGGCCAAGCACCATGTGGTGGTACTGCTGCTCTCCAGTCTGGACCAATGTTTTTATTCTAGAATACAGACTTAGTGGATTTTTTCCAAGCAGAGTTTACCAATTACTCAGTATATCCTTCTTTTCCCAAGGGTTTCTTTGAGAAAGTCATTTAGCAAACGGATGCCTAGCATTACTCCTCCTCTCACAATATTTAAATCTGTTTGGGTCAACAGGCTAGTGAAAGGTGGAGTGATTTGTTGTTTTTTTAATGCTGTTTTATCACTTACACAGAAGTGGTTCTTATTAACATTTGGGAGCAATTTACCCTGCAACTTGTACATGTTTAGTGAGGATTCCATTAAGAATTGTAGCCCATGTTCTCTTATGCTGTGCCTGCACATATGACCCCTTGGGAAATTTGAGAGTGAGTGGCATTCCTTTTGAACAGATGGTATCTGGAGAGAGGAGATGTTGCTCTAAAAAATGTTGGGTAGGAGAGAGAGGAGTGCCAAGGAGTGCTGAATGGACTTACAACCTCAGGGATCACCAGCCTACCTGCAATTAGGACCTCAGGGGCATTTTAACTTCCCCCAACTGTCCATCTTCCCCATCTATGCCCTTTTGGCCTCTTGCACTTCGCAGCCTTTGACATCTTGGCTGACCTTTGTCATCTGCCTGCTTTTCCTGCTGACAAGATACTTTCTTTCCAAGCTTGCCCATTGCTTGTGAGACCTGGGGAATATGGCCAGTATATGCCTCATGAAGGGCCATGGCCAGAATGGCTCATCAGGAGTATGGGAGTAAGAAGATGGGGAAGGTCAGTTAGGCTGGTGGAGTGCAGGACAGCTGAGGCTGGGATTTGACTGGGCTAACTGTGATGGCCTGGGGCAGCTGTGTCTTCCCAGTGCCCTGCAGCTCAGAGGCTTTTTGCAGCCAGCCTCAGAGCTGCAGTGTGCCAAGAAGCCCTTAAACTGCAGTGTGGCAGGAAACCCAAGAGTCATGTAGTTCTGGGGCTGCTTACTGGGTGAAGGGTAACCAAAAGGACAGAGATGGGAGAGGGGGAGATAGACAGGTGTGGAGAGTTAGAGGTAATTTCTTCTTACTGAGACTTCAGACTGAGAGGGATCCACCCCAGAATGGCTTGGTAAATCCTTAACAAATTACTAATGAAATTTGGTTCATGATAGCGATCAGAAGTGCTGAGATTGCTGTTGCTAAGCAATGCAGTCACAAAACATCACACTTTACTACTGCATCATTTAGCAACAGAAATTCTGCTTCCAATTGTGGTTATAAACTGAGAACCAGCTGTTCTAATATCTTGCACTTACTGGCTGTGGTTAATGGATCTGCAATCAAATGTAATGATGAGTTGTGATAGGATGCTTTAGATCATCCCCACTTTTACACCAGTTAATAATACAAACAACTTATTTCCAGTTAGCAGAACGTAAAACTCTTTCAACTCAGCTTCCACAGATTTAATTTACCCAGAATTAATGATGGCCAGCCTCTCTCTCGGCAGCAGAAATGAGGCCCCTCCCTTTGGTTCTGCAGATGAGTGTGCGGGAATTGGTTGCAGGGCTGCCTGGCAGTGAAGGAGCCAGCTTGTCTGGTATTGATTAATTCTTACTCAGTTTTATATGAAGCTTTTAGATCTGGGTAGTGTCTCAAAGAAGGTGGAGTGATGAAGGGAAGACCATAATAATGGGAGGTCAACTGAGGTCAGTCATAGGATTCATCAGCACTATAGTTCTGTAACATTGGACACAGGGTGAAATAAAGATGTCAGATGGAATTTAAAGGAGAGTGAGAGGCTAATTCACATGCCAGACCAGGCAAGGCTAAATTCCTTCAGACTGTAGTAGGAATAGGGCAACTTATATGCAGAGCAATTTGGACTGAATTCAAGTACAGTGATGATTCCATTCCTGTCTCTTCTACATGTAAGGAAAGCCCTCCCCTATCCATAAAATCATTGCTTTTTAGTGGTGAGAGTGCCTGATAAATGGATAGGGTAAGTTTTTGTCCTGAGATATTTTTAAACAAATTAAAAGTGATTCTGAAGCTGCCTCTGAGTTAACATAGACTGTTCTGGAGGGGACAGCTGTATGAAATTAGAGTAACTTTGATGTTTACAAATGTGCAATTTGTTACAGGGTTTTTTTAAAAGACGATTTAGACAAGTGTATATACAGCTAAGGGTTTCTTATATTCAGTCACAGGAATTTCTTGGAGACTACTTGGACAAAGTTTCTAGAATCTAGAAACTAGATCTAGAATCTAGAAGCAGCCAAACCCAGAAGCAAGCAAAGTTATAACCAGAAGTCAACATGGGTTTGTCAAAAAATAGATCACTCCAAACAAATTTTATTTCATTCTTTAAGAAAGTGACTAAATTATTGGACTAGAAAAATGCAGTGGGCATAATATACTTGGCAAAGTGGATCACAACCTCCTTTGTAAGCTAGAAAAATGTGTGATAGACAGCATCACCCCCAGATGGATTTATTTTTTTTGATAAGATATAAAGTTGATGGTTAGAACAGAGAGTTATTTGCTGGCTGAGTCCCCCCCCTCTCCCCCCCCCCCGTCAAGCGTGAAGTGGTAAGATCTTGTAAATAAATAATTCAGATAATGCTCAAGTTACAACCACAATTGGAATAGGAATTTCAGTTGCTAAGCAATGCAGTTATTAAGAAAGTCTTCAAATAACCTGGTTTTATAATAATTTTATCATGGTCATTAAGCATATCACAACAGTTGTTAAGTGAACATGTGGTTGTTAATGAATCATGCAGTCATTAAGTGAACCCAGCTTCCCAATTGACTTTGCTTGTTGGAAGCTGGCTTGGAAGGTTGCAAATCACAATCATATGACTGTAAGATGTTGCAGCCACCATAAAGGCGAGCCAGTTGCCAAGCACCCAAATTTCAATCATGTGATGTGACTGAGTGGGTTGTCATAACTTTAAATGATCATCAAACAAATATTTGTAAGTTAAGGACTGTCTTTGGCTGAAAGGGTTAGTCTAGTAAAGAGAAGGACCAGAGGAGACATGATAGCGGTCTTCCAATATTTGAGGGGCTGCCACAGGGAGGAAGGAGTCAAGCTATTTTCTAAAGCTCCTATAGACCAGACAAGGAATAATGGATGGAAACTGAACAAGGAGAGATTTACCCTGGAAATAAGGAGAAACTTTCTGACAGTGAAAGCAATCAACCAATGGAACACCTTGCCCTCAGAAGTTGCAGGAGCGCCATCCCTTGAGACTTTCAAAAAGAGATTGGACTGGCACCTGTCAGAAATGGTGTAGGGTCTCCCACTTGGGCAGAGGGGTTGGACTAGATGACCTACAAGGTCCTTTCCAACTCTGATTATCTGTTATCTGTTATCTGATTGATAGATTGGTAATTGTTGGATATAACATGAACATTTTCATAGTGACTACTTTTTAAAATGACCTGAAATGATAGAGAGAACTTTATATCAAGTGAGGTTTAAATTGGAGCAAGAAGATTATGGACAGGTAGACTGGTCACCTGTCCATAATCTTCTAAGTTAAACATGGTTATGCTTCCTCTGTTGGTTGTTTATCTTTAATAGTCTCTCAGTTTGAGTTAGTTAAACTATGGGACATTATTTATTCCTCACTGTATGTATGTATGTATGTATGCATGTATGTATGTATGTATGTATGTATGTATGTATGTATGTATGTATAAGACAGTATTCTGGGCTGGGATTTGAAGTTACCTAAATTGGTGACTTCGCTTTCTTATTTTTTTTTTCTCTTTTTAGCCTATTTCCTAATAATTAGAAGGCATGATATCCAGCACCAGCAGAAACTATTCTCATACGTCTTGTGTCTTTTGTGGCAGGGTAGCAATATTTCTGTTTAGCATTTTGTTTCGAATTAGATAGGTGTTGGTGGAAAGGCATATTGCTTTGTGTGTGTGAGTACAACTGTACATGTGCCATGTATCTGCACATGTGCACATATATATGCACATGTGCTTATTTATAGGGCTTAAATACTATAATTGTGAGTATGTATCTTATGTATCTTGTTTACATAAATAAGGTTAAAAAGTACAGAGTCTAAAATAAATGTCAGAGCAAAAAGGAATGAAACTATGTATTAATCTCCAAATTATAGGAGGAAACAATTTACAACATTCCCACCCCCAAGGCCTGTTGAAAAAGTCAGGTTTTAATGATCTTTGTGAAATCATGCTGGGAAGGGGCTAGCCAGATCTCAGGGGAATACTATTCCAAAGGGGAGGTTGAGGGAGGCAATTTAACACTAAATTGCTTGTAGTGCAGTAATAGTAATTGTGCTTCTACCTTATTCATCTGTGCATAAAGCATTTTAGAGCAAAAAGTGGAAGAATAGTATTAAAATCATAAAAAGATATAATAATTGTGGAAAGCAGCAATTATTAAAACCTAAATAACAGGACAACATTTTTAAGTTTTCTACTCCTGTCAAGAAAACAATAAGGATTTTGCAAAGACTCTCCCAGAGCCTGTTTCAGCATCTCAGCATTACCACTGAGAAGGCCCCGTCAATTCTTGAAGAGTAGAGAATTTGCAAGGTGTCTGAAAGGCTGATTAATATGGGAGCAAACAGGCCCTCAAACAGGAGATATGTGCATAGGAAAAGGAAATCTCTGTGCTGGCAGATGTGGCTAAACAACAGTTCTTGTCAGCCACACAACATAAACAATGCAGAAAGAGGCTAAGAAATGTTCAGCTGCATCTAAAGGGCCACAGATTTATTAAATCTTATCCAGATGGTTTAGGACATGACCAAATATAAAAGGAATTGCTTAGGAAAAAGAATAAGCCCAAGAAATAACAGAGCATGTTTTCAGGTAGGATATCTTGTTTCTTATGATTCTTCCTTTTTGCAAAATGAATGCACTTAAGAAATATAGCAGGAGAGTGAATGTTCAGCCTACACAGGCTTTAAATGCATTTTTTTTTAAAAAAAAACAGTGTCGATGCCTCAAAGATAGGGCAAATATTTTGTTGCCTACTGATGGTGATTATGAACCTATCCACACAGCCTCCTTGCTATGATATGAAGAAACACCATACACTGCTTGCCAATGGGTATGTCCTCATGAGGTCACTCCATCTCTTTGCCACTTCACTACTAAGGAAGCCCAATGACAGTTTTAAATGTTCTGGTAGAAATGTTTTCCATGTTATGCCCAAATAATACAATCTAGAATGATGGAGGAAAAAACTCAAGTTGCAGACAGGATCAGTGATCTGCCTGAATTTGCTTGGTCTGGTAGAATTGCTATAGGACCATCCCCTAAAAGCTGTGGGCTCAGTTATGCCTCTTGACCAGTTCTGTTCTGGCTGCAGGGAAAATGAAAATGGAGATCCATCCTTCCTTCCTTCCTTCCTTCCTCCTTCCCTCCCTCCCTCCCTCACCATTTTTGTATGTGCAGTGCTCTGGAGTGTGTGGCCTGTAAGTTTTTCTGTTTGATTGGAACAAAAATTAAAAGCAGTTCTAAACTAATAATTAGCGATTGAATATTGAAATTGCTTTGAATAATAGATCTGTCTATCTACATGTTCATAGTAAGCCTCAGCTCCTCAACCTTTGTTCAGTAGCTGCATCAAAGGTGCCTAAATCTGAACCAACCAATAGATGGAGGCCAAGAGGTGATTTCTATGTGATATGTGAAATCAATGACTGTTTGATAATGATTTGGAAAAAAAATATGTAGATTTTGCAATTCAACAAATCTCTTAAAACATCCAATTTTGAAGAACGCTTATTCAGTGGTTGCAAGTGACCTACCATGTTGTCCAAGAAAGATAAACTCTTTATTGCTATCTACTGACAATATGTCAACTTGTCTCGAAGGTTGTTTTGCAAAAGGCAATTGGACATCCTTGTTTTTTTCCTTGAAAACATTTCATTTCATCCAGCTTCTTGGATGAGGAGTGAAACTTTTTCAAGGAAAAAAAACCAAGAAAGTCCAGTTGTCTCCATATAGACCAGGGGTGGGCAAACTTTTTGGCCTGCCTGCCCGTCCGCTGGGCTTCCCCTCCGCCATGCAGCTCGGGGCCAGGCGCGAGCGCCCATGAGTTAAAAGGAAGTTGAAAGTTGCTGGGAAGTTGCTTAGGTGCTGGGAGCAGGCTTTTAAAGTGCCACCCGAGCAGGACCGCCGAGCCAGGAAATGGGGCACCAAGGCTCCACCAGCAGTGGCCTAGCTTTAGGTGGCTCCAAGCAGCCTGCCCCGCCCACCGGGCGGAACCCTTCCCACTCCTCGGCGGGAAGACGCTCCAGCCTGCAAGCTTTGCCTTTGCAAAGTTTAAGCCTGGAAGCCCCGGAAAAAAAGGGGGGATCGGCGGGGACTCATCTTTGGAGAGGTTGCACTCGAAGGTGATTTCGAACTCCCAGCCGAGGCCTTTGCAAATTTCTTTTCTTTCCTACCCCTAGATCGCTCCGCACTGTTTTTCAGCTTTGGGGGCCATGCAGCACAGGGCAATATGCCAGGCTCAGCAATTTTTTTTCAAGGGCGGGCTGGATTGGACAGACCAATGGCAGCGATTTTTTTCAGGGGCGGGCTGGATTGGACAGACCAACGGGCTGGATGTGGCTCGCGGGCCGTAGTTTGCCCACCCCTGATATAGACAATAATATGTCAATTTGTTGACAATATTTGGTATTTGAATTTCAGCCAGGAAACCATTAACCACTCAAAGTGGAATAATTTAGAGATTGCAGTGCAGCATGATCTAGTTCCAGATGCATGGTATGGACATACCATGAGGGCAGCCAAATTTAGGGTAATAGCAATCCATATCAGGAATAGGAGAAAAAGCATGGCAAAGGGAGCTATATGAGCACTCCTATAATATAAGTATTTTCAACAGAGATTTGAACTATTACGTTCCACATGGTCACATTTACAGTGGCCATGCAAAATAGAACTAAATCTATAAATTATTTTTTCAGGGTGACTTGTCATTACTGTTCACATGCTGTTACTATCTTTTCCTTGCCGCAAAAAAGAAAAGAAAAATTTTTTAGATCCAGGCAAGAAATGCATAACAATTCTGCATTTACTCCATGAAATAAAGATTATTTGGAAAGGCTTCCAGTGATAGACTTATGCCAATTTTATAGAGTTGGACTTAAACTTGATTTAGATTGTTTCTTCCACTTAGTATATGGATTGGTTAACTGAGGCAAAACATGGATTTCAGGGGATGGAAGGCCAATTTCTACATGAAGAAATTCTGATCTGAAATCAAAAAGGGCAACAAAAGCACTTGAAATTAGGTACAAAGTCTCCCGTAGAAGTCCTGCCAATCTCACTAATAAAACTGGGGACCTTGTACATTTAACTCCCCAGAACCATTTCTGTTCCTTTCCATTTATCTCAGGACTTCTCATCCAAATGTTTTACCTCAGCTTCTTGATTCCACTGCATTATCCACATTAGAGGAGTTGTTGGCATCAATTTTGCATGCAAGATAGCAATCCCATTTCCCATTACAAGGAAACCTAGCCTTAGAAAAATTCTTTTGTGTGTGGTGAAATGTCCGTTCCGACAGAATCTTTTGGCTCACCTGGCAGGTAATTTGCAGTATAGGTGTCTGGTCCATGCCAACTGCCAGCTGGAAGGGAATAGCCAAGGGAAACAGGACAGATGCTTCAGTCACCTCCTTATCCCCCTTCAACTTACAGTTTCTTGGCATCTCTGCAGATGTTTTTATAAGCAGTAATGTGACAGAAATCTTCAAACACCTGGATCCACAAGTGCATAAGGACCTTCGTGATTTGGTAGTTATTAGCAATTCATTTCTTGAGCTTTTTATTGTGAAACCAGTGGCATTATCTGTTGTTTTTACTTACTTATCTAAAGAAAGTCAGCTCTGATGTTAAAAAAATGGCATCTTTATAACTTTGACAATTTCCTGACAATACAACCAGAAAACTTTTGATTATTTTCGTGCCATATCTTCCCAGAATTTCAATTTAGTCAAGAACAAGCATAATTTAGCTCAAATCTTCCCACCTAAAAACTGGCCTAGAAAATTCTGTTGGTGGTATGTATGATTGGTGGTGAAGTCCTTGAAAAATCTGCAGAGGATTTCCGGTTGGGTGCTGTGTTGGTGCAGAGCTGAGGAGTGGATTGCCGCTCTGAAAGATTCTGATTTTCGCTAGTTGATGGCTTTTTGAAGTGTGCTAGACCCTGGAGGGATAAGCAAAAGAAAGGGAAGACACCGAGGTCTTGGGGAGGTACCACAATCCTGGAGACTGGAAGAAGAACCTCCTGAAAACAATGGCAGAAGAGGGAGATCGTAACAACAGTGACGATCAGAACCAGAGACACAGCAGCCCAGCCGATTAAAAGGAGTGAAAAGAGAGAAACAGCAGTCTGAGCACTGCAAAGGCGTATTTAAAGATTTTTAGAATATTGGTGTATACTGTAAAGGAAGCTCTGAATTGAGTAGTGTGGTGAAGCGGCAGAGTTTTTGACAGGAGTGCTGACTGAAACAACGGCAGAGATTTATGCTGACTAATGGAATCGTGAAACCTGAGGAGACGAAGGTGAGATAATAACATTTGCTTTGCAAGTGGAGGAGTGAACTATACAACCTTATTGACTGTTTATTTGAGAAGTGGTGAAAGAAAGAAAAAGAAGTGAAAGTGATTAAGTGGTATAGGAAAACGAAAAGACAATTAAGAGTGTAAAACTTGGGAATGAACTTTTGGTGCATTGAAAGATCAGAAAAAAGGACTGGGGAAAAGAAACCTTAATTTGATAAGTATTAATAGACAATCCTGACAACAAAATAAGAAAGATTTATTTAAGGTTCATAAGTGAAACTGTGACTATGCAGGAATAAAAGAACAAAAGAGCAACAAAAAATGCACAAATGGAGAAGGTGACTGCAACTTGGAACAAGGACATTTTGAATTAAGAGAACTGTTGTAAGACAATTAACAAAAAAATATCTCTGCATCTGATTTAATAGATATTGGTAAGATACAAACCTATTTAAGTGACGTTGGGAGAAAACTAATTTGATAGAGGTAAATATACTAAAAATTTGTATACAGAATGTTGCTTAATGCTGATTGAACTTTTGGGATTAATTGAATAATTGTTGGGAAGTGATTCTATAAACATATGAATTAGATGGTCAAAGAATAATTATAATTATTATTTTCATCTTATTGTTCTGCTGATAAACTATACCAATCAATTTTTGTTTAAAAGTACTATATAAGAAATCTAAGAGGAAAAAAAAGAAATTAGACTTACTTACTTTGATTAAATATATATCCTTAAGGAAATAGATAAATTCATATGTTCAAATATATTAATGAGCTGGGTGCTTTAACTATTTACATTAATTATGTGATTACATAGGTTTGGTGTTTTCTGATTAAACATACTGGTATCTATTTATTTGTATTTTTAGTGGATTAACTAAATATATATTGGATATTTAACTCTCTAAACCTTAGAATATTTGACCAGTTAAGAAATAGAAATAAGATCTGTCTGGGACTATCTATAATAGAAAACTCTTATTTAACAATATATGTATAAATACATATACTGTATTTAAAGGAGAAGACAATATAACTCTACGAGGATAGTTGATGGTGGATTGGAGAGAGCTTTTACAAAATTAAAATGGCAACAATAACTACAAATGTAAAATCAGAGAAGAAACCTACAACAGTGACATCTTCGCCTCTGGGACAGAGATCAATTGACGCAATGTTACTGGCGGAAAAGACAAGTTCCACCCAAAGTTTGCAGGCAGTACAGTCAACACTTGCCATGATGCAGGAAATGATGGTAAAAACCCATGAACTGATAACGAGGAATCACAAAGACATGAAATTAGAAATGAGAATGGAAATAGGAGAAGTGAAGAATGAGATACAAAATTTGGATAGCAAAATCGGAAAGATGCAGGAGACAATGACAAAAAAATGAACAAAAATTAAACACAGTAGAGGCAAGAACTGAGGTGGTAGAAAAGAGATTAGAGGAATCCGAACAAAATTGGAAAGTTTTATATTGTGAACTTCAGAATACCATGGTGCATATAGAATTAGAAAAAAACATCATTTTATTTGAGATTTCAGAATGTTGTTGAAGATTAAAAGGAAGATTTATGTGAAAAAATGGCGAATTTGATAGCAACAGCCCCACAGAAAGATAAACAGGAAATTGAGAATGACATTGATGAGGTCTACAGAGTTACATTACACCCATTACACCCGAAGACACAGACTACCCCGAGAAATCCACATCAGATTTGCGAGAAAGATGATACGAGATATATTATACAGCAAGACCAGAGACGAGCCACTGATATATAAAAATCATGAAGTGGTAACGTTGAAGCAAATATCGAGGAGAGTTAGGGAGCAAAGAAGGGGCTACCAGTTTTTGTCATCTCAGTTAATTAAGAAAAGTATATCGTTCAGATGGCTCACCCCAGAAGGGCTCCTAGTAGCATGGCAGGATAAAAAATATAAAATTGATACAATAGAGAAAGCGCATCAATTTTACGAACAATATCTGGGACATGAGGAAGAATGTGAAAGTGGAGAAGATTTAAATACAAGAAGTCAGGAAGAACAACTCTTCAAAGAGAAAGAACTTGTACCAAGGTCAGAATCTCAGAAACTTAAAGAAGATGAGGACAGCAGACCAAGTACAAGAGAACCCAGAACAAGGAAAGAAACAAAAACGCTCTACACAGATAGTAACACGAACAGAGAAATCACCTTATTCTCAGTTAATATCAATGGTTTAAACTCAACATTAAAAAGAAAACAGTCATTTGAAAACTTAAAAAACAATATGCAGATATAACTTGTATACAAGAAGTACACATCATAGGTAAACAGGCAGACCTCCTAAAGGGTACCAATTTGGGAAAAATGTATTGGGCTCTTTCAAATCAAAGAAAAAAGGGTACCGTAGTATATATAAAGGATTGGCTGCAACACAAACAAGTATATGAGGATGATGATGGAAGAATGTTATTTATAGAAATAATACTAAACCAGAAAAAAACTTTGTTAGTTACAGTATATGCCCCAAATGTAAATCACAAAGAGTTTTATAATAAACTCCATCATAAGATAGTAGAAACTGAATATACAAATGTATGTATTGTAGGAGATTTAAATGCTGTTTCAGATAAGGACAAAGACTATAAAAGTTCCAAAAAAATAAAAATAAAAGGAGACTATTCCCATCTTCTTTTAATAACATGGTGAGGGAATTAAACTTGAAGAATGTGTGGAGAGAACTATATCCAACCAAAAAGCAATATACTTTCAAATATATACCAAGTATACCAAATATACTCTAGAGTAGATCAGATTTGGATGGGCCCAGGCTTAATGGAAAACATTGAAAATATAGAGATTTTGCCAAATGTATGGGCTAATCATAATCATATTCAAATTAAGTGGAAGGAAAGGGAATGATTGGAAGATGGACATTTAATAATAGTATATTAAAAGATAACGAATATATTGAAATGGTGAGAAAAGAATTAAAAATATTCTTTGAAATAAACAAGAGAGAGCATACGTCTCTTCAAAATCTCTGGGATACAACAAAAGCTTACATGAGAGGTTTGACTATTGGCTATAGTATTAAAAAGAATGAAAAAAAACAACAACAACAAAAGGTGCGGAAAGAGAAACTTAAAGATTTAGAAGTAAGTAGACAAATTGATCAGAATAATCAAAACACTAGTAAAGAAATAGATTTGGTAAAACATGAGATAAATTTAAGTATGCAGAAAGACCTGGCCCAAAAAGTTAAATAAGTAAAACAAAATTATTTTGAAAATGCAAATAAGCCAGGGAGATGGTTAGCCCATAAAATAAAAAAGAACAAGGAAAAAGAATGATTGTAGCTCTCCAAGACCAAGAAGGGAAAGTATGTACTCAGGCTAAGGAAAAGAAAGATATTGCCAAGGACTTTTTTTACAAATCTGTATAATCAAGAAGAAGTACCAGAAGAACTTATTAACTAATATTTGAAGGAAAAATTTTTACCAGAAGTAGCCGGCATTCACCGAATCTGCAGCAGCGATTGGGAAGAAGACCTCATCCACGAATTCCAGGACATCTTCGCAGAAAAATTAGGCAAGTACAAGGGGACCCTGATATCATTTAACCTCAATCCTGAAATAGCTCCCATCCGCCTTAAGCCTCGTCGAGTTCCATTTGCCCTTAAACCAAAGATTGATGAGCAGCTTGATAAATTAATAGTTCAGGGTGTGTTAGAACCAACCGATCACTCTCCCTGGGAAACCCCAATCGTAACACCCATCAAGCCGGATGGATCGATAAGAATTTGTGGGGACTACCGAGCCACCCTGAACCACGCCCTTCAACAAAATGCTTACCCTGTACCGGTGGTGCAACACCTCCTCCATTCCCTGGGGGACGGAAAAGTCTTTGCTAAACTAGACTTAGCCCAGGCATACCAACAACTGCCTGTTGACAAAAAAACAGCAGAGGCCCAAACAATCGTTACGCACAGAGGTGCGTTTAAATGTAACCGACTCCAGTTCGGAGTGAGCGTAGCCCCGGGAATCTTTCAAAGCTTGATGGAAAGGCTATTACAAGGGATAAAAGGTGTTGTCCCATATTTTGATGATGTGTTAATCGCTGCCCCAACTCGGAAAATACTAAAGGAACGCCTGAGGTTGGTTCTCCAGAGATTTAAAGACTCAGGTCTCAAAGTTAAAAAAAAACAAGTTTTATTTATGTACGGATCGTGTAGAATTTTTGGGATATTTAATCGATAGTCAAGGCATTCACCCCACTGATAACAAACTCAGGGCAATCAAGAACGCCCCAAAACCCCGGAACAAAGCCGACCTCCAGGCTTTTCTGGGCCTTATCAATTTTTATAACATTTTCCTGCCTCACAAAGCAACCGAAGCTGAACCCCTACATTGTTTATTGGACAAAAAAGCAACCTGGGTATGGGGACTACCCATACAGAGAAGAACAGGCGTTTCGACATGTAAAAAATTTATTGACTTCTGATGCTGTTCTGATGCAGTATAACGAGACTTTGCCTTTAACTATCACGTGTGATGCTTCCCCATTCGGAGTGGGCGCCATTTTAAGCCACGTTTTGCCAAACGGTAATGAAGCCCCTGTTGCTTATTTCTCAAAGACGTTATCAAAAGCAGAATGCAATTACAGTCAAATTGATAAGGAGGCCCTTGCTATAGTATCCGCGGTTAAGAGATTTCATGAATATGTGTATGGCCGAGCCTTTACCATAGTGACTGACCACAAACCTTTGCTGGGAATAATAGCGGGAGATAGGCCAACACCGTATATATTATCTCCCAGAATGACCCGCTGGTCAGAATTCTTGACGGCATATAATTACAAGTTGCAACATCGCCCGGGGAAGGCCATTCCCCACGCTGACGCATTGAGCCATGCACCTCTCCCGGAGACCATTGATGACCCCGCTCCGACGGTTACAACACTGCAGATCGAGACACTTCGAACGCCGCCATTAACAGCCCGAGATATCGCGATGGAAATGAAACGCGACCCCATTTTAGCATGAGTCCTCAGTTGGGTCGAGCAGGGATGGCCGTTGGACCAAATACCTGACGACTACGCCCCATTCAAGAATCGGCAAACGGAACTATTTTCCCAAAAGGGCTGCATTATCTGGGGTGATAGAGTTGTCATCCCAGAGTGGTTGCGACCAGCGATACTAAGGACCTTGCACGATGGCCACCCCAGCATCGTGCGTATGAAAGCCCTCGCAAGAAGCTACGCGTGGTGGCTGGGTATTGACAAGCAGATAGAGACATGGGTAAAAGCTTGTCACAAATGCCAGGAAGTAAGCAACGCCCCGCCAAAAGCAACCCCAACCAAATGGGAAACACCGAGGGGACCACGGTCCCATATTCATCTGGACTTTGCGGGTCCTACCAAGGGACACACATTCTTATTAACGGTGGATGCCTACTCGAACTGGCTTGAAATCCATGAAATGAGGAATACAACAACCAAATCAGTCATCAGGAAACTAGACAGACTCTTTGCAACACACAGATTACCAGACGTTCTATTATCCAACAACGGGCCCCAATTTACCGCGCTGTCCTTCGAACAGTACCTGGCGGACCGCGGTATTTGACATGCGCTAACTTCGCTGGCGCATCCTGTGGCCAATGGAAGGGCCATGGCGCATGGTACAATTCGTCAAGAAAACCTTGCATAAAATGGACTATGGCGATATAGAAGAAAAGATTAACCGGATACTCCTTTTGCAACATATCACTCCACACAGCGTCACCAATAAAACTCCCACTGAGTTATTGATGGGGCGGAAACTCCACTCCCACCTCGACCATCTGCACCCATCATATGAACCTGAAAAACCACACGGTTCCAGCGGGAAATGTCGCAATTTCCAGGTAGGCGATTTGGTTTTCGCTGGGAACTTTTCGGGCAATCCGTTGTGGGTCGAGGCAACTATAGTTCAAGTAACCGGCCCTAGATCATACCGCGTGAAATGTTGCGATGATAGAATATGGAAGCGCCATATTGATCAGCTGCGTTCAAGGCTACAGTCGGGGATCTCCGACTCCCCTGATTTCCAAACCGAGGGGGGAGGAGATGGCGAGGAAGCTGAATTCGAAGTGGCAGAAAGTTTAAGCAGTAGTAATGACCGGTCAGAGGCAGCACGTGAGGGATCCGGAATGGGGGTGGCCTCGCCTCAAAGAGATGCTGAAAGCAGTAGCGACGACGAAAATTCGAATGCAGAACGGGAGGCACCCTCTTCACCAGATAACATCCTACCCTAACAAGACTGTAGCCAAATACCGGGAGAACAACGAAAATCTAATAGACAATCAAAACAACCTGCCTACCTCAAAGACTACGTGACCGCACCCCTTAAATGGAATCCGGGGGGAAGGGGTGTTGTGAATCAATAAATGCTTAATAAAGATTATTAAGAGCTTGAAGCAAAGTGCAGGGTTCTGGCCCTGCACTTCTGATTGGCCGATAATAGCGACATCGGATTGGTCCGTTCAGGAGAATCTGATTGGCTATTAACGAGCCTCTCCCATTGATTAATGGAGCTAGTGCTCCCTGTGTCTTCATTGGTTAAATAAGTTAAGAGTTGCCTATATAAAGGGGCCCATTGTGGCCATTGAGCAGAGCTGTTTTCACATGTAAATAAAGATTTTGGAGTTCACTGTTCACTGGCTCATCTCCATTCTTGCACCCATGCACAGAACATAACAAGGGGGTTAAAAGTTAAAAAAGAAGAGTGCAAACTTCAAGCATTTGCTGACAATATGGCCTTTATAGTGGAAGATCCTCTGGAAACGACACCTATTTTGATGAAAAAAATAGAACAATATGGAAAGGTGGCAGGGTTAAAAATTAATAAAGAAAAAACAAAAGTGATAACAAAAAACTGTACAAATGAACAAAAGGAAGAACTAACAAAGAGATTAGGGATACAGGTGGTAAATAAAGTAAAATATCTGGGGATATGGCTGACAGCTAGGTGCTCATCAGTTAAAAAAGATAATTACGATAAATTAATAATCCAAATATTTAAAGACTTAAATAATTGGGCTAAATTACAAATATCTCTATTAGAGAGAGGATCCAATAGAGTCAGGACCAACCTTATTAAAAGAAATTGATAAATTCGGTAAACTAGCTGGGTTGAAAATCAATAAGGAAAAAATCAAAATGTCAGTTAAAATATAACAAACAAAAAGAACTAGAAGAAATAATGGGACTACAAATTGTCAATAAGATTAAATATTTAGGGGCAGAAGGTGGAGCTTCGTTCCGGCGATACAGCTGCGATCTCGGGGCTCTGAGATCGTAGCCAATATTTTCGCCCCTGGTCGGTCCTAACGGACCTAAACCGTCCGATAGAGACGGTGATCGTGAAGGGCACTGTTCCAGGATCCCAGAGATATCGCAAAATCTCTGGTTTGATCCGGAAGAAGCCCTTTCGCTGGCGGCGGAGAGGCAGCCTCCATAGCTGCTGAAGTCAGGACAGCTCCGGAAAGAAAGTGATTGGAGTGAAGTGTGTCGGCTGGGTGAGAAAAACTCTTTGGTGTTGTAAATTCGCTGAGGTTGGAAAGTTCATTCTGAAGAGAGAAGAAAGTTGTGAGGTTTTTTTTTTGACTGAAATTGTCTGAGCGGCGTTTTTTAAAGTGATGTCAAATTGAGGCTTGGGGTGTTTTTTTTCTTTCTTTCTATATTTTTTGGGAAAGATTTTACTGTGACTTTGTAGGTAACCGGATTGAATTTTCTCTTATATATATTTTTATGCTCCCTTTGATTTCTTAACTTTCTTTAGGATAGAGGCTCCCTTTGGTTATTTTTTCTTTTTTTTTTCTGTATACATTATTCCTTTTTTCCGGCTGGGGGGGAGAAAGAGCATTAAGAAACTTTGTAACACTGCCAACTAGAGGCTTGAAAGTATTTTATTTGAATTGGAGAGAATTGCAAAAAGACCTCATCTCAAGGACATTTTAACATGATAAGATAGAGGGAGAGCACAGCAAAATATTATTGCAGGTGCTTTCCTGGACTGTTATCAACAACACTTGAGGTTTGGCTTTGAAGCTGCTGGAGAAGAGAGTCATAACAAGAGCCTTGGATAAATAACAAAGTGCAGTGTGTTTTCTTATATATACCCCATTCGCTAGCCTTTTTCTAAATTTCAATTCTAGTAATATTTTTATTTTTGCCTTTTATTTTAAAGGGAAAGCCTCAGAGTTTTTTCTTTTTTCTTCTTTATTTTTCTTTTCTTTTTTATTGGGACTTTTTTGCTTTTCCTATTTATGTTTTTGGACTACTTTGTTGTTGTTGTTGTTTTTTTTTTTTGGATTATTGAGACTTTTTAATTGGATTAAGGTGTGAAGAATCTGAAGGAACTTTTTGTTTTTTCTCTATTTGCTTTTTCTTTTTTCTTTTTGCTCTTAATCAATATTATTATTTTTGGATTTGTTTGTTTTTTCCTTTCTATTTTTTCCTTTTTTATGGTGGACTATCTCGTAATTGGATTAGGGTCTAGAAGAACCTGAAGATCTTTCTTCTTCCTTTTTTCCTGTTTCTTCTTTGGTTTCGTGTCTTTTACTATTGGAGTTCTCCATTTTGGATTATAATTGGCTGCTCTGCCAGTTGGATTAAAAGTCAAGAAGAATTTGAAGTTTTGGAAACATTGAAATGAGCAGGAAACCAATACCATCTGGCATTTCTGCTTCTACCTCTGCTTCCCCACCAGCTGGAGGACAACGTTTAATTCAGACAATGTTGAAGCAAGATAAGGAACAAGAAAAAGTAACTTTACAGATGATTATGCAAGGAATCCAAGATCTCAAGACAAAATCAGATATCATTGAACAAAGAACAGGAAATATTGAACAAAGAACAGAAAATATTGAACAAAGAACAGAAAATATTGAACAAAGAATAGAGAAGACTGATGAAAAAGTGGAAAATATTAAACAAATGATGGTTAAGTATGAGGAGAGATTCCAAAAAATTGAGGAAGAAGGAAAACAAAGAGAGAAGAAGATTGGAAATATTGACAGCAGACTAACAGCGGTTGAACAAGAAAAAGGTGGGATGTTGAGGTGGGAGATGGAAAGGTCAGAATTTTACCTCAGATTTCAAAATATAGAAGAGGAAAAAGGAGAAAATTTGGCAGCGGTAATGATAGAAATTTTGGCAGATGCTTTGGAAATTACAGAGGAAAAGATGATGGATGGAATAGATGAGATATATCGAGTCTATACAAGATATGCGATGAGAAATAAATTACCCAAGGAAGTCCATATTAGATTTACCAAAAAATCCATTAAAACGCAAATATTACAAGTAGTAAGAGAGAAAACACTGAAATACAAGAGTAAGGAGGTTGTGGTTTTAAAACAAATACTCAGAAGAGTGAGAGAGATGAGAAGAGAATATCGATTTCTGACCAAAATACTATTGGAAAACGAAGTGAATTATAGATGGCTGATTCCAGAAGGACTAATGTTTAGGTGGCAAGAGCAGAGATATAGAATTGATTCAATAGAGAAAGCAGAATTTTTCCATGCAGAATTCTTTGGAGGAAGAAGAGAGGAAGCAGAGAAAGAGGCTTTATCAATTGAGTTTCAAGATGAACAACTGGAGACTGAAAAAGAGAAAGGAGCAGCAGGGGGACAGATGGATAATAAAGAACAGCGTGAAGTGAGATCCACGAGAGCTGTTAGACCTAAATATAAAGCATAATCATGGAGGAAAAAAAACTGATTACAATGAATATAAATGGACTTAATTCAGCTGTTAAAAGAAGGAAAACTTTTCATAAATTAGAGAAACAAATATTGAAACAAGTACTTGGGCAGATCATAGCCCAATGACAATTAAATGGAAGGGACAAAAAAAAAGATCGAGATGGACATTAAATAATACTATTTTAAAGGAGAAAGATTTTACACAATGGATGGAGAAGGAATTGGCTTTTTTCTTCAGAGAAAATAAAAAAGAAGATACTTCAACGCAAAATGTGTGGGATACAATGAAGGCATACGCTAGAGGTTTGATAATAGATTATACAAGAAAAAAGAATATTAGGAAAAGGCAAGCTTCTAAGGCCTTGGAAGATGAGTATAAAATTCTTGAAAAAGAATTACAGAAAATGCCACAGAAAAAGGATATTAAATTGAAGCTGGATGTAATCAAACATAAAATGGAATTAATAGAGAAAGAAGAACTGGCACAGAAAATCAGAAACTCTAAACAGAATTATTTTGAAGATGCAAATAAACCAGGTAGATGGCTAGCATATAAATTGAGAAAAGAGAAGGAATCAAGAAAAATATTGAAGTTAATAGATGAACAAGGCCAAGTTTGTTATGGGAATAAGGAGAAAAAAGAAATTATTCGAGATTTTTATGGGCAACTATATAAACAAGAGAATATTGATGAAGAAAAAGTCAAACAGTATTTACAGGAAGCTAATTTACCAAAGATACCTAAAGAGACTGAAGAAATGCTAGAAAGCAATATAACAATGATGGAACTAAATGAAGCATTTAAGAGACAAAATAATGGGAAAGCTCCGGGTCCAGATGGGCTTCCAGTAGAATTTTATAAAACATTTCAAGAATTATTGAGCATCCCATTGTTAGAAGTTATGAATGAAGTTATGTTAAAAAAGATGATACCTAAAACATGGTCAGAGGCTTATATTACACTCATACCAAAGGAAGAGACTGACCCATTGCAAATTAAGAATTATAGACCTATTTCTTTATTGAATGCAGACTATAAAATCTTTGCTTCAATCTTAGCAGAAAGACTTAAAAAATATTTAAATAATTTTATTCACTCAGATCAAAATGGATTTCTGCCAAAGAGACAAATTAGAGACAATATGAGAGTAATCTTGGACACTTTGGAATACTATGAGGCTCATCCTGAAAAGCAAATGGCTTTGATATTCCTAGATGCTCAAAAAACATTTGACAACGTGAACTGAAGATTTATGTTATTATTATTGGAGCAGATGGGTTTTGCTAAAAAAATTATTCCAGCAATAGAAGCTATATATAATAAACAGACAGCAAGGGTAATGATGGAGGGGGAACTTACAGATTTTATTAATATAAGGAAAGGCACAAGACAAGGATGCCCCCTATCTCCTTTGCTATTTGTGTTGACCTTGGAAGTGTTGAATAGAAATATTAGGGATGATAAAAGCATAAAAGGAATGAAAATTAAGAAGGAAGAATTCAAGCTACAAGCTTTTGCTGATGATTTAGCTTTTATTTTGGAAGATCCGCTAGAAAAGCTCCAAAGTTACTGGAAAGGATAGAGGCATATGGAGAGGTGGCTGGTTTGAAAATAAATAAAGATAAAACAAAGATTTTGACAAAGAATATGCTATTGAGACAGAGAGAAGAATTGGCAGATCTTTTGAAAATTCAAGTTACAAATAAGGTTAAGTATCTGGGGATATATTTGACAACAAGATGTAGCACATTAAAGGAGAATAATTATATTAAACTTAAACAACAGATAATTACAGATTTGAAGAAGTGGGAAAACTTGCAATTGTCATTAATAGGGAGAATTTCAACAATTAAGATGAATATCTTACCTAGAATTTTATTTTTGTTTCAAACAATACCAATTAGGCTTGGAAAAGACTATTTTGAAGATTTAAATAAAATTATGTTGAAGTTTATATGGCAAGGTAAAAAAGCGAGAATAAAGCTAAAGCTTTTGCAAGATGCTAGAATTAGAGGAGGTTTTGGTCTGCCTAATTGGGAATTGTATTATCAAGCTGCAAGTTTGATATGGGTCAAAGAATGGATAACATTAAGGAAACATAGGTTGTTGACATTAGAAGGGCATGACTTGCTGTTGGGCTGGCATGCTTTTTTATGGTATAAGGGAACTAAAACACAGGGTTATTTTAGAAGACATTATGTACGGGAGTCTTTGTGGTTAAATTGGGAGAAGATAAAAAGACAATGTTATTTGAAAATTCCAGTTTGGTTATCGACCATTGAAGCATTTTCCTATCCTATAATCTACAAGAAGGAACAAACAGTTAGATATGGGGAACTTTTGGATGAAAAGGGTGAACTTAAATCGATCCAAAACTTAGAGGAACAAGGTATAAGGATGAATTGGTTTTCATATGCACAAATACATTCAAGGTATGATGAAGATTCTTAAACGGAGGGATTTTATGATAAGCAGACTGATTTAGATAAGATCTTGATGGGTACTGATGAGAAAGTGATTAAAAAATTATATGGTTATTTACTGGGAATGAAATTAGAGGAAGAACAAGTCAAAGAAACTATGATTGTTTGGGGGAAGAATTTTGGATATGGGATTGATTTAGACAAATGGCAGAAATTGTGGTCTCAAAATTATAAAATGACAATGTCAACAGCATATAAAGAAAATTTGTATAAGATGTTTTACAGGTGGCACTTTCCTCCGACAAGAATAGCAAGAATGTTCAAGAATAAATCTGAAAAATGCTGGAAATGTCATCAGATACCCGGCTCGTATTACCATATGTGGTGGACTTGTGAGGATGCTAGAAAATATTGGACTATAATTCGCATGTGGTTGGAAAAAATGACAAAGAAACATATAGACTTGAAACCAGAGATCTTCTTATTGGGAATTTTACCTGATATATATAGTAAAGATTTGAAATACCTGATTGTAAATGTATTAACAGCGGCCAGGATTGTATTTGCTAAAAATTGGAAGAATGAGAAAATACCATTACAGGAAGAAATTATTAAGAAAATATTGGAATGTGCTGAGATGAGCAGATTGACATTTGAAATTAGAGAGCAAGAGGATAAACAATTTTACGAAATTTGGGATCTTTTTTATAAATGGCTAGATGATAAAATACGATAATTGAATATTTAGAATGCTAGATAGTAAGGAATATCTTTATTTTGCTATTATTTTGTTATTTGATATTATATTTATAAAGGATTTTTTAGGATTGATTTGATATGACTAGATGATTTGTTATAGAGTAAACTGGTTTAAAGTATTGTTAACTCATAAAGCATGAATGATTAAAAATATAGTCAAAAACTTCTTTTTTTAGTGATATTAGGATATATAAGTTTGGATTGACAATATGAGTTGTTATGTAACATAATTGTAATTGAGACTACAGAATGAATGCACAAAAATGATGAACCAACTGACACACTGGATGTACATATAAGAGTTGATGTTTTTATGTTTTGTTTGTCTTGTTTGTTTGTAGAAAATTAAAACCTTTTTCAAAAAAAAAAAGATTAAATATTTAGGTATATGGTTGAGACCCAAAACAATAACTTTGAAAGAAGACAATTATGTTAAACTTATACAACAAATAGGAAGAGATTTGGAGATAAGGAGCAAAATGCAAATATCTTTTTTAGGCAGAATTGCCACAATTAAAATGAATGTTCTACCCAAACTGCTTTATTTATTCCAAACAATTCCTATATTATTGAATAAATCATATTTAGACAAAGAAATGTAGAAACGAGGTCTTATTTCTCCTTCCAATTCACTATCAGGGTTAATTGGGTCAATTTGATAAATAAAAGTCTCTTAACATTAGAGGGCTTTGATCTCCAACTTGGATGGCACACATTTATGTGGGATGGAAAGAGTAAACACCACTTGTACTTTCAAAGGCATTATATAAGGAATGTGTTACTAAATATTTGGGAAAAGATAAAAAAAAGTACATTACTGTAAGGTCCCATTGTGATTATCTACAATGGAGGCAGTTACACATCCAAATGTTTTAGATTTTGGTAATATTGTAAGATATAAAGATCTATCACATCAAACTGGAGAGTTAAAGGGTAAGAATCAAATACAAATTCAAGGAAAAGAGTGGTGGCCCTATGCGCAGATACAATCGCATTACAAAAAAGCATGGCTGCCAACTCTCACGCAATCAGCGTGAGACTCATGCAATTCAACCAATTTTGACTGTCTCACTCTGATAAACGAAATCTCACGCTAAACCCCCAAAATGGAATGTACAAAAATAAATATATCTCTAGTACATTCTCTGATATTCCGAATATTCCCCTTAGGAGAAGGATGAGCTCCCAGCGCCGCCCCGCCCTGCCCAGCCACCCCACCGTGCCTCTTTTCCCGCCTTAATCCTCGTTCTGCCTCGGCGTCCTGTAACTGTGCATGATGCCGATTAGCAAATTCGCTCGAAGAGCAAGAGGCTTCTTCCCGCCCGGGGCGCTCGCAGCCACTTTGCCCCGCGCTCTCCCTATCTGCAATGTCCTCCGGGACAAGCCAGCTGCCCTTTTCAAAGAAGGACACGAGGGGGCTGGCAAAGCCTCTTTTGCAGGCAACAGCCTCGGAATAACCCTGGTAAGCAAAGCTGAGAATTGTCCGCTGCCAGAGATGTAACTAGAAGCTGGGGCGTCTCTCTCTCTCTGAAAGACATTTGTTCCAGAGGATCACATCCTGTCAGTCCTCCAACTTTCTATTTTGCACAAAGCTGCCCAGCCCCTTTATAGATCAGCCTGGCGCGCTTCTCGCCTTGCTGGTTTGGGAAGACTCTTTTGGATCAGCTAAAAGAGAGCATAAGGCGTGTAAAGGGGTGGTGGTGGTGGTGGAAGTTTGCTCATACACCCACATGCTAAAAGCATTAGGACAATGTTCTGTTAGGACAATGGGATCAACCAGGATGAAAGGTTATGTATTTCCAAGCGATCGCATGACACTCCAGCATTGAGAGTGCAGTTGGGTTCCTTTAATAACTTGGATTTGGTTTAGTAACCTTCCCCCTCTCCCCCTCCGGTTTACTCTGGGCCTTGGTAGCAGGTGAGTTTTCAAGACGGCATTTTTGAAAATACTTTAAAAACAAGGTTAGGGTTTCCCTTTTTCTAATATTGGAAGCAGTCTCCTCCAAATGGTAATTAATTAAACATCTGCTTAATTCTTCAGCCAAATAAAGTTGCTATAATGGCTCTTTAAAAAAAGTAATTTTACGAGCACCACCCTGGGGTTTACACTGTGTAAGATACAAGGTATCTTACACAGTGTAAGATACAAGATATCTTACACAGTGTAAGATACAGCACTGTGTAAGATACAGCACTTGCTGTATTTTTTAGTCTCTACCAGGGCTTTGTTTTGGTTCTATAGCTTCTATGATGAAAGCTAGGGCCAAGCTTCAGAATACAGTAGATGAGTTTTACAGTTAACAATGTGTATATTTATATGAAGCACTCATTATTCGATTAAATGTTTAGTTTATACATGTCTGAAATTATGAACCCCTATTTCAGTCAACAAGTTAGTATATAATTAAAGACTGAGACTATAGCATTTGATATTGGCATGTAGTATGGTATTTGATACAGAAAGAAGAATACCCATTGATGTATTTGCATTATCTCTGTAGTTGTTTCGGGTTTTTTGTCTTTTTGTTGCACATTGAATTCATCCTATAGTGGTCTATAGTACATCACTAAGCTAATAAAGTCAGTTGAGGTAGAATACTGCAGTTACAAGTCAGGAACTTCAATTATTCATGGTCAGTGAACTGCATTATTAATATCTTACAAATCCGGTTCAAGTACATTGGTGCTGCTTGCATGTATGTATGTATGTATATGTCCAAATCATGACTAAAGTATGCATCAGATTGCACCATTTAAAATGTAAAATTGTCAAAGCTCCCTACCGTGGAAGGGGGGACACCCCCCTTCCACACCATCCCCCCCTCGGTCGCTTCGCTCCCTCGCAGTGTCTCACTCCGAACTATCACTCAAGGTTGGCAGCCCTGAAAAAAGATAAAGAGCAATTTGGTTTTAACATGACCTATCAAAAATTAGATAAAATTTGGCATGGAGAGGAAAGGAAGCTGATTAGTAAAATATATAAATATCTATTGGATTATAAATTAAAAGAAGAAACAGTCAAGGAGTGTATGATAGTTTCGGCAAAAAATGTGGGCCACAGTATTGAATTAGACAAGTGGGAACATATTTGGGAAATAAATTGCAAACTAACTATGTCAGCCTCGTACAAAGAGAATCTCTATAAAATGGTGTATCATTGGCACTTGCCACCCCTGAAACTGGCTAAGATGTTCCCGAACCTCCCCCCAAACTGCTGGAAGTGTAACTGCACCCAGGGAACATATTTCCATATGTGGTGGACAAGTCCATATGCACAGAAGTTTTGGAAAAATATCAAAAATTGGATTCTAAATATAACTAAACAAGAAGTAAAACTTGAACCCGAAACCTTCTTGTTGGGGATGATAGACTCAAAAATAGAAAAAAAAAAAATCAATATTTAATCTTGCACATTATAACGGCAGCCAGAATGAGTTATGCTCAAAATTGGAAACTGTCTATTGTCCCTTCAGAGGAGATGGTCATCAAAAAAATTCACGAGTGTGCAGAGATGGCTAGCCTAACCAAATTACTAAAAAACAACAAAGACAGTGAATACCACAAAGTTTGGAACTGTTGATACGAATGGTTAAAGAAAAAGCAACATTTGATAACTGAATAAGATATGAAATTATGAAGGACATATGTTTAATTATAAAGTATTCTGTGAAATTAAAACATTAAAATAATGAGGAAGGTATTGTAACAAGATAGATCACATCAATGTTATGGGATAAAAGAAAAAAAGAAAAAGAAAAACGTAACCAATGCTCAATACATGCTGCAAAATGTTTTTTATGTATATATATTTATGGTATTCAGCTTTGTTTGGGTATTTTCCCACGTCATTATAGTTGTGCTTTTAAATACCATACATGTAAGTACCCGCGAAAATTTAAGAAAATGTATATATATTTGTTTATATGTTTGTTTGTTTCTTTTTAAATGTTTTAAATATATGAAACTTAAATAAACTTTATTTTTAAAATTAAAAAAAAAGAATCTGGACTGCAAATTGAGCTTCTGAGATGGTGGGGATGCTTGCATCAGTTTGAGCGCTAGGCTGGGTCGGGCTGAGAGCTGCTGGGCGCCCTGCAGTCCTATTGCAGACTTGGTTTGAAGGAAATTCTTCTGCTGAAACTAAGCCCACAATTAGACCCAAGGATGAAATAGCACAAACAGCTATCTGCCTTTGGATAATATGTTGCTGAAATACTGCCTAAATATGTTCAACAAGTGCAGATAACATGTTACAGTGAGATGGAAATTTTAATTCCTCAAGATGGAATCCTTCCTGTGATAGCTTTTCTGAAAGATCACACAAATGCCCAGTTCAGAAACATAGTTGACCTGACAGCAGTCGATATTCCAAGTCAGCAATACCGTTTTGAAATTGTCTACAATTTCTTATCTCTACACTATAATTCCCGAATTCATTTGAAAACGTATACTGATGAACTGACACCAAATGAGTCTATAATATCACTATTTGAAGGGGCAAATTGTGTCGTGTCCGCAAAGGAAGCCAGGAGTCGGTGACTAGGTTTCAAGCTCTTTATTTAACAGTTGTGAACCGAACCGGCGAAAAGGAAAAAGCCCGCGGCTTTTATCCTTTTCGCTGCGGCGGCCGCGGCCAATGGCAGCGATTCAAGTCTCCCGCTCTTGGAGTGAGCCAATCACGGGAGACTTCAATCGGGCCAATCAGCGCGGCTCGCCTGGCCAATCAGAAATCCCCGCGCTTTAGCCAATCAAAGCGCGGGGATTTCAAGTATGCAAATTAAGGACAGAACACCCCTCCCCTCTTGGTATAGTCCATCACGTTGCGTAGTCACGTAGGTAGGCGGGGCTCCGTCTAGTCCTACTTGACCTGCGCAACTCAGTTGCAAGCTGGATTTCGGCTGGAGCGGTCATGTTTTTGGCTGCTCCCTCTTCTGTGCGAACCGGCTGGATGATCGGGCCGGTTCTTTCTCCATGGCTCCCACCTGGGCCTTCCGGGTTGGTTGAGCTACGGGTTTCGCCGCTCCCGCTTGGCTTCTCCGAGTCGGTTGAGCTGGCCAGGTGGTTCTTCTCCGGTGGGGGATCGCGATGGCTGCGTTCCGGTAAGTACTGCTGGTTTATTTTTTCTTGCGTTTGTTTATTCGGGTATTCCCTCCCCCCTTGGTTCGTGTTTTGGGGGTTGAGGTCCATTGCTGTTCGTGACCTGAGCTGGTCTATGTGTCGTTTCCAGGCTTGCCCATCGGTGGTTTGGAGCCGGTACGACCGTGGACCTGTGATTTGAGTGATGACGGCTGGGATCCATAGGGGGTCCCCCGTCAGATTTTTCGCGTACACTAAGTCACCGGGGGCAAAGGTCCAGTATTTTGTACTTGAGTCTGGGGGTCGCTCCGGGTTATATGTTGGGTGTAACCTGTCGAGCGGGGACCTCAGCTTCCTACCCATCAACAACTCGGCTGGGCTTTTGTTGGTCGTGGTGTTCGGGGTGATGTGTTGTATAAAGAGGAGTTTATTGATTTTGTCGTTGATCTCCCCGTGGTCCATTTTCCAGATGGTTTTTTTGGTAAATTGTACCATCCGTTCCGCCCTACCGTTCGCCGCCGGATGCGCCGGTGCTGTTAATGCGTGGCGGATGCCCCTCTCCGCCAGGAACCTCTCGAAGTCGAGGGAAGTAAACTGGGGCCCGTTGTCCTCTTGGTGTTTCCCAGTCCAGGATGGGTGCTGCGGGTGGGCTGGGTCTGGTCTCCTGGCATCGTTGGCATTTGGCTACCCATGCCTCTATCTGCTTGTCCATCCCTGGCCACCAAGCGTAACTCCTGGCCAGGGCTTTAGTTCTGACGATGCCAGGATGCCCTTCGTGCAGCATCTCTAAGACCCTCCCTTGCAACCTGTCCGGGATGACCACCCTGTCACCCCACAAAATACATCCCTTGAGAAGTGAGAGTTCAGTCTGGCGGTTCTGAATGTCTTAACGGATTCGTCACTGTCCCTTTCAGGCCAACCTTTTTCCACCCAATGTAAAATTCGCGCCAGACGCCTGTCCTTGATAGTTTCCCTGGCAATGTCTGACGCGGTAATGGGTAGGTTGGGCAAATTTTCGATGTTAAGGGTGTTTGTTGTTGGTGCTGGGTCAGGATCAGAGTCTGGTAAAGGCGAGCGGCTTAAAGCGTCCGCGTGCGAAATTTTCTTACCTGGCTTGTGTAACAGTTCGTAGCTGTAGGCTGCCAGGAACTCGGACCACCTTGTCATCCGGGGTGATAAAATGTTTGGGGTGGCTCGGTTTCCTGCGAGGATGCCCAGCAACGGCTTGTGATCTGTCACAATGGTAAACGGGCGGCCATAAAGGTATTCGTGGAATCGCTTAACGGCGGCAACTATAGCCAAAGCTTCTTTGTCCAGCTGGCTATAGTTCCACTCCGGTTTAGTTAGAGTCCTGGAAAAGAAAGCGATGGGTGCTTCTCTTTTGTCGGGGAGAGTATGGCTGAGGACAGTGCCGACGCCAAAAGGTGATGCGTCGCAAGTGATAACCAAGGGCAAGGTTTCGCTGAATTGAATCAGGACGGCGTCGGAGGTGAGGAGGTCTTTGGTTTTTCGGAAAGCGGCTTGCTCTCGTCTCCCCCAAGTCCAGGTTGCCGCCTTATCCAGGAGCCTATGCAAAGGCTCCGCCGCCGTAACCTTTTGGGGTAGGAAAACATTATAAAAATTCAGCAAGCCTAAGAAAGCCTGTAGTTCTGTTTTAGACCTTGGGGTGGGGGCTTCTTTGATGGCTTTCACTTTTTTAATTGTAGGGTGAATGCCATGCCGGTCTAGAAGGTAGCCCAAGAATTCCACTCGCTCTGTGCATAGTTGGCATTTTTCTCGTTTTACTTTAAGTCCCGTTACTTTAAATTTTGTTAAGACCTCCCTGAGTCGGTTTTCTAATTCGGCTTCGTTTGGCGCCGCCACTAATACGTCATCAAAATAGGGCACCACCCCCTTGATGCCCTGCAGTAAACGTTCCATCAGGCTCTGAAAGATGCCTGGTACCACGCTGACTCCGAATTGGAGCCGGTTACATTTGAATGCCCCCCGATGGGTAACGATGGTCTGGGCTTCCGCTGTTTTTTCGTCGACTGGCAACTGCTGATATGCCTGGGCGAGATCGAGCTTGGCAAAGACCTTGCCCCCTCCCAGTGAGTGCAGTAGGTGTTGCACGATTGGGACGGGGTAGGCGCTTTGTTGCAACGCGCCATTTAGGGTGGCCTTATAGTCCCCACAAATTCTCACGGACCCGTCTGGCTTGACTGGGGTCACTATAGGGGTCTCCCATCGGGCATGGTCTATCGGCTGCAACACCCCCTGTTTGACGAGCTTGTTGATCTGCTCGTCAATTTTAGGTTTTAGGGCGAATGGTACCTTCCTAGGTTTTAGTCGCTTGGGGGGAACCCTAGGGTCTAGGTCAAATGAGATAAGGGGCCCCTGGTACTTGCCCAGGCTTCCGTTGAAGACCTCCCGGAACTCCTGGGCTAGCCGCTGTTCCCAGCCGTCGTCGACGACGTGGTTGACTCCTGTCAGCGCGATGTCAAGCGGGGCGAACCATTGTAGGCCCAGCAGGCTTGGGCGGTCGCGATCGACGATTGTGAGTGGGAGTTGTTCGGTGCAGCCTTTGTAAGTTACATTAAAGTTCTTGGTGCCCACTACCGGGACGCGGTTTCCTTGGTAGTCTTTTATAATGATTTTTTGGGCATTAATGTTCCTCTTATGGAGGGTGGGCACTAGCCGTTTTATCTCGTGCCATGCAATCATGGAGAGGTAGGACCCGGAGTCCACCTCCATCTTGCATGGTTGGCCTTCAATATGGACTTCTACGTGTACCTTTCTGGCGCCGTTGGAGATGGCGTGGCCGATGGTTACCGTCTGGTGGGTATCTTCCTTGCGCCGACTGTCGCCGCCTCTTGAAGATCGTTGGATTCGGTCCCACCGACCGTCCGATTGGCGATCTCTGGTCCTGGGCGGGGGGCTTTCCTTCTTTCGGTCGTGAAGTTCCCATCTGGGCGGGCTGCGGGTCTTCTTTTGGCGGCAAACTCGAGCGATGTGTCCCCGTCTTTCACAATGCCTACAGAAAGAGTCAAAAAATCGGCATTCTGATCTGGGGTGGTCGCCGCCACACCCGGCACAGTTGGTCCTCGACCTACGACCTCTTCGGTTCCGTTGGTCGCCGCGACCCGTCTGTACGCGATGTATGTCCTCCTCGTCTTCTGACATGCTGGACGTAGACTGGAATTCTCCGTAGTGTGCAGTTGATTCGCTTTTAGGGTCGGCCGACCTTGCCGGGTTGTTGTTTCCGCCCTTCGCGTCTGATTTTCGCATGCTGTCAGCGGAAGTGCGGGTTGCTTCTGCGGCTGCGGCTGCGGTGAGGGCGTCTGCTAGGCTGATGTCGCCCTTGGCCATAAGCCGGCTCTGGAGTGTAGAGTCCCATAGGCCGAGTACGAATCGGTCTCTTAGGAGGCTGTTCAGACCTTCAAACTCGCAGAGTCCTCCTAGGCGCCGCAGCTCGGCGACAAAATCGCTCAGTTTTTCACCTGGTTTCTGGTCTCGGCGGTAAAATTCGTTGCGCCGGATCAGGATGGGGACCTCGGGGGCCTAATGGCGCTGCAGGATAGGTTCGAGGACGTCCCAGTCCATGGCGGTTGCGTCTACCGGCTTGGCCAATGCCTTGGCCATCTGGAAGACCTCAGTTCCGCAATGGGTGAGGAAAACGGTGCGTTTTAGCGGGCCCGGGGCGTCCTTCATTCCGGTGCACTCGAGGTACATGCGGAAACGGTCTGAAAATGATTCCCAGTCCTCGGTGGCGGGGTTGAAGGGGGCGGGCGGTGCGATTTTCGCCATCTCTGT
Source organism: Hydrophis major (assembly GCA_033807585.1). Classification (NCBI taxonomy): domain Eukaryota; kingdom Metazoa; phylum Chordata; class Lepidosauria; order Squamata; family Elapidae; genus Hydrophis; species Hydrophis major. The sequence goes on from CM066329.1 coordinate 164,362,645, forward strand.
GCTGAAACTGGCTCTTGTTGGACACGGGGTTCGGTTCAGGGTCGGAATCCCACCTTCGTCGCCAGTGTCGTGTCCGCAAAGGAAGCCAGGAGTTGGTGACTAAGTTTCAAGCTCTTTATTTAACAGTTGTGAACCGAACCGGCGAAAAGGAAAAAGCCCGCGGCTTTTATCTTTTTCGCTGCGGCGGCCGCGGCCAATGGCAGCGATTCAAGTCTCCCGCTCTTGGAGTGAGCCAATCACGGGAGACTTCAATCGGGCCAATCAGCGCGGCTCGCCTGGCCAATCAGAAATCCCCGCGCTTTAGCCAATCAAAGCGCGGGGATTTCAAGTATGCAAATTAAGGACAGAACAAATTGGTATGAAAGAGAGGTCTAGGATATGATTGGAGTATTCTTTGCCAACCACCCAGATCTGAGGCAAATCCTTACAGATTACAGTTTGAAGGTCATCCTTACAGGAAAGATTTTCCCCTTTCTGGATATGTGGAAATCAGATATGATTTGATGAGGTGAGGCGAGTGGTTGTAGAGCCACTGGAATTGGCCCAGGAGTTCCACAAAGTTGATCTGAACAGTCCTTGGGAGGCTTTCCCTGCCTATCGCCAGGCTCTCCAAACCTTGAAGATAGAACCAGGAGAGAAGAAAGGAGATGGGAAAGAACAGTATGCATGCATGCATGCATGTATGTATGCATGTATCAGAGGTGGGATTCAGCAGGTTCTGACCAGTTCTGGAGAACCGGTAGCAGAAATTTTGTGTAGTTCGGAGAACCGGCAAATACCATCTCTGACTGAAGATTTTACAGTATCCTTCCCCTGCCAAGCCTTCCAAGCCACGCCCACAGAACCGGTAGTAAAAAAAAAAGAATCCCACCATTGGTGTATGTACTGTATGTTTGTCCCATGCATGTATTTTGATGCCTTCAAGTCAGGATTAATTTCTAGAAACTGTATGAGCAAGTTCCTGCAATTTTACAAAACTATCCATTACCCAATGGCCTTATAACATGCTCAGCTAGGTAGAGTGAAGGGTTAATTGGTTTATTAATATAACCACAGGGGCTTTTGTTTGTTCCAAAATAGATCTAGTCAAGTACAGAGTTAAACTCTCTCTATTTACTCTATTTATCTCTATTATGAGAACATGGAAACCTAGGCCATTAGTTTGTCTATATATGGTCCTCCAAGAAAAAGAACTGGAGAGAAAGTGCAATAGAAAGTAAGCCTCTCTATTATAGAACTCAGTGCCAGAGCTTGGCAGCAAAGCCAAATCTCCCAAATATTAATCTGTTGCAGCAGCTAAGCCCTTCCTGCTGCTGCGGTTTGCTTGACCAAGGGGAATGGGCTAATGGATTCAAGACTCCTTGCCAGCACTTTGCTGGTATAAGAGCTCAAAGAAATACCAGTATTTTCTGGAGAAAGCAGGCAGACTTTGTATTGTTACAGTAGCTGCTGTTTCCTCCTCTTCCTCCTGAATCAGCCATACATTCTTGAGTTGGCAAAAAAGTATGCTTGCTTCAAATATGCTGTCCCCATTTCCAATCTCTATCTTGCCTCTACCACCTTGGTTCAGACTCATAGCCAAATGATGCTTTTTTATTTTGCATATGCAGCTTGTGATAAGCAAAACAACTGGTTGATTCCTTTGGCTTTGCTCTTTTTCTTCTTTTCCATGACACAATCAGTGAGAAAAACATTTGTCAATCATAGGGTCACAGTAGAAAAGATTGGATTTTGATCCAGAATTGTTAAGTTCTTACTCTAATCTCTTTCTTGTACCCTTTCTTCACATTCTAGCATAAGTGTTAAGTTTTGAGCATGGGCGAGAAAGAATGGAGACAAGCCTCTGAACGGTGAACTTCAGCTCTTTATTTACATTGTGACTTCCTCATTTCAATAGCAGTTAAACCCGCCTTATATTGGCAAATCCTGTAACTTTTAACCAATAACGAGCTAAGAGTGCTAGCTCTTATAACCAATAGGAACTCTCTGTTAAGGGCCAATCATATTCCCCGGAACGGGCCAATCCGGTCCAGCCGCTTAACAGCCAATCAGAAGTGCAGGGCCAGAACCCTGCACTTACTCCAAGCTCACACTTTATTAATCTTTATGCATACACAACACCCCTTCCCCCTGGCTTCTTATTTGCAGGGCGCAGTTACATAGTCCCTTAGGTAGGACGGTTGTTTTATTAGTCTCTTTGATTTCCGTTGTATCAGCTGGCTGCAATCATGCTGAGGTAGATCTTTGTTTGGCAGTGGGGCTGTTTCTGGTTCAGAGTTCACTTCTACGTCGTTGCCCACATTCTCTGCAATTCCCTGAGGTGCAACCATTTCTCCCTCCGGCTCCACTTCCTGAGTTTCTATCAAACCGTTGTTTCCTTCGAACGTGTTTTCTAGGAATTCATCTTCTTCCGTACCTCCCCCCCCCCAGTTTGGTCATAGGGAGTTTGTGGACTGGCCGCTGGAAGCCACGATCATAATTGATCGATATGAAGTTTCCAAAGTTTATCGTCAAGGCATTGTACAAGGTAGGATCTGGGGCCGGTTACACGTACTACTGTCGCTTCCACCCACAACGGGTCGCCCGATAGGTTTTTAGCATATACCAAGTCTCCTACCTGGAAGATGCGACAGCGGCCGCTAGATCCTAGTGGTTTCTCCGGTTCGTAAGCTGGGTGCAACCGGTCGAGGTGGGAACGGAGCTTTTGTCCCATTAGCAGTTCGGCCGGAGTTTTGTTGGTGACGCTATGTGGGGTGATGTGTTGCAAGAAGAGGATTCGATTGACCTTGTCGTCAATGTTGTCGTAGTCTACCTTCTGCAAGGTTTTCTTCACAAATTGGACCATGCGTTCTGCTTTGCCATTGGTCGCAGGGTGCGCAGGTGAGGTGAGCGCATGACGAATGCCGCGGTCAGTGAGGTACTGCCTGAACGCTAGTGCGGTAAATTGAGGGCCGTTATCGGATACCAGGACGTCTGGTAATCCGTGGGTTGCAAAGAGTCTGTTTAAGATTTTGATAACCACCTCAGAGGTCGTAGTCATCATGCGATGGAATTCGAGCCAATTCGAGTAGGTGTCGACGGTAAGCAGGAAGGTGTGGCCTTTGGTTGGCCCCACGAAGTCCAGGTGAATTCGGGACCAGGGTCCACGTGGTGTCTCCCATTCAGTAGGCATAGCTTTTGGTGGGGCGTTGCTGACTTCTTGGCATTTGGGACAAGCTTTAACCCACTGTTCGATTTGCTTGTCAATGCCCGGCCACCATGCGTAGCTTCGCGCAAGGGCTTTCATTCGCACGATGCCGGGGTGGCCATCGTACAAGGTTCTCAGCAGCACTTTCTGGAGTCGTTCTGGGATAAGAACGACTCTATCGCCCCAGATGACACAGCCTTTCTGGGAGAAGAGCTCGGTTTGTTGAGTCTTGAATGGTGTGAAGTCATCTGATAACTGGTCCAATGGCCATCTGCGTTCTACCCAGCCTAGGACTCGTGCTAGGGTGTGGTCACATTTGGTTTCTCTTGCGATATCTCGGGCGGTTAGTGGCAGCGAGTTGAGTGCTTTGATTTGCAACGTGATTACCATTGGTGCAGGATCGTCGAGCGTCTCTGGAAGCGGTGCTCGGCTCAATGCGTCGGCGTGGGGAATGGCTTTCCCCGGGCGGTATTGCAGCCGATAGTTATAAGCAGCTAAGAATTCTGACCATCGGGTCATCCTAGGTGATAATATGTAAGGAGTCGGCTTATCTCCGGCTATTATCCTCAATAATAGTGGTCAGTCACAATAGTAAAAGCCCGGCCATACACGTATTCGTGGAATCTTTTCACAGCTGAGACAATTGCGAGGGCTTCTTTATTGATTTGTCCATAGTTTTGCTCAGTTTTTGAAAGTGTCTTTGAAAAATATGCAACAGGGGCTTCGTTCCCATTAGGCAGTACATGGCTCAAAATGGCGCCTACCCCGAAAGGCGATGCATCACAGGTTATAACTAACGGCAAAGTCTCGTTATACTGCATGAGTACAGAGTCAGAAGTGAGCAGTTTTTTAACATTTCAGAACACCTGTTCTTCACGGTAACCCCATAGCCAATTTGCTTTTTTATCTAACAACCGGTGTAATGGTTCAGCGACCATTGCCTTGTGCGGCAAAAATACATTATAAAAATTGATGAGGCCTAGGAACGCCTGGAGATCGGCCTTGTTTTGTGGCCTGGGAGCGTTTTTTATCGCTTTTAGTTTACTTTGGGTAGGGTGAATGCCCTGGCTATCAATCAAGTACCCTAAAAACTCAACACTGTCAGTACACAATTTACATTTGTTTTTTTTAACCTTAAGACCGGCCTCTTGGAATTTTTTTAGGACTAATTTTACCCGGTCCTGTAAGATTTTTTTTGTAGGGGCTGCAATTAATACATCGTCAAAATAGGGGACCACGCCCTTAATTCCTTGCAATAACCTTTCCATAAGGCTCTGAAAAATCCCCGGGGCTACACTTACTCCGAATTGCAGCCGGGTACATTTAAAGGCACCTCGGTGCGTCACAATAGTTTGGGCCTGTGCTGTTTTTTCATCTACTGGTAATTGCTGATATGCCTGAGCTAAATCTAATTTAGCGAAAACTTTCCCGCCCCCAGGGAATGGAGGAGATGCTGCACCACCGGAACTGGATACGCGTTCTGCTACAGGGCGTGGTTCAAAGTGGTCTGGTAGTCCCCACAAATTCGGATTGACCCATCTGGCTTAATGGGTGTTACAATAGGGGTTTCCCAAGGGGAGTGATCGATGGGCTCTAACACCCCCTGAGCTATCAGTTTGTCGAGTTGTTCGTCGATTTTCGGTTTTAAGGCAAACGGAACTCGATGGGGCTTTAGGCGAATGGGAGCTATTTTTGGATCTAGACTGAATGAAATCGGGGTTCCCTTGTACTCGCCTAAGCTGTCCGTGAAGACGTCCCTGAACTCATAGATAAGGTCTTCCTCCCAGTCACTGCCGCTGACTCGGTTTATGCCGGCCACTTCAATGCCGAGTGGCGCGAACCATTGGAGGCCTAGTAGGCTAGGCCTATCTCTATCGATGACCGTTAAAGGTAAGTATGCTGTGTGCTTCTTTTTTTTTTTTTGAAAAATTTTTTTTAATTAATTTTCTACAAACAGACAAGACAAACAAAACATTAAAACATACACCTCTCATATTTACATACAATGTGTCAGTTGGTTCATCATTTTTGTGCATTCATTTTGTAGTCCCAGTTACAATTATGTTACATAACAACTCATATTATCAATCCAAACTTATATATCCTATAATCACTAAACAAAAAAAAAATTTTTTTTTACTATACTTTTAATCATTCATGCTTTATGAGCTAACAATACTTTAACCAAATTATTCAACTAATCATATTATCATACCAAATCAATCCTAGAAAAAAAAAACCTTTATAAATATAATATCGATTAACAAAGTTATAGCAAAATAACAAGATAAAGATATTTCTTACTATCTAAAATATTCTATTATCGTATTTTATCATCTAGCCATTTATAAAAAAGATCCCAAATTTCATAGAATTGTTTATCCTCTTGCTCTCTGATTTCAAATGTCAATCTACTCATTTCAGCACATTCCAATATTTTCTTAATAATTTCTTCCTGTAATGGTATTTTCTCATTCTTCCAGTTTTTAGCAAATACAATCCTGGCCACTGTTAATACATTTACAATCAGATATTTCAAATCTTTACAATATATATCAGGTAAAATTCCCAATAAAAAGATCTCTGGTTTCAAGTCTATATGTTTCTTTGTCATTTTTTCCAACCACATGCGAATTATAGTCCAATATTTTCTAGCATCCTCACAAGTCCACCACATATGGTAATACGAGCCGGGTATCTGATGACATTTCCAGCATTTTTCAGATTTATTCTTGAACATTCTTGCTATTCTTGTCGGAGGAAAGTGCCACCTGTAAAACATCTTATACAAATTTTCTTTATATGCTGTTGACATTGTCATTTTATAATTTTGAGACCACAATTTCTGCCATTTGTCTAAATCAATCCCATATCCAAAATTCTTCTCCCAAACAATCATAGTTTCTTTGACTTGTTCTTCCTCTAATTTCATTCCCAGTAAATAACCATATAATTTTTTAATCACTTTCTCATCAGTACCCATCAAGATCTTATCTAAATCAGTCTGCTTATCATAAAATCCCTCCGTTTAAGAATCTTCATCATACCTTGAATGTATTTATGCATATGAAAACCAATTCATCCTTATACCTTGTTCCTCTAAGTTTTGGATCGATTTAAGTTCACCCTTTTCATCCAAAAGTTCCCCATATCTAACTGTTTGTTCCTTCTTGTAAATTATAGGATAGGAAAATGCTTCAATGGTCGATAACCAAACTGGAATTTTCAAATAACATTGTCTTTTTATCTTCTCCCAATTTAACCACAAAGACTCCCGTACATAATGTCTTCTAAAATAACCCTGTGTTTTAGTTCCCTTATACGATAAAAAAGCATGCCAACCCAACAGCAAATCATGCCCTTCTAATGTCAACAACCTATGTTTCCTTAATGTTATCCATTCTTTGACCCACATCAAACTTGCAGCTTGATAATACAATTCCCAATTAGGCAAGCCAAAACCTCCTCTAATTCTAGCATCTTGCAAAAGCTTTAGCTTTATTCTTGCTTTTTTACCTTGCCATATAAACTTCAACATGATTTTATTTAAATCTTCAAAATAGTCTTTTCCAAGCCTAATTGGTATTGTTTGAAACAAAAATAAAATTCTAGGTAGAATATTCATCTTAATTGTTGAAATTCTCCCTATTAATGACAATTGCAAGTTTTCCCACTTCTTCAAATCTGTAGTTATCTGTTGTTTAAGTTTAATATAATTATTCTCCTTTGATGTGCTACATCTTGTTGTCAAATATATCCCCAGATACTTAACCTTATTTGTAACTTGAATTTTCAAAAGATCTGCCAGTTCTTCTCTCTGTCTCAATAGCATATTCTTTGTCAAAATCTTTGTTTTATCTTTATTTATTTTCAAACCAGCCACCTCTCCATAAGTCTCTATCTTTTCCAATAACTTTGGAGCTGTTTCTAGCGGGTCTTCCAAAATAAAACCTAAGTCATCAGCAAAAGCTTGTAGCTTAAATTCTTCCTTCTTAATTTTCATTCCTTTTATGCTTTTATCATCCCTAATATTTCTATTCAACACTTCCAAGGTCAACACAAATAGCAAAGGAGATAGGGGGCATCCTTGTCTTGTACCTTTCCTTATATTAATAAAATCTGTAATCCCTCCATCATTACCCTTGCTGTCTGTTTATTATATATGGCTTCTATTGCTTGAGTAATTTTTTTAGCAAAACCCATCTGCTCCAATAATAATAACATAAATCTCCAGTTCACGTTGTCAAATGCTTTTTGAGCATCTAGGAATATCAAAGCCATTTGCTTTTCAGGATGAGCCTCATAGTATTCCAAAGTGTCCAAGATTACTCTCATATTGTCTCTAATTTGTCTCTTTGGCAGAAATCCATTTTGATCTGGGTGAATAAAATTATTTAGATATTTTTTAAGTCTTTCTGCTAAAATTGAAGCAAAGATTTTATAGTCTGCGTTCAATAAAGAAATAGGTCTATAATTCTTAATTTGCAGTGGGTCAGACTCTTCCTTCGGTATAAGTGTAATGTAAGCCTCTGACCATGTTTTGGGTATCATCTTTTTTAACATAACTTCATTCATAACTTCTAACAATTGGATGCTCAATGATTCTTGAAATGTTTTATAGAATTCTGCTGGAAGCCCATCTGGACCCGGTGCTTTCCCATTATTTTGTCTCTTAAATGCTTCATTTAATTCCATCATTGTTATATTGCTTTCTAGCATTTCTTCAGTCTCTTTAGGTATCTTTGGTAAATTAGCTTCCTGTAAATACTGTTTGACTTTTTCTTCATCGATATTCTCTTGTTTATATAATTGCCCATAAAAATCTCGAATAATTTCTTTTTTCTCCTTATTCCCATAACAAACTTGGCCTTGTTCATCTATTAACTTCAATATTTTTCTTGATTCCTTCTCTTTTCTCAATTTATATGCTAGCCATCTGCCTGGTTTATTTGCATCTTCAAAATAATTCTGTTTAGAGTTTCTGATTTTCTGTGCCAGTTCTTCTTTCTCTATTAATTCCATTTTATGTTTAATTACATCCAGCTTCAATTTAATATCCTTTTTCTGTGGCATTTTCTGTAATTCTTTTTCAAGAATTTTGTACTCATCTTCCAAGGCCTTAAAAGCTTGCCTTTTCCTAATATTCTTTTTTCTTGTATAATCTATTATCAAACCTCTGGCATATGCCTTCATTGTATCCCACACATTTTGCGTAGAAGTATCTTCTTTTTTATTTTCTCTGAAGAAAAAAGCCATTTCCTTCTCCATCCATTGTATAAAATCTTTCTCCTTTAAAATAGTATTGTTTAATGTCCATCTCGATCTTTTTTTTTGTCCCTTCCATTTAATTGTCATTGGGCTATGATCTGCCCAAGTACTTGTTTCAATATTTGTTTCTTTAATATTGGATATTAATTCTGTTGAGATCCAAATCATATCTAATCTGGACCATGATAAATGTCTATTTGAGTAAAAAGTATATTGTTTAGCTTTAACATTTCTTTCTCTCCAAATATCTTTTAAAGTTAATTCATCTGTCATTTTAAAAAAAGACCTTGGGAGAGCCTTTCTATTTTGCTTTGTTGTTGTTGCTATATAGTCCAATTTATTGTCCACAATTCCATTAAAATCTCCCATCATAATTATATTAACATAGTCCAGTCCAATTATTTTCATATGTAGCTTTTTATAAAACTCTTCTTGTTTATCATTCGGAGCATAAATTGCAATCAAGAGTATTTTTATATTATTGTCCATTATTTCTACCATTAATATTCTTCCATCTTCATCTGTGTAAATCAATTTTGCTGGGATAGCCTCTTTAATGTATAGAACCACTCCTCTTTTCTTACATTGAGTCAAAGAAGTAAATATTTTCCCCAATTTTGGCTGTACTAACAATTGTTCATGTTGTTTTTTAATATGAACTTCTTGTAGACAAATTATATCAAATTTTAATTTCATTAATTTATGAAAAGTTTTCCTTCTTTTAACAGCTGAATTAAGTCCATTTATATTCATTGTAATCAGTTTTCTTTCTTCCATGATTATGCTTTATATTTAGGTCTAACAGCTCTCGTGGATCTCACTACACGCTGTTCTTTATTGTCCACCTGTCCACTTACAGCTCCTTTCTCTTTTTCAGTCTCCAGTTGTTCCTCTTGAAACTCAATTAATGAGACCTCTTTCTCTGCCTCCTCTCTTCTTCTTCCAAAAAATTCTGCATGGAAAAGTTCTGCTTTTTCAATTGAATCAATTCTATGTCTCTGTTCTTGCCACGTAAACATTAATCCTTCTGGAATCAGCCATCTATAATTCACTTCGTTTTCCAGTCGCATTTTGGTCAGAAATCGATATTCTCTTCTCATCTCTCTCACTCTTCTGGGTATTTGTTTTAAAACCACAATCTCTTTACCTTTGTATTTCAATGTTTTCTCTCTTACCACTTGTAATATTTGTGTTTTAATGGATTTTTTGGTAAATCTAATATGGACTTCCTTGGGTAATTTATTCCTCATCGCATATATTGTATAAACTCGATATACCTCATCTATTCCATCCATCATCTTTTCCTCTGTAATTTCCAACGCATCTGCCAAAATTTCTATCATTAGCGCGACCAAGTTTTCTCCTTTTTCCTCTTCTATATTTTGAAATCTAAGGTAAAATTCTGACCTTTCCATCTCCCACCTCAGCATCCCACCTTTTTCTTGTTCAACCGCTGTTAATCTACTATCAATATTTCCAATCTTCTTCTCTCTTTGTTTTCCTTCTTCCTCAAATTTTTGAAATCTCTCCTCATACTTAACCATCATTTGTTTGATGTCTTCCACTTTTTCATCAGTCTTCTCTGTTCTTTGTTCAATATTTTCTGTTCTTTGTTCAATGATGTCTGATTTTATCTTGAGATCTTGGATTCCTTGCATAATCGTCTGTAAAGTTACTCTTTCTTGTTCCTTATCTTGCTTCAACATTGTCTGGATTAAGCGTTGTCCTCCAGCTGGTGGGGAAGCAGAGGTAGAAGCAGAAATGCCAGTTGATATTGGTTTCCTGCTCATTTCAATGCTTCCAAGGCTTCAAATTCTTCTTAACTTTTAATCCAACTAGTAAAGCAGCCAATTATAATCCAAAATGGAAAACTCCGATAGTCAAAAACACGAAACCAAGGAAGAAACAGCAAAAAAGGAAGAAGAAAGATCTTCAGGTTCTTCTAGACCCTAATCCAATTACGAAATAGTCCACCATAAAAAAAGAAAAAAAAGTAGAAAGAAGAAAAACAAATCCAAAAATAGTAATATTAATTAAGAGCAAAAAAAAAGAAAAACAAAAAGTTCCCAGATTCTTCACACCTTAATCCAGTTGAAAAGTCTCAATAATAATAATAATAATAAAAAGAAACAACAACAAAGTGGTCCAAGAACATAGATAGGAAAAGCAAAAAAGTCCCAATAAAAAAGAAAAGAAAAATAAAGAAAAAAAAAAACCCTGAGGCTTTCCCTTTAAAAAAAATAACAAACAAAAATAAAAATATTACTAGAATTGAAATTTTTTTTTTTAAAAAAGGCTAGCGTGTGGGGTATAAGAAAGCACACTGCACTTTATTTATTTATCCAAGGCTCTTGTTATGGCTCTCTTCTCCAGCAGCCAAACCTCAAGTGTTGTTGATAACAGTCCAGGAAAGCACCTGCAATAATATTTTGCTGTGCTCTCCCTCTATCTTATCACGTTAAAATGTCCTTGAGAAGAGGTCTTTTTACAATTCTCTCCCATTCAAATAAAATACTTTCAAGCCTCTAGTTGGCAGTGTTACAAAGTTTCTTAATGCTCTTCCTCCCCCCCAGCCGGAAAAAAGGAATAATATATACAAAAAAAAAAGAAAAAATAGCCAAAGGGAGCCTCTATCCTAAAGAAAGTTAAAAAATCAAAGGGAGCATAAAAATATATATAAGAGAAAATTCAATCCGGTTACCTACAAAGTCACAGTAAAATCTTTCCCAAAAAGTATAAAGAAAAAAATAAAAAAACCCAAGCCTCAATTTGACATCACTTTAAAAAACGCCGCTCAAAACAATTTCAGTCAAAAAAAAAATCTCACAGCTTTCTTCTTTATCCCGGATGAACTTTCCAACCTCAGCAAATTTATAACACAAAAGAGTTTTTCTCACCCAGCCGACACACTTTCACTCCAATCACTTTCTTTCCGGAGCTGTCCCGACTTCAGCAGCTATGGAGGCTGCCTCTCCGCCGCCAGCGAAAGGGCTTCTTCCGGATCAAACCAGAGATTTTGCGATATCTCTGGGATCCTGGAACAGTGCCCTTCACAATCACCGTCTCTACGGGACGGTTTAGGTCCGTTAGGACCGACCAGGGGCGAAAATATCAGCTGCGATCTCAGAGCCCCGAGATCGCAGCTGTATCGCCAAAACGAAGCTCCGCCTTCTCCCGAAACAAAGCTCCGCCTTCTCCCAAGTATGCTGTGTGCTTCTTGAAGGAGACTCGGACTTGGCAGGAACCAACGACGGGGATTCGATTCCCTTGGTAGTCCTTGAGGGTGAGGCGTTGGAAGCAGAGATCTTGGCGTTGAATTGTGGGGATGAATTGCTTGAGTGTCTTCCAGGACACCATTGAGAGGGATGATCCCGAGTTGTCCTCCATGTGGCAAGGCTGGTTCTCGATGGCTACCGTGACTTGGATTTTCTTAGTGTCCAAGACTGAGGCGTGACCGATAGTGATAGTATGGTGAGCCTCTTCTCTCTGCAAAGTTCGTTTTCTGTAGGAGTGGTTTACTGGCTCTCGCCATACAGGACGGTTCCCTGTCGATTGGTGAGAGTTAGCCCCTTTTGAGGCCTGGCTGGGTCCTGGCGAGCTGCAGCAGACCCGTCCGATGTGGCCTCGTTTCCCGCATTCATGGCAGAGCGCGTCGCGGAATTTGCATTCGGACCTGGCATGGTTGGCTCCACAGCCAGCGCAAGGACGTAAGGGCTTCGGGTGATGGTCCCGGCCAGACCGCAGTCGATGGACCCCTTCTTCGTCACTGTCTGACGATGAAGAGAGGTCCTCGTGGTTGTCGCAAGCTGCCCTTCTGAACTAGGTGAGATGTCGCTGGCCGGTGGTGGTACCGGAGCGCAGTTCGGCGTAGTTGTGCAGCCGACTTCCTGGTTGCTTCTGCTGCAGTAGCATCGGCAATGGCGTCAGCAAGGCTGATGTCACCTTTCGCCATCAGCTTGCTTTGGACGCCTGGTGCATCTAATCCCAGAACTATGCGATCTCTGAGTGCTTCTTCGAAATCGGCGAATCCGCAGAGGCCTCCCAAATTTTGGAGGTCTGCTATGAAGTCGGCCATGCTTTCTCCCTTTCGTTGGCTCCTCTGATAAAACTCGTGGCATCTCATGAGCGTAGGCACGGTCGGGGCGTAGTGGTCTCGTAGGATAGGTTCGAGGTCGTCCCAATCCATGGCCTTCACTTCTCGGGGTTTGGCTAGTGCTTTAGCCATCTTAAATACGGTTGGACCACAATGCGTTAGGAACACCGCCCGTTTCTTCCCGGCTGTGGCGTCCTTTAAGTTGTTCGTCTCTAGGAACATTTGGAAACGATCCATGTAAGACTCCCAGTCTTCCTGTGTTGGATCGAACGGAGCGGATGGTACGATGCCGCCGGACATGGTTCCGTTGTTGGCGTCGTCTGTCACGTGCTCGGTGTTCTTTGAAGTTTCGTTTGGTCAGATATCTCCATATCCCATCCTCGTCGCCAGTGTTAAGTTTTGAGCATGGGCGAGAAAGAATGGAGACAAGCCTCTGAACGGTGAACTTCAGCTCTTTATTTACATTGTGACTTCCTCATTTCAATAGCAGTTAAACCCGCCTTATATAGGCAAACCCTGTAACTTTTAACCAATAACGAGCTAGGAGCGCTAGCTCTTATAACCAATAGGAACTCTCTGTTAAGGGACAATCGGATTCCCCAGAATGGGCCAATCCGGTCCAGCCGCTTAACAGCCAATCAGAAGTGAAGGGCCAGAACCCTGCACTTACTCCAAGCTCACACTTTATTAATCTTTATGCATACACAACAATAAGCAAAATATATATGAGGGTTTTTAAAAGTCAGGAAGAAAGCTGGAGTCACACACAGCACTTTTATTTATGATTCCCTTCCTTCTCCCTACCCTTCTTATACAAACAAGAAATGTTGGCCTGCTGGTTCCTTCATACTCTGTCCCAGAACCAAAAGAGTGAAAGTTGGTCCTCTGATTCCTCTATTGTGCTACTTGTGGGCTTATCACAAATCTCTTTGCTCTTGCTTAAAGACACCCCTCTTACTTTTAGTTGTGGCTATGTTCTCATAATGCAACCTCCATCTAGAACACCGAAGGCAAGTGGACTGTCTTGAAAATGGCAGTTTCCCTGGGAAAATGGGAGATACTTTCCCATATGGGCATTTTAAGTCATATAGAAGAAGACCATTTAGAGCAGGGGTCTCCAACCTTGGCAACTTTAAGGCTTGTGGACTTCAGCTCCCAGAATTCCTCAGCCAGAATTCTGGGAGCTGAAGTCCACAAGCCTTAAAGTTGCCAAGGTTGGAGACCCCTCATAGAGCTTCGCTGCTGTTGGTCCAGTGCAGGACCATCTTCTTCACTGGCTGCTGAGGTTTGAGTCTCCAAAGCCATACGCTTTGTCTGCCAGAGAGAACAGAATCTCATCCAGCAATTTTGTCCTGTGTGTCATTTGGTGGAAAGCTAAATGCAGGTCTTCCATACTTTCCTTTGATGTATTAGCCGCAACACTGCCTGACATACCTCATTGCCAAGACAGCACTTTTTTTTAAAAGTAAATTCCTCTCATATTAAGAATGGGACTTTGATTGCTTTGTGAATGACCCTTGGCCTTCCACTAAACTGGTAAGAACCATAGAATTGGGGCATTTACAGCATTACTGGCTGAACAATCTGCTATTCACTTGATGTCTCCAGTGTAATGGGTAGCAAAACATAACTGATGTTATATCTTGGGGCTCCTGTTGGAGACTACTGGTTATTCATTCAGTGGAAAATGCTGATGGTAGTTGTTACATCCGTCGCTGGAAGGAAACTCGGGAGCCCGTGACTTAATTGAGCTCTTTCATTAAGACCCGAGATCGGCTCGGGGCGGCTAGGCTAGACCGTGGCTTATATCGACCTAGCCGGCCAAGCCGCGGCCAATGACACCGCTTTGAATTCCCCACGATTGGTTTCCTCCAATTGCGGGGGATTCATCATGGCCAATCAGCCGTGGCCTGCTCGGCCAATTGGGTTGCCGTGCGTCTTAGCCAATCAGAAGGCGTATTTACAAGAATGCAATTAACTATACAGAACACCCCTCCCCTCTTAGTATGGTCCTATGTAACGTAGTCCTGTAAGTAGGCGGGGCTCCGTACTTGTCTACTGGACCTGCGCAGGTTAGTTGGCATCTGGTCTGCAAGTGGTTCGGACGGGTTCTGTGTTGCTCCTTGCCTTCCTGATGGAACCGCCTGGAAGGTTGGGCCCGGCCTTTCGCTGCAGCTCCCTCCCGGTCTACCTGGGTTGGTTGAGCTTGCTGGGCTGCTCCTTCCAGGCGAGGCTTCGAGTTGGTCCTCCATCGGTGGTTCTGCTGGTGAGTATGGTTGGTTTTCTTTTTGTGGGGGGTAGTTGGTTGGTTGGTTGTTTTGGTTTTCTGGGTTCCCCCTCCCCTCTTGGTTGGTATTTGAGTTTCCCCTTCCCCCTGAGGTTTCTTCTTCTGTGTGTGTTTGCATGTCGGTTGTATTTCCCCTGTAGGTTCTCAATCTTAATTGATCAATGTGTCTCTTCCACGCTTGTCCGTCGGCTGTCTGTAGCCAGTATGAGTGGGGACCTGTCACTTGGGTTATGGTTGCTGGTACCCAAAGTGGGTCCCCGGTAAGGTTCTTTGAGTATACCGCATCGCCTGGTGTAAATGTTCAGTGTTTGCTTGAGGAGTTTGGGGTTTTTTCTGGGTTGTACGTGGAGTGTAGTCTGTCGAGTGGGGACCTTAATTTTCTCCCCATTCATAGCTCTGCCGGGCTTTTGTTGGTTGTCGTGTTTGGGGTTATGTGTTGTGTAAAAAGCATTTTATTTATTTTTTCTTGGATTTCCCCGTTTTCTATTTTTTGGATTGTTTTTTTCGTAAATTGAACCATTTGTTCTGCCCTCCCATTCGCCGTCGGATGTGCTGGTGCTGTCAGTGCATGCCATATTCCCCGTTCCGCTAGGAATTTTTCAAATTCCAGCAAGGTGAATTGGGGCCTGTTATCCAATACGATGATGTCTGGGACGACGTGGGTTGTGAACAGCTTGCTGAGTTCCTTGGTGATGGCCTCCGTGGTGGTGGTTTTCATGTTGCTTACCTCCAACCAATTAGAGTAAGCATCTACCGTGATGAGGAATGTGTGTCCCTTCATGGGCCCGGCAAAATCTATGTGAATCCTGGACCATGGTCCCCTGGGGATTTCCCATTCCAGGATTGGTGCGGCGGGAGGGCTCGGCCTGGTTTCTTGGCACCGTTTGCATGCTGCCACCCAAACCTTGATCTGTTTGTCCTTCCCTGGCCACCAGGCGTAACTCCTGGCCAGAGGTTTTGTTCTAACGATGCCCGGGTGCCCCTCATGTAACAAGTCCAATACCTTCCCTTGTAATTTTTCCGGAATAACAACCCTATCTCCCCATAGTAAACAACCTTTTTGTAATGACAGTTCTGTTTGCCGGTTCCGGAATGTCCTGAATGTTTTGTCATCGTCTTTTTCCATCCACCCCTTCTCTACCCAATGTAACACCCGCACCACACGCTTGTCTTTATTAGTTTCGCGGGCAATGTCTGACGCGGTTATGGGTAGATCGGGTTGAGTCTCCATGCTCAGGGTGGATGTTGTGGGTGCTGGGTCGGTCTCCAGGTCGGGTAGCAGTGTGCGGCTCAAGGCGTCTGCGTAGGTGATCGTCTTACTGGGTCGGTGCGTGAGCCAGTAGCTGTAGGAAGCAAGGAACTCAGACCACCTTGTCATTCTTGGCGATAGAATGTTCGGGGTGGCCCTGTTCCCTGCCAGGATTCCCAGCAGCGGCTTGTGATTGGTGATGATGGTGAAAGTCCTGCCATAGAGGTACTCGTTGAACCTCTTCACTGCGGCGACGATTGCCAGGGCCTCTTTGTCCAGTTAACTGTAGTTCCGTTCTGGTTTGGAGAGGGTCCTGGAAAAGAAGGCGATGGGTGCTTCTTTTCCATCAGGGAGAGTGTGGCTGAGAATGGTGCCGACGCCGAAAGGTGATGCGTCGCATGTAACTGCTAGTGGTAGGGTCTCGTTGTATTAGATGAGGACGGCATCCGAGGTGAGCAGGTCCTTGGTTTTGATGAAGGCGGCTTCCTCGCGTTTCTCCCAGTTCCACGTGGCCGCCTTGTCTAAAAGCCTATGCAAAAGCTCTGCCACGGTCACCTTCTGGGGCAGGAAAACGTTATAAAAGTTAAGCAGTCCAAGAAATGCCTGCAGTTCCATTTTGTTCTTCAGTCTGGGGGCTTCTTTGATTGCTCTGATTTTTTTCTCGGTTGGGTGAATTCCGTGCCGGTCTAAAAGGTAACCCAGGAATTCGACCCTCTCGGTGTGCAGTTGGCATTTTTCTTTTTTAACTTTTAGTCCCGCGTTTTTGAACTTCGTTAGTACCTCCCTCAGGCGACCCTCCAGTTCTTTTTGGTTGGCTGCTGACACCAGTACGTCGTTGAAGTAGGGCACCACCCCCTTGATTCCTTGCAGGAGTCTCTCCATGATTCCTGGGGCCACATTGACTCCGAACTGGAGTCTCTTACAGAGAAAAGCCCTCCGGTGGGTTACTATGGTCTGCGCCTTGGCGGTTTCCACGTCGACCGGCAATTGTTGGTAGACTTGTGCCAGGTCGAGCTTCGCGAAAACCTTGCCTCCCCCCAATGAGTGTAGGAGGTGCTGCACTACTGGGATGGGGTAGGGGCTTTGTTGTGAGGCGCAGTTTAGGATGGCCTTATAGTCCCCACAGATTCTCACTGACCCATCGGGCTTGACTGGGGTGACTATGGGGGTTTCCCACCGGGTGTGATCGGTTGGCTCCAGGACTCCCTGTTTGATGAGCTTGTCTATTTGCTCATCCATCTTGGGCCGGAGTGCGAAAGGTACCTGCTGTAGTTTTAGGCATATGGGGGGAACGCTGGGGTCTAGGCTGAACAAAAAAGGGGGCCCTCGGTACTTGCCTAGGCTGCCGTCGAACACTTCCTGGAAGTCCCTTGCGAGTTGTTCTTCCCAGTCTGCCTCTGTGACGTGATCGATGCCAGTTACTTCGATCCCAAGCGGCATGAACCACTGTAGTCCCAAAAGGCTGGGGCGGTCTCTATCCACGACCGTTAGTGGAAGCCTTGCTGTGCACCCCTTGAAGGTCACTTTAAAGTGTCCTGTTCCGACTACTGGGATGCAGTTTTCTTGGTAGTCCTTGAGGATTAATTTCTGGATTTCCAGCCCCCTTTTATGGATGTCGGGAACCAGGTGCTTGATTTCCCACCATGCAACCATGGAGAGGTAGGACCCGGAATCCACCTCCATTTTGCATGGCTTGCCCTCAATGCCCACTTCCACGTATACCTTTCAGGCGTCTGCGCTTGATGAATGGCCAATGACGACCGTCTGGTGGGTTTCCTCTCTCTGCCAGTTCTCGCCGTCCCATCGACCCCATCCGTCCCGCTTCCAATGATTCTCAGTTGGGCGGTCCCTGGGTCTGTGGGGGGTGCCATCTTGTCTCCGGTTGCTGTTGTCTTGCAGTCGGGGGCTGTAGGTTTTCTTGAGCCGGCAGACTTGGGCGATGTGATCTCTTTTGTCGCAGTGCCGGCAGATCGCGTCGAGAAACTGGCATTCCGATTGCGGGTGGTTGCCTCTGCACCCGGCACAGTTGGGTCTCAACTTACGACCCCGTCGGTCGTGCCGGTCTCGCTCTGTCTGGAGTCAGTGGATGTCCTCGTCGTCCGTGGTGTCGGTGGCAGAGTCGAGGTCACCATGGTGGGTGGTGGTGAGTTGGCGGCTTGCTTCTGGTGTCATCTCGGTTGTCATGGCTGGATCCCTGGTACCTGGTCTCCGCATTTGGGCCACGGATTTTCGGGTCGCTTTGGTGGCGGTGGCCTCAGCAATGGCGTCGGTGAGGGAAATGTCGCCCTTGGCCATCAGTCGGCTCTGTAGAACCGGGTCCCTGAGCCCGAGGACGACGCGGTCTTGGAGTGCCTCGTCCATATCGGTGAAGCCGCACAGGCCCCCCAGGTTTTGGAGGTCGGCTATGAAGTTGCCGATGCTCTCACCCCCCTTCTGATCCTGGTGGTAAAAGTCGTGCCACCGGATGAGGGTGGGTATGGCGGGGGCATAGTGGCTTCGCAACAAAGGCTCGAGGTCGGCCCAATCCATCTCTTTCACATCTTCGGGCTTTGCGAGAGCTTTTGCCATCTTAAACACTATGGGCCCGCAGTGTGTCAGGAAAACGGCCCTTTTTTTCTGTCCGTTCACTTTCTTGAGGTTGCTACTTTCTAGGAACATCAGGAACCAATCTAGGTAGGATTCCCAGTCCTCAGTAGCTTGGTTGAAGGGTGCGGGTGGTGCGATGCTGGCCATCTTGTTGGTTTCTTTGTCTGCGATGCCACGTGCTTGGTGGGTTTCAATTCCGCGATCCCACCTTCATCGCCAGTGTTACATCCGTTGCTGGAAGGAAACTCGGGAGCTTAGTTCAGCTCTTTTATTAAGTCCTGAGATCGGCTCGGGGCGGCTAGGCTAGACCGCAGCTTATATTGACCTAGCCGGCCAAGCCGCGGCCAATGACACTGCTTTGAATTCCCCACGATCGGTTCCCTCCAATCGCGGGGGATTCATCGCGGCCAATCAGCCACGGCCTGCTCAGCCAATCGGGTTGCCGCCCGTCTTAAGCAATCGGAAGGCATATTTACAAGAATGCAAATTAACTATACAGAACAGTAGTAGTATTGCAGTCTCCTGCTGGGAAAAAGATGAAGGCAATGTCCTTGGAACATAGCAGAGAAAAAGTTACGTTTGCACCGTGATTGCATACTGCCACAATCATCAGTAAAGAGATTTTGCCGGATTAATGGTTGCTAAGTTTTATGCAAGCTTTATGAAGTCAATTTATCACAGTTTACACACAAACATAACACACACAGAAAGATTCATTTATTCTTAGCGTGATTGGGGTAGGAGGAGAGAAACAGAAATATTAAATTCATCCATTTTAGATTAGATAAATTCCTAAAAGAAAAGGTTAGAAGTTGGAGAAATGTAATCTTTTTTAAAAAATGAGTATGGTAAGAGCATTATCTGGAATCGGATCTGCTTCATACCATCAGTGCCCATTGTGGACTATCCTGAATGACCTCAGTGCTCTCCTCTCTTTGCCAGCCTTACTATGTCGTGGAACAGATGGGGATTTGAACCCAGGACTTTCTATCTCCAAATTACATATTTTTGCTAGAGAGTGTGTTACTTGGTGAGATAGAATTGTTTTGGGGAAACATCTTTAGCAATTTTTCATTTGTTTGTTTGTTTAAGTGCTGGACTTAATGGCATTTTATTCAGAATGGTACTTTATTTTCAGAAATCACTAGTGATCCGGTCAAGTTGTGTGTGTTTTTATGCACAATAGTACTTTGTTTCAAAATCTGTTAAAATGTTCATCCTTGATTATCCAAACTAGCATTGTATTTTTGAAATTTTATTGTACTATTGCATTGAAAAAGATATCCAAGCCAAAATATCAGGAAACTACATTTAATTCTTCAGATTATTCAGAGAATAGGGAATTCTATATTGTGGTATCTGCCATCCCGCATCTGATGGGCGGCTCATGATAGGGAGCGAAGGGAAGAGAAACGACAGGAAGTGAGGTTTCCTCTTGATGAGCGCGCCCCGAATGTCTTGGCACACGCTCTTTTATTGTGCTTTTTTACAAGAAAATGATTTAATCAAAGCTCAAGTCAAACATGGTAATCTGATCAGGATGTGCATGTTTAGAAAGCTGCATACCGGACAGATTATTTACAATGTGGATAAGCTTATTAACAACCGTCTAGCTCCTTGTCCCTTGTACGTGCCTTGCAAAGGTCACTGAAGAGACAGAAGTTAATGATTACACGTGAATGATACAATGTTGCAAACACATGAATGATACATAGTTACAACACTATATAATGAGATCTCAGTGAAACAAATTTTGTTTACCATGGAAAATGTGCTTCACTAATGTCATGAGGCAGATAGCACTATTGCTCATCTTTAAGCACCAATTACTTGCTTCTTTCAACTTCTTGTCATCACTGCCCCTGGTGATGCATAAGATAAAAGGCTGAGAGGTCATCCTTACTGTTTAATGAAAAGTGATATTAAGGATAATGGCTTATAAGGACACCTCCAGATCCTGGTAATAATTGTAAAGAAATCATTGTAACAATGAAGAAAAAAGAGGATTCCTTCCACATAATCTTTTCACTGCACTATGTTTTAGGAAAATGGAAGCTAAACATGTACTTAATTCCTCTTACTTCTCTTGTTTTTCCAAGTCATTTTGAAATCTTTCTTTTTTTTAATAAAAGTTTTATTGGTTTTAACGACAGACAAAAACATATAAAACATAAAACATAACATAAAAAAATATCATTCTTCATAAATTTACAGTGTATCGGTTGGTTTACCATTCCCTTTTGTGCATCCATTTCATAGTCATCGAAATAATTATATTACATAATAACTCACATTATCAATCATCAGTAAAATATCCTAATATCATTATTGAACAATCATTTGACTATAATTTTACTAATTCATACTTAAGCGAGATAACTATAATTGAGTTAAATTATTTTATAACAAATCATAGAATCATACCAAATCTATCTTAATAAAGTATTCTAAAAAATTATCAAAACCAAGAAAAAATATATATTCGTTATTTCCTAAATTTCTAAATATTCTATTATTATATTGTATTATCTAACCATTGATAAAAGAGATCCCAAACTTCATAAAATTGTTTATCTTCTTGTTCTCTAATTTCAAATGTCAATCTACTCATTTCAGCACATTCCAATATTTTCTAAATAATTTCTTCCTCTAATGGTATTTTCTCACTCTTCCAATGTTTAGCAAATACAATCCTAGCCGCTGTTAATACATTTACAATCAAATACTTTAAGTTTTTATTATATATATCAGGTAAGATTCCCAATAAAAAAATCTCTGATTTCAAATCTATGTGTTTCTTTGTCATTTTTTCCAGCCATATGCGAATTCTAATCCAGTATTTCCTGGCCTCCTCATAAGTCCACCACATATGGTAATATGAGCCAGGTATCTGATAACATTTCCAGCACTTTTCAGATTTATTCTTGAACATTCTTGCTATTCTTGTCGGGTGAAAGTGCCACCTGTAAAACATCTTATACAAATTTTCTTTATATGCTGTTGACATTGTCATTTTATAATTTTGTGACCACAATTTCTGCCATTTCTCTAAATCAATCCCATATCCAAAATTCTTCCCCCAAGCAATCATTGTTTCTTTAACTTGTTCTTCCTCTAATTTAATTTCCAACAAATAACTATATAGTTTTTTAATCACTTTTTCATCAGTACCTGTCAAAATCCTATCTAAATCAGTCAATTTATCATAACATCCTTCTATTTTAGAATCTTTATGATACCTTGCATGTATTTGCGCATATGAAAACCAATTCATCTTTATACCTTGTTCTTCTAAATTTTGCATCGTTTTAAGTTCACTCTTTTCATCCAATATTTCCCCATATCTAACTGTTTGTTCCTTCTTATAAGTTATAGGATACGAAAAAGCTTCAATAGTTGATAACCAAACTGGAATTTTCAAATAACATTGTTTCTTAATTTTCTCCCAATTCAACCATAACGATTCCCGTATATAATGTCTTCTAAAATAACCCTACGATTTAGTTCCCTTATACCATAAAAAAGCATGCCAACCCAATAATAAATCATGACCTTCTAATGCCAACAATCTAGTCTTTCTTAACGTTATCCATTCTTTAACCCACATTAAGTTTGCAGCTTGATAATAAAAATTCCCAATTAGGAAGGCCAAATCCTCCTCTAATTCTAGCATCCTGTAAAAGTTTTAATTTTATTCTCGCTTTCTTGCCTTGCCATATATACTTCAACACAATTTTATTTAATTCTTCAAAGTAATCCTTACTTAACCTAATTGGTATTGTTTGGAACAAATATAAAATTCTAGGTAAAATATTCATCTTGATTGTTGAAATTCTACCTATCAAAGACAATTGTAGGTTTTCCCATTTTTTCAGGTCAGATGCTATCTGCTGTTTAAGCTTAATATAGTTATTCTCTTTCAGTGTAGTACATCTTGACGTCAAATATATCCCCAAGTATTTAACTTTGTTCGTAACTTGAATTTTCAATAAATCTGCCAGCTCTTCTCTTTGTCTTAATAACATGTTCTTTGTCAGAATCTTTGTTTTGTCTTTATTTATTTTCAAACTAGCCATCTCACCATACATCTCTATCTTTTCCAATAGTTCTAAAGCTGTCTCTAAAGGGTCTTCCAAAATAAAGACCAAGTCATCCGCAAAAGCTTGCAATTTAAATTCGTCCTTTTTGATTTTCATTCCTTTTATGTTTATATCCTCTCTAATATTTCTATTTAAGACTTCCAAGGTCAATACAAATAACAAAGGAGATAATGGGCATCCTTGTCTTGTACCTTTTTTAATATTGATAGAATCTGTGAATTCTCCATCAATCATTACTTTTGCCATTTGCTTATAATATACGGCTTCTATTGCTTGGATAAATTTTCTAGCAAAGCCCATCTGTTCCAATAGTAATAACATAAATCTCCAATTCACATTATCAAATGCCTTTTGGTCATCTAAGAATATCAAAGCCATTTGTTTTTCCGGGTGCGCCTCATAATATTCCAATGTGTCCAGGATTACCCTCATATTGTCTTTAATCTGTCTCTTTGGTAAAAATCCATTCTGATCAGAGTGAATAAAGTTATTTAGATATTTTTTAAGCCTTTCTGCCAAGATTGAAGCAAAGATTTTATAGTCTGCCTTCAATAAAGAAATAGGTCTATAGTTCTTAATTTGTAATGGGTCAACCCCTTCTTTTGGAATAAGTGTAATATAAGCTTCTGACCATGTTTCAGGTATTTTCTTATTTATCATAGCTTCATTCATGACTTCTAAAAGTGGGATCCTCAACGATTCTTGTAATGTTTTATAAAATTCTGCCGGGAAACCATCTGGTCCTGGTGCTTTTCCATTGTTCTGTCTGTTGAGTGCTTCGGTTAATTCCATCATTGTTATAGCACTTTCTAACATTTTCCGAGTTTCATCAGGTATCTTCGGTAGGTTAGCATTTTGTAAATACTGTTTAATTTTTCCCTCATCAAGATCCTCCTGTTTATATAATTGTCCATAAAAATCTTGAATGATTGCCTTTTCTCCTTATTACCATAACAAATTTGACCATGCTCATCTATTAACTGTGATATTTTCCTTGATTCTTTCTCTTTTCTCAACTTATATGCTAACCATCTACCTGGCCTATTTGCATCTTCAAAATAGTTCTGTTTAGCACTTCTAATTTTTTGTGCCATTTCTTCTTTCTCTGCTTGATCCATTTTATGTTTAATTATGTCCATTTTAAGTTTGATATCTTTTTTCTGTGGCGTCTTCTGTAATTCTTTTTCCAGTTTTTTATGGTCATCTTCTAGAGCTTTAATCATTTGCCTCTTCCTAATGTTCTTTTTCTTTATATAGTCAATTATTAATCCTCTTGCATATGCCTTCATTGTATCCCAAACATTCTGTATTGAAGTATCTTCTTTTTTGTTTTCATTAAAGAAGAAGGCCAATTCTTTTTCCATCCATTGTGTAAAGTCTTTTTCCTTTAGAATAGTATTGTTTAATGTCCATCTAGATCTTCTTTTTGTCCTTTCCATTTAATTGTCATTGGATTATGGTCTGCCCATGTACTTGTTTCAATATTTATTTCTTGAATATTAGATAATAATTCTGTTGATGTCCAAATCATATCTATTCTGGACCACGATAAATGCCTGTTTGAATAAAAAGTATATTGTTGAATTTTAGCATTTCTTTCTCTCCATATATCTTTTAAATTTAGTTCATCTGTCATTTTGAAAAAGGATTTAGGGAGAGTTTTCCTATTTTGTCGTGTTGTTTTTACTGTATAATCCAGTTTATTGTGTACAATTCCATTGAAGTCCCCCATCTTAAGTATATTAACATAGTCCAGTTCAATTATTTTCATATGTAATTTTTTATAAAATTCTTCTTGTTTATCATTCGGGGCATAAATTGCAACCAAGAGTGTTTTTATATTATTATCCACTATTTCAACTATTAATACCCTTCCGTCTTCATCAGTATAAATCAGTTTGGCTGGAGTGGTTTCTTTGACGTACAAAACCACTCCTCTTTTCTTACAATGAGTCAGAGAAGTAAATATTTTCCCTAACTTTGGTCGTATCAATAATTGTTCATGTTGTTTTTTAATGCGTACTTCTTGTAAGCAAATTATATCAAATTTTAGCTTCTCTAATTTATAAAAAGTTTTCCTTCTTTTGGTAGTGTTAGGGATAACATTGTTTTACCCTAACTGGTTTAGGTAAATAATAATATGTAATCATAGTTTGTAAGTTAAAGTGTCTGCAACTTTAACTGTGGGATAGTAATTAAGGGAGTGGTTGTGAAAGCACTTTAAAAGAAGCAAGGCTGCAGCTTGCTATCTCTCTGGCTTTGATGATCCCTGATTACTGCAAGGAAACAAGTCTGCATTGCTCGAACGGGAGAGAAAACAAAGGACTGGCTTGTAAGTGAACTGACATAGGATATTCTAAATGGACTTTGCTAACTGAATATCCCTTAATGGACTGACTAAATGATACATGACTATTGGACTGTTATTTTGACTATGCTATGAACTCATAATGGAATAAACTATATATTTGATAGCACAAGCTTATCTGTTATTTTTACTGTATGTTAATAAACATACAAGCTTAGCTCACTCATTTATCTGTGTGCCTATCTGACTAAGCTGCACATTCTGTTTAGCTTGTCTCCCTAACCCTGGTTGGGGAAACCAGGCTTAACACTGGTTATGGGCCCAGAGGCTGCAAAGTCAGTTTAACTAGGATAAAACAGATTTATGTTAAAAGTGAGAGTTTGTGTTGTTATACATTACAGTAAACAGACAGCTGTGTTTTATTAATTATAGTTTTATATCCATATAAGAAAACATGGCACAAGTCAATTTACAAAGTTTGTCCCTTATATCCAAGTTGGGTGGAACAAACTATGTATCATGGTCTATGAAATGTAGTCTGCTTCTACGAAGAGAAGGTTTGTGGAATATAATTGAAAATCCACCAAACGTAGAAGAATGGGATCCAGAGGATGAGGAAGATAAACTAAAGATAGAAGAATTTATGCATAAAAATCAACAAGCTATTTGCATTATTGCTTTAACCTTAACTGATATGCAGCTTGTTTATATCCACGGAGAGAATACAGCTGTTGGGTGTTGGCAGAAGCTGAAGAGGATTTATGTTCGAGATAACGTTGGTGCTCACATAAATCTAACACGGAAACTTTTCAGTACACATTTCCATAAGAATGGTGATATGCTAAGTCATTTGAAAACTATGCAAAGCATTTTTCAAGAACTGCACGAGAAAAAGCTTATTTTCTCTGAACTACATCAAGTCTATATAATACTATCTTCCCTCGATGAAAGCTATGACAACTACGAAACTTCCCTTGAAATATTGCCAAAGGAAAGCCTAACTTTAACTGATATTACTGGCAGATTGATTGAAGAGGCCAGAAGAAGGCTTGAAAGAGACGAGTTAAGGAGGCAGCAACCTCAAAAAGAAGATAATGAAACTCCTACTGCATACGCAATTAAAAAGTGCTTTAATTGTGGAGGAAGAGGACATTTGGCAAGATTTTGTAAAAAAGCAAAGCAGCAGAACACTGGCCAGAATACTAAAAGTCATCAAAAGATAAAGAAAAATTTAGAGTTAGCCATGTATACTAACAGAGCTGTAAAAAATAATTTATGGGTGGTTGACAGTGGAGCATCTCATTGTATAACTAATGATAACAAACATTTTATTAAAATGTCCAAGAGTACACAGCAGATATCGTTAGCCAATGGCTGGAAACTGAAAGCTAAAGGTCAAGGTATAGCATATTGTTCTTTTATAAAAGAGAATGTAAAAATGTTATATGTACCACAACTTAAGTTTAATTTAATTTCAGTTAGAATTTTGGTTAAACTAGGATATGTAGTTACATTTAGGGGAGATAACTGCATAATTGAGAAAGAAGATAAGAAAATTACTGCATCTTTAAGAGGTGAATTATATGTGTTAAATGATGATGGTTTAAAGGTGGCTAACACAGTTTATGAAAATAAGAAACCTCATGATGAATGTATTCACTTGTTACATCGAAGGCTAGGGCATTTAAATTTTAAAATACTTAAGAAAACTGTTGAATTATCTAAGGGAATAAGTTTGAAACCTTGTAATAAGTATTTGCAATGTAATGCCTGTAATCAAAGTAAGGCCAGGGACACACCTGCTAACAGAGTTGATGGATTTACTACCACAGAGCCTTTAGAGGTAGTATTTGCAGATTTAATAGGTCCTAAAAAACCAAGTGTAGGAAGAGCTCGTTACATACTAAGTATAATGGACCATTATTCTAGATATGGGTTTTGCTATTTAATGAAAAGCAAAACTGAAACTTATCAAAATCTCTTTAATTGGATTAAATTTGCAGAAAGGAAAACTAAAAAGAAATTAGTAACTCTTATAACAGATAATGGTACGGAATTTACAAATAATAAATTCCAGAGCAGACTAAGAATGTTAGGTATTTAACATAAAATGTCTGAACCATATAGGCCACAACATAATGCCTTTATAGTGAGAAGAGGCCAAACATTACAATCAATGACACGATCTATGATGTCTGATTCAGGATTACCTGACAATTTGTGGGGAGAAGCAATAATGTGTGGTAATCATACATTAAATAATGTTAATTCAACAACAGGTGAATTACCATTCACACTGTGGCATGGTACAAAACCTGATTTAAGTTACATGCACACATTTGGAGCACCAGCATGGGTGCATATCCCTACACAACTTAGACACAAAGGACAGCATAGAGCTAAAAGATTATATTTTGTAGGATATACATCTAATCATAGATCTTATAGATTCTGGGAACCAGGTACATCTAGAGTTTACACCAGTGCTAGTGCTAAATTCCTAGAACATGTAGGATGGAATAGATTAGAGCAAGATTTAAATAATGAAGTTATTATTGAACACTACAAAAGGCAGAAAGATCAGACTAGTTATAAAAAGAGTCCAATTAAAGAAGTCCAAGAAGAGCAAATAGGACTAGAACAAGAGGAAACAGTTGACCAGGAAGAGTTAAATAATCAAGAAGAGTTAATAAATGAAAGTCCACCTGTAAGTCCTGTAATACCTAGACGTACTACACGTGTAACTAGACCACCTGATAGATATCAAGCAAGTATAGTTTGCCAAGTAACTAAAGTTCCAACTAGTGTAGATGAACTTAAGATGTATCCTGCTAAGGATCAGGAGAATTGGCAAAAGGCAATGGAAAAAGAACTAAATTCATTAAAGGTAATGAAAGTTTATGAAGATGCTAAATTACCTCCAGGAGAAAAATCCATTGGGTGCAAATGGATATTTAAAGTAAAAACTGGAAATGATGGGACTGTTACCCATAAGGCTAGGTTAGTAGCTCAAGGATTTAATCAAACTGCATCTGATTACGATGAAGTTTTCGCACCAAGTCTTAAAGCAACATCTTTAAGAGCAGCATTAGTGTGGGCAGCTAAGAAAAACTATGTCATTAACCATTTAGATGTAGAAACTGCCTATCTACATGCACCATTGCAGCACACTATATATTTAAGAAAACCAGTAGGTATAAAAGACAACAAAGTAAATAGTAATGATTGTTGGAAACTCAAAAAAAGTCTTCACGGATTGAAACAATCTGGGTTTGAGTGGAACCAATATATTGTGAAAGAGTTAAAACAATATAGGTTTTAAATCTGGTTTAGCAGATCCATGTGTGTTTAAAAGAGAAAATAATGGAACGGTGTCATTATTGTTATTATTTACAGATGATATTGCTTTGATAACTAAGACTAATAATGAAGCTAATGAGATTATATCATTATTAGCCAAAAAGATAAAATTAAAGCATTTAGGTGAAATTAAAAGGTATCTAGGATTGACAATTAACAAAACAAAAAATGGTTTTAAGATATCTCAAGAAGATAAAATTTGCCAATTAATTAAAACGTTTAAAATGGAACTTTGTAAACCGGCAAAGACTCCAATGAGTCAGGAAGTTTGCCAAACTGATGATCAAAGTCCCAAATTTGATAAGTCTATATATCAATCTTTGATTGGCAGCTTATCATATATAAGCAATTGGTCTAGGCCAGATATAGCTTATAGTGTAAATCAGCTGGCACGTTTTAATTCAGATCCACAACAATGTCATTGGCAATCATTAAAGAGAATTTTAAGATATCTTAAAGGAACAATAAACCATGCATTGTATATAGAACCAAAGGGTGATTTGAGTCTTAGTGCCTATGCAGATGCAAGTTTTGCAACTGATATAAACACTAAAAAATCAACATCTGGGATGGCTATATTATTTGGTAAGACACTAATAGGGTGGAGGTCAATCAGACAACAGCATATCAGCTTGTCCACGATGGAAGCGGAATTTTCATGTCTGTTATTACTATGCACTGATTTGATTTTGTACAAACAGTTATTATTAGACATGGGTATAACTGTAAAAGATTCCATTATTGTGTACGAGGATAATCAAGCAGCTATAAAATTAGCTACTAGTATTGCTGTAAAAACTAGATCAAAGCATACTGATTTAAGATACTTAAATGTTTGAGAATCTGTAAAGAATGGGCTAATTAAATTGGAATACTGCATGACAGAAGAAAACATTGCAGAACAATTTACAAAAGCTCAAGGAGTAACTAAGTTTAAAGAGAGTTGTAACAAATATGATTTAAAGATGTAAATAGTTATATTATTATTTCCTAAAAGGGGAGAATGTTAGGGATAACATTGTTTTACCCTAACTGGTTTAGGTAAATAATAATATGTAATCATAGTTTGTAAGTTAAAGTGTCTGCAACTTTAACTGTGGGATAGTAATTAAGGGAGTGGTTGTGAAAGCACTTTAAAAGAAGCAAGGCTGCAGCTTGCTATCTCTCTGGCTTTGATGATCCCTGATTACTGCAAGGAAACAAGTCTGCATTGCTCGAACGGGAGAGAAAACAAAGGACTGGCTTGTAAGTGAACTGACATAGGATATTCTAAATGGACTTTGCTAACTGAATATCCCTGAATGGACTGACTAAATGATACATGACTATTGGACTGTTATTTTGACTATGCTATGAACTCATAATGGAATAAACTATATATTTGATAGCACAAGCGTATCTGTTATTTTTACTGTATGTTAATAAACATACAAGCTTAGCTCACTCATTTATCTGTGTGCCTATCTGACTAAGCTGCACATTCTGTTTAGCTTGTCTCCCTAACCCTGGTTGGGGAAACCAGGCTTAACAGGTAGCTAAATTCAGTCCATTTATATTCATGGAAATCAATTTTTTTTCTCCCATGATTATACTTTATATTTAGGTCTAACAGCTATCGTGGATCTTATTTCACATTGTTCTTTGATCTCCATTTGTCCACCTATTGCGCCTTCTTCTTTTTCCATCTCCATTTGGTCCTCTTCAAATTCAGCTGAAATCTTTTCTTTTTCTGTCTCCATTTCTCTTCTTTCGAAAAATTCCTTATCAAACATTTCTGCTTTCACAATTGAATCAATTCTGTGTCTCTGTTCTTGCCATGTAAACATTAATCCTTCTGGAATCAGCCATCTATAGTTCACCTCTTTTTTCAATAGCATTTTGGTCAAAAATCGATACTCTCTTCTAATCTCTCTCACTTTTCTAGGTACTTGTTTTAAGACCAGGATCTCTTTGCCTTTGTATTTCAACCCCTTCTCTCTTACCACTTGTAATATTTGGTTTTTAATAGTTTTTTTTGGTGAATCTAACATGGACCTCTCTTGGTAATTGGTTTCTCATCGCATATCTTGTGAAGACTCGATATATCTCATTTACTCCATCCATCATCTTTTCCTCTGTTATTTCCAAGACTCCAGCCAGAATTTCAATCATTACTGCCGCCAAGTTTTGTCCTTTTTCTTCCTCGATATTTTGAAATCTAAGATAAAATTCTGACCTGTCCATCTCCCACTTCAACATCCCACTTTTTTCTTGTTCAACCATTGTTAATCTGTTATCGATATTTCCAATTGTATCATTTCTTTGCTTGACTTTCTCTTCTATTTTTTCGATTCTCTCATCGTGTTTTACCATCATTTGTTGAAAATTTTCAAATTTCTCATCCATCTTTCCAATTCTTTGGTCAATACTCTCCATTCTTTGTTCAATACTCATTTTAAGTTCTTGTATTCCTTGCATAACCATCGTTAAATCCACTTGTGCTTTATCTTGCTTCACCATTGTTGAGAGTCGTCTTCCAGATGACGGGGAGACAGGAGCAGAAATTGAGATGCCCGAAGGTAAAATTTTCTTACTCATTTCGATAACTCAGGGTCTTCCGGGTCTTTTAATCCAATTAGTGAGGTAGCCAATTATAATCCAATTAAGAAAAAGGAAAACACCATAAAAAATGAAAAACAAAACCAATAATAAGTAAAAAGCCCAAAATTAAAAAGGAAAAATTCTTCAGGTTCTTCAAGATCTTAATCCAATTGTGAAATATGCAATTATAATTCAAAAGTAAAAATTAAAAATGAAGAGAAAAAAAGAAACAAAATAAAGCCCAATAATATCAAAAGGTAATAAGCAAAGAAAAAGGGAAAGGGAAAAAAAAAAGAGTTCTTCAGTTTCTTCCCACCTCAATCCAATTGAAAGTCCTCAGAAAATGAAAAATAGCCATAAAAATAAGTCAAAAATAGAGATCAAAAGGCAGACATCCCTATGAAAAAAAGAAAACAAGCGAAAAAAGAATATTTTGAGACTTTCCCTTTAAAAAAAAATAAAAATGAGGTATAACAAAAAATAAAAATATCAATATTACAAAATGCTGTGGGGTTGGAGGGGAGGGATGAAACAATTAATAAGGAATTGAAAAAAAAAATGCACACTGCCTTTTATTTATCCAAGGCTCTTATTTGGCTTCTCCACAAATTTCAAAGCCAAACTTCAAATATTCATTTAATAATAGAAGTTCCAAAGAGCACCTGTATAAACATCCTCCAGTACTCTTCCCTCTATCTTATCATTTCCAGTAGCCTTGAGAAAAGTTTTTCAAACAAGGGTTTTTCAACTTCAAACAGAATATTTTTCAGCTTCAAACAGAATATTTTTCAAGCCTCTAGTTGGCAGTGTTACAAAGTTTCTTCAAACCACTCCCCCTTCTTCCCCCCTGAAAAAAGCCTAAAAAGAAAAAAAAAAGTATATATATATATTTATGTACATTAAAAAAAAAATATTAAAGGGGGCCTCTATTTTCAAAAATATAAACAGTCAGAAAGGAGAAGAGAAAGCAAGTAAATATAAAAATATAAAAGAAAAAAACCAGTCTGGTAAACTAGATCGCAATAGAAATTCAGTAAAGAAAAAAAAAGTAAAAATAAAAAGCCAAGCCTCACTTTGACATTTCTAAAAAAAAAAAAAAATCGCTGCTAAATCAAATTTTGTCAATAAGTTTACAGATTTCTTCTCATATTAGAGTGTTCTTAAGTCCCAAGTAAAAAAAAAGATCCTCACCAGCCAATACACTTCTTTCTATCTCGTTCTTCCGGAGCTGTCCCCAGCTTCAGCAGCCTAATGGCTGCCTCTCCGCCGTTGGCAAAAGGGCTTCTTCTGGATCGACCAGGGACTTGCGATGTCCCTGGAATCTACAGAACGCGCCCCTTACTGTCCCCGTCACTACGAGACGGTTTAGGTCCGTTAGGACCGACCTGGGGCGAAGATATCAGCTGTGATCTCGGAGCCCCGAGATTGCAGCTGTATCGCAGCGACGAAGCTCCGCCTTCTCCCTTCAATCTTGTGGAAGGGACCAGCTTGACATGCCCACCAGGTGTGGCATTCTAAATAAGGAAATTTAGGGGACAGAATGACGAAAAGTCCTTCCTCCTCTATCCCTGTTCAAATGCAGAAAACCAAACGCACAGATATCGAATAGGGTCAACAGTAGTAACTGTGAGAAGGATCTTGGAGTCTTAGTAGACAGTCATTTAAATATGAGCAGTGTGCAGCAGCTGCCCAAAAAGCCAACACAGTCCTAGATTGCATTAACAAAGGCATAGAATGAAGATCAAGTGAAGTGTTAATATTACTTTATATTGCCTTGGGAAGACCCTACTTGGCATATCGCATCCAGTCACTACAATATTAAAAAGCTGTTGAGACTATAGAAAGAGTGCAGAGGAGCAGCAAAGATGATTAGGGGATGGAGAGTAAACTGTAAAATATATGAAGAACAGTTGTAGGAATTGGGTACGTCTAGTCTAATGAAAAGAAGGGCTAAGGCTGCCATAAAGAAAAGGGGGGGGGGGGTTGTCAACCTATTTTCCAAAATACCTGAAGCCAAAACACGAAGCAATGGATGGAAACTAATCAAGGAGAGAAGCAATCTAGAAATAAGGATAAATTTCCTGACAGAGCAATTAATCAGTGGAACGATTGAAGTTGTGATTGCTTCATCACTGGAGTTTTTAAAGAAGAGATTGGACAGCCATTAGTATGAAATAGTATATGATCTCAACAATGAAGAGGATGGAGTGGCAGCTTTGCTTCGATTGGGAGGTCAGCATGGCCTTAACTGGGACTCGGGAGAAGCAGGTGCAGCTTCTATTAAGGGGGATTGGGAAGAATAGGGAGAAAAGGACAAGCAACTATGGAGGCAAGCCATAGCATGGAACCTCTTCCCCTCTGCAAGAAAAGAAACTCACAGCACCAACTTTATTTCAGTTCTGAGCTACAAATATTCTTCTTTATCAGATTTTTTTCCACATTTTTTAAAAGTGAAAAACCATTAGGAAATCTCAACTAATAAACTAGATGGCATATTTCCAGAAATGAGGTAACTGAGAGACATGTATCCAGATATTGTATGCAAAAGACAGTCACCTTATCTATTTATTCAGGACAGCAACAATCACAGAGTTCTGGTGATTAGAAACTCACACGCACCCTTTTGAAGATTGTAAGATACAGTTTGGAATCACCTTATGGATGTGACTGCAGTAAACTATGCAGATGCTGAAAGTACAGTACTGAAAAGGTAACTGAAAAAATGTACCTGATTCTGGACTAAACCTAGAGAATTATGTAACTTTAATCTCAGACAATGCCTGTGCAATGATTGGCAGGCAGAGTGAAGTTCTGAAGCTTCCAAAAGAAATGAAACTGTGTGAAAATGTATGGTGTTGGCTGAGCATGCCACTTAGCACACCTAGCAGCAAAATATGGGCAAAGACTCTTTTCTTTGATCCTCTCATTATATAGATGTTTTTCTTGCTTAAGTTGAAGGATAGACTCCTTTCACTGTGTTCCATCCCAACCCTCATTCATGGAGTCATACTGCTGGTGGCATATACTGGTCATATGCCAGGGTGATTGTGTATTTTAGATTCAATTTGGGGTTATTATTCAGCAAAAAAAAGTCCGTTTGGGGAAATCAGGCATATTTTTTGCAGAAAACAACAGGAAGTAATAAAGGAGGCAGAGGAGATTGAAGGCTGCAATCCTCTACAATTGCAATGGCTGCTTACTCACTACCCCCTTCCCTGAGTCTTAAATTGTAAGGAAAAATGCTAGATGCAGTTTGGAAGATGATTGGAGTACAAGTGATGTGGGAAGAATGTGTCAACAAAGTCAATGGCCTCGAGGTAGGAATAATATGAATACAAGGATGACAATATTTGGCGTGCTTCATTATTTCATATCTTTGGTTTGGATTTGTGTAAGGCTGGTCTTGGTCCTATTTTCTTAAGGCTGAAGGGATATGTGCTGATGGTGAAGCAACAAGCAAAAACAAACACAACCATGTATGCTATGCTATGTGTAGTGCAATGAACAAATCATATTCCTATTTCTGTTTCTGATCTATTGGCAGGGGTGTCCTCATAAATTTAAATGGTGTGGAATCTAGATATATTAAAGACTCTTTCCAGATAGATAGATAGATAGATAGATAGATAGATAGATAGATAGATAGATAGATAGATAAATAGATAGAGAGAATGAATTCTTTATTAGCCAAATGTGATTGGACACACAAGGAATTTCTCTTGATGCAAATGCTCTCAGTGTACATAAAATAAAATATACATTTGTCAATAGTCAAGAATCATAAGGTAGAATACTTAATAATAGTCATAGGGTACAATAAGCAATCAAATCATACTAGGAAACAGTCAATAAAAATCATTAGGATACAAGTGACAGGTTACAGTCATACAGTCATAAGTGGGAGCAGATGGGTGAAAGGAAGGATGGGAGGATTAATAGTAATATTAATGCAGACTTAGTAAATAGTTTGACAGTGTTGAGGGAATTATTTTTTTAGCAGAATGATGGCGTTCAGGGAAAAATGTTTCTTATGTCTAGTTGTTCTATAGCGCAGTGTGCACTGCTATATAGCATCGTTTTGAGGGTAAGAGTTGAAACAGTTCATGTCCACCCTTCAGATCCCTTTTTTTTAATT
The DNA here is from genome assembly GCA_033807585.1 of Hydrophis major. Classification (NCBI taxonomy): domain Eukaryota; kingdom Metazoa; phylum Chordata; class Lepidosauria; order Squamata; family Elapidae; genus Hydrophis; species Hydrophis major. Next base: position 164,397,798 of record CM066329.1, read on the forward strand.
TGGTGCTACAATAGATACTTTATGCCTAGCGGTAGACCAATGCTTTCACTAACTATTTAATTCTGCTGATCATTTTATTCTTTTTTATTATTTGCATGTCAACATTACTTCTTCCAAATGAAGCCCAGCGCATTATACTATATATGTATAAAAACATGCAAGTAATAGAAGTTGTGGACCTAATTCACACAACACATGGAACACAATGAAGATCTGAACTTGCTTGTTATTACCTTTATTGTCAGAGTACAACATGTGTACAATGAGATTGGCTGAGCCTCCCTTCATGCACTCCACCCCCCCCCGAACTCACAGTGAGAACAGAAGTCCCTAACCTAGTCCCAAACTTATTACAGTATGTGACCTTGTTGCACAACGCACTGGCCCCGCAAATCTATCATACTATGTTGACATGAAGTTATTTTCCGTTCAGAAGTCTGACAGCCCACGAGTAGAAACTATTCTTCAGCATGTAGGTGTGGCTGGCTATGCTTCTATATCTCCTACCCGATGGTAGAAGAGTGAAGAAGTGCTGACCAGGGTGTGATTCGTCCCTGAGAATTTTCCTCATTTTTCTAAGGCAGTGAGCCCATGCGATGTCATCTAGTGGTATCAGGGAACAGCCCACCATGTTTTGTGCTGTGCTCTCACCACCCTCTGTAATGTCTTTCTATCTGCGGTTGTCAAGCCAGCATACCACACTGTAAAGCAATATGTGAAGACACTTTCTATTGTGGATTGGTAGAAGGAGGTCATCAGTCGTTGTTCCACTTTATTCTTTTGCAAGAATTCCTGTTCCCTGTTTTTGTTGCTGTAACCAGTATGCGGTTAGTAAACTGAAGAAAAATGTCTTTAGAGTGGTAGAACAGAATCCATTCACTTTTTATTAGAACACACATAAATGCAAACACATTTCGTTCTGTATGTGAACAGTATGCATTGAAATGGATTGCTCCATTGCATTCTTTATTTTTCAGAGTGCATCTTTGCAAGGATAAAGTAGATCCAGAATTACATATTTCCTATTTTGGTAACAATTGCCTGAACATAGTTTCCTGCTGAGCCCAGTTATCTTACATGTTTAACTTCTCAGAGTTACCTGTTTTGTGCATCCCATCAATGACAATTATATGGATACTTTGAGTTTGAACGGTTAATATGTTACCCTCCATGGTATTTCACCTACAATAGATTTGCCAACACAGTTTTGTGGATCCCCCTATTACCTCATAGCAACACACTGCAACGTATTGATTGGGATATTATGGAAGTTGACGTCCGTACATTTAAGATCCCGCAGTTGAGAAACACTGTTTTGGACATTCAAAATGTAGCCAAAGGAAGCATCAGGAAAAACAATTTTCCGAAGAGTCCAACCACTTGTATTTTTCTTGCAACAGTACTCCAAGTACATTATATCATCTTAAATTGAGGTCAGGCGTAACAGTTTCATCTACATTTTCAAGTTCATGTCAGTTACAACTGATTTGCATTATTTTAATCATTTCTGTATTTCTTATTAGGAAAAGATATTGCAGTTGCCTGACATTTGATTGGTCTGCCATAATATCATTTAATTATAGCTTGAATCTAAGCATCAGAAATTTTGGGGTCATTTGTGGTCATACGTGGAGAACTACCTGTATGTTAGTTAGTGCATCTTTGCTCAATTCAACAAAGATGTGTTGGAGGATACAGCACAGATGGAGGAGGATACAGCACAGGTGAAGGATGGCTGCGTTGTTGCACATTTCCATTGAACAGGATTTTTTTTTTGTTGAAGATCAAACCCTTTCATTTATAGAGATTCTCTGTGCGTAATGTGAATTAAAATCATATACTTCTTTTGGAAATATTTCTGACACAAAGCTTTGTTTCCTATCTCTGTTGACAGTAATCTCAATCTATCTATTTAATACTATTTAAAAACTTGCACAGAATTTTTCACAGGCACAGCACAATCTTTGGCATGTTCACAATTTCCAGTTCAGTATCTTGATGGCCACTGTAATCAAAATAATGATTCATGATAATTTAAAGGACGAATGGACTTGATGCAGAGTTCAGTTTCTAAGATATATCAACAATGTATATGTATGCTCTTGGTGTGTGTGTTACACACATATATAGGCACATATATATATACATACATATATACATAAACATATACACACATACAAATGTATGTATACACATAGCCATGGCTGTAGAGACAAAAAAGAATGCAATGCAAACAGAAAAGAAAATACATAATATAATACAAATACACATAAGTCTTCAACTTAACAACCATTTATTTAGTGACCATTCAAAGTTATAAAGGCATTGAAAAAAGTGACATGATCTTTTCTCACACAACGATTGCAGTGTCTCTATGGGCACATGATCAAAATTCTGATACTTGACAACTGGCATGTATTCATGACAGTTGTAGTCTTATCTTTTGTGACCATTTTTGTGACAAGCAAAGTCAATGGGGAAGCCAATTTCACTTAACAACAACTGCAGTGAAACACTCAACAACTGTGGCAAGAAAGGTTGTAAAATGGGGCAAAACTAACTTAACCATTTTGTTTAGCAACAGAAATTTTGGGCTCAAGTATGGTTGTAAGTTGAGGATTATTTATAAGTTAAGTAAATGTAAAACGGACTAAGGGTGAAGAATAAAGCAATGCTGATGACCAATAATCCCAACTTAGTTAAATCAATATCCTGCTGAGATAAAAAAAAACCTTTTAATTCAGATCACAATAATAAAATTAAACTTTTTGATAGTGCAATTCAGTGGTCATTTCCTATTCTGTGGTCTGTTCCTATGAAGTATTTTGGGGATTGTGAATTTATCTTACTTGCAGAATTCCTCTCCCCGATGTTCATCTTAACTATATGGGACAGAGTTAAATGAACTATCTATATTAGGTTCCAAAAGCTTTTGATTTCTGCAAAAGTCCTTCAGAAGCATACACATTAAGGATGCATCAATGCCTAAGTAACCTAGCTTATTTAGTCTTGTAGTTTCTTCAGCATTCAGGCTTTCCTAGGCTTCTGTCAGTTAGATTGCAGTTGAAAATCAGAATAATTGAAATGGAAGCCCAGAAGGATCTTTTATGACTAGGACCTCTGGATTTGCTCCTTGGTGCGCATCAATTAAACAGCAACATTGCTAGAAGAAATACCCAATGAAAATAGGCCACAGTCATCCTAGAAGGGCATTCATTGCCCTTCGTTTTTAAACAATACCATCTATGCTTTGTATTGGCAATATTTTTTTAAAAAACACAAGTTGTATTTATAGTACCAATTGTGTTGAAATTTACTATTTATGCTGCTGCATTATCTTTGTGAGAAAGTATATTCTAAATCTATACCCATGTGAAATGTTATATTGAGAGTAAAAATGTCTTGCACATAACAGAATGTACACATAAGCTTTTATAAAACTAAGGCTGAGCCAATCCATGGATACAATTCAGAGACATGTTCGCTGTTCTGTCCTTAATTAACATACTTGAGATCCCCGCGCTTTGATTGGCCAAAGCGCGGGGCTCTCCAATGGGTCAGGCGAGCCGCGCCGATTGGCTCACTGAGAATCTCCCGTGATTGGTCCATTCAGATCGCGGGAGATTCAAAGTGGTGCCAATGGCCGCGGCGGCCGCGGCGAAAGGAATAAAAGCCGCGGGCTTTTTTCCTTTTGCCAGTTCGGTTCCAACTTACAAATAAAGAGCTTGCACTAAAGTCACCGACTCCTGGCATCATTTCGCGGACACAACACCGGCGACGAAGGTGGGATCCAGACCCTGAACCGAACCACGTGTCTGACGAAAGCCAGACGAACCCCCGCGATGGCGAAAATCACACCACCCGCACCCTTCAACCCCGCCACCGAGGACTGGGAATCGTTCTCCGACCGATTCCGCATGTACCTCGAGTGCAGCAGCCTGAAGGACGCCACCGGCCCCATGAAGCGCACCGTCTTCCTGACCCACTGCAGGACCGAGGTCTTCAAGATGGCCAAGGCGCTTGCCAAACCCGCCGATGCGACCGCGATGGACTGGGACGTCCTCGAACCCATACTTCGGCAGCACTACGCTCCAGAGGTACCCATCCTGATCCGGTGCAACGAGTTCTACCGGCGGGACCAGAGGTCGGGTGAGAGTTTCAGCGACTTCGTCGCCGAGCTACGGTGTTTAGGGGGGCTCTGCGAATTCGACAACCTGAACGACGCCCTGCGAAACCGAATCGTGCTCGGTTTGTGGGACCCCGTCCTCCAGAGCCGGCTGATGGCCAAGGGCAACATCAGCCTAGCAGACACCCTCACCGCAGCCGCAGCCGCCGAAGCAACCCGAACTTCCGCCGACCGCATGCGCAGACTGAACACTGGGGACCGCAGCACAAACAACAACCCAGCGAGGTCGACCGAGCCCCAACCCGAGACGACCACCCACCAGGGCGATTTCCACTCGGCATCGGGCACTTCCGATGACGGGGAGGACATCCATCGCCTCCAGACAGGCCGCGACCCCCAAAACCGGCGAGGTCGTAAGTCGAGGACCAACTGTGCCGGTTGCGGCGGCGACCACCCCAGGTCAGAATGCCGGTTTTTCTAATCGATCTGCCGGCATTGCGATAAGAAGGGACACATCGCCCGTGTCTGCCGCCTGAAGAAAAATCGCAGCCCGGCACGATGGGACCAGAGCGACCGGAGGAGAGAAAGTACACCATCCCGGACCAGAGATCGCCCCTCGGACAACCGATGGGACCGGAACGGACGATCCTCGCGAGGCGGTGACAACCGGCGAAGAGAGGAGACCCATCAGACGGTCACAATCGGCCACGCCATCACCAACGATGCCCGGAAGGTCCACGTGGAGGTAGGCATCGAGGGCCAGCCATGCAAAATGGAGGTGGACTCCGGGTCCTACCTCTCCATGATTGCATGGCATGAAATAAAGCGCTTGGTGCCTACCCTCCAAAGGAGGAACATAGACAGCCAGAGACTCATTGTAAAGGACTACCAGGGAAACCGCATCCCGGTAGTCGGAACCAAACACTTCAACATCACCTATAAGGGGCACACCGAAAGACTTCCCCTGACAATCGTTGACCGCGACCGCCCAAGCCTACTGGGACTGCAATGGTTCGCCCCGCTCGACATCGCACTCATGGGAGTCGACCACGTCACCGACGACAGCTGGGAACAGCAACTGGCCCGGGAATTCCAAGAGGTCTTCGACGGAAACCTAGGCAAGTACCGGGGCCCCCTTATATCTTTCAACCTAGACCCTAACATCCCCCCAAAATGCCTGAAACCAAGGCGGGTGCCATTCGCACTGAAACCCAAGATAGACGAGCAAATTGACAAGCTCGTCAAACAAGGGGTTCTACAGCCCATAGACCACACCCAGTGGGAGACCCCCATAGTCACCCCGATCAAGCCCGATGGGTCGGTGAGGATCTGTGGGGAGTATAAGGCCACCCTAAATGGCGCGCTACAACAAAGCGCCTACCCCGTCCCAGTAGTGCAACACCTACTGCACTCACTGGGAGGGGGCAAGGTTTTCGCCAAGCTCGACCTCGCCCAGGCATACCAACAGTTGCCAGTCGACGAGCAAACGGCAGAAGCGCAGACCATAGTCACCCACCGGGGGGCATTCAAATGCAACCGACTCCAATTCGGAGTCAGCGTGGCACCGGGCATATTCCAAAGCCTAATGGAGAGACTATTGCAAGGCATCAAGGGGGTGGTACCTTACTTCGACGACGTCCTAGTGTCGGCAGCCAACCAAGCCGAACTAGAGGGTCGCCTAAGGGAGGGCAGCCATATCCCCCTGACCCATCTGGATCGGGGGTACCTCGACGGCTAGCACAGCAGGAATCGCGAGCTGTCGCGAATTCCTGCTGCCCCGAAGCCACGCGAAACCGGAAGACAGGGAGGTCCTAACCAAAGTTAAAGAGACCGGGTTGAAAGTCAAGAGGGAGAAATGCCAGCTATGCACGGAACAAGTAGAATTCCTAGGATACCTCCTAGACCGTCACGGCATTCACCCCACAAACCAAAAAATCAAGGCCATCAAAGAAGCCCCCACACCCAAGTCAAAGACGGAACTACAGGCATTCTTGGGGCTACTGAACTTTTACAATGTTTTCCTACCCCAAAAGGCGACGGCGGCGGAGCCTTTGCATAGGCTCCTGGACAAGGCGGCGACATGGACTTGGGGGAAACGCGAGCAAGCCGCCTTCCAAAGAACGAAGGACCTCCTCACTTCGGACGCCGTCCTCATACAATATAACGAGACCCTACCCCTGGCCGTCACATGCGACGCATCACCCTTCGGCGTCGGCGCTGTCCTCAGCCATACCATCCCTGACGGAAAAGAAGCGCCCATCGCATTCTTTTCAAGGACACTCACCAAACCGGAGCGGAACTATAGCCAGCTGGACAAAGAGGCTTTGGCTATTGTTGCCGCTGTAAAACGATTCCACGAGTATCTCTACGGCCGGACCTTCACCATCATAACGGATCACAAGCCGCTGCTGGGAATCCTTGCAGGAAACCGGGCCACCCCGAACATTCTGTCTCCCCGAATGACAAGGTGGTCCGAGTTCCTGGCAGCCTACAACTACGGACTCATACACAGACCCGGTAAGACGATCTCCCATGCAGACGCCTTAAGCCGCTCGTCGCTACCAGAACCCGACACCAACCCAGCACCCACGACGACCACCCTCAGCATAGAGACTCTACCCAACCTGCCCATAACCGCGTCAGACATTGCCCGAGAGACTAATAAAGACAAACGTCTGGCGCGGGTGTTGCATTGGGTGGAGAAAGGGTGGCCGGAAAGGGACAACGACGAGTCCATCAAAACGTTCCGAAACCGCCAAACGGAACTCTCTTTGTTAAAAGGGTGCATACTATGGGGGGATAGGGTGGTCATTCCAGAAAAGCTACAAGGGAAGGTTCTGGAACTGCTACACAAGGGGCACCCTGGCATTGTTAGGACTAAAGCCCTGGCCAGAAGTTACGCTTGGTGGCCAGGGATGGACAAACAAATAGAGGCCTGGGTAGCTAGGTGCCAACGATGCCAGGAAACTAGGCCAAGCCCACCCACAGCACCCGTCCTAGAGTGGGAAACCCCAAGGGGACCTTGGTCTAGGATCCACATAGACTTCGCCGGGCCCACAAAAGGACACACCTTCCTGATAACAGTAGACGCTTACTCCAACTGGCTGGAGGTAAGCAACATGAAGACGACAACCATGGAGGCCGTGATCAAGGAACTCTGCAAACTCTTTGCAACACACGGCCTCCCAGACGTCATCGTTTCCGACAACGGGCCCCAATTCACCTCGCTGGAATTTGAAAAATTCCTAGCGGAAAGGGGCATCCGCCACGCGCTGACAGCACCGGCGCACCCGGCAGCGAACGGTAGGGCGGAACGGATGGTCCAATTCACTAAGAAGACCATCCGGAAAATAGACCACGGGGAGATCCAGGAGAAAATAAACAAACTACTCTTCACCCAACACATAACCCCAAATACCACAACGAATAAGAGCCCAGCCGAACTATTAATGGGCAGGAAACTAAGGTCCCCACTCGACAGGGTACACCCCATGTATAACCCGGAGAGGCCCCCAGACTCAAACAGCAAACACCGAACCTTCGCACCCGGCGACCCCGTATATGCAAAAAACCTGACGGGAGACCCACTATGGATACCAGCCGTCATCACAGAAACAACAGGCCCACACTCGTACCGGCTACAAACAGCAGACAGACGAGCCTGGAAATGCCACATCGACCAACTAAGGTCGAGGACTACCAACCAACAAACCACCGACGCACAAACAGGCGAAACCAACTTCCACAACACAAACCAAGGGGGGAAGGAATACCCAGGGGAGCAAAACCAAAGAAGAATAAACCAGCCGTACTCACCAGAAAGCAGCCATCACAACCCATCGCCAGGAAGAAACAGCCAGGCAGCTCGACCGACCCGGAAAGACCGAGCGGGAGCGACGAAACCCGCAGCTCAACCAACCCAGAAGGCTCAGGAGGGAGCTACGGAGAACAGCCCGGCCCAATCGACCAGCCGGTTCCCACGACGGCATCAGGAGCAGCCTACAACTGAACTGCGCAGGTCAAGTAGGCCCAGACGGAGCCCCGCCTACCTACGTGACTACGCAACGTAAGGACTGAACCAAGAGGGGAGGGGTGTTCTGTCCTTAATTAACATACTTGAGATCCCCGCGCTTTGATTGGCCAAAGTGCAGGGCTCTCCGATGGGTCAGGCGAGCCGCGCCGATTGGCTCGCTGAGAATCTCCCGCGATTGGTCCATTCGGATCGCGGGAGATTCAAAGTGGTGCCATTGGCTGCGGCCGCGGTGGCGAAAGGAATAAAAGCCGCGGGCTTTTTTCCTTTCGCCAGTTCGGTTCCAACTTACAAAGAAAGAGCTTGCACTAAAGTCACCAACTCCTGGCATCATTTCGCGGACACAACATTCACCTACTGAGAAACATGTCTCCCCTTTCAAGTAATTTTCCTGCTCTGTTTGAGAAAGAATACAATCCATATAGGAATAAATGTAAGGAGAAAAAAGAGAATAAGTTTCCTTTGCCAAAGGGGACAAGAAAAATATTGAAATGTATTTATATATACATAGATGCATACAGATGTATACATTTAGAGGCTGCCTGATTCCAGATGATTCTATGTGGCTTATTTCCCCAGCCTGACATATAGCATCTTGGAACAAAACACCAAGGCTAAGAAATACAATATAGCATTGGATTTTGAGGAAGCAGGATAGAGAGAATAGTGATAGTTCTGAACTTTAGTATTGAAAAAGACACCTGAGAATATCATAGCCAAGAAAATAAATAAATGTACAATTGGATCAATTAATCTTATGTAAGGTGCAAATAACTAGACTCAGATTACTATACTTTGGACATATTATATGAAGACCTTTTTGGAGAAGTCTATAGCGCTGGGACAAGTAGAAGGAAAGAGAGGAAAACAACAAAGAGCAACAAGGTGGATGGACTCAATTATAACAACAATGAATGCACGGTTGGAAAATACAAAGGACTGAATTGGAAACAGATTCTCCTGGAGAAGATCTATGTCATCAAGAGTTGACACTAATTTGATGGCAAATAATAAGATAAAAATCATTAGCATAATGATCATACCAGACCCTGCATCAACAGATGTCCTTGTACAGCAGTTTTTGCAGATGTTAAATAGAAGGCTTGAGAGTGATGAGGCCTGAGGCACTGCACAAATGAAAGGTCAAGGCCTTCTATTTCTCACTGAACACAAAAGGAGGAGAACCATCACAACATGGCCTCCTCGCCCAACTCATTCAAAATGATGTCTCTGTACTGTACCCCTTTCTGAAGCTGACTGAAATGGGTTTAGATGATCTTTCTCTAGGATTCTCTGCAGTAATATCTAACCATTTTCTTAGCAATGTTAACTAAAGTGGGGAAGTTAAGAGACTGGACAATAATTACCCAGAATTGTTGGGTCTCAATACCCCACTGTTGGTGTGAGCATTAATCTCTTTTGAGCTCAGAGGAACCACTTGTTCAGTTAAGTCAACACCACTGCATGGATTGCCTTAAAAGTATCTGAAACTTTAACAACCTAGGTGAAATTCAAAGGATCCTGTGTACGTCATCAAGAGTAACAGGTTCAAACTTATTCCACATAAACCAAAAAGACTGTCCTAGAAATTTGAACTATATTTGTCCAACTGGAGTCCAATTTTAAGCTGATCTGATTTTCCTAAATTTATGCTGATGTGAATTGCCCAAAAACCTAGTATAAAGAAGAGGAGCCTTATGTCTTTTAAACAAATTGTTCCCTCAACGAGTCTATATGAACAGTTTGAATAGTTTGAATGTGCAAACTATTGAAAGCAATGCAATATGGATGGATATAATCTGTGTTCAAGTCTCTATTCACATAAATAACTTACTCTGTGATATAAGATTAATAGTACAGGATTTTTTGTTATAAAAACATTTTTAAACCTTGTTGGCTGCCCAGACTTTTTGTTGAATGGGTAAAATGAATTAGCTATTGAATAAATAAAGGTGAAATACTCTACTATGCCAATAGCCAATTTAGCTACCTAATAAAACCAACTCAACACACCAACAATTACCAATCATTAGCCATTACACCAACAATTATGGGAATAATGTAAATGTGATAATTATTAGACTTTAGAAAATAGCAGCAAATGGTTAGAAGTTAATGTATTATTAATTATGGTTCAGCTGTCAAAATATAATGGCCAGTCTTAAGCAGAGGTGGTATTCAGCAAGTTCTGACCAGTTCTGAAGAACCAGTAGCGGAAATTTTGAGTAGTTTGGGGAATTGACAAACATCACCTCTGACCAGAGATTTTACAGTGTCCTTCTCCTGCCATGCCCACCAAGCCACGCCCACAGGATCGGTAGTAAAAAAATTTGAATCCCACCACTGGCCTTAAATACTTGATTTATGTGTATTTCTGGCTAGGAGAGCAAAAATGTTTAGACAAGCCTAAAATAAAGCTAAAGTCTCTTTCAAGTGGGGCATGACTTTTGGTGACTTTGTGTACACATCACTTTTTAAAAATAATAATTTAATTAAATCTTACAATTGAATAAAAGCTAGTACAGACTAAAATACAGTGAAAATAAGTGCAGAAAGAAAATGAAAAATAGAAAAAGAAGAAAAAATAATATAAAAGAAATAGTTTCCGCTTTTCACAAAAAGTATAAAAATTTCATTGGCTAATTATATTTTTTTTAAATACAACAAATGATCTCTTCCAATATCCTATCTTTTATTTAAAAACAAAATCTTAATGCCTCATCATTCAATTCTGGTCAGTAAAAATTCTTTAAGCATTACCAGAGATAGCAACATATCTATTTTAATCTTTATCAAATAAACCAACTTTATATCCCTCCCCTTTTAACACTCTCGATCTTTAATCCATTTATATAATGTTTTAGAACTTGATTTCATTTTTTTTCTTGTGCCTTTTCACAAAAGATCTCTTTTGTAAATCCAATATAAGAAAGTTATCCAAGTCAATTTTTTGGTGTGTTTTTCTAATAAGTCCTCTTAATTATTAAGACATTAGATGGTTGTGTACCTACAAATCATCTTTTCCCATTTCATTTTTTTAGCCTATCATTTTTTAAAATTCACATCCAAGTCAATTTCAGTCTTGTAGAATTTGTAGAACTTGTTCCTCTCCCATAACATAGTTTCTTCACAGTGTATCTATAGTCACAGATATTCCTAAAATTAATTTCTGAGTCTATTGTTCACAAATATTCTTCAGTACTCCCAGTGTTAAAATATTTTGTTCCATTCTGGCTTAGCAAACTGAATTCATGTGTTTTCTCCTTTAATTGTAATATTTAGTCTTCCTCCCTCCCCCATTCTCTAATGTCCAAGCTTCAAAGTTCCATACCATATGTGGTGGACTTGTGAGGATGCTAGAAAATATTGGACTATAATTCGCATGTGGTTGGAAAAAATGACAAAGAAACATATAGATTTGAAACCAGAGATCTTCTTATTGGGAATTTTACCTGATATATATAGTAAAGATTTGAAATATCTGATTGTAAATGTATTAACAGCGGCCAGGATTGTATTTGCTAAAAAGTGGAAGAATGAGAAAATACCATTACAGGAAGAAATTATTAAGAAAATATTGGAATGTGCTGAGATGAGCAGATTGACATTTGAAATTAGAGAGCAAGAGGATAAACAATTTTACGAAATTTGGGATCTTTTTTATAAATGGCTAGATGATAAAATACGATAATAGAATATTTAGAATGCTAGATAGTAAGGAATATATTTTGCTATTATTTTGCTATTTGATATTATATTTATAAAGGATTTTTTAGGATTGATTTGATATGACTAGATGATTTGTTATAGAGTAAACTGGTTTAAAGTATTGTTAGCTCATTAAGCATGAATGATTAAAAATATAGTCAAAAACTTCTTTTTTTAGTGATATTAGGATATATAAGTTTGGATTGACAATATGAGTTGTTATATAATATAATTGTAATTGAGACTACAGAATGAATGCACAAAAATGATGAACCAACTGACACACTGGATGTACATATAAGAGTTGATGTTTTTATGTTTTGTTTGTCTTGTTTGTTTGTAGAAAATCAATAAAAACTTTTTCAAAAAAAAAAAAAAAGTTCCATCCTATCATTTTTTAAGAATGCCAAATAACAGCAGTTTCCACAGGAAGGATTCTTATAATTAATTTCAAAATCTTATTTCAAATCTATCTGCATCCTTAGCTCATCTATGACTTTCCAAAATCAACATTCTAAGCACCTTTTTGCTGTTTATTTAAAATACTCAGAATATTTTTTTTCTAAGTTCCTAAACGTGCGTTTAAAAACTTCTTTACTAATGACTGAAGGAAATTCACTCTGTGAATGCCATAAAGACTTGATGTTCTGAAGATTTTTAATATTGGAATACCACAAAAAAAATGAAATGAGGGGGAGAAGGCGGAGCTTCGTTCCGGCGATACAGCTGCGATCTCGGGGCTCTGAGATCGTAGCCGATATTTTCGCCCCTGGTCGGTCCTAACGGACCTAAACCGTCCCGTAGAGACGGTGATCGTGAAGGGCATTGTTCCAGGATCCCAGAGATATCGCAAAATCTCTGGTTTGATCCTGAAGAAGCCCTTTTGCTGGCGGCGGAGAGGCAGCCTCCATAGCTGCTGAAGTCGGGACAGCTCCGGAAAGAAAGTGATTGGAGTGAAGTGTGTCGGCTGGGTGAGAAAAACTCTTTTGTGCTGTAAATTCGTTGAGGTTGGAAAGTTCATCCGATATAAAGAAGAAAGCTGTGAGATTTTTTTTTGACTGAAATTGTTTTGAGCGGCGTTTTTTAAAGTGATGTCAAATTGAGGCTTGGGTTTTTTTTTTCTTTTCTTTATACTTTTTGGGAAAGATTTTACTGTGACTTTGTAGGTAACCGGATTGAATTTTCTCTTATGTATATTTTTATGCTCCCTTTGATTTTATGCTCCCTTTGATTTTTTAACTTTCTTTAGGATAGAGGCTCCCTTTGGCTATTTTTTCTTTTTTTTCTGTATATATTATTCCTTTTTTCTGGCGGGGGGGGGAGAAAGAGCATTAAGAAACTTTGTAACACTGCCAACTAGAGGCTTGAAAGTATCTTTATGTGAATTGGAGAGAATTGCAAAAAGACCTCATCTCAAGGACTTTTTAACATGATAAGATAGAGGGAGAGCACAGCAAAATATTATTGCAGGTGCTTTCCTGGACTGTTATCAACAACACTTGAGGTTTGGCTTTGAAGCGGCTGGAGAAGAGAGTCATAACAAGAGCCTTGGATAAATAACAAAGTGCAGTGTGTTTTCTTATATATACCCCATTCGCTAACCTTTTTCTAAATTTTAATTTTAGTAATATTTCTATTTTTGCCTTTTATTTTAAAGGGAAAGCCTCAGAGTTTTTTCTTTTTTCTTTTTTCTTCTTTATTTTTCTTTTCTTTTTTATTGGGACTTTTTTGCTTTTCCTATTTATGTTTTTGGACTACTTTGTTGTTGTGGTTGTTTTTTTTTTTTTTGGATTATTGAGACTTTTTAATTGGATTAAGGTGTGAAGAATCTGAAGGAACTTTTTGTTTTTTTTTTCTCTTTTTGCTTTTTCTTTTTTCCTTTGCTCTTAATCAATATTATTATTTTTGGATTTGTTTCTTTTTTCCTTTCTATTTTTTCCTTTTTTATGGTGGACTATCTCGTAATTGGATTAGGGTCTAGAAGAACCTGAAGATCTTTCTTCTTCCTTTTTTCCTGTTTCTTCTTTGGTTTCGTGTTTTTTACTATTGGAGTTCTCCATTTTGGATTATAATTGGCTGCTCTACCAGTTGGATTAAAAGTCAAGAAGAATTTGAAGTTTTGGAAACATTGAAATGAGCAGGAAACCAATACCATCTGGCATTTCTGCTTCTACCTCTGCTTCCCCACCAGCTGAAGGACAACGTTTAATTCAGACAATGTTGAAGCAAGATAAGGAACAAGAAAAAGTAACTTTACAGATGATTATGCAAGGAATCCAAGATCTCAAGACAAAATCAGATATCATTGAACAAAGAACAGGAAATATTGAACAAAGAACAGAAAATATTGAACAAAGAATAGAAAATATTGAACAAAGAGCAGAAAATATTGAACAAAGAATAGAGAAGACTGATGAAAAAGTGGAAAATATTAAACAAATGATGGTTAAGTATGAGGAGAGATTCCAAAAAATTGAGGAAGAGGGAAAACAAAGAGAGAAGAAGATTGGAAATATTGACAGCAGACTAACAGCGGTTGAACAAGAAAAAGGTGGGATGTTGAGGTGGGAGATGGAAAGGTCAGAATTTTACCTCAGATTTCAAAATATAGAAGAGGAAAAAGGAGAAAATTTGGCAGCGGTAATGATAGAAATTTTGGCAGATGCTTTGGAAATTACAGAGGAAAAGATGATGGATGGAATAGATGAGATATATCAAGTCTATACAAGATATGCGATGAGAAATAAATTACCCAAGGAAGTCCATATTAGATTTACCAAAAAATCCATTAAAACGCAAATATTACAAGTAGTAAGAGAGAAAACACTGAAATACAAGGGTAAAGAGGTTGTGGTTTTAAAACAAATACCCAGAAGAGTGAGAGAGATGAGAAGAGAATATCGATTTCTGACCAAAATACTATTGGAAAATGAAGTGAATTATAGATGGCTGATTCCAGAAGGACTAGTGTTTGGGTGGCAAGAGCAGAGATATAGAATTGATTCAATTGAGAAAGCAGAATTTTTCCATGCAGAATTCTTTGGAGGAAGAAGAGAGGAAGCAGAGAAAGAGGCTTTATCAATTGAGTTTCAAGATGAACAACTGGAGACTGAAAAAGGGAAAGGAGCAGCAGGGGGACAGATGGATAATAAAGAACAGCGTGAAGTGTGATCCACGAGAGCTGTTAGACCTAAATATAAAGCATAATCATGGAGGAAAAAAAACTGATTACAATGAATATAAATGGACTTAATTCAGCTGTTAAAAGAAGGAAAACTTTTCATAAATTAGAGAAATTAAAATTTGATATAATTTGTTTACAAGAAGTTCACATTAAAAAACAACATGAACAATTGTTATTACAGCCAAAATTGGGGAAAATATTTACTTCTTTGACTCAATGTAAGAAAAGAGGTGTGGTTTTATACATTAAAGAGGCTATTCCAGCAAAATTGATTTACACGGATGAAGATGGAAGAGTATTAATGGTAGAAATAATGGACAATAATATAAAAATACTCTTGATTGCAATTTATTCTCCAAATGATAAACAAGAAGAGTTTTATAAAAAGCTACACATGAAAATAATTGGACTGGACTATGTTAATATAATTATGATGGGAGATTTTAATGGAATTGTGGACAATAAATTGGACTATATAGCAACAACAACAAAGCAAAATAGAAAGGCTCTCCCAAGGTCCTTTTTTAAAATGACAGATGAATTAACTTTAAAAGATATTTGGAGAGAAAGAAATGTTAAAGCTAAACAATATACTTTTTATTCAAATAGACATTTATCATGGTCCAGATTAGATATGATTTGGATCTCAACAGAACTAATATCTAATATTAAAGAAACAAATATTGAAACAAGTACTTGGGCAGATCATAGTCCAATGACAATTAAATGGAAGGGACAAAAAAAAAGATCGAGATGGACATTAAATAATACTATTTTAAAGGAGAAAGATTTTACACAATGGATGGAGAAGGAATTGGCTTTTTTCTTCAGAGAAAATAAAAAAAAAGATACTTCAACGCAAAATGTGTGGGATACAATGAAGGCATACGCTAGAGGTTTGATAATAGATTATACAAGAAAAAAGAATATTAGGAAAAGGCAAGCTTCTAAGGCCTTGGAAGATGAGTATAAAATTCTTAAAAAAGAATTACAGAAAATGCCACAGAAAAAGGATATTAAATTGAAGCTGGATGTAATCAAACATAAAATGGAATTAACAGAGAAAGAAGAACTGGCACAGAAAATTAGAAACTCTAAACAGAATTATTTTGAAGATGCAAATAAACCAGGTAGATGGCTAGCATATAAATTGAGAAAAGAGAAGGAATCAAGAAAAATATTGAAGTTAATAGATGAACAAGGCCAAGTTTGTTATGGGAATAAGGAGAAAAAAGAAATTATTCGAGATTTTTATGGGCAATTATATAAACAAGAGAATATTGATGAAGAAAAAGTCAAACAGTATTTACAGGAAGCTAATTTACCAAAGATACCTAAAGAGACTGAAAAAATGCTAGAAAGCAATATAACAATGATGGAACTAAATGAAGCATTTAAGAGACAAAATAATGGGAAAGCTCCGGGTCCAGATGGGCTTCCAGTAGAATTTTATAAAACATTTCAAGAATTATTGAGCATCCCATTGTTAGAAGTTATGAATGAAGTTATGTTAAAAAAGATGATACCAAAAACATGGTCAGAGGCTTATATTACACTCATACCAAAGGAAGAGACTGACCCATTGAAAATTAAGAATTATAGACCTATTTCTTTATTGAATGCAGACTATAAAATCTTTGCTTCAATCTTAGCAGAAAGACTTAAAAAATATTTAAATAATTTTATTCATTCAGATCAAAATGGATTTCTGCCAAAGAGACAAATTAGAGACAATATGAGAGTAATCTTGGACACTTTGGAATACTATGAGGCTCATCCTGAAAAGCAAATGGCTTTGATATTCCTAGATGCTCAAAAAGCATTTGACAACGTGAACTGGAGATTTATGTTATTATTATTGGAGCAGATGGGTTTCGCTAAAAAATTTATTCAAGCAATAGAAGCTATATATAATAAACAGACAGCAAGGGTCATGATGGAGGGGGAACTTACAGATTTTATTAATATAAGGAAAGGCACAAGACAAGGATGCCCCCTATCTCCTTTGCTATTTGTGTTGACCTTGGAAGTGTTGAATAGAAATATTAGGGATGATAAAAGCATAAAAGGAATGAAAATTAAGAAGGAAGAATTTAAGCTACAAGCTTTTGCTGATGACTTAGCTTTTATTTTGGAAGATCCGCTAGAAACAGCTCCAAAGTTACTGGAAAGGATAGAGGCATATGGAGAGGTGGCTGGTTTGAAAATAAATAAAGACAAAACAAAGATTTTGACAAAGAATATGCTATTGAGACAGAGAGAAGAATTGGCAGATCTTTTGAAAATTCAAGTTACAAATAAGGTTAAGTATCTGGGGATATATTTGACAACAAGATGTAGCACATTAAAGGAGAATAATTATATTAAACTTAAACAACAGATAACTACAGATTTGAAGAAGTGGGAAAACTTGCAATTGTCATTAATAGGGAGAATTTCAACAATTAAGATGAATATTCTACCTAGAATTTTATTTTTGTTTCAAACAATACCAATTAGGCTTGGAAAAGACTATTTTGAAGATTTAAATAAAATTATGTTGAAGTTTATATGGCAAGGTAAAAAAGCGAGAATAAAGCTAAAGCTTTTGCAAGATGCTAGAATTAGAGGAGGTTTTGGTCTGCCTAATTGGGAATTGTATTATCAAGCTGCAAGTTTGATGTGGGTCAAAGAATGGATAACATTAAGGAAACATAGGTTGTTGACATTAGAAGGGCATGACTTGCTGTTGGGTTGGCATGCTTTTTTATGGTATAAGGGAACTAAAACACAGGGTTATTTTAGAAGACATTATGTACGGGAGTCTTTGTGGTTAAATTGGGAGAAGATAAAAAGACAATGTTATTTGAAAATTCCAGTTTGGTTATCGACCATTGAAGCATATTCCTATCCTATAATCTACAAGAAGGAACAAACAGTTAGATATGGGGAACTTTTGGATGAAAAGGGTGAACTTAAATCGATCCAAAACTTAGAGGAACAAGGTATAAGGATGAATTGGTTTTCATATGCACAAATACATTCAAGGTATGATGAAGATTCTAAAACGGAGGGATTTTATGATAAACAGACTGATTTAGATAAGATCTTGATGGGTACTGATGAGAAGGTGATTAAAAAACTATATGGTTATTTACTGGGAATGAAATTAGAGGAAGAACAAGTCAAAGAAACTATGATTGTTTGGGGGAAGAATTTTGGATATGGGATTGATTTAGAGAAATGGCAGAAATTGTGGTCTCAAAATTATAAAATGACAATGTCAACAGCATATAAAGAAAACTTGTATAAGATGTTTTACAGGTGGCACTTTCCTCCGACAAGAATAGCAAGAATGTTTAAGAACAAATCTGAAAAATGCTGGAAATGTCATCAGATATCCGGCTCGTATTACCATATGTGGTGGACTTGTGAGGATGCTAGAAAATATTGGACTATAATTCGCATGTGGTTGGAAAAAATGACAAAGAAACATATAGACTTGAAACCAGAGATCTTCTTATTGGGAATTTTACCTGATATATATAGTAAAGATTTGAAATACCTGATTGTAAATGTATTAACAGCGGCCAGGATTGTATTTGCTAAAAATTGGAAGAATGAGAAAATACCATTACAGGAAGAAATTATTAAGAAAATATTGGAATGTGCTGAGATGAGCAGATTGACATTTGAAATTAGAGAGCAAGAGGATAAACAATTTTACGAAATTTGGGATCTTTTTTATAAATGGCTAGATGATAAAATACGATAATAGAATATTTAGAATGCTAGATAGTAAGGAATATCTTTATTTTGCTATTATTTTGCTATTTGATATTATATTTATAAAGGATTTTTTAGGATTGATTTGATATGACTAGATGATTTGTTATAGAGTAAACTGGTTTAAAGTATTGTTAGCTCATTTTGCATGAATGATTAAAAATATAGTCAAAAACTTTTTTTAGTGATATTAGGATATATAAGTTTGGATTGACAATATGAGTTGTTATGTAACATAATTGTAATTGAGACTACAGAATGAATGCACAAAAATGATGAACCAACTGACACACTGGATGTACATATAAGAGTTGGTGTTTTTATGTTTTGTTTGTCTTGTTTGTTTGTAGAAAATTAATAAAAACTTTTTCAAAAAAAAAAAAAATGAAATGAGCTTCGGCCAAACTTTTATCATATAAGCTATATTATGACTATAAGCGTAGCTAGTCTTCAGCTATCAACTCATAAGCTGACTGCAAAAATGTCAGTTCGAGCAGTATACTCATGAGAACTAGCTGTCTAGAATACATGTTGGCAATCTCACAATCTTTCCTTTCTCTAAAGAGATCTTGCAGATCAGGACTCACCATCTGGCTGCCAATCTTAGATGTAATGCTGTCCCCTCTCTTCAGGGAAGTCTAGTTCACCTTGCTTTCACCTATAGTCCTGCTGTGTGGAAACATCCATATGGTTATATGGCATCTATACTATCTTCTGTCAGGAGGTTTTTCAATTTTCAATCTAGTATACAGCACCAGCATTTTCTGGAAACTTCCTATTGAAGTACAAATCAGGCCTGATCTTATGTAGCTACCAAACTTTTAAAAATTCAGATGCAACAAAGTGTATTCAATTCAATGCATAGTATAATGACAGCATCTTAATTATCTTGTCTGATCTTGTTGGACTTATGTAAATTGTTCTGTCCCCTCATTTGCATTCTTGAGATCCCCGCGCTTTGATTGGCCAAAGCGCGGGGCACTCTGATTGGCTAGGCGAGCTGCGCCAATTGGCTCACTGAGAATCTCCCGCGATTGGTCCATTCGGATCGTGGGAGATTCAAAGTGGTGCCATTGGCCGCGGCCGCCGCGGCTTGGAAATAAAAAGCCGTGAAGTTTGCCTTTAGTTCCAGTTCGGTTCCTGTACCCAATAAAGAGCTAATGCACAAGTCACCGACTCCTGGCATCATTTCCGACGGACACAACACTGGCGACGAAGGTGGGATCCTGATCCTGAACCGAAGCATGTGTCCGACGGAAGCCAGACGAAACTCAACGATGGCAAACATCGCGCCGCCCGCACCCTTCAACCCCGCCAGCGAGGACTGGGAATCGTACTCAGACAGATTCCGCATGTTCCTCGAATGCAGCAACCTGAAGGACGCCACCGGCCTGAAGAAGCGAGCCGTATTCCTGACCCACTGCGGGACCGCAGTGTTTAAGATGGCCAAAGCGCTTGCCAAACCCGCCGACGTGTCCACAATGGACTGGGACGACCTCGAGCCAATACTCCGGCGACACTACGCTCCAGCCGTGCCCATCCTCATCCGACGACATGAGTTCTACCATCGGGACCAACGGTCAGGTGAGAGCTTCAGCGACTTCATCGCAGAACTATGGCGCCTAGGGGGGCTGTGCGAATTCGCCAACATGGGCGAAGCCCTGCGAGACCGAATCGTGCTCGGCCTTTGGGACCCTGTCCTCCAGAGTCAGCTGATGGCCAAGGGCAACATCGCCCTCGCCGATACCCTCGCCGAAGCCACAGCAGCCGAAGCTACCCGAAAATCCGCTGACCGCATGCGCAGACCAAACACCGGGGACCGCAGCAGGAACAACCACCCTGCAAGGTCGACTGAGGCCCAACCCGAGATGACCACCCACCAGGGCGACGTCCACTCAGCATTGGGCACTTCCGACGAGGAGGAGGAAATCCACCGTCTCCAGGCAGGCCGCGACCCACGGAACCGGCGGGGTCGTAAGTCGAGGACCACCTGTGCCAGTTGCGGAGGCGACCACCCCAGGTCCGAATGCCGGTTCTTCGATTCAATCTGCCGGCATTGCGACAAGAAGGGACATATCGCCCGCGTCTGCCATCTCAAAAAGAACCGCAGCCCTACACGATGGGACCAGAGTGAATGGAGATGAGAGAGCACACCACCTCAGACCAGAGATCGCCCCACTGACAACTGATGGGACCGGAACGGACGATCCCTACGAGGCAGCGAGACCCAGCGAAGAGAGGAGACCCATCAGACAGTCACCATCGGCCACGCCACAACCAACGACGCCCGGAAGGTCTACGTGGAGGTAGGCATCAAAGGTGAGCCATGTAAAATGGAGGTGGACTCCGGGTCCTACCTCTCCATGGTAGCATGGCAAGAAATAAAACGCTTGGTGCCTACCATCCAGAGAAAAGCCCTAGACAACCAGAGACTAATCGTGAAAGACTACCAGGGAAACCGCATCCCTGTAGTCGGAACTGGACAGGTAACCTACAAAGGGCACACCGAAAGACTTCCCTTGACCATCGTCGATCGTGACCGCCCAAGCCTACTGGGACTCCAATGGTTCGCCCCGCTTGGCATCGCAGTCACGGACATTTACCATCATCACCGACCACAAACCGCTGCTGGGAATCTTTGCAGGGAACAGGGCCACCCCGAACATTCTGTCTCCCAAAATGACAAGGTGGTCTGAGTTCCTGGCCGCCTACAACTACGGACTCACACACAGACCGGGTAAGACTATCTCCCATGCGGACGCCTTAAGCCGCTCACCGTTACCGGAACCTGACACTGACCCAGCACCCACGATGACCACCCTCAGTATAGAGACTCTACCCAACCAACCCATAACCACGTCAGACATTGCCCAAGAAACTAATTAAGACAAACGTCTGGCACGGGTGTTGCATTGGGTAGAAAAAGGGTGGCCGGAAAGGGACAACGACGAGTCCGTCAGGACATTCCGGAACTGGCAAACGGAACTCTCATTACTAAAAGGGTGCATACTATGGGGGGATAGGGTGGTCATCCCCGAAAAACTACAAGGGAAGGTTTTGGAACTGTTACACGAGGGGCACCCGGGCATCGTTAGGACAAAAGCCCTGGCCAGAAGTTACGCTTGGTGGCCAGGGATGGACAAACAGATTGAGGCCTGGTTAGCAAGGTGTCAATGATGCCAGGAAACTAGGCCAAGCCCACCCGCAGCACCCATCCTAGAGTGGGAAACCCCCAGGGGACCTTGGTCTAGGATCCACATAGATTTCGCCGGGCCCACAAAAGGACACACTTTCTTAATAACCATAGACGCTTACTCCAACTGGCTGGAGGTAAGCAACATGAGAACAACCACCACGGAGGCCGTGACCAAAGAACTCGGCAAACTTTTTGCAACACACGGCCTCCCAGATGTCCTCGTTTCCAACAACGGGCCCCAATTCACCTCGCTAGAATTCGAAAAATTCTGAGCGGAGAGGGGCATACGACACGCGCTGACAGCCCCGGCGCATCCGGCGGTGAATGGTAGGGCGGAACGGATGGTTCAATTCACAAAGAAAACCATCCAGAAAATAGACCACGGGGAGATCCAGGACAAAATAAATAAATTACTTTTTATCCAACACATAACCCCAAATACCACAATGAATAAAAGCCCAGCCGAACTGCTAATGGGGAGGAAAATAAGGTCCCCACTTGATAGATTACGTGAAAAACCTAACAGGAGACCCATTATGGGTACCGGCTGTCATAACACAGCTAACAGGCCCACACTCGTACCGGCTACAAACAACCGACGGACGAGCGTGGAAACGCCACATCGACCAGTTAAGATCGAAGACGACCACCCAAGAGACCACCAACGCGCAACCAAGCAAAACCAACCCCCACAACACAAACCAAGAGGGGAGGGAATACCCAGGGAACCAAAACCGAGAAGGAATAAACCAGCCATACTCACCTGAAAACAGCCAGCACGAAACCTCGCCAGGAAGAGACAGCCAGGCCAGCTCAACCAACCCGGGAAGACCGAGCGGGAGCAGCAAAACCCGCTGCTCAACCAACTCGGGAAGCCCAGGAGGGAGCTGCGGAGAGCGGTCCGGCCAGACAGACCAGGCGGTTCCCACGACGGAGTCCAGAGAAACAGAGACCCCGACCGAACCGGCCGGGATCCAACCTACGACTGACCTGCGCAGGTCCAGTAGGCAGAGACGGAGCCCCGCCTACCTATGGGACTACGCAATGTAAGGACTGAACCAAGAAGGGAGGGGTGTTCTGTCCCCTCATTTGCATTCTTGAGATCCCCGCACTTTGATTGGCCAAAGCGCGGGGCACTCTGATTGGCTAGGCGAGCCGCGCCGATTGGCTCGCTGAGAATCTCCCGCGATTGGTCCATTCGGATCGCGGGAGATTGAAAGTGGTGCCATTGGCCGTGGCCGCCACGGCTTGGAAATAAAAAGCCGCAAAGTTTGCCTTTAGTTCTAGTTCGGTTCCTGTACCCAATAAAGAGCTAATGCACAAGTCACCGACTCCTGGCATCATTTCTGACGGACACAACATAAATGGGCAGGGTCCTCATGACATCAGGTAGGTCACCTGTATATTAAATCCATGTCCACCTTGGATGGCTAAGATCTCCCAATAATGGTTGGATGCTGCTGCTGAATTCTTTGATAACACTTAGAGAGGCTAAGCATTAGAAGAAATAGCTTCACTATTATTATTTGATACCTATAAAACGTGGCAAGAAACATGGCTGGTTGAAAATGAAAATCAAATTAGTTCTAAGATTTATCATAAAAGGAATCTTCTCTCTTGTCTTAATGCTTTTTAGAGGAAATGAAAATATAAACTTTTTAGAAATCCATTTTGCTGAACATAATATTTATATTGACATTAAAGGGGGTGCTCACTGAATGTCCATAAATGGGACACGTTTGTTAAGTGAGACATTATATGATCATGACTTGTGAATTTACTGCCAGCTTCTCCACTGACTGCTGGTCAGAATCCAGCTGCGAAGGGTGCAAATGGCAATCATGTAACCATGGGACACTACAGAGGTCATAAAAGCCCGCCAGTTTCAAAGCGCCTGAATCTTGATCATATGGCTGCAGAGAAGCTGCAGTGGTTTAATTATGTGTATAAGCAGAAAGTAATAGTATAATCACCATTAGAATTTCAGCACAACAGAGTTCTTGTGGGAAGAACATAAACAATTGGGTAAGTTATTAAATTGGATTGATAAGATGTTTTATCGAGGGAGCTGATTATACCACGGGTTTTGCTTAAGTCCAGTTGCTACTTACTGTTATTTTTATCATTTATTAAAGGTAAGACAAAGAGAGCAGTTTGGTCTAGCGATTAAGGCTCCAAGCTAGAAAGTGGGAATTTGTGAGTTTAAGTCCTGCCTTAGCAATAAAAACCAGTTGGGTGATTTTTGGCTAGCTCCTTTCTCTCAGCCCAGCCCACCTTACAAGATTGTTATTGGGAAGATAAGAGGAGGAAGATGTAATTGAGTTATTTGTAAACATAAAAAGGTTCCAACCTTGCACATACATGCTAGTTGTTTCTGGCTCTACAAAGAGCCAAGCTGAAGAGCCAGCACCGTCCGAAGATGTCTCTGTGGTCATGTGGCCGGCATGACTAGATGCCGAAGGCGCATGGAACAGTTACCTTCCCACCAAAATGGTTCCTATTTTTCTACTTGCATTTTTACATGCTTTTGAACTGCTAGGTTAGTAGAAGCTGGGACAAGTAATGGAAACTCACTCCATTACATAGTGCTAGGGATTTGAACCACCGAACTGCCGACCTTTCTGATTGACAAGCTCAGCATCTTAGCCACTGAGCCACCGTGTCCCTTAATAGCATGATACAAATATATAAATAATATTAGCAGGATCATGGCAGAAGGAATTTGAAAAAGAAACTGATTGCATATTGGTAGAAGAAAACCAATATGTGGATTAAGCAGGCTCCATAACAGCAAGCTTCCAAGAACAGAAGTGTGACAGACCCCATCACTCAAATTTCACATAGTGGTCTCGTCTTTCTTTTTCAATGTTAGACTTATACTTGTTTATCCTTCACAGTTCCTCCCTCCTATAGTTGGGTCAGGTTTGTGTTTCAGGGAATTTCATAGTTAATGGGCCTGATTATTTGGCTTTCCTGTTTTTGGAAGAAAAATTTGGTCCAGTTCCAAATAGGGAGAAAGATGCTGGAAATAAAATGGAAACAGGCTGCAGGAAAGGAGGTCTCTATTTATTTGGTAGTCAGAAACTAGTGGCAGCAGCCTGTTTCTGGGATGGCTAAAAAAATGGGGTCGAGAGTAGGTGGGCTTTTATACATTTTTGAGATTTTGTGATTGAGATGCCTGTTGCTATGCAAGAATATGTCCTTTAATATTTTAATGGTTGTTGCCCCCTAAGGGGTCATGGGTGGCTCTACTGGCAAAAGGGGAAATGTAAATCCTAGGTGTTTTGTTTGCCTGAGCTAATCTTGTCAGTTTTGTCTCCTTGTCTAATGTGTTGCTTATTTGGAGTTTCTGGCTGTTCTTTGCTTATGAATAGAATGGCCCAGCTTTCTGAATGGATATAAAATATCAATTCCTAAAAACTAGTCTTCTTCAAGTTTCTGCTTGAGACTGTTTTCCTATAGCAGGAAGACTGGGGCTGCTTTCTGCCTTTAAGAAGATGTCTTTCCTCTTCTCCTTCAGGAGAAATATTCTATTCTGCCCCTTTTTAATTAGAAGTAGTAGCAGTAACAACAACAACAATAAAATAATAATAATATTCTGGTGAAGAGAGGTTTCTTATATTATTCTACTTCTACTGCATTCATTTATTCAAGATTTATGTTTCTTTTTTAGGAGATAACTATAGCTCTGGCAGGGGAAAAAAGGCAAAATGAAAACAGCCTAACCTCAGCAGAAATACTTAATGACAGCCTGTATCATGTGTAATGAACCACACTGAAGATCCTGTCTTCCCAGTTCTCTTACTTGTGTTCACTTTTGTTTCATTCTTTTGAAGTTATGAGGGTTTGCAAAAATATGTCCAAAACTGCTGAAATTCTGGAAAAGCAGAAACAAATTATTTTTTGTTATCTGATGTTTTAGGACAGTTCTTGTATTTAGTCTTTCTAGCTTTCTTCAGCAATCATCCTTAGACAACAGTCAAAAGCCAGACAGAAGAAGAAACAAATGCTGTTGATTTCAAGAATACATCTTTAAATCTCAAAAATTATACACACCTGTATAAGTACTTAGTTTCATCCTAAGGTAAAAGCATCTTTCTTTCACCTTCAACTTGAAACTTGGCTTGAGCACAGCAATAAATTGTCAATTCTTTGCAGCACCCTGTAAAAACACAGGAGGTAACTCTCTAGATTAGAAGATATAAAGCATTCTCCCAAGGACTAACATATGCTAACTGTGTGATCTGCTACAGCTTTACAGTCATTCTGAGAAAATGTTTGGAGGTTGGGTGTTTACTTCTCTCTGGAGTTTTGGTAAATATCCTAGGGATATTGCATACTATGTGGAAGCAATTATCTCCTAAAAATAAGTTGCTTCAATGTACTCTTAATCATTCAGGCAAGCATTACCAGGAAAGGATTTACCCTCTCATGTCCACTAATGATGTAAATTTACATTGACAGGTACATGGAATAGGGCTTTCCCACATAGTCTAAGCTCAGTGCAGTAGCACAAGCTGAAAATGTACAATACGGGCTTTTATGTGAAATATTAAAAACAGATTTGCACTTGGTCTTAGGATATGTGTGTTCATTCTGTTGTAAAACAGCACACTGTCTTAAGCTGTACAGTACAATTGTACTGTGTGTCTATTATTTTCCATTGTAAACAAGGTGTGGAGAAAAACTGCCAGGTACAGTCCACAAAGAAATGTGGTAAGCCATGTGTGAAAAATCGCACGCTAGAAATTAACACACAAACAAACATTTTGATACAATTACTTAAGAGGACATAATCCAACCTACATAAAAATTGAGTGGACACATATAGTCCACTAAATCTTGATTTGCTCAAACTGGATTGTTTTATATTACAGTCAGTAATGTTTACAGTATTCAACTGCACATACAGAAGAAATTCATGTCTTTAAAAAAAAACTCCATTATCTGTAAAAGCTCATCCTGGGCTATGTGTTAAATGATAATTTTATCTTCCTTCATTATTGTAATCATCTGTAGAATAACTTACTTAGATCTTTTATTTTATGTGTTTTATTGTAGAGGGGACATTTTAAAGTAAAAAGACAACCTGAATTACATTTAACTTAGAAAAGCAGCTTAGTTGTACATAGAACAAATCCCCAGTACAGTAGTCTGATTCATGGGATAATAGCCATAATATTCTATAAATTAGTACTAGGCCTCTATTACTGCGTCATTAAATGAGCCCACTGTTCTGTTTCTGAGATAAACAGGCCAAGCATTTGATGTACGGAATGCATCCATCCTTAGAAAAAGGCACTTTCTGTCCCAAAACATCAAGAATTCTACAGAAAAAAAAAAGTGGGAGGGGAACCTGGTTGGTCAATATGGCTGCTCTATCTCATTGTTTTCTATCACTGCAAGGTAGTCCTCAGCTCACAACAGTTCATTCAGTGACCATTCAAAGTTACAACAGCACTGAAAAAAAGTGACTTATGATCGTTTTTCACACTTATGACCATTGCAGCATCCCCATGGTCACATGACCAAAATTCAGATGCTTGGCAAAGTGGTTCATATTTATGACAGTTGCAGTGTCCCAGGGTTATGTTATCACCTTTTGCAACCTACTGACAAGCCATGTCAATGGGGATTCCAGATTCATTTAACAAGCATGTTACTAACACAAATGCAATGATTCGCTTAACAATTGTGGCAAGAAAAGTCCTAAAACAGGCCAAACTCGCTTAACAAATGTTTCACTTAGCAGCATAAATTTTGGGCTCATTTGTGGTCATAGTTCGAGGACTACCTGTATTAGGAACAAGTACAATTGTCACACATATAGGCTTAAGTGATACTATGCTAGGAATTTAATTAAATGCAAGCAGGTCATGACAGCCACCCCCATCTTCTTTCCATCTGGAGCATGCAGTTTAGAGGATGGAAATTGGTAAAGAATATCAGCTTGTAAAAGGCTGGTTTAAGACTTTTGAAATGGACAGCAAATTGTAATAGGGATATTCATTTTTGAAGAACATACAGTTAAAAAAAACAAACAACCCCTAATGGTCACTATGTAAAACAAAAAAAGCTACATGGCGGAGAGGAAGAAATATGTTCCTGAAGAGACAGCAAATACTTAGCATGCTTCAGTGACCTTCATCTTTTCCATTCTAACCTGGTTAAGATGTAATCTCAAGAAATAAGTAGGACTTGTTTTCTCAATTTTTGATCTTCCTTTTATTGCTTTCTTCCTTTTCTCTTCTTAAAATTTTAAACAATAAAGTAAATGGAAGCCCATGATATACCAGTTGAAATGCCTAGAAAATCCCCAGCAGTCAGCTAGAGGCAAATAGTCTTTAACATATTTTCTGTAGATGAGGAGGAAGCCATTTTCAGTTGAATAATAGTTGTGGTTTTGTGTGAATGCAACCTCTTGTTGTGAGCAGAGGTTGCACCACTCCCTAGCTGCCTTCTGTTTGATAATACCAGTACTTTTGTTTGCTCTTGTGTCCCTCATTGTCCCTAATACATGAGAATTAGTTATTTCAGTTGGAACAGTGAACACTTGAAGAAGCAATGAGGTGAGTGGCACCTGAGCCATATAATAATAGATCAATAAGGAAGCAGTTGTTAACACCAGCCTTCCCATCTAGCATGCCTCCCGATGTATTGGACATCAAATCCTGAACTTTTGAGGTGTAGTTCCAACATGTTTGGAGAATCACCCACCAGGAAATGATCTTGAACATTATATTCAAATTGAGATCTAGTGTATTTTTTTTCTTGGTTATATATCTGGCTGTATTTTATAGAAACACTTTATTCTCATATCATGGTGATGTCTACAGAATATGCATTTTTCCCACAGAGCCTTTGGAAGCTACCATGAAAGCTGCTTTCTCAGATGTGAATGATTAGCTGACCCAATACTGAAGTTCACCATTCCATAAATGTTCACTCTCCACAGAAGAGGCTAGAAAGCTTGAAACCTGGACATTCAAATTTACCTTATGTAACACATACACACACACACATGTTTCAATTAACCAGACAAATAACTGTGAGGGTCCTTTTTCACTGATAAAACTGCTAGATATTTTCCTAGTGTTGTAAATGCAGTTTACATAGGTAGCAGTGATCACTTTTATTTTAAAATATTTAAAGAGCTGCACAATCCAATCTCCAATGTCCCATCTAGTTTGGCCATTAGTGTGCTTTGCAATTCTTTTCCTGCCATTACCTCCCATTATACTTGTTAGACTGATTTATTAGACAAGGGATTCAACAGTTACATAACATATTTGCAGTATTGTTCTCAGTTGGAAGTATTTGGAAGTTGCCAAATGAATACAGTAGACTATATAACTGGGGAAAAGTGGATCCGGCATTTGAGGGAAATGATTTACCTTGAAAAAATATACATACATACACACACACACAGAGACACACACACCTCACATCCTTTTGCATGTTCTGTACATAACATATTATGTGTTGAGTCTTAGTGTGATAGTTCATTTCAGAGATATTCCTAAAAGACAGAATTGTCTCAAGCCAACTTTTATTGCCACTGTCCTTTTAATAAGATGTTTGTGTATGTGTGCTGTGAATGTGGAAACTCTAAAGTCTGTCATTTCCATCCAGTCAGCTTCATGCCAGATGGACATTCTACTTACACGAGTGAGGCATAGCTCTTGGTCATGTGTAGAGAGGCAGATTCCCTATGCCTTCCCACTGCTGGAAACAGAAAAGGTTTATGTTTTTACCAATAAAATGTAGATGAACAGGGAAAAAGTCCAGAAGAGGGGCCAGACAAGAGAGGGTTCACCACCTCAGCAGCCTCTGATTAAAGTTAAGTCCTCCAGAATACTGGAAGTCTTGATAAAGCAAAGGAACATTAGATTTAGAAAAATTGATATGTTCAATGTCTAAGAAATTGCATTAGAGTTTTTTTTTAATTTCTTTTTATTCTGTGTGGTGTTAAGTGTGGGTTTTTTTTCTTCTTCTCTTTTTCTCTGTATAAATAAAGAAATTGACAGTTATCCTCAACTTTGCGTTCCATTCCTCAGGGTGGGCAGGAAGCAGTTTTTATTTATAGCCTTTTTGCATTAACTCTAACACAGAAGGAGAAAACATTCAATTATAGCAAAGCAATAATATGTTCTAATCTGTCTGGAATTTTATTTTATTTTTTCTATTTAACTGCAGACACTGATTAAGGCAACATTTTGTCTCCTTTTCGACAGCATTTAGTGTATGGCCTTTAAAGTTGAACCTTAAAATGGGCTCTATGAAGAGATCCAGTTTGGTATAGTGGTTAAGGCATCAGGTGAGATACTGTTTGTTCCTGTCAACCTGAGACCAATGGGTGACCTTATGCCAATTACTCTCTCTTAGTCCTAGGAAATAGGCAGTATCAAACAACTTTTGAAGTTTTGCTAAAAAAACAGCAGGGCCTTATTCAGGCAGTCACCAGAACTCAACTCTGACTCAAAAGCATCTCCATCTAAAATGGGCTGTATAGTTGTCTTTTTAAAAAATAATTTTTTTAAAAAAAAATTCTGGTCTAACATGGTTAGTGTTGTATATTTGAATATTTGAATACTCCCTTTGGATTGGTCCATCCGGATGGCGGGAAACTTGAATAGCCATCATTGGCTGCGAGCAGCCCGCTATAAAGGAGGCTGCCGTGGCTCCGCAGTTGTTCAGTTCCAGAGAGAGAATTAAAAGGAACAAAAGATCAACTGGGTCTCGAGTCGTTCTTTTCCACAACTTAACAGTTAGAAGAGATGACAAAACTAAAGATTACATTCAACCCAAAGACCTTTCTACTTGGAATGACAGAACCGACATGGAGCAAAAAACACCAGCATCTGATATCACATATCATCACAGTGGCAAGGATAGTCTTTGCCCAAAACTGGAAATCAACAATGATACCTGGCAATAACTAATAAAATCCACCAATGTGCAGAAATGGTTACACTAACCATGTTACTAAAAAATAAGGAACAGGGGGAGTTTTTTACAACTTGGAATATATGGTACAAATGGTTGTATAAAAAGGAAGTAAAGATGTTTAGTGAAACTGATTAAACAAACAATAAGGGAAAATGGAAATAAGGTTAAATGTATATATAGCTATGTATATATGTAAAGTAATATAATTAAATAAGTATTGTATTATAATTGTAATGCTAGCATAACAAAAAGTAAGGATTTAAGAAATAAGTTATAGATTTACTTATACATGACTTTAATTGACACTAATAGAAATGTACACTACTATGAAAACATTGCAAAAATGTGAGAACATGTTTATCTTTTTTTAAAATATATTCTTTTTTTTTCTTTTTTTGAAACTTTCAATAAACATTGTTAAAAAATAAAAAAAATAAATTAGGCTTTGTTTATATCTGGTGAGATGATGTATATCAGAGGTGTCAAATTGGCAGCCCATGGGCTGGATGCATCACCCTGGATGCAGGCCATACTCACCCAAGCTCCACAAAGGCAAAAAAGTCACAATACGTCATGTGACATCACGTGACATGATTGACTTTGACACCTGTGATCTATATCAGTGGTTGCCAACCAGCGGGCCAGGGACCACTGGTGGTCCGTGAGAAAGTGTTGGTGGTCCAGAGAAATATCACCCCCCCAAAGCAATTAATCCAGGCTGTGTGGGAACAAGGCTGCGCCACCCACATGGATCATGGGAGTACAAGGCTTGCATTGCTTGCATTGCAAACAATATGAGGTAGTGAGGGGAGAGGGGAAAGGGCGGGGGGGGGGGGAACTTGCCCCACGAGCCCCATGCTCTTTGCTTGGCTACCAGGCTGCTTCTTTCTGCTTCTTTCTTCTTCTGCTTTTGGCTGCATGGAAGGAAAGCAGCAAAAGTCTTTCTTTCTCTTCCCCAAACTCTGCCAGAAATGAGTCTTTGGGACCCTGCAAGGCATCCTGTGCCAAGAGGCTGTGCCAGCATGACAAGTCTCACAAAGACTCATTTCTGGTGGTGTTTGGAGGAGAGAAAGAAAGACTTTTGCTGCTTCTGCTGCTTTCCTGTATGAAGCCAAAAGTCTCTCCCCCTCCCCTGAGAACAGAGCTGGAAACGGTATAATGTGATCCCAAATAAAGAATGATTGATCGGTAGGAAAATGGGGTGGGGAATTTTCCTGCAAACTTTTTTTGAGATTTTCCCAGGGTCTCTGGTCCGCAGGATTTAAAATTATGAGTTGGTGGTCCCCGAGATCCAAAAGGTTGGTGACCCCTGATCTATATCACAAAAAGGGATGGGGGAAGGAAGGTCTGAGCCCCTCCTAATCATACATCTCTAAGGTCCATGGCCATAGCAGGAGCTACCAAGCTGATAACCCAAGCAGGAGGAGTGGCTAGAAGAGATCTAAAGGATTTCTAAGAGAGATTTGAGACCTCCACCCCATGGGTGCATCCATTCCAATATCACTTATTAAATGAGTAACATAAATATTTGAAAACAATTGCTCTTCATTCTTGAGATTTCAATTCTTTGCTTAAAAATGGAAAGCATCAGATTCCATGCACATGTACTTGAGGCAAACCTGTAACCTTAACTTGGCCCTATGATGCTGCTGATGGCATTTAATCTACTCTAGCTTGTCAATATTTCTTACCCAAATCATAATTTTTGATGATTCTCAAGTGCTTGAAAAACAAGTTAAGTGCTTGATGCTTTTCCAGAGTTCCAAACTGCATTTCCTTCTGAACTACTGTCAGAGAATTTATTGTATAAAAGGAAAGAACAGCATAACATGAGTCAGTGTGAATAAGCATCCTAAATGTCAAGATATGCAGTAAGCTCTGGTATTACACTTTACAGTTATTAAGCTGCAAATCACATATTAATACAGTGTATGCATTTGTGCTTTAGATATATGTGCTGTGGAATGCTGATTACAGCTTTGAGCATTCAGAATAATGGCCATTTTACATGTGAGCATCATACTTATTTCTCTACAGGGGAACCTCAAGCATCAGCCTCACTAAGCAAGGTAAAGTTACTTTGGATCCTTTGGATGTAGAGTTGACCTAGCCCCATTTCCTTCATGGTGCTCTTGCAAATACTACAGGGAAGGTCACTTTAGTTGCATGTGAATTCCATTCTGCAACTATTTTGTTTAGAAAGCTACAAGGAGGCCTGATTTGGCTTGTGTAGGATTTCATTAACTCTCTCTTTTATGCATTCCCACAAGTCCCAATCAGCACACCTGCTGAGAAGGCTGATCTAGCCTTGTGCTAATGCTCTTTCTACCACTTATGATTTATTTATTCATCAGATTTATACCCTGCCCTTTCTCCTGGAACTTAAAAGAGTATACATGGCATTCCTTCCTTCCATTTTCCCCATTGTGAATGATCAATGAATTTCCCTGGCTGACAGCCCACATGAACATGAGTCTCTCTAGTCCAGCACCTTTAGTATCAGTACATACTACTACAACATCTCTTTTAATAGTTTGTCTGACTACTAGCTTGATTCTTCCCTCTCTTAGTCCAATAACCTGTCTCACTGATGATGGTTGCCTTGTGCTTTGCTCATTTTTTGCTAGTCTTGTTGTAAACCGTTCAGTTAATGAGTCATAAACATTTGCATATATATGCGTATTTGTGCTGTAGCTGTAATCTTACAAAGAGATTTTGACATCTGTCAAAAATGGTGTAAATGTAGCCTTTGACTCTGGTCAGCATGGTTTTTCTCAGCCCTCCATGACTACGTGTAACTGCATTACTCTAGACTGGAATGTCAACTCTGGCTATGAAAATTTTGCTGTCCTGACTTCCTCTGAAGAAAATGAAATGAAAAAGGAACCCAGTCTTCAAGGCTTTTGTTGTGAATGAATAATGTCAAATAAAGTTATCTTGAGCTTGAAGTCAAGTGCAGGGTTCTGGCCCTGCACTTCTGATTGGCTGTTAATGGCAGGATCGGATTGGTCCGTTCAGGAGCATCTGATTGGCCATTAACAGGCCATTCCCATTGGTTAACGGAGCTAGCGCTCCAGGATTTCTATTGGTTGAATAGTTAATAAGTTGCCTATATAAGGAAGGCTATAGCAGCCCTCCAGTTTGAGCTGTCACACCATGTAAATAAAGAGTTTGAAGTTCACTATTTTTACCGGCTCGTCTCCATTATTCGCACCCATGCTCCAGACATAACAGCTTTCATGTTTGAACATATCCAGATCCATACCATCTTCTTATAAAAAGCCTGACAAGTTTGATAATATATTCTATATAATAATCCTGGGGTGGGGGTGGGGGGTAGACAACCCCAGATGGCTTTGTAGACGTATCTTGTGAGCTATTCATTAAGTAGATAGACAATCAAAGAGCTGAATATAGTTTTTCATACTGCTATCGGTATCTGCCATGAATAAGCCCCCAGGTTCTCTGGGTTGGAGCCCACTCAACTGCCTTGAATATTTTACCATATTCTCCTGAATTATTAACCATGTATGTCTGAGTTAATTTTATGTGTGTGTGTATGTGTGTAGGGTGAGTCTCTGGCATGATGACAGTAAGAGGTCTTGGAAGGCAACTAATATTGTAGGTCTGAGTTCCAGAAATAAAAGATGGCAATTCTGTGATGCAGAGGTAGTGATGTTCATGATGCAGTGTTGGTGAATGGAGGGAAAACAATTCCCAACATGATTATATATTAACAATCTAAATATCTTTTCCAAAGCCCTTATTGTCATCCTGCAAAATGCTTAATTGTGTGGTTTTTTTTTTATTGGTCCATTTTAAAAGGAAGAAGCTGTTCACCATTTTAATATCTTCAGTGTCCATTAAAAGCTAGTTGCTGGCTTGTGGTCATTCTCTTGTTCTTATTTATATTTAATCTTACTCCCATTTATTATTGTGCTTCTTGACTTCCAATATTAGAACATGTGGATCATTTGTATTTTTGGCAGTCAGAATAGCATCATTAACATAGAGCAAATTATGGGTCTTTTTTCCTTCAATTTTAAAATCAACTTCATCTTCTTCCAGTATGAGATATATATAACATATATATAACATATATATAACACATCACTTGAATAAATAAAGATCTTTGTCTTACTCTTTTTCTGGCATAGAATTAGACTGTTTGCAATGGTCCTTTGAGACTATGGCTTTTTGTCCAGTGGATATATAGATTTTGTATCAAGACAATGAGACGTTCTGGGATTCTCATTTTGCTAAAAACATTCTATAATTCGACATGAACAGCACAATCAAAAGCGTTTCTACAACCAATGAAGCACATTTTGACCTTTTTTGGGGGTTATTCCTTGACTTTTTCAATTACCCAGCATTCCTCAGCCATAAGGTATCTTGCTCTGTGGCCTTTTCTAAAGCCATCTTGAATATCTGAAATCTCCTTTTCCATGTAAGACTTTAATCTGTGTTGGATGATGTTTAGCATTTATTGTTAGCATGTGAAATTAAGGTTACTGTACAATACTTTGCATACTTTAAGTCTCATTTATTTTGCATTCATATATAGGTTGGCCTCTTACAAACTGTTGGCCACTGTGGTGTTCTCCAGATTTATTGCCACAGCTTGGATAAAACCTTTACTGATTTTTCTTATATCTTTGCCATATTTCCATGTTATTCCATAATTTCCCATAGCCTTCTAATTTGATAAAGAGCAAAGTGTTTATTTAATACCAATTTCTAATACTAAGGGTTCTTGTAAAAAGGGAATATTTTTAAGCTATTTTGGACATTGATACACCTATCTTATAGAATTTTGGAATATTCTTCCCATCCTTGTTTGTTCTTTGAATCAGTTACTATCTGCCTATTGCCTTGCTTTAGCATATCAATTTGAGGTTGAAATTTCCTTCTTAGTTAAATCTGTTGGAAGATTTTCCTTTTTTGTGTGTCTGCTTCCATCTTCAATATCGTTACAGATATCATTGTAACAGTACTTCTTGACTCTTACAACAACTCTTTGAAATTCTTTATTAAGCTTCTTGGCTTTGGCTTCTCTTATCTTCTTGGCAGTTTGTAGTTTGCTTTCTTCTGTTTCTTTGTCTTTGGCAGTCTATTTGAAGATTCATTCTTATCAGTTTCTTTGATTTCATTGCACAGTTTTGCTGGTTCCCTATGAATGTTCAGGACTTCAAAACAATTCCTGCTGATTTTCTTGAAAATGATGTATGTATGTATGTATGTACTATGTAAGTATGTATGTAAGTATGTATGTATGTATGTATATATGTATGTATGTATGTATGTACTGTGTTTGTCTGAAAATACAACCTACTCAGAAAATAAATTCTAGTTTGATTTTTACATGTGCCTTATTCAGTGCTCATCTTAAAAGGTTGTCCTCAAAGCCCAATTGATATTATTTGGTCATTGACTGCAATGTAGCAAGCAATGTTTTGCTATATCATTCGTGAATATGGAAACAATTCAATTCTTTCTTTGAGACTTGAGTAATAACAGCACAATCTGACTGAAAGCGCCCAATTCCTGTTCATTTTTTGGGCTGTCAATATGTAGTCAATTCATTTAATCCTTTATTTGTTGAGCTTTTCCACATTCATGTGTTTTATATTCCCATTGTAATCCTGTCTTTGCATCATTAGTACTTCAATTTTTTTCTCTGTAGAATGTTGAGTGCCAGCCAGCCTGAGGAGTTGGTTATCCAGTGCTACATGGTCAATAGTCAATCACATTACCTTTATTCTTTTGTTTTCCCCACCACTATCACCACTATGCATCTGATCAGAGAAGGGAGGATGTTTTTGAGAAAGATAAGGAAGAATGCTGAGGGTACATGGAAAATATTTTCTCCCAATAAGGTTGTTATGTATATGTAAAGAACGTAGTTGGATTGACAATATATAAACTACAAATGTATATGTTTGTAGCTTTAAGGAAAAATACTGTAATGTATTATGCTGTGTTCTGGTTAGTTAATTATGCTACACGTTGCCATAAGAGGGAGTTATAGATCATGGTTTAATTCTCTTTCTCTTTTTCACTGATGATCACTCTTGATACTGATACTGACTGACTACACACCGATACTGACTAACCCTGTTTATTTTGATATTCTGTTGATATCGAAGGTTATATGTTGTATTATGGTTTGATATTTGTCTGCTGGAAAAGACATGGAACCATTAAGAAGACTTTATGACTAGATGTAAGAAGACTTTATAACTGGATATTTCTGGACTGTTAAAAATATGTATGACATGGACTGTTTATTGGACTGTGCTATTTATTCAAGTAAACATTAATACAACTTGTTCAACTCTGTGTGGCTGTATATTTCTTCATAACTGTTCTCATAAACTGTTTTCCGTGTGCATATCCTTTTTATACAAGGGTTACTCTGCACATATCCTAACAAGGATTACTCAAGTTATGAAGGTCATTGTAGTTTCTCTATTATATCAAAAAACACCATT
This sequence comes from Hydrophis major, assembly GCA_033807585.1. Taxonomy (NCBI): domain Eukaryota; kingdom Metazoa; phylum Chordata; class Lepidosauria; order Squamata; family Elapidae; genus Hydrophis; species Hydrophis major. The sequence continues at coordinate 164,435,250 of CM066329.1, forward strand.
TGGGAAGCATGAGTATAGATCACTTTAAACAACAGCAGACAGTTTATTTCATTCTGCACAAGTATTGCATTTTACCAAGAAAATCACAGAGGTGAATAATTTTAAATGATTGACAATATAATGCCAAATGATGGGTACCCTTGAAAAATTGCATCTAGTCCTTAGAATTGTTAAGGTTTTTGTGATTAATAATTTGCAAAATTAAGAAATCTTCCCACAGCCTGGAAATCGATACTGAACGGCTAAAGGTTGGGTCAGCCTTCTATCCTTCCAAGGTCAGTAAAATGAAGAGGCAGATTGTTGGGGACAATATGCTGACTCTAAATTGCTTAGAGAGGTCTGTAAAGTATTATATAGCAATATATAAAGCAGTAAGTGCTACTGCTATCATCCGCTTTGTCAGGAAGACTAGTGATCAAATTTTCCATAGCACTTTGATACTAGATTGATAATAAAAATATAATTGTACTTAAGGAAATTCCAATTAGAATGCTATGAAAGAGAACAGTATTTTTTCTCTGTCAAGCATAAGTAGAAAAATATTACATTTAGATGGGATACTTGGAAGGGGTGATTTTTAATTTTAAACCAAGATATTTTTTAATGGAGTGACAATGACAGTTATTATTAACCAAATGCCACAACAGATATAAGTTACTGAAAATGATTCCATATAGGGCATTATGTGCATTGACTTTTCTAAAATGGTGGCCCAGCTGTGGGTTATAAATGTTTAATGTGGAAAATTATGAAATAAATGCTCTCCCCAAAAGAAGAAAATATGGAAAAGTTAAAACAAAATGTGATTTTTTTTATAAGAAATGCATATTAGAAAAAAGGTACCGTGTTTCTCACAAAATAAGGCCGGGCCTTTTTTTTTTTTTGACCCCTGAAAAAATGGCTAGGCCATCTTTTCGGGAGTGATTTAATTTCCTCACCCATATGCACGTACCTCACCCATATGCACGTACCTCACCGCAAGGCTGCTTTTATCAGCCAACGAAAGCTCCCTGAAGGCAGAGTCCCCAGCCGCTTCAGGGCATGCATGGCTGCCTGTGTCCCCTCATCTTTAGGCAGTCTCTTTCGGGTGATGGAAGCTCCCCAAGTGCAGTCACCAACCACTTCGATCGGCCGGTAGAAGTGGCCTCGGGGTGAGCGCACACACACACTCCCCTTGCTGCGATGCCACTTCTATCGGCTGAAAAAAGCTCCCTGAAGGCAGAGTCCCCAGCCACTTCAGGGCATGGCGTGTCTGCCCATGTCCCCTCTTTCGGGCGATGGAAGCTCCCCAAGTGCAGTTATCAGCCACTTCTACCGGCTGATCAAAGTGGCTGGTGACTGCCCTTGGGGAGCTTCCATCACCAGAAAGAGACTGCCTAAAGGCGAGGGGACATGGGCAGACATGCCATGCCCTGAAGCGGCTGGGGACTCTGCCTTTGGGGAGCTTCTATCAGCTATCAGGGTATTCTAGCCTAGGCTACCTGCAGGGCACTCCTAAAGGCAAATTTTCTCCCCACCTCTCCACCCTTCCCCCAATTTCTCTTCACCTCGTGTAGTTCTAATGAACAATGTGAGAAGTGGCGGGGAAATGCATGGTTTAAATAGGCCTAAATTTTGGAGGCAGGGCTTAATTTCGCCTCATGCCTAGAAATCATGCTGGGCCTTCCTATTGGTGGAGGCTGTATTGGTGGAGAAACATGGTATAAAATATTTGAGTAAAAAAAATGGGCAAATACTTTATTTCAGCTGAAATTAAAAAAAACAATGGAGTAGTATTGTATATAAATCCCCAACTGTATGCAAAACTTACATTGATTGATGATTGTAGCAAAGATCTTATTGTAGAAATTAATTTACTGTGCAATAAGGCTTTGATGCTGGGAATTTATGCCCCAAATTAAGTAAAAAGTAAAAAAGCATTAAGTAAAAAATATTGGATTTTATGTTTGAAAATTGGTGTCTCCTGGGAGATGGAACGGAGTGATTGCTCCAGAAAAAGATAGAACTTCTGAGAAAAATATTAAAAATACACAAGTTAAATTACCAATTATCAAAACTCTTTTTTAATTTAATGATAATTTGGAACATTGGTGCATGGAGATATAAACATATATTCTCAAAAGAATACATTTTTTTTTTGAAAGATATAGATCTTTTTCAAGGTAGATATGATTTGGTTTCTAAGACTTTGGCTATTAATGTTTTAAAATGGAAACATTACCAAAGACTTTTTTAGATCACAGTCCAGTAAGTTTAACTTTTAAAAAGAAAAAAAATGGCTCTTTTAGGTAGAGATTGAATATTGCTATAAAAGGAAATGGTAGTGAAGGATTGCAAAAAGAAGTTAAAATATTTTTTAAGAATAATCTTAATAAAGGTAAGAATTATTTTGAATGCTAGGAAAGGTTTTGTAATAGGATACTTTATACAATATAATAGTGAACTTGAAAAGAAAAGGCAAGAGAAAATACAAATGATTTTAGATGAGATTAAAAAAATGGAAGCATTTCAAACTCCCCTAGGGATGACAATTATTACTTATCAAATTAAGTTTATATATAGGCAATTACCTACATTAATAGTGAGAGAGATGGAAATAAAGATGAATTATGCACAAAAAGTCTTGAATTTGCCAATAAATTGGGGAAATGTTTACCATGTAAATAGTGAAAAGAAAAAGAAAAGAAAGTAATATTAAAATTAAAAGAAGAAAATATTGAAATAACAGATAATGCAAAAATGTAAAAAATGTTTTATTAATATTATTCTGCTTTCTATAAAGGTCAATAAATTTTCCTAGAAAAATGGATAAATATTTACATAAACAGAATTTACCAAAGATTACAGAAAATCAGAGGCAAATTTTCAATGGACCTATAACAATAAGGGAAATATCTGACACTATTAAAAAGAATAAAGCAGGAAAGGCATTTGGCTGTCAGCTTCTTATTATAAATGTTTTCAGAATGAGCTTTTACAAATATTACAACAAACAGGGAATATTATTTTACAGAATGGAAAGATTCCTGATCGCTGAAAAGAAACAAATATAGTTTTAATAGCTAAAGAGATTCTAGACATAACTTTAACAAGAAATTATCATCAAATATCATTATTGAATAATGACTATAAATTATTTAGAATAATTTTGGCTTTGACTTTATGATGACTATCAATGTAAGCTTTTATCTAAAAGACAATTAAAAGGTAATGTTAGAAATGTTTTGCTTATTCTGGAGTATTTTGATCAACAGAATGAAAAGCAAGCTGCACTGTTGTGTATGTACCATAGTTAATAAAGTATGAGCTTGAGGTAAAGTGCAGGGTTCTGGCCCTGCACTTCTGATTGGCTGTTAGGCGGCCAGATCGGATTGGTTAGTTCTGAGGAATCCGATTGGCCCTTAACAGAGGATTCTTATTGGTTAAAAAAGCTAGCGTTCATAGCTCACTATTGGACAATTCTTACAAGGGTTGCCTATATAAGGCAGAGTTCACTGTTGTTGTTTTAAGAAGTCACTATGCTAATAAAGAGCTGAAAGTCACTATTCAGAGGCTGTCTCCATTTACTCCGACCCATGTCCAAGTACTTCACACTGGCGACGAGGATGGGATGTGGAGACGTCTGAACTGAAGAAGCCAGGAAGCAATACCGAGCACGTGATAGACGATGCCAACAACGGAACCATGTCCGGCGGCATCATACCACCTGCTCCATTCGATCCAAACCAAGAGCATTGGGAACCCTACATGGATCGCTTCCAAATGTTTCTCGAGACGAATAACTTGAAGGACGCCACACCAGCAAAGAAGCGGGCACTGTTCCTGACTCATTGCAGCCCAGCTGTATTTAAGATGGCTAAAGCACTCACCAAACCTCGAGAAGTGAAAGCCATGAGCTGGGACGACCTCAAACCCATCCTGAGAGACCATTATGCACCAACCGTGCCTACACTCGTGAGACGCCACGAGTTTTATCAAAGAAACCAACGAAAAGGGGAGAGCGTGGCCGATTTCATGGCGGACCTTCGAAATTTAGGGGGTCTCTGCGGGTTCGCAGATTTAGAAGAGGCACTAAGAGATCGAGTAATTCTGGGATTAGATGCATTAGGCGTGCAAAGCAAGCTGATGGCGAAAGGCGACATCAGCCTTGCTGACGCCATCGCCGAAGCCACGGCTGCGGAGGCGACTAAAAAGTCAGCTGCACAACTACGGCGAAGCCGCACTCTGGCAACACCACCGACCAGCGAAATCTTACCCAACTCAGAAGGGCAGCTCTCGACAACGCACCACGAGGACCTCTCTTTGTCATCAGACAGCGACAAAGAAGGGGTCCATCGACTGCGGTCCAACCGGGACTCTCGCCCGAAGCCATTACGCCCTTGTGCTGGCTGTGGAGCAAACCATGCCAGGGCGGAATGCAAATTCCGCAATGCACTTTGCCATGAATGCGGTAAACAAGGCCACATCAGCCGGGTCTGCCGCAGCTTACCAGGACCCAGCCAGGCCTCAAAAGGGGCTAACTATCGCCAATCGACAGGAAACCGTCCTGTAAGGCGAGAGCCAGTAAACCACTCCTACAGAAATCGAGCTTTGCAAAAAGAAGAGGCTCACCATACTATCACTATAGTCACGCCTCAGTTTTGGACACTAAGAAAATCCAAGTCACGGTAGCCATCGAGAACCAGCCTTGCCACATGGAGGTCGACTCGGGATCGTCCCTCTCGATGGTGTCTTGGAAGACACTAAAGCAGCTCATCCCCACAATTCAACGCCAAGATCTCCAATTTCAATGCCTCATCCTCAAGGACTACCAAGGAAATCGAATCCCCGTTGTCGGGTCCTGCCGAGTCCGAGTCTCCTTCAAGAAGCATACAGCGTACTTACCTCTAACGATCATCGATAGAGATAGGCCTAGTCTATTGGGCCTCCAGTGGTTCGCGCCACTCGGCATTGAAGTGGCCGGCGTGAACTGAGTCGGTGGTTATGAGTGGGAGGAAGACCTTATCTCTGAGTTCAGCGACGTCTTCGCGGACAGCTTAGGCGAGTATAAGGGGACCCCAATCTCATTTAGTCTAGATCAAAAGGTAGCACCCATTCGCTTGAAGCCCCATCGAGTTCCATTCGCTCTTAAAGCAAAGATCGACGAACAACTCGACAAACTAATTGCTCAAGGGGTGTTGAAGCCCATCGATCACTCTCCATGGGAAACCCCTATTGTAACACCCATTAAGCCAGACGGGTCAATTCGAATTTGTGGGGACTACCGGACCACTTTAAACCACGCCCTACAGCAGAATGCGTATCCAGTTCCAGTGGTGCAGCACCTCCTCCATTCCTTGGGGGGCGGAAAGGTTTTCGCTAAATTAGATTTAGCTCAAGCTTATCAACAACTTTGAAAAAACGGCCCAAGCCCAAACAATTGTAACGCACAGAGGTGCCTTTTAATGTACCCGATTGCAATTTGGAGTTAGTGTAGCCCCGGGGATCTTCCAGAGCCTCATGGAAAGGGAATCAAGGTCGTGGTTCCTTATTTTGATGATGTACTAATTGCAGCCTCTACCAAAAAAATCTTGCAGGATCGTTTGAAATGCGTTCTTAAAAAATTCCAAGAGGCTGGTCTTAAGGTGAAAAAAAATAAATGTCACTTATATACTGACAATGTTGAGTTTCTAGGATACCGAATTGATAGCCAGGGCATTCATCCTACCGAGAGTAAATTAAAAGCGATCAAAAACGCTCCCAGGCCACGCAACAAGGCCAATCTCCAGGCGTTCTTAGGCCTCATTAATTTCTATAATGTGTTTTTACCGCTGTCGCTGAACCGTTACACCGATTATTAGATAAGAAAGCATTGTGGGTGTGGGGTTACCAGGAAGAGCAAGCATTCCGGAATGTTAAAAAACTGCTCACATCTGACTCTGTACTTATGCAGTATAACGAGACTTTGCCGTTAGTTATAACATGCGATGCATCGCCTTTCGGGGTGGGCGCCATTTTGAGCCATGTACTGCCTAATGGGAATGAAGCCCCTGTTGCATACTTTTCGAAGACTCTTTCACAAGCAGAGTGGAACAATGGACAAATTGATAAAGAAGCTCTCGCAATCGTTTCAGTTGTAAAGAAATTTCATGAATATGTGTATGGAAGGACATTTACCATTATAACTGACCACAAACCGTTGTTAGGGATAATAGCCAGGGACAAGCCAACCCCCTACATATTATCCCCTAGAATGACCCGATGGTCAGAATTCCTAGCTGCTTATAATTATCGCCTGCAATATCGCCCGGGGAAAGCCATTCCCCACGCCGATGCATTAAGCCGAACACTGCTTCCAGAGACTCTCGACAATCCGGCACCAACGGCAACTACGTTGCAGATCGAAACACTCAACTCGCCGCCTATGACTGCCCGAGACATCGCGAGAGAAACCAAACGAGACCACACCCTAGCTCGAGTCCTAGGCTGGGTAGAACGCGGATGGCCACTGGACCAAGTACCAGATGACTTCGCACCATTTAAATCTCGACAGACTGAACTTTTCCCCCCAAAAGGCTGTATCATCTATCGTCCCAGAATGACTCCGGAAGACGCTGCTACAAGTTCTGCACGAGGGCCACCCCGGCATCGTGTGGATGAAAGCGCTTGCACGAAGCTACGCATGGTGGACGGGCATGGACCGGCAAATTGAGCAGTGGGTCAAAGCGTGTGCCAATTGCCAACAAGTCAGCAACGCCCCACCAAAGGCCATGCCTACTGAATGGGAGACGCCACGTGGACCCTGGTTCAGAATCCACCTGGATTTCGCGGGGCCAACCAAGGGCTATACCTTCCTGCTGACAGTCGACGCATACTCCAATTGGTTAGAAATTCATCGTATGACGGCTACAACTTCCGAGGCAGTGATCAAGATCCTAAACAGACTCTTTGCAACCCACGGATTACCTGATGTCCTGGTGTCTGATAACGGGCCACAGTTTACAGCACTAATGTTCGAGCAGTACCTCGCTGACCGCAGCATCCGCCATGAGCTCACCTCGCCTGTGCACCCTGCGACCAATGGCCGAGCGGAACGCATGGTCCAATTTGTTAAAAAGACTTTGCAAAAAGTGGACTATGACAATACCGATGACAAGGTCAACCAAATTCTCTTTTTGCAACACATAACTCCACATAGCGTCACCGGCAGAACTCCGCCGAACTACTGATGGGATGAAGACTCCGCTCCCACCTCGACCGGTTGCACCCTGCTTACGAACTGGAAAAGCCAATAGGATCCAGTGGCCGCTGTCACACCTTCCAGGTAGGAGACCTCGTTTATGCACAAAACTTATCGGGTGATCCGTTATGGATAGAGGCAACAGTAGTACGAGTGACCGGCCCCAAATCCTACGTAGTGAAATGCTATGACAATAGACTGTGGAAACAGCATATTGACCAATTACGGTCACGACTCCCAACGGCCAGTCAACTACTCCCCCATGACCAAACCGAGGGGGGGGGGAGGTACAGAAGAAGATGACGTTCCAGGGAACCTGTTCGAAGGGAGTGACGAACTAAGTGATACTCAGGAAATGGAGCAGGAAGGAGAATCGTTTGCACTGCAAGAAATTGCACCTGAGCAAATAGCAGATCCACTGCCAAACAACAATCTACCTCAACAGGATTGCAACCAACCAGTTCAACGAAAATCCGAAAGACTTAAAAGACAACCGTCCTATTTAAAGGACTATATAACTACACCATAATTAAGAAGCCAGGGGGAAGGGGTGTTGTGTATGTATCATAGTTAATAAAGTATGAGCTTGAGGTAAAGTGCAGGGTTCTGGCCCTGCACTTCTGATTGGCTGTTAGGCAGCCAGATCGGATTGGTTAGTTCTGAGGAATCCAATTGGCCCTTAACAGAGGATTCTTATTGGTTAAAAGAGCTAGCGTTCATAGCTCACTATTGGACAATTCTTACAAGGGTTGCCTATATAAGGCAGAGTTCACTGTTGTTGTTTTGAGAAGTCACTATGTCCAAGTACTTAACATGCACTGATACCACTGGGTGCAGAGAAGACTTTAGACAATTTGAATTGGGTGTTCTTGTTTGGATTCCTAGAATTTATGAGTCTAGGAAATAATTTTAATAAATGGTACAATTCATTTATAGTTCACAGAAAGCAGAAATGATTGTTAGTGAAGAATTAATAAAATATTTTAATGTGCTTCATAATAAAACATTCATAAAACAAGACAAGGATGCTCACTGTCTCCATTAAAGAAAAGACTGCATCTGGATTCATTGATGACTGTCATGGACTTTTTGTGTAAAAATGAAACAATGAATTTGTGATTTATAATTTTAATATTTAGACAGGGTAGATTATAAAAAGAGAGTCAAAATGTAACTTTAAAGAGAGTGATTGAAAGATAATATATTTATAACTTCTGGAAAGAATATCAGAAACTACTTCTTTATATCTTTATACCTTTGTTTATATCTGCCTTTTTATTATCTTTTCTTATTGCATTTTTAATTTTTTTAAATGTTGTTTTATATATATGTATGTATGAAGAGGATAAATGTATAGGATAGCCTTTCTTTTGTTGTTTTGTTGTTGTTTTTGTGTTCTTATTTAGTTTGTATTCTTATTGCTTTTTAAACTTTCAATTATATGTATATAAGAATATATATATGTTTTCTTAAGTTTTCTCGGGTACTTATATGTATGGTATTCAGCTTTGTTCGGGTATTTTCCCATGTCGTTATAGTTGTGCTTTTAAGGTTGTAGCAACGTTTCGGCAGAATCTCATCTGCCATCATCAGGCTTCTGTATAGTGTTCGTCTATGAGTCAGACTTTTACAGTTGTTTCTGTTTTAAATTTGGTGCTAGCCTACTGCTGTGCCAGAATGGTTTTTTCTTTATCCTGCTTGGTTGGGAGTCTTGGTCTGTGTTTATTGGTCTTGGAGTTTTCTGTGTTCTGCTTGATTGGTGTTTCTAATATCTTCTGTCTGTTTTGTAGCTTTTTTTTTGGTCTTGATTCGTTGGCAACATTGTGTTTCCTGTATTGGAGGCTTTTAGTGCGGCTTGCCTCCGAGTAAACAGATGGCTGTCATTTATTAGGAAGCTAGGTTTCATCTGGGTGCCTGGTTGGGGTGTGTTTGAGCTGGAGGTATTGTGGGATGTGTGTTTGTGCCCTCAAATTCCTATGCAGCTGCAGAGACAACAATGCAACACTGACCTGCTTCAAATTAACATTTCATCACAGCACAGCAGCTACTAAACGTATCCTGAAAAGAACTGAAATAGCTCTACTCAGGAACAAGCTCCACAGAACGAGATTCCAACTTGATCAGTTAAACAAAGATCTGCTAACCCTACACCTGGAATTGAGCAACAAAATCCACCCTTTACTTTGTGACAAGATAAAACAACTTACAACTTGGAGAACTGAAACTGAAACCACTTACAAAAATGACAAACTCCTGAAGAAACTAAAGATATTAGAACATGACAAGAAAGCCCCTACAACTCACAACAACACCTGAAACAATTAATTCCAACAGAGAACTCACCAAAACAGAAACAGATGTCCTAACCAAAGGATTCAATTATGCTATAGCACTCAAAAAATCCCCACAGAATCCATCATATGTGGAGTGGAATCCAGCCTAACTAAATTAAATACAGATGAAGCTGATAGAATAAGACACCAAGTCACTAACATCCTATGCACAAGCAAACCACCCAAAAGCAACTTGCACAAAGAGGAATTAAAAGCCCTGCAAGCCCTAAGGAACAGCAGCATAATCATACTTCCAGCAGATAAAGGTAATGCCACAGTAGTAATGGATAGAAAAGACTATGAAACAAAATTGACGGACCTATTCCAAGACTCCACATACAAACCCATAAACACGGACCCAACCACATATCTGGAAAAAATAACCAAGAAGAAAATTATAACCAGCCACATGAGCAGAGATCCAACAGATGATCATCCCAAGAGAAAAATCTTCCAGATGCCCCAAACTATACGGCCTCCCAAAAATACACAGAGAAGGCCCATGGTCTCAGACCCATCATCAGCTCCAGAGGAGCACCACTGCAAAACCTAGCCAAATACCAAGCAAAGCAGCTACAGCCCCATGCTGAAGCAGTAGCTTCACATGTACAAAACTCATACCACCTCTTGGAAATGATCAAAGATCTACACGTGGAACAAGAAGATCTGCTTGTAAGTTTTGACATGGTTTCACTATTCACTCAAGTCCCGATAAAAGAAACCCTACAAATCATCAAAAATAAATACCACCCACCCAAACACCTCATGGAACTAGCAGAACACTGCTTAACTAGCACATATTTCATATACAAAGGACAAAGATACAAGCAAATTGAAGGAGCCCCTATGGGATCACCACTGTCACCCATCATTGCAAACCTGTTCACGGAAGAATTCGAATCCAGAGCTCTAGCCAATGCCACCCACAAACCCAAACTATGGTTAAGATACATCAATGACACATTTGTTATTTGGCCCCATGGAAAAGAAAACCTAAAGAATTTCCTAACACACCTAAACAGCACACCCCCCAAAATCAAGTTCACCATGGAAACGGAAACAAACAAACAACTACCATTCCTAGATGTACTAATCTACAAAACAGATGGCACACTAGGACACACCATATACCAGAAGAAAACACATACCAACCGCTACCTCAACACCCAATCCCACCACCACCCAACACAGATAAACTCCGTGGCCAAAACACTAATTGCCAGAACCAAACACCTGGCAGACAAGACACACATAAAGACTGAACTATGCACCCTGACTAAAGAACTGACAGCCAACGGCTTCCACAAAAGCAAAACCACACTGGCCTGATCCACACTGAGACATAATGGAGACTTAGAAGATGAACAGACCTAGGGAACAGCTGTCCTGCCCTACATAAGAGGTACCCCACCTGATAAACAGGGCATAAACAGATCTATGAATAGACCTATGGAACAGCTGTTCTGCCCTACAAAGATGAACAGACCTATGGAACAGCTGTCCTGCCCTACATAAGAGGTACTGCAGACAAAATCAGCAAGATACTACAAAGGCATCACATCAAGACTGCCTTCAAAACAGACAGAAAAATAGCAGCCATCCTTAGAAACCCCAAAGATAAAATTGACTTGGAAAACCAAGGCATATACGAAGTCCCCTGTGCATCATGCCTGACCACATACATTGGACAGACCAATAGAAGAATAAGTACCCGCCTGGATGAACACAAAAATGCAGTAAAAAAGCTGGAACACACTTCCTGACTAGTCCAACACATGAAAGCCATAGGTCATAGCATCAACTTCAATGGCACCAAAACCCTAGTCACTATAGAAAACCCCAGCCACAGAATTATCAGAGAAGCCATAGAGATTGAAAAAAGACCTGAAAGCATGAATAGAAAGCTGTCAATCATTTGGAAGCCTGCATTCTCAAACAAAAAAATCTCCACACCCCAAGCCAGGCAAACACCTGGGCACAAACAGATCCCCCCAATATCTCCAGTTCAAACACACCCCAACCAGGCACCCAGATGAAACCTAGCTTCCTAACAAATGATAGCCGTCCATTTACTCGGAGCCAAGCTGCATTAAAAGCCTCCAATACAGGAACACAATGTTGCCAGCCAATCTGGACACAAAAAAAGCCACAAAACAGACAGAAGATATTAGAAACATCAATCAAGCAGAACACAGCAAACTCCAAGACCAATAAACACAGACCAAGACTCCCAACCAAGCAGGATGAAGAAAAAACCATTCTGGCACAGCAGTAGGCTAGCCCCAAATTTAAAACTGAAACAACTGTAAAAGTCTGACTCACAGACGAACACAATACAGAAGCCTGATGGTGGCATATGAGATTCTGCCGAAATGTTGCTACAACTTTAAAAGCACAACTATAATGACATGGGAAAATACCCGAACAAAGCTGAATACCATACATGTAAGTACCTGCGAAAACTTAAGAATATATATATATATTATAATATAATATATATATATTTATATTATTATATATATATATATATATATATATATATATATATATATATATATATATATATATATATATATATATATAATTAATATATAACTTATATAATATATAATAATATAATATATATATAACATACATACTTACATATACATATACATACATACATATACATATACATACATACATATGATGAAGAGGATAAATGTATAGGATAGCCTTTCTTAACTGAGTTCTGCATTACTTTAGGATTCTGTGAGAGATTTTGATTAAAAATGAAATCAATATTTGTGTGTTTTGTAACTTTGTATATCATGCAATCTTAAATGGAAAGTTTTACATGTCGCAACTCAATTGCTGCAGTTGCCTGAGACCTAAAAATTATTTCAAGTGTTCTACCAGAGTTAAAAAATGTTGAGAAAGGCTGATATAAAATAGCTATAGCTCTGGTCATGGATAAGTAATTGATAAAGACAAATAGGAAAAAAGGATTTGGGGTAGTGCACTATAAGAGACAGAGATAGAACCAAAGCTACCAGGTGTCATCCAAACCAGAGATCAAATGGCCCGCACCAACTGCTACTCTCTGCTGCAAATTTATCACCTGCCACCAGCAATGATGAAATAAAATTACCTACCATAATTCTATATATGGGTTCTATGACATCTGAAGTTTGGCTTTCTCTTAATTAAAGCTTTAATATATTGGTTCTTGTCTGATATTAAATAAAGACAGGACTTTTTGTATCAGATATAAACTCTTGTTTAATCTGCATTCTGACTCATGTTTCTTATTTTACTGACTATCATTGTTACCCATTGAATGTTGATTTTAATGGTGTTAATGGAGATTCTCAGGCATCCAGATCATGATTGTCCCAAAAGTGCTTTTTCAAGAAGCAACTGGACTTTCTGATTTTTCTTTGAAGATGTTTCGCTTCTCATCCAAGAGGCTTCTTCAGCTCTGAAAAAGTTCTGAAAAAGCTTCTTGGATGAGAAGGGAAATATCTTCAAAAAGAAACATCAGAAAATACAGTTGCCCCTTGAACAAGCACCTTTTGGATTTTAATGGTGATTGTATTATTTTATTATTTTACAGGCAGCAATAATATTACTTTGAAAATTTTGCTCAATTAGATATAGCTTGTACATTTCTTGTTCATGTTTTTCTTATTTCTGGGTGTTTTTTTTTCTGACTTGTGCTTTCAAATTTCTTTTTTTTAAAAGAAATGGGGAGGAGGAGTAAAATTACTTACCGGTCTGGTAAGCTTGCATGTGGAATGGCAAGAAAAACAAAATTCCTTGAGCTGGCCCAATATGTCATATGGCTCCATGACTTATGCAAAGTTTTTTGATACTTGCATTTTTTTTTAAATAGGAGAGGTTTGAGTACTAAACCCTATCTCTTTGGAAAAGATGGGTACTTTGGAAATGTTAATGTCAAAATTTGTGTTAGCTTCAAAAACTGATATAGCAGTGGGGGAGAAGGCGGAGCTTCGTTCCGGCGATACAGCTGCGATCTCGGGGCTCTGAGATCGTAGCCGATATTTTCGTCCCTGGTCGGTCCTAACGGACCTAAACCGTCCCGTAGAGACCGTGATCGTGAAGGGCACTGTTCCAGGATCCCAGAGATATCGCAAAATCTCTGGTTTGATCCGGAAGAAGCCCTTTTGCTGGCGGCGGAGAGGCAGCCTCCATAGCTGCTGAAGTCAGGACAGCTCCGGAAAGAAAGTGATTGGAGTGAAGTGTGTCGGCTGGGTGAGAAAAACTCTTTGGTGTTGTAAATTCGCTGAGGTTGGAAAGTTCATTCTGAAGAGAGAAGAAAGTTGTGAGGTTTTTTTTTTTTGACTGAAATTGTCTGAGCGGCGTTTTTTAAAGTGATGTCAAATTGAGGCTTGGGGTGTTTTTTTTTTTTCTTTCAATATTTTTTGGGAAAAATTTTACTGTGACTTTGTAGGTAACCGGATTGAATTTTCTCTTATATATATTTTTATGCTCCCTTTGATTTTTTAACTTTCTTTAGGATAGAGGCTCCCTTTGGTTATTTTTTCTTTTTTTTTTCTGTATATATTATTCCTTTTTTCCGGCTGGGGGGGAGAAAGAGCATTAAGAAACTTTGTAACACTGCCAACTAGAGGCTTGAAAGTATTTTATTTGAATTGGAGAGAATTGCAAAAAGACCTCATCTCAAGGACATTTTAACGTGATAAGATAGAGGGAGAGCACAGCAAAATATTATTGCAGGTGCTTTCCTGGACTGTTATCAACAACACTTGAGGTTTGGCTTTGAAGCTGCTGGAGAAGAGAGTCATAACAAGAGCCTTGGATAAATAACAAAGTGCAGTGTGTCTTCTTATATATACCCCATTCGCTAGCCTTTTTCTAAATTTCAATTCTAGTAATATTTTTATTTTTGCCTTTTATTTTAAAGGGAAAGCCTCAGAGTTTTTTCTTTTTTCTTCTTTATTTTTCTTTTCTTTTTTATTGGGACTTTTTTGCTTTTCCTATTTATGTTTTTGGACTACTTTGTTGTTGTGGTTGTTTTTTTTTTTTTTTGGATTATTGAGACTTTTTAATTGGATTAAGGTGTGAAGAATCTGAAGGAACTTTTTGTTTTTTCTCTTTTTGCTTTTTCTTTTTTCTTTTTTCTTTTGCTCTTAATCAATATTATTATTTTTGGATTTGTTTGTTTTTTCCTTTCTATTTTTTCCTTTTTTATGGTGGACTATCTCGTAATTGGATTAGGGTCTAGAAGAACCTGAAGATCTTTCTTCTTCCTTTTTTCCTGTTTCTTCTTTGGTTTCGTGTCTTTTACTATTGGAGTTCTCCATTTTGGATTATAATTGGCTGCTCTACCAGTTGGATTAAAAGTCAAGAAGAATTTGAAGTTTTGGAAACATTGAAATGAGCAGGAAACCAATACCATCTGGCATTTCTGCTTCTACCTCTGCTTCCCCACCAGCTGGAGGACAACGTTTAATTCAGACAATGTTGAAGCAAGATAAGGAACAAGAAAAAGTAACTTTACAGATGATTATGCAAGGAATCCAAGATCTCAAGACAAAATCAGATATCATTGAACAAAGAACAGGAAATATTGAACAAAGAACAGAAAATATTGAACAAAGAATAGAAAATATTGAACAAAGAACAGAAAATATTGAACAAAGAATAGAGAAGACTGATGAAAAAGTGGAAAATATTAAACAAATGATGGTTAAATATGAGGAGAGATTGCAAAAAATTGAGGAAGAAGGAAAACAAAGAGAGAAGAAGATTGGAAATATTGACAGCAGACTAACAGCGGTTGAACAAGAAAAAGGTGGGATGTTGAGGTGGGAGATGGAAAGGTCAGAATTTTACCTCAGATTTCAAAATATAGAAGAGGAAAAAGGAGAAAATTTGGCAGCGGTAATGATAGAAATTTTGGCAGATGCTTTGGAAATTACAGAGGAAAAGATGATGGATGGAATAGATGAGATATATCGAGTCTATACAAGATATGCGATGAGAAATAAATTACCCAAGGAAGTCCATATTAGATTTACCAAAAAATCCATTAAAACGCAAATATTACAAGTAGTAAGAGAGAAAACACTGAAATATAAGGGTAAAGAGGTTGTGGTTTTAAAACAAATACCCAGAAGAGTGAGAGAGATGAGAAGAGAATATCGATTTCTGACCAAAATACTATTGGAAAACGAAGTGAATTATAGATGGCTGATTCCAGAAGGACTAATGTTTAGGTGGCAAGAGCAGAGATATAGAATTGATTCAATTGAGAAAGCAGAACTTTTCCATGCAGAATTCTTTGGAGGAAGAAGAGAGGAAGCAGAGAAAGAGGCTTTATCAATTGAGTTTCAAGATGAACAACTGGAGACTGAAAAAGAGAAAGGAGCAGCAGGGGGACAGATGGATAATAAAGAACAGCGTGAAGTGAGATCCACGAGAGCTGTTAGACCTAAATATAAAGCATAATCATGGAAGAAAAAAAACTGATTACAATGAATATAAATGGACTTAATTCAGCTGTTAAAAGAAGGAAAACTTTTCATAAATTAGAGAAATTAAAATTTGATATAATTTGTTTACAAGAAGTTCACATTAAAAAACAACATGAACAATTGTTATTACAGCCAAAATTGGGGAAAATATTTACTTCTTTGACTCAATGTAAGAAAAGAGGTGTGGTTTTATACATTAAAGAGGCTATTCCAGCAAAATTGATTTACACGGATGAAGATGGAAGAGTATTAATGGTAGAAATAATGGACAATAATATAAAAATACTCTTGATTGCAATTTATGCTCCGAACGATAAACAAGAAGAGTTTTATAAAAAGCTACACATGAAAATAATTGGACTGGACTATGTTAATATAATTATGATGGGAGATTTTAATGGAATTGTGGACAATAAACTGGACTATATAGCAACAACAACAAAGCAAAATAGAAAGGCTCTCCCTAAGTCTTTTTTTAAAATGACAGATGAATTAACTTTAAAAGATATTTGGAGAGAAAGAAATGTTAAAGCTAAACAATATACTTTTTATTCAAATAGACATTTATCATGGTCCAGATTAGATATGATTTGGATCTCAACAGAACTAATATCTAATATTAAAGAAACAAATATTGAAACAAGTACTTGGGCAGATCATAGCCCAATGATAATTAAATGGAAGGGACAAAAAAAAAGATCGAGATGGACATTAAATAATACTATTTTAAAGGAGAAAGATTTTACACAATGGATGGAGAAGGAATTGGCTTTTTTCTTCAGAGAAAATAAAAAAGAAGATACTTCAACGCAAAATGTGTGGGATACAATGAAGGCATACGCTAGAGGTTTGATAATAGATTATACAAGAAAAAAGAATATTAGGAAAAGGCAAGCTTCTAAGGCCTTGGAAGATGAGTATAAAATTCTTGAAAAAGAATTACAGAAAATGCCACAGAAAAAGGATATTAAATTGAAGCTGGATGTAATCAAACATAAAATGGAATTAATAGAGAAAGAAGAACTGGCACAGAAAATTAGAAACTCTAAACAGAATTATTTTGAAGATGCAAATAAACCAGGTAGATGGCTAGCATATAAATTGAGAAAAGAGAAGGAATCAAGAAAAATATTGAAGTTAATAGATGAACAAGGCCAAGTTTGTTATGGGAATAAGGAGAAAAAAGAAATTATTCGAGATTTTTATGGGCAACTATATAAACAAGAGAATATTGATGAAGAAAAAGTCAAACAGTATTTACAGGAAGCTAATTTACCAAAGATACCTAAAGAGACTGAAGAAATGCTAGAAAGCAATATAACAATGATGGAACTAAATGAAGCATTTAAGAGACAAAATAATGGGAAAGCACCGGGTCCAGATGGGCTTCCAGTAGAATTTTATAAAACATTTCAAGAATTATTGAGCATCCCATTGTTAGAAGTTATGAATGAAGTTATGTTAAAAAAGATGATACCTAAAACATGGTCAGAGGCTTATATTACACTCATACCAAAGGAAGAGACTGACCCATTGCAAATTAAGAATTATAGACCTATTTCTTTATTGAATGCAGACTATAAAATCTTTGCTTCAATCTTAGCAGAAAGACTTAAAAAATATTTAAATAATTTTATTCACTCAGATCAAAATGGATTTCTGCCAAAGAGACAAATTAGAGACAATATGAGAGTAATCTTGGACACTTTGGAATATTATGAGGCTCATCCTGAAAAGCAAATGGCTTTGATATTCCTAGATGCTCAAAAAGCATTCGACAACGTGAACTGGAGATTTATGTTATTATTATTGGAGCAGATGGGTTTCGCTAAAAAATTTATTCAAGCAATAGAAGCTATATATAATAAACAGACAGCAAGGGTAATGATGGAGGGGGAACTTACAGATTTTATTAATATAAGGAAAGGCACAAGACAAGGATGCCCCCTATCTCCTTTGCTATTTGTGTTGACCTTGGAAGTGTTGAATAGAAATATTAGGGATGATAAAAGCATAAAAGGAATGAAAATTAAGAAGGAAGAATTCAAGCTACAAGCTTTTGCTGATGATTTAGCTTTTATTTTGGAAGATCCGCTAGAAACAGCTCCAAAGTTACTGGAAAGGATAGAGACATATGGAGAGGTGGCTGGTTTGAAAATAAATAAAGACAAAACAAAGATTTTGACAAAGAATATGCTATTGAGACAGAGAGAAGAATTGGCAGATCTTTTGAAAATTCAAGTTACAAATAAGGTTAAGTATTTGGGGATATATTTGACAACAAGATGTAGCACATTAAAGGAGAATAATTATATTAAACTTAAACAACAGATAACTATAGATTTGAAGAAATGGGAAAACTTGCAATTGTCATTAATAGGGAGAATTTCAACAATTAAGATGAATATCTTACCTAGAATTTTATTTTTGTTTCAAACAATACCAATTAGGCTTGGAAAAGACTATTTTGAAGATTTAAATAAAATTATGTTGAAGTTTATATGGCAAGGTAAAAAAGCGAGAATAAAGCTAAAGCTTTTGCAAGATGCTAGAATTAGAGGAGGTTTTGGTCTGCCTAATTGGGAATTGTATTATCAAGCTGCAAGTTTGATGTGGGTCAAAGAATGGATAACATTAAGGAAACATAGGTTGTTGACATTAGAAGGACATGACTTGCTGTTGGGTTGGCATGCTTTTTTATGGTATAAGGGAACTAAAACACAGGGTTATTTTAGAAGACATTATGTACGGGAGTCTTTGTGGTTAAATTGGGAGAAGATAAAAAGACAATGTTATTTGAAAATTCCAGTCTGGTTATCGACCATTGAAGCATTTTCCTATCCTATAATTTACAAGAAGGAACAAACAGTTAGATATGGGGAACTTTTGGATGAAAAGGGTGAACTTAAATCGATCCAAAACTTAGAAGGACAAGGTATAAGGATGAATTGGTTTTCATATGCACAAATACACTCAAGGTATGATGAAGATTCTAAAACGGAGGGATTTTATGATAAACAGACTGATTTAGATAAGATCTTGATGGGTACTGATGAGAAGGTGATTAAAAAATTATATGGTTATTTACTGGGAATGAAATTAGAGGAAGAACAAGTCAAAGAAACTATGATTGTTTGGGGGAAGAATTTTGGATATGGGATTGATTTAGAGAAATGGCAGAAATTGTGGTCTCAAAATTATAAAATGACAATGTCAACAGCATATAAAGAAAACTTGTATAAGATGTTTTACAGGTGGCACTTTCCTCCGACAAGAATAGCAAGAATGTTTAAGAACAAATCTGAAAAATGCTGGAAATGTCATCAGATACCCGGCTCGTATTACCATATGTGGTGGACTTGTGAGGATGCTAGAAAATATTGGACTATAATTCGCATGTGGTTGGAAAAAATGACAAAGAAACATATAGATTTGAAACCAGAGATCTTCTTATTGGGAATTTTACCTGATATATATAGTAAAGATTTGAAATACCTGATTGTAAATGTATTAACAGCGGCCAGGATTGTATTTGCTAAAAATTGGAAGAATGAGAAAATACCATTACAGGAAGAAATTATTAAGAAAATATTGGAATGTGCTGAGATGAGCAGATTGACATTTGAAATTAGAGAGCAAGAGGATAAACAATTTTACGAAATTTGGGATCTTTTTTATAAATGGTTAGATGATAAAATACGATAATAGAATATTCAGAATGCTAGATAGTAAGGAATATCTTTATTTTGCTATTATTTTGCTATTTGCTATTATATTTATAAAGGATTTCTTAGGATTGATTTGATATGATTAGATGATTTGTTATAGAGTAAACTGGTTTAAAGTATTGTTAGCTCATTAAGCATGAATGATTAAAAATATAGTCAAAATCTTCTTTTTTTAGTGATATTAGGATATATAAGTTTGGACTGACAATATGAGTTGTTATGTAATATAATTGTAATTGAGACTACAGAATGAATGCACAAAAATGATGAACCAACTGACACACTGGATGTACATATAAGAGTTGATGTTTTTATGTTTTGTCTGTCTTGTTTGTTTGTAGAAAATTAATAAAAACTTAAAAAAAAAAAAACAATTAAGATGAATATCTTACCTAGAATTTTATTTTTGTTTCAAACAATACCAATTAGGCTTGGAAAAGACTATTTTGAAGATTTAAATAAAATTATGTTGAAGTTTATATGGCAAGGTAAAAAAGCGAGAATAAAGCTAAAGCTTTTGCAAGATGCTAGAATTAGAGGAGGTTTTGGTCTGCCTAATTGGGAATTGTATTATCAAGCTGCAAGTTTGATGTGGGTCAAAGAATGGATAACATTAAGGAAACATAGGTTGTTGACATTAGAAGGGCATGACTTGCTGTTGGGTTGGCATGCTTTTTTATGGTATAAGGGAACTAAAACACAGGGTTATTTTAGAAGACATTATGTACGGGAGTCTTTGTGGTTAAATTGGGAGAAGATAAAAAGACAATGTTATTTTAAAATTCCAGTTTGGTTATCGACCATTGAAGCATTTTCCTATCCTATAATCTACAAGAAGGAACAAACAGTTAGATATGGGGAACTTTTGGATGAAAAGAGTGAACTTAAATCGATCCAATACTTAGAGGAACAAGGTATAAGGATGAATTGGTTTTCATATGCACAAATACATTCAAGGTATGATGAAGATTCCAAAACGGAGGGATTTTATGATAAACAGACTGATTTAGATAAGATCTTGATGGGTACTGATGAGAAAGTGATTAAAAAACTATATGGTTATTTACTGGGAATGAAATTAGAGGAAGAACAAGTCAAAGAAACTATGATTGTTTGGGGGAAGAATTTTGGATATGGGATTGATTTAGAGAAATGGCAGAAATTGTGGTCTCAAAATTATAAAATGACAATGTCAACAGCATATAAAGAAAATTTGTATAAGATGTTTTACAGGTGGCACTTTCCTCCAACAAGAATAGCAAGAATGTTTAAGAACAAATCTGAAAAATGCTGGAAATGTCATCAGATACCCGGCTCATATTACCATATGTGGTGGACTTGTGAGGATGCTAGAAAATATTGGACTATAATTCGCATGTGGTTGGAAAAAATGACAAAGAAACATATAGACTTGAAACCAGAGATCTTCTTATTGGGAATTTTACCTGATATATATAGTAAAGATTTGAAATACCTGATTGTAAATGTATTAACAGCGGCCAGGATTGTATTTGCTAAAAATTGGAAGAATGAGAAAATACCATTACAGGAAGAAATTATTAAGAAAATATTGGAATGTGCTGAGATGAGCAGATTGACATTTGAAATTAGAGAGCAAGAGGATAAACAATTTTACGAAATTTGGGATCTTTTTTATAAATGGCTAGATGATAAAATACGATAATAGAATATTTAGAATGCTAGATAGTAAGGAATATCTTTATTTTGCTATTATTTTGTTATTTGATATTATATTTATAAAGGATTTTTTAGGATTGATTTGATATGACTACATGATTTGTTATAGAGTAAACTGGTTTAAAGTATTGTTAGCTCATAAAGCATGAATGATTAAAAATATAGTCAAAAACTTCTTTTTTTAGTGATATTAGGATATATAAGTTTGGATTGACAATATGAGTTGTTATGTAACATAATTGTAATTGAGACTACAGAATGAATGCACAAAAATGATGAACCAACTGACACACTGGATGTACATATAAGAGTTGATGTTTTTATGTTTTCTTTGTCTTGTTTGTTTGTAGAAAATTAATAAAACCTTTTTCAAAAAAAAAAAAAAAACTGATATAGCAGTGAATAGAGGATATCTGACAATGAAGTAGTTTCCAGAGCAGATGATCAAGTTCTGAAACAGTTGGCAATACAGGTAGTTCTTCACTTACAACAGTTCATTTAATGACCATTCAAAATTACAATGGCATTGAAAAAGTGACTTATGACTGTTTTCCACACTTATGACCTTTGCAGCATCCCCATGGTCACATGATCAAATGTGGGTGCTTTGCAATTGGTTCATATTTATGACAGTAGCAATGTCCCAGGGTCATTGTGACCTTCTGACAAGCAGATTCAATGGGGAAGCCAGATTCACTTAACAACCACGTAACTAAATAACTGCAATGATTCACTTAACAACTATGGCAATAAAGGTAATAAGATGGGGCAAAACTCACTCAACATATGTCTCACTTAGCAACATAAATTTTGTGCTCAATTGTGGTCGTATGTCAAGTATTACCTGTAGAGCATTCTTGGGAGTAAGGAATTTTAATAAATGGTATAATGTCCTCCTCTTGTCTGGGAAAGTCTGCAAGTATTGGGTTGCATCCTGAAATGGTTCAGAAAGTGGAGTTCATTTATCCCTAGATTTCTTGACATCCCAGGACCTGAGGGGAGGGCAGATGTGCTAAGATTCTATGTGAGAACAAACTACAGTTTCTTAGCTGCAATACACATGGAATCACCAGCCAAGAAAGTGACATCTGGTTGTTAATATGCAATAAAACAGCCATTGTAAATTTCATTAAAATTGAGTTATGACAAAACTTTGCCAATAGTATAGACAGGACACAGCCAAAATCTACAGCTTGGAAGACAGACATGGTCTATTTTCAGGGTCTTGGCTGTCAAAGCTTATTGTGTAGTCTACAGGCTTATGATTTAAGAGAACAGGGGAAGAATCTTCAGAAGGCACTTCACAGACACTGAAGCTAATGGGTTTACTCATGAATCTGCTACTGAGATTGTGAAATAATGACAAAATGTATGGTGTTATATTAGAATCAAAACTTGCCATTTCACATTTATATCTGATATCAGATACAAGTATGTAAATCATATGGTTATATTGCAAAACACATTTTATTATCTGCCTACCCACTCCCTATACCTTGACATGTATGTGAACTTGGATGATGGAATCAAAGAGTTGGAAGGGCCAGTTTAGTCCATCATCCAACCTTTTTCTCTGCACGAGTTCAAATTAAAGAATCCTGGACATGACTGTCTGCCTTCCATTCAAACACATCCAATCCTAACCTTTTGGAGTAATTGGTTCCATTGTTGAAATGCTTTTATTGTTAAGATTTTTTTTTTAGTAGTATATAGCCTTCCAGTAACTTAAAATCATTATTTGGTGTCCTGCACTCTTGGAACAAGAAGAAAAGATCTCAACCTACTTTATAATATCCTTTCAGGTATTTGGAGTTCTATTATATCCCCTTTTATCCAACTTATCTCAGGGCTAAACTTACCCAGCTCTTTCAATTTCTCTTCAAAGGACTTTTCTAGTCCCACTAGCATCTTTATTGCTCTTCTCTGAACCTGTTCCAAGCCTTCTTAAGAAATGAACATAGTATGTAAGGTGGAATCTGACCAAAGAACAACAAAGTGGATCCATTATTTCTCATAATTTGGTTTCTCATAATTATTATTTTCAAGACATTTACAATTTTGTTTTTATTATCTGCTCTTAAATCTTTACCAGAATCACTGTCAGACAAAATGATTTGTAGTTTGCTGACTTTTTCCTCTCTTTAAAGATAGGGACAACATTTGTTCTTCTCTACTTATTTAGCACTTCCTCAATTTGCCAGATCATCAATTAGTGTGATGGAATGTAGCAAGGAGGTGGATTTCCTGGAAAAAAAGAGGGGGGGGCATTTCAGAAAAGTAAGGCGCAACTCACTCCAGATGTTATTTGTGAAAGAAGGAGGGTAAAGACAGCCCCTCCCTAATATTAAACAAAGTATATTCTAGATGCAGATAGTAGAATCTTCAGTCTGGCAAGGTTTTCTCTATAGGTGTGAAACCAATAAAGAACACAGCTTGAGGTAAAATTCTGACCTTTCCATCTCCCACCTCAACATCCTACTTTTTTCTTGTTCAACCGCTGTTAATCTACTGTCAATATTTCCAATCTTCTTCTCTCTTTGTTTTCCTTCTTCCTCAATTTTTTGCAATCTCTCCTCATACTTGACCATCATTTGTTTAATGTTTTCCACTTTTTCATCAGTCTTCTCTATTCTTTGTTCAATATTTTCTGTTCTTTGTTCAATATTTTCTGTTCTTTGTTCAATATTTCCTGTTCTTTGTTCAATGATGTCTGATTTTGTCTTGAGATCTTGGATTCCTTGCATAATCATCTGTAAAGTTACTCTTTCTTGTTCCTTATCTTGCTTCAACATTGTCTGAATTAAACGTTGTCCTCCAGCTGGTGGGGAAGCAGAGGTAGAAGTAGAAATGCCAGATGGTATTGGTTTCCTGCTCATTTCAATGCTTCCAAAGCTTCAAATTCTTCTTGACTTTTAATCCAACTGGTAGAGCAGCCAATTATAATCCAAAATGGAAAACTCCAATAGTAAAAGGCACGAAACCAAAAAAGAAACAGTAAAAAAGGAAGAAGAAAGATCTTCAGGTTCTTCTAGACCCTAATCCAATTACGAAGTAGTCCACCATAAAAAAGAAAAAATAGAAAGGAGAAAAACAAACAAATCCAAAAATAATAATATTGATTAAGAGCAAAAAAAATAAAAATAAAATAAAAAAAGCAAAAAGAGAAAAAATAAAAAGTTCCTTCAGGTTCTTCACACCTTAATCCAGTTGAAAAGTCTCAATAATCAAAAAAGAAAAACAAAGTGGTCCAAAAACATAGATAGGAAAAGCAAAAAAGTCCCAATAAAAAAGAAAAGAAAAATAAAGAAAAAACTCAGAGGCTTTCCCTTTAAAATAAAAGGCAGAAATAAGAATATTACTAGAATTGAAATTTAGAAAAAGGCTGGCGAATAGGAGATATATATATATATATATATATATATATATATATATATATATATATATATATATATATATATCTGGCATTCAGCTTTGTTCGGGTATTTTCCCACGTCATAATAGTGGTGCTTTTAAAGTTGTAGCAACGTTTCAGCAGAATCCCATCTGCCATCATCAGGCTTCTGTATGGTGTTTGTCACAGACAAACACCATACAGAAACCTGATGATGGCAGATGGGATTCTGCTGAAACGTTGCTACAACTTTAAAAGCACCACTATTATGACGTGGGAAAATACCCGAACAAAGCTGAATGCCAGACATGTAAGTACCCGCGAAAACTTAAGAAAACAAATATATATATATAAAGGCACACTGCACTTTATTTATTTATCCAAGGCTTTTGTTATGACTCTCTTCTCCAGCAGCTTCAAAGCCAAACCTCAAGTGTTGAATTATTGATAACAGTCCAGGAAAGCACCTGCAATAATATTTTGCTGTGCTCTTCCTCTATCTTATCACGTTAAAATGTCCTTGAGAAGAGGTCTTTTTGCAATTCTCTCCAATTCAAATAAAATACTTTCAAGCCTCTAGTTGGCAGTGTTGCAAAGTTTCTTAATGCTCTTCCTCCTCCCCAGCCAGAAAAAAGGAGTAATATATACAGAGACAAAAAAAAAAATAGCCAAAGGGAGCCTCTATCCTAAAGAAAGTTAAAAAATCAAAGGGAGCATAAAAATATATATAAGAGAAAATTCAATCCGGTTACCTACAAAGTCACACTAAAGTCCCCCCCAAAAAATATATAGAAAAAAAAACAAAAAACCCCAAGCCTCAATTTGACATCACTTTAAAAAACGCCGCTCAGACAGTTTCAGTCAAAAAAAAAAAAGTCTCACAGATTTCTTCTTTGTTCAGGATGTCTTTTCCAACCTCAGCGAATTTACAACACAAAAGAGTTTTTCTCACCCAACCGACACACTTTCACTCCAGCCACTTTCTTTCCGGAGCTGTCCTGACTTCAGCAGCTATGGAGGCTGCCTCTCCGCCACCAGCAAAAGGGCTTCTTCCGGATCAAACCAGAGATTTTGCGATATCTCTGGGATCCTGGAACAGTACCCTTCTCAATCCCCGTCTCTACGGGACGGTTTAGGTCCGTTGGGACCGACCAGGGGCGAAAATATCGGCTGCAATCTCAGAGCCCCGAGATCGCAGCTGTATCGCCAAAACGAAGCTCCGCCTTCTCCTTAAATATAGAAGAGGAAAAAGGAGAAAATTTGGCAGTGGTAATGATAGAAATTTTGGCAGATGCTTTGGAAATTACAGAGGAAAAGATGATGGATGGAATAGATGAGATATATCGAGTCTATACAAGGTATGCGATGAGAAATAAATTACCCAAGGAAGTCCATATTAGATTTACCAAAAAATC
The DNA here is from genome assembly GCA_033807585.1 of Hydrophis major. Lineage (NCBI taxonomy): Eukaryota > Metazoa > Chordata > Lepidosauria > Squamata > Elapidae > Hydrophis > Hydrophis major. The sequence goes on from CM066329.1 coordinate 164,461,534, forward strand.
CATTAAAACGCAAATATTACAAGTAGTAAGAGAGAAAACACTGAAATATAAGGGTAAAGAGGTTGTGGTTTTAAAACAAATACCCAGAAGAGTGAGAGAGATGAGAAGAGAATATCGATTTCTGACCAAAATACTATTGGAAAACGAAGTGAATTATAGATGGCTGATTCCAGAAGGACTAATGTTTAGGTGGCAAGAGCAGAGATATAGAATTGATTCAATTGAGAAAGCAGAACTTTTCCATGCAGAATTCTTTGGAGGAAGAAGAGAGGAAGCAGAGAAAGAGGCTTTATCAATTGAGTTTCAAGATGAACAACTGGAGACTGAAAAAGAGAAAGGAGCAGCAGGGGGACAGATGGATAATAAAGAACAGCGTGAAGTGAGATCCACGAGAGCTGTTAGACCTAAATATAAAGCATAATCATGGAAGAAAAAAAACTGATTACAATGAATATAAATGGACTTAATTCAGCTGTTAAAAGAAGGAAAACTTTTCATAAATTAGAGAAATTAAAATTTGATATAATTTGTCTGCAAGAAGTTCATATTAAAAAACAACATGAACAATTGTTAGTACAGCCAAAATTGGGGAAAATATTTACTTCTTTGACTCAATGTAAGAAAAGAGGAGTGGTTCTATACATTAAAGAGGCTATCCCAGCAAAATTGATTTACACGGATGAAGATGGAAGAATATTAATGGTAGAAATAATGGACAATAATATAAAAATACTCTTGATTGCAATTTATGCTCCGAATGATAAACAAGAAGAGTTTTATAAAAAGCTACAAATGAAAATAATTGGACTGGACTATGTTAATATAATTATGATGGGAGATTTTAATGGAATTGTGGACAATAAACTGGACTATATAGCAACAACAACAAAGCAAAATAGAAAGGCTCTCCCTAAGTCTTTTTTTAAAATGACAGATGAATTAACTTTAAAAGATATTTGGAGAGAAAGAAATGTTAAAGCTAAACAATATACTTTTTATTCAAATAGACATCTATCATGGTCCAGATTAGATATGATTTGGATTTCAACAGAATTAATATCCAATATTCAAGAAACAAATATTGAAACAAGTACTTGGGCAGATCATAGCCCAATGACAATTAAATGGAAGGGACAAAAAAAAAGATCGAGATGGACATTAAATAATACTATTTTAAAGGAGAAAGATTTTACACAATGGATGGAGAAGGAATTGGCTTTTTTCTTCAGAGAAAATAAAAAAGAAGATACTTCAACGCAGAATGTGTGGGATACAATGAAGGCATATGCTAGAGGTTTGATAATAGATTATACAAGAAAAAAAGAATATTAGGAAAAGGCAAGCTTCTAAGGCCTTGGAAGATGAGTATAAAATTCTTGAAAAAGAATTACAGAAAATGCCACAGAAAAAGGATATTAAATTGAAGCTGGATGTAATTAAACATAAAATGGAATTAATAGAGAAAGAAGAACTGGCACAGAAAATCAAAAACTCTAAACAGAATTATTTTGAAGATGCAAATAAACCAGGTAGATGGCTAGCATATAAATTGAGAAAAGAGAAGGAATCAAGAAAAATATTGAGGTTAATAGATGAACAAGGCCAAGTTTGTTATGGGAATAAGGAGAAAAAAGAAATTATTCGAGATTTTTATGGGCAACTATATAAACAAGAGAATATTGATGAGGAAAAAGTCAAACAGTATTTACAGGAAGCTAATTTACCAAAGATATCTAAAGAGACTGAAGAAATGCTAGAAAGCAATATAACAATGATGGAACTAAATGAAGCATTTAAGAGACAAAATAATGGGAAAGCACCGGGTCCAGATGGGCTTCCAGCAGAATTCTATAAAACATTTCAAGAATTATTGAGCATCCCATTGTTAGAAATTATGAATGAAGTTATGTTAAAAAAGATGATACCCAAAACATGGTCAGAGGCTTATATTACACTCATACCAAAGGAAGAGATTGACCCATTGCAAATTAAGAATTATAGACCTATTTCTTTATTGAATGCAGACTATAAAATCTTTGCTTCAATTTTAGCAGAAAGACTTAAAAAATATTTAAATAATTTTATTCACCCAGATCAAAATGGATTTCTGCCAAAGAGACAAATTAGAGACAATATGAGAGTAATCTTGGACACTTTGGAATACTATGAGGCTCATCCTGAAAAGCAAATGGCTTTGATATTCCTAGATGCTCAAAAAGCATTTGACAATGTCAACTGGAGATTTATGTTATTATTATTGGAGCAGATGGGTTTTACTAAAAAATTTATTCAAGCAATAGAAGCCATATATAATAAACAGACAGCAAGGGTAATGATGGAGGGGGAACTTACAGATTTTATTAATATAAGGAAAGGCACAAGACAAGGATGCCCCCTATCTCCTTTGCTATTTATGTTGACCTTGGAAGTGTTGAATAGAAATATTAGGGATGATAAAAGCATAAAAGGAATGAAAATTAAGAAGGAAGAATTTAAGCTACAAGCTTTTGCTGATGATTTAGCTTTTATTCTGGAAGACCCGCTAGAAACAGCTCCAAAGTTATTGGAAAGGATAGAGACATATGGAGAGGTGGCTGGTTTGAAAATAAATAAAGATAAAACAAAGATTTTGACAAAGAATATGTGATTGAGACAGAGAGAAGAACTGGCAGATCTTTTGAAAATTCAAGTTACAAATAAGGTTAAGTATCTGGGGATATATTTGACAACAAGATGTAGCATATTAAAGGAGAATAATTATATTAAACTTAAACAACAGATAACTACAGATTTGAAGAAGTGGGAAAACTTGCAATTGTCATTAATAGGGAGAATTTCAACAATTAAGATGAATATTTTACCTAGAATTTTATTTTTGTTTCAAACAATACCAATTAGGCTTGGAAAAGACTATTTTGAAGATTTAAATAAAATTATGTTGAAGTTTATATGGCAAGGTAAAAAAGCGAGAATAAAGCTAAAACTTTTGCAAGATGCTAGAATTAGAGGAGGTTTTGGCCTTCCTAATTGGGAATTGTATTATCAAGCTGCAAGTTTGATGTGGGTCAAAGAATGGATAACATTAAGGAAACATAGGTTGTTGACATTAGAAGGGCATGATTTGCTGTTGGGCTGGCATGCTTTTTTATGGTATAAGGGAACTAAAACACAGGGTTATTTTAGAAGACATTATGTACGGGAGTCTTTGTGGTTAAATTGGGAGAAGATAAAAAGACAATGTTATTTTAAAATTCCAGTTTGGTTATCGACTATTGAAGCATTTTCCTATCCTATAATTTACAAGAAGGAACAAACAGTTAGATATGGGGAACTTTTGGATGAAAAGGGTGACCTTAAATCGATCCAAAACTTAGAGGAACAAGGTATAAGGATGAATTGGTTTTCATATGCACAAATACATTCAAGGTATGATGAAGATTTTAAAACGGAGGGATTTTATGATAAGCAGACTGATTTAGATAAGATCTTGATGGGTACTGATGAGAAGGTGATTAAAAAATTATATGGTTATTTACTGGGAATGAAATTAGAGGAAGAGCAAGTCAAAGAAACTATGATTGTTTGGGGGAAGAATTTTGGATATGGGATTGATTTAGAGAAATGGCAGAAATTGTGGTCTCAAAATTATAAAATGACAATGTCAACTGCATATAAAGAAAACTTGTATAAGATGTTTTACAGGTGGCACTTTCCTCCGACAAGAATAGCAAGAATGTTTAAGAACAAATCTGAAAAATACTGGAAATGTCATTAGATACCCGGCTCGTATTACCATATGTGGTGGACTTGTGAGGACGCTAGAAAATATTGGACTAAAATTCACATGTGGTTGGAAAAAATGACAAAGAAACATATAGACTTGAAACCAGAGATCTTCTTATTGGGAATTTTACCTGATATATATAGTAAAGATTTGAAATACCTGATTGTAAATGTATTAACAGCGGCCAGGATTGTATTTGCTAAAAATTGGAAGAATGAGAAAATACCATTACAGGAAGAAATTATTAAGAAAATATTGGAATGTGCTGAGATGAGCAGATTGACATTTGAAATTAGAGAGCAAGAGGATAAACAATTTTATGAAATTTGGGATCTTTTTTATAAATGGCTAGATGATAAAATATGATAATAGAATATTTAGAATGCTAGATAGAAAGAAATATCTTTATTTTGCTATTTTGCTATTATTTTGTTATTTGATATTATATTTATAAAGGGTTTTTTAGGATTGATTTGGTATGATTATATGATTTGTTGAATAATCTGGTTAAAGTATTGTTATCTCATAAAGCATGAATGATTAAAAGTATAGTCAAAAATTTCTTTTTTTTTAGTGATATTAGGATATATAAGTTTGGATTGATAATATGAGTGGTTATGTAACATAATTGTAACTGGGACTACAGAATGAATGCACAAAAATGATGAACCAACTGACACACTGGATGTACATGCGAGAGTTGAATGTTTTAATGTTTTGTTTGTCTTGTTTGTTTGTAGAAAATTAATAAAATCTTTTTTCAAAAAAAAAAAAGAACACAGCTTGGAAAAATCACCATGTCTCAGTCTTGGTTTTGGGCTTGACAGTTTCTTTAGCAACACATGATGCAGTTGATATATTCCTGATAAAATCATGCAATGAAAAGAAAAATTTCTTGCTCATGTTATGATTAATCTCAGTCTTTGATCCTCCCCCTTCATTATGCCTTTTATAATTTCTAAGTGAAGCATTTGATTTTTCTTTGGAGAGAACTAAAATAAGAGTTGAATAATCTTCATAACTCTTCAAAGTTTTGTCATGTCTTTGCTCATTGCAGTAGCATACTTCACAATCCAATGGGTTGGTCAACATACAATTGTTTCAGTTCCTCATAGTAATGAACTACCAACTACTAGGACTCTTCTCTTAGTTTCTAGTGATTCACCATCCACTCTCTTATTCTGCAAAGTCCCCTTTTCTTCCCTTGAATACTCAGGACCCATTTAATCTATAAGGACCTTAAAAACTCTTTCTGAAGAGCAGGGGAGGTATGGCATTCCCAAATTGGAAAATATACTATAGTGCAGCCTCCTTACTTTGGCTGAAAGAGTGGGTAAACTTGTCGAATAAAAGAATCCTATTACTAGAAGGCCACGACTTACAGAGAGGGTGGCACACATTTTTATGGGACACTGGAAAAATCAAGCAGAATTATTTCCACAGACATATAATTAGAGATTCCTTATTGGCTAATTGGAATAAAAAAAAAACATTATCTAAAAATCCCAATCTGGATCTCAACAATGGAGGCGATGATACATCCAAATAATTTAGATCTTAACAAAATGATAAAATACAAAGACCTTCTTGATGCGCAAGGAACTTTAAAATCATGGCAAGATCTCCAAGAACAAGGGCTACAAGTAACCAGTGGGCTTACTTGCTAATTCAAAATAGATACAGTCTGGATAAGAAAAAAAATTGGAATTTATGCTAAGCCACAACAATTAGGTCCAGATAAAAAAATAACTAAATTTTATAATTATTTATTAGAGATAGAATTAGAAGAGAAAGCAGTCAAAGGTAACATGATAGCTTGGAGTAGAAACATAGGATGTAGCATTACATTATTAGAATGGGAAAAGATCTGCCAGGAATAATAAAATTACAAAATCAGCAACATATAAAGAAAATGCCTCTAAAATGTTTTATAGATGGCACCTCTCGCCCTCAAGAATAGTGAATATGTCTCCTAACATGAATCCGAATTGCTGGAAATATAAAAAGAAACACAGAACATTCTTTCATATGTGGTGGTCCTGCACTGAAGCCCAAAGATACTGGCATAGAATAAAAAAATGGTTAGAGGAAATAATGGCGGAACAAATTGAATTAAAACCAGAATTCTTCTTATTGGGGATATTTAATAGACAATTTTCTAAAAAAGCCAAATATATAATACTGCACATTCTTATTGCAGCCAGAATAACCTTTGCACAGTGTTGGAAACAAGCCAATATTCCAACAGAGGAAATGGTCATTCGGAAAATAACAGCCTATGCAGAGATGGATAAATTAACCTTAGCATTTAAGGAAAAAGAAACATCAGAATATTATAGAAGCTGGGAATGCTGGTATGACTGGATAGAACAAAAATAGAAAATATATTAGTAAATACTGTAAAATGTAAAAGATGTAGCAATTATATATTCACAAGAAGATGCATTTGTAAATATGTCACCAATATTGATAACAAATAAGGAACCATAGACTATCGATAATAGAATTGCTAGTTTTTAATCATTTTCTTTTTCTTTTCCTTTGTTTCTGTGTGTTGTGTATGTGTTTCTTTGATATTTTAGTTGTATAATCAATAAAGTTTGTTTAAAAAAAAACTCTTTCTGAGTTTGAAATATGCAAAGTATCTTCTATATCCCATGTTATTGTTATTCTCATCTACTGTGCATTTTCTTCTGTTTGTCCAGCTTGTTTTTGGAATGTTGTTTCCATTGTCTTTTTCTATTGTAGAACCTTGGTGGGCACGCATGTATATGTTTGTGTGTGTGTGTGTGTATGCATATCCATCCATCCACCCACCCACCCATCTATCTATTTATCTGTATCTTTCTATCTATCTATCTATCTATCTATCTATCTATCTATCTATCTATATTTGTTTTGTTTCTTTTTCATTTCAAAGAATCACATATGTAAAGCCTTTATTTCTTCTTATTCTTTCCTCAGGATCCCACTTTAGCCAAGTAAAAACATTTGACTTAGATATAAGGATCCTCACTCCATTGCTCTATTTCCAAAAACCCTGTTAGTTAATTCACTGTTCTCCCATTCAAATATCCATGAAAAACTCTCCCCCCCAATAGCTTCAATTTTTTCTTATAATCATTAGTATTTATATTCCTCCAAGCTCCCTGATTTCAAGCAGTATGATTTTTCAAAAGGATTATTTTTTTCATACCTTTCAGTAAAAGCAAAAGTTTCTAATTTTCTATGATTGGGAGTGGAAGAAAGCAATTGAAGTTTCTCCAAAATGGGATATTGAAATATTTGGGAGGACTTTTGGATGATGTCGCAGTGAGAGTGAACACAGAGCAGATCTCCGTGTTCCCTGTGTTGAATTCTCCCTGTTGGTGAGCTCCGAAAGGAGCTAAAGCTGCCCTTTAGGGGCAGCGAAGCAAAGAGGGACGCCCTGTGTGGACTGGAGAGTCACAACTCACCTGCTTGACCCAGGGCTTTCTTTTCCCTCTCAGCCACGATGAGGAGTAGAGGCAGCCTAAAGATGGCCGCCACGAAGCTGGGACAGTTGAGGAACAGCTAAGAAAAAGCTGGAGTGGAGTAGGTGAACAGTGACTGGAACTAGGTGACCCCAAAAGAATTTGTTAAAGCAGCAATTGAGCATTTTGAGAAAAATTCCATTTCCAATTGAGCATTTTGAGAAAAATAAAAAAAACCTTTAAAAATACAGATAATTTGATTTTTAAATTGAGAAGGCATTGTTTCAGGAAGGCATTTTAAAATGCTGGAAATATTTACTTAAAAAGTTAACCCTGTTTTTATAAATTGAATTAAAACCAAATTGGATTGAAACTGGTTGGTCTTATAATAACACTGGAATTTAAGCTGAGAATGCGACCTGCTGATGAAAGGAAATATAACATATATTTACAAGCCTGGCAAGATTTTTGATAATGGAATAAACAATACTTATTTGGAGAAGTGTGAAGATATTTACTGAGTTATATGCATCTATTCCATGACTTCTGGAGATTTAAATGTGAGAACAAGGAAGTTGTCTGATTAAAGTGACCCTCGAATGTTATGATACATGATTGAATCTATAAAGGGGAATTAAAAAGATTTTGAACAACTTCCTGGACTGTTTAAAGAGAACTGAAGGATTAATTATGGGACATAAGGAATTATGATCAGTGTATTTTTCAAGAGCAATTTTAGGTTGGAATATATGGACTATTGGATAAAAAAGGGAATTATTAAATTATTAATTATTAAAACAAAACAAGATGCTTCATCAGGGGGAAATGAATGGAACTTTGGAATATATGGCATTGATGTATCAAAGTATAAAGGACATTATAATAAGAAACCACAAGGATATTAAGAAAATAATGCATGGCATAGAGGGAAAGCTGGAAAATATAATACAATGAGTAAAAATCAAGATGCCCAGGAAATGAAGGAGCAATAGAAAGAATGGCGGAAAAAATAGATGAACCAGCAAACGAAAGAAGAAGATAAAAAGGAGGCAACAATAAAAATAACAATGACTGATGAGGGGAAAAAACAAGGGGAAAATACTTTAAGAGATTTAAAAAGAGACATGGAGACACAGGAAGATATTTTCGAAAGGGAAATAGGGGCATGAGTAGATACTTTGAAAGCTAGGCAATGGAAGAGAGTAGAGATGGGATAAATATCTAGATTGAATAGTCAGGATGTAGATGCAGACAGAAACAAAGATCCAAGAGAGGAATATGGGAGGCAAGTCAAAAAACGAATAAGAATTAAAATACTAAGGCAAACGAGATGATGGTTAGAAAGGAAAGGACTTTTAATAAAAGGGTGGCATGATTAAAAGTTAGAATAGAGGTAGAAATTAGAAAATGGGGAAATATTAGTTTACACACTTCTATATAATAAAATAAAACCACCAATAAGGTGGAAAAATTAGAAATTAAATGGTGTTATTATGTATGTTTAAATAATATTGTGATTGGCATTGGAATAATAGATTGAAATATTGAATAATTAAATAATGAAATAGCATAGCTGAACATAAATATGTGTATTAATATTAAAACTACATTAGCTTGATGAAGGTAATGAATATGATTAATATTACTATTGTTTTTGTACTAAAATGAAAGCAAATAAGAATTAAAGTATTAAAGTATTAAAGTGACAAGAGATGAGGGTAAAAAGGAAATGTTTTTAAATATAATGGTGGCATGATTAAAAGTTAGAATAGAAATAGAAATAAAGGTGAGGGGGATTATTAGTATACACATTTTATGTAATAAAATAAAAGCAATAATTAGAGGGAAGATTAGAAATTGAATAATGGAATTATCATGTATGTCTAAACAATATTGTGATTGGCATTAGAATAACATATTGGAATATTGAATAATTAAACAATGAAAGACTATAACTTAATACAAATATGCGTATTAACATTAGAACTACATAAGCTTGATGAATGTAACAAATATGATTAATGTTATTATTCTTATTTGCACCAAAATGTGTGATACCCAGGTGCCACACTGTTCACACATTGATGTGTATATGTAAAATAAAATAAAAAACTTGGGGGAATTATTACATTATTATTATGTTCAGTCACATAATAATGATCACAAACTATCACTTTCATTCTTGGTTGGCTTTACATAGCCAGGTTTTGGATATCATCACACTTAGGACTATTTCAGATACAACGTGAGTATGGCATACTGTTCATTTCTCAAGGACAGAAGCAGTGACTCCTTTAGCTGTCCTCACTTGAACTGGAAGGCAATCTCTGTCTTTTTCTGCTACACGTCAAAAATAATGTTTTCATTAATGATTCCAGAAGGATTAATGTTTACGTGGCAAGAGCAGAGACATAGAATTGATTCAATTGAAAAAGCAGAACTTTTCCATGCAGAATTTTTTGGAAGAAGAAGAGAGGAGGCAGAGAAAGAGGTCTCATTAATTGAGTCTCAAGAGGAACAACTGGAGACTGAAAAAGAGAAAGGAGCTGTAAGTGGACAGGTGGACAATAAAGAACAGCGTGAAGTGAGATCCACGAGAGCTGTTAGACCTAAATATAAAGCATAATCATGGAAGAAAGAAAACTGATTACAATGAATATAAATGGACTTAATTCAGCTGTTAAAAGAAGGAAAACTTTTCATAAATTAATGAAATTAAAATTTGATATAATTTGTCTACAAGAAGTTCATATTAAAAAACAACATGAACAATTGTTAGTACAGCCAAAATTGGGGAAAATATTTACTTCTTTGACTCAATGTAAGAAAAGAGGAGTGGTTCTATACATTAAAGAGGCTATCCCAGCAAAATTGATTTACACAGATGAAGATGGAAGAATATTAATGGTAGAAATAATGGACAATAATATAAAAATACTCTTGATTGCAATTTATGCTCCGAATGATAAACAAGAAGAGTTTTATAAAAAGCTACATATGAAAATAATTGGACTGGACTATGTTAATATAATTATGATGGGAGATTTTAATGGAATTGTGGACAATAAATTGGACTATATAGCAACAACAACAAAGCAAAATAGAAAGGCTCTCCCAAGGTCTTTTTTTTAAATGACAGATGAATTAACTTTAAAAGATATTTGGAGAGAAAGAAATGTTAAAGCTAAACAATATACTTTTTACTCAAATAGACATTTATCATGGTCCAGATTAGATATGATTTGGATCTCAACAGAATTAATATCCAATATTAAAGAAACAAATATTGAAACAAGTACTTGGGCAGATCATAGCCCAATGACAATTAAATGGAAGGGACAAAAAAAAAGATCGAGATGGACATTAAACAATACTATTTTAAAGGAGAAAGATTTTATACAATGGATGGAGAAGGAATTGGCTTTTTTCTTCAGAGAAAATAAAAAAGAAGATACTTCAACGCAAAATGTGTGGGATACAATGAAGACATATGCCAGAGGTTTGATAATAGATTATACAAGAAAAAAGAATATTAGGAAAAGGCAAGCTTTTAAGGCCTTGGAAGATGAGTACAAAATTCTTGAAAAAGAATTACAGAAAATGCCACAGAAAAAGGATATTAAATTGAAGCTGGATGTAATTAAACATAAAATGGAATTAATAGAGAAAGAAGAACTGGCACAGAAAATCAGAAACTCTAAACAGAATTATTTTGAAGATGCAAATAAACCAGGTAGATGGCTAGCATATAAATTGAGAAAAGAGAAGGAATCAAGAAAAATATTGAAGTTAATAGATGAACAAGGCCAAGTTTGTTATGGGAATAAGGAGAAAAAAGAAATTATTCGAGATTTTTATGGGCAATTATATAAACAAGAGAATATTGATGAAGAAAAAGTCAAACAGTATTTACAGGAAGCTAATTTACCAAAGATATCTAAAGAGACTGAAGAAATGCTAGAAAGCAATATAACAATGATGGAACTAAATGAAGCATTTAAGAGACAAAATAATGGGAAAGCACCGGGTCCAGATGGGCTTCCAGCAGAATGCTATAAAACATTTCAAGAATCATTGAGCATCCAATTGTTAGAAGTTATGAATGAAGTTATGTTAAAAAAGATGATACCTAAAACATGGTCAGAGGCTTACATTACACTTATACCGAAGGAAGAGACTGACCCACTGCAAATTAAGAATTATAGACCTATTTCTTTATTGAACGCAGACTATAAAATCTTTGCTTCAATCTTAGCAGAAAGACTTAAAAAATATCTAAATAATTTTATTCACCCAGATCAAAATGGATTTCTGCCAAAGAGATAAATTAGAGACAATATGAGAGTAATCTTGGACACTTTGGAATACTATGAGGCTCATCCTGAAAAGCAAATGGCTTTGATATTCCTAGATGCTCAAAAAGCATTTGACAACGTGAACTGGAGATTTATGTTATTATTATTGGAGCAGATGGGTTTTGCTAAAAAATTTACTCAAGCAATAGAAGCCACATATAATAAACAGACAGCAAGGGTAATGATGGAGGGGGAACTTACAGATTTTATTAATATAAGGAAAGGTACAAGACAAGGATGCCCCCTATCTCTTTTGCTATTTAAGTTGACCTTGGAAGTGTTGAAAGAAATATTAGGGATGATAAAAGCATAAAAGGAATGAAAATTAAGAAGGAAGAATTCAAGCTACAAGCTTTTGCTGATGATTTAGCTTTTATTTTGGAAGATCCGCTAGAAACAGCTCCAAAGTTATTGGAAAAGATAGAGACTTATGGAGAGGTGGCTGGTTTGAAAATAAATACAGATAAAACAAAGATTTTGACAAAGAATATGCTATTGAGACAGAGAGAAGAACTGGCAGATCTTTTGAAAATTCAAGTTACAAATAAGGTTAAGTATCTGGGAATATATTTGACAACAAGATGTAGCACATTAAAGGAGAATAATGATATTAAACTTAAACAACAGATAACTACAGATTTGAAGAAATGGGAAAACTTGCAATTGTCATTAATAGGGAGAATTTCAACAATTAAGATGAATATTTTACCTAGAATTTTATTTTTGTTTCAAACAATACCAATTAGGCTTGGAAAAGACTATTTTGAAGATTTAAATAAAATCATGTTGAAGTTTATATGGCAAGGTAAAAAAGCAAGAATAAAGCTAAAGCTTTTGCAAGATGCTAGAATTAGAGGAGGTTTTGGCTTGCCTAATTGGGAATTGTATTATCAAGCTGCAAGTTTGATGTGGGTCAAAGAATGGATAACATTAAGGAAACATAGGTTGTTGACATTAGAAGGGCATGATTTGCTGTTGGGTTGGCATGCTTTTTTATGGTATAAGGGAACTAAAACACAGGGTTATTTTAGAAGACATTATGTACGGGAGTCTTTGTGGTTAAATTGGGAGAAGATAAAAAGACAATGTTATTTTAAAATTCCAGTTTGGTTATCGACCATTGAAGCATTTTCCTATCCTATAATCTACAAGAAGGAACAAACAGTTAGATATGGGGAACTTTTGGATGAAAAGGGTGAACTTAAATCGATCCAAAACTTAGAGGAACAAGGTATAAGGATGAATTGGTTTTCATATGCACAAATACATTCAAGGTATGATGAAGATTTTAAAACGGAGGGATTTTATGATAAGCAGACTGATTTAGATAAGATCTTGATGGGTACTGATGAGAAAGTGATTAAAAAATTATATGGTTATTTACTGGGAATGAAATTAGAGGAAGAACAAGTCAAAGAAACTATGATTGTTTGGGGGAAGAATTTTGGATATGGGATTGATTTAGAGAAATGGCAGAAATTGTGGTCTCAAAATTATAAAATGACAATGTCAACAGCATATAAAGAAAATTTGTATAAGATGTTTTACAGGTGGCACTTTCCTCCGACAAGAATAGCAAGAATGTTCAAGAATAAATCTGAAAAATGCTGGAAATGTCATCAGATACCCGGCTCATATTACCATATGTGGTGGACTTGTGAGGACGCTAGAAAATATTGGACTATAATTCGCATGTGGTTGGAAAAAATGACAAAGAAACATATAGACTTGAAACCAGAGATCTTCTTATTGGGAATTTTACCTGATATATATAGTAAAGATTTGAAATATCTGATTGTAAATGTATTAACAGCGGCCAGGATTGTATTTGCTAAAAACTGGAAGAATGAGAAAATACCATTACAGGAAGAAATTATTAAGAAAATATTGGAATGTGCTGAGATGAGTAGATTGACATTTGAAATTAGAGAGCAAGAGGATAAACAATTCTATGAAATTTGGGATCTTTTTTATAAATAGCTAGATGATAAAATACGATAATAGAATATTTTAGATAGTAAGAAATATCTTTATCTTGTTATTTTGCTATTATTTTGTTAATCGATATTATATTTATAAAGGTTTTGTTTTTTTAGGATTGATCTGGTATGATTATATGATTAGTTGAATAATTTGGTTAAAGTATTGTTAGCTCATAAAGCATGAATGATTAAAAATATAGTCAAAAAAAATTTTTTTTTTGTTTAGTGATTATAGGATATATAAGTTTGGATTGATAATATGAGTTGTTATGTAACATAATTGTAACTGGGACTACAAAATGAATGCACAAAAATGATGAACCAACTGACACACTGCATGTAAATATGAGAGGTGTATGTTTTAATGTTTGGTTTGTCTTGTCTGTTTGTAGAAAATTAATAAAATTTTCTTTCAAAAAAAATAAATAATGTTTTCTGACTTGTATTGCTACAGTTTAGTAGTACAGGTTTCCAGATTCTACATGGGCTCCAATAGAAAATAATGGATTCTCAATAATGGGCTATATGAATTTTAATGCTCAGACTAACATTGAAGATTCCTTCAGACATGTCTTACTTTCTTGGATTGCCAGCTCTATGGGTCTTCTCAAAATGAAACTTTTGTGGGAAGGGTAAAAAAAGCAGACGTGGGGAAAAAATAAGGAGAATCCACTGATCAAGGAACTTGGTAAACATTGTTTAGATAAAACATTAAGCCATTTCTGTGCACAAAATAGAAGAAGAAATTGAATTTTGGAAAGGTGACTGGGATTGCCTACGACTATTTTAATCAAAAAGATTTTCCTACAAAATGATACTGAATCAGCAGAAAATGTGGCAAGTAGTGCAAAAAGTAAAGTTATTAATATTTGCATGTTTTATTTTTTCCACTGCTGTTCCCAACATTATTTTCCTTTGAAAAATGAAATCAAGTAATATTTGGTTCATGAATTCTTAATTTTGTGCTAATCTTGATTAAATGTATCAATTATTTAGTCTCTCCCGATATGTAGGCAAGAACTAACCAAGGATTGTGGAATGATTGTGGTGAATTTGACTCTTTTTCTGTTTTGCACTAGGCATTGCCTTATAGCCATTCTGGTTGTGCTGATTCTTAAATTCAAGGAATACACTGTAACAATTAGCCTACAGTTCTTCATCTTGGAATTATTGTCAGCCATTGTGTTCAGAGAACTGGCAGGAAGTAAGGATTAGAATAAGAAGGGATAACTAGTAAAAAGGATTGTACATGCAACTTTTTGGTAATGTTATCTTAATTTTTGAAACAATTCCAAGGTGTCCCAGTGAGTTTAAATTTAATACTTTCATTCTTTCCCCACTTTTCATTTTCTTTTCTGTCGTTGCCAAATATTTTTATTTATTTTATTTGGTTTTTCAATTGCTTACAAGATAATAGGTATAAGTAAAACGTAGTTATGAATACATGGATACATATAAGAAAATGAATACTTCAGCTTCAATCATAACAATATAAGAGCACACAATAGATACAAACTCAAGGTTAACCGAACCAAACTTGACTGCAGAAAATACAACTTCAGCAACAGAGTGGTCAATGTTTGGAATACTCTACCTGACTCTGTGGTTTCTTCCCCAAACCCCAAAAACATTAACATTAGACTGTCTACTATTGACATCATCCCTTTCCTAAGAGGCTTGTAGGGGGCGTGCATAAGCGCACCAATCGTGCCTACCATCCCTGTCCTTATTGTTTTTTTTTTTATATAAGCATTTATCTCATGTATTCAAAGCTATATTTATTCTTATACCTGTATCTTGTAAGCGATTGACAAATCAAATAAAATGCAAAAAAAAAGTAAAATGTAAAAATAAAAGAAACTGTTGTGAATGAATAAATGTTAAATAAAGTTATCTTGAGCTTGAAGTCAAGTGCAGGGTTCTGGCCCTGCACTTCTGATTGGCTGTTAATGGCAAGATCGGATTGGTCCGTTCAAAAGAATCTGATTGGCCATTAACAGCCATTCTCATTGGTTAACGGAGCTAGCACTCCCGGATTGCTATTGGTTGAATAGTTAATAAGTTGCCTATATAAGGAAGGCTATAGCAGCCCTCGAGTTTGAGCTGTCACACCATGTAAATAAAGAGTTTGAAGTTAACTGTTTCCACCGGCTCGTCTCCATTATTCGCACCCATGCTATAGACTTAACACTGGCGATGAAGGTGGGATGTGGAGACATCAGAACTGACTAACAACGAAGAAGACAACCGAGCACGTGGCTGAAACGCACAATGGCGGAACCATGTCCGGCGGCGTAGTACCACCCGCTCCGTTCGACCCAGCGCAAGAGGACTGGGAGTCCTACATGGACCGTTTCCAAATGTTCTTGGAAACGAATAATCTGAAGGATGCCACAACCGGGAAGAAACGGGCGGTATTCCTGATGCATTGCGGGCCGACTGTATTCAAGATGGCCAAGGCGCTAGCAAAACTGGCTGAAGTGAAGGCCATGGACTGGGATGTCCTCGAAGGGCCCACTATGCACCGACCGTTCCAACGCTTGTAAGATGGCACGAGTTCTACCAAAGAAATCAGTGGAAAGGAGAAAGCGTTGCCGATTTTGTTGCAGACCTCCGAAACTTGGGAGGCCTCTGCGATTTCGCCGACCTAGAAGAGGCTTTGAGAGACCGAGTAGTTCTAGGATTAGATGCTCTAAACGTGCAGAGCAAAATAATGGCTAAGGGCGACATGAGCCTTGCCGATGCCATCGCTGAGGCTACGGCAGCGGAAGCGACTAAGAAGTCGGCTGCCCAACTATGCCGAAATCATGCTCTGACACACCAACCAGCCGGCAAACTTTCACCTAAGTCTGAAGGACAGCTTTCGACGGCCCACCATGAGGACCTCTCTTCGTCGTCAGACAGCGACGAAGAAGAGGTATATCAACTGCGGTCCGATCGGGACCGTTACCCGAAGTCCCAGCAACCGTGTGCTGGCTGCGGGGCCAACCATTACCGCTCCGATTGCAAATTCCGTGACGCGCTCGGCCACGAGTGCGGGAAATGAGGCCATATCGGACGGGTCTGCAGAAGTCTCCTAGGACCCAGCCAGACCTCGAAGGGGGCCAATTTTCACCAATCGACAGGAAACCGTCCTGTAAGGCGAGAACCAGCAAACCACTCCTACAGAAACCGACCCGTGAATTGCCTAATGAGGCGAGAAGAGGCCCATCAAACAATCACTATCGGCCACGCCTCTTCATTGGATGCCAAGAAAATTCAAGTTAAAGTGGACATCGAAAATCAGCCTTGCCAAATGGAAGTCGACTCGGGATTGTCTCTTTCAATGGTCTCCTGGAAGACCCTCAAGCAACTCATCCCTACTATCCAGTGCCAAGACCTTCAATTCCAAAGGCTCGTGCTAAAAGATTACCAGGGGAACCGGATTCCAGTCATAGGATCCAGTCGAGTCCGGGTTTCGTTCAAGAACTGCACAGCGTACTTACCCCTGACGGTGATCGACAAGGACCGGCCTAGCCTGTTAGGCCTGCAATGGTTCGCTCCACTCTGCATTGAAGTGGCAGGCATTAACCGAATCGGCAGCAGTGACTGGGAGGAGGACCTCGCCCACGAATTCAAGGACATCTTCGCGGAAAAGCTAGGCGAGTACAAGGGGACCCCGATATCCTTTAGCCTTAATCCAAAAATAGCTCCCATCCGCCTTAAGCCTCATCAAGTTCCGTTTGCACTAAAGCCAAAAATCGACGAACAGCTTGATAAATTGATAGCCCAGGGAGTATTAAAGCCAACCGATCACTCTCCCTGGGAAACCCCAATCATGACACCAATTAAGCCGGACGGCTTCATTAGAATTTGTGGGGACTACCGAGCCACCCTAAACCACGCCCTGCAACAAAATCCATATCCGGTGCCGGTGGTGCAACACTTCCTCCATTCCCTGGGGGGGCGGAAAAGTCTTCGCTAAACTAGACTTAGCTCAGGCTTATCAGCAACTGCCGGTTGATGAAAAAACGGCACTGGCACAGACAATTGTAATGCACCGAGGTGCCTTTAAGTGTACACGGCTCCAATTCGGAGTCAGTGTAGCCCCAGGGATCTTTCAGAGCCTAATGGAGAGACTCTTGCAGGGGATCAAAGGCGTTGTCCCCTACTTTGATGATGTGCTAATTGCTGCCCCCATTCCAAAAATTTTACGGGATCGTTTAAGACTGGCTCTCCAAAAATTCCAAGAAGCAGGCCTTAAGGTGAAGAAAAATAAGTGCAAGCTGTGTGCAGATCGTGTTGAATTCTTAGGGTACTTAATTGATAGTCAAGGTATTCACCCTACCGATAGCAAATTGAGAGCAATAAAAAACGCTCCCAGAACCCAGAATAAGGCCGACCTCCAGGCGTTTCTAGGCCTCATCAATTTCTATAATGTATTCTTGCCGCACAAAGCAACTGTTGCTGAACCTTTACATCGCTTACTGGACAAAAAAGCAAATTGGGTATGGGGTCTTAGAGAAGAGCAGGCATTCCGTAATGTAAAAAAGCTACTGACTTCTGAAGCTGTACTAATGCAGTACAATGAAACCTTACCGTTAAATATCACATGTGACGCATCGCCTTTCGGAGTGGGCGCCATTTTAAGGCATGTATTGCCTAACAGTAGCGAAGCCCCTGTTGCTTATTTTTCAAAAACACTCTCGAAAACCGAGCGAAATTATAGCCAGACTGAAAAAGAAGCCCTGGCAATTGTATTGGCTGTTAAAAGATTCCATGAGTACGTTTACGGCCAGGCTTTTACTATAGTGATTGACCACAAACCTTTGCTGGGGATAATCGCTGGGGATAAGCCAACCCCCTATATACTATCTCCCAGGATGACCCGCTGGTCAGAATTCTTGGCTGCCTACAATTATCAGCTACAATACCGCCCCGGTAAAGCTATTCCCCACGCCGACGTGTTGAGCCATGCACCGCTTCCAGAGACCATCAATGATCCCGCGCCAACGATGACAACGTTGCAGATCGATACACTTCGTACGTCGCCATTAACTGCCCGTGATATCGCGAGAGAAACAAAGTGCGACCCCATCTTAGCACGAGTCCTCACGTGAGTAGAACGCAGATGGCCATTGGACCAACTACCAGACGACTTTGTACCATTCAAAAGTCGTCAAACAGAGTTGTTTTCTCAAAAGGGCTGTATCATCTGGGACGATAGAGTCGTTATCCCAGAATGACTCCAACAGGCACTACTAAGAACCTTGCACGATGGCCACCCTGGCATCGTGCGCAGAAAGGCCCTTGCACGAAGCTACGCATGGTGGCCAGGCATCGACAGACAAATCGAATCGTGGGTCAAAACTTGCCAAAGATGCCAAGAAGTAAGCAACGCTCCACCAAAGGCAATCCCAACCGAATGGGAGACACCGCGGGGACCCTAGTCCCGTATCCATCTAGATTTTGCTGGGCCGACCAAAGGCCACACCTTCTTGTTAACCATAGACGCCTACTCGAATTGGTTCAAAATCCACCGAATGAGGAACACGACCACCGAAGCGGTCATCAAAAGACTGGAAAGACTGTTTGCACCCCACGGATTACCAGACGTTCTGGTATCCGACAACGGGCCCCAATTTACCACACTGTCCTTTGAGCAGTACCTGGCTGACCGCGGTATCCAATATGCACTCACTTCGTCTGTGCACCCTGCGGCCAACAGTAGGGCTGAGCGCATGGTACAATTCGTCAAGAAAACGCTACAAAAAATAGACTATGACAACATCGACGAGAAAATCAACCGAATCCTTTTTCTACAGCACATCACACCTCACAGCGTCACCAACAAAACTCCCGCCGAGCTGCTAATGGGATGGAAGCTCCGCTTCCACCTCGACCGGTTACACCCAGCCTACGAACCGGAAAATCCACTCGGATCCAGCGGCCGATGCCGTACCTTCCAGGTAGGCGATTTAGTATTCGCTAAAAACTTATCGGGTGATCCGCTGTGGGTAGAAGCGACGGTAATCTGTGTAATGGCCCAAGATCATACCTTGTACAGTGCCCTGATGATAAACTTTGGAAGCGCCATATCGATCAACTACGATCAAGGCTGCAGTCAGGCAATTCCAAACTCCCTTATAACCAAACTGAGGGGGGGGGGAGATACAGAGGAAGACGAATTTCAACTAGAGGAAAATCTTTTTGAAGGGAACGATAGCGGAACAGAAACGCGGGAACAGGAACCAGGGATGGGAGTGAGTTCACCTCAGGGAGTTGCCGAAGATATTGGTGACAACGGAAACGCGAACTCTGAACCAGAGGCACCCCTTTCACCAAGCAATGTTCTACCTCAACAAGAGTGCAGCCAAATGCTAGATGCACAGTGAAAATCAAAAAGACTAATAAAACAACCGTCCTACCTCAAGGACTACGTGACTGCGTCCCATAAGCAGAAGCCGAGGGGAAGGGGTGTTGTGAATGAATAAATGTTAAATAAAGTTATCTTGAGTTTGAAGTCAAGTGCAGGGTTCTGGCCCTGCACTTCTGATTGGCTATTAATGGCAAGATCGGATTGGTCCATTCAGGAGAATCTGATTGGCCATTAACAGACCATTCTCATTGGTTAACGGAGCTAGCGCTCCCGAATTGCTATTGGTTGAATAGTTAATAAGTTGCCTATATAAGGAAGGCTATAGCAGCCATCCAGTTTGAGCTGTCACACCATGTAAATAAAGAGTTTGAAGTTCACTGTTTCTACCGGCTCGTCTCCATTTTTCGCACCCATGCTCCAGACTTAACAGAAACAATAGGACAGGGACGGTAGGCATGTTGGTGCGCTTATGCACGCCCCCTACAGACCTCTTAGGAAAGGGGTAAAGTCATGCCTTCTCTGTTCCTCTTCTTCCTCTATTTCTGTATTTTTATCCCAGCCATAGCATTATTTGTAGGCGAACTAGTTCCACAAATTGGGAAAGGAATAAGGTTGGCCAAGTTTTATGAATTCAAAGATTCCAAGTGATTTAGATTTGAAGGGGCAGCATGAACATGAATAAATGTGTCTCTGTGACCCTGTCTGACAAACTTCTGTACCATTTCCTTTATTGTAGTGGGTAAAATATTTTGGTATGTACATTCACATACATACCTGTACATATATACATTTGGTGCATCTCTTGTTCCCCATCACTGTGTGTGTGTGTGCATGTGCATACACGTATGTGTGATATCTTATATCTTTGATGGTATGTATT